>CM034153.1:285098743-285779743 GCA_019776745.2 Taxus chinensis
AAAATTCACCATAGGGGTATAGTTGTGCTTGGAAACTTCCAATTTCCCTATTGCACATTTTCACGACAACAACTGGCTCTAGCTTGGGGACATGACATTGACTGAGCACAGTGAAGACATGACATGTGAATCCAGAATCTCAATTTTAGACCATATAATTCGTTGACTAGTGCCTTATCCATTGGGCCCTGTAGTTTCATGTACAACCTACAACGAGAGAGAGAGAGAGAGAGAGAGAGAGAGAGAGAGAGAGAGAGAGCAAAGAAGGAAAAAAAACACACATAAAGCAATGGAAAGGAAACATACAACACACAAGAAATATAGAAACACACCAGCAGAAACGGAAACACACCTAACAATCACCTATGGTACATGGTGGGGGATAACCCACTTTCATTGAAGCACTTTTCTTTCCTCATGAGTTACCCCTGAGCGGGAAACACTGAGTGATGATGTTATTCAAAGCCATTGATGGGTTCCAGAAATTAGCCTCCCCTCCTCAGCTGCTTATGAAAGCCATGCGCTTTTACAATTGTCTATGTACTTGGTAGGAGTGAGTCCATGTGAGGTTCTTGATGCTTAGGTCCTTGCTTGGAAATTCCACTGCCTTTGTCCCTTCAAAAATCAGTTTCATCATGCCAGTTTCCTTCCATGTTTATCCATATAGTTGAGTCTCCATCAAGCATCTCATCACTGCCCCAAATCTAATTTTCTCCATGTTTTGAAAAACTCTCTTCAATGCAAATCGGGTCAATGTTTTCCCTATTATCTTCTTCCATGGCATAAGTGTTGTCTTAAAAAATGGAGATGTCCTAAGGAGATACATGAACTTTTCTTCTTTTGCACTCATGAACTTCTTCACACAATGTGGAAGAACAATTCATTTTTTCATGTTTATTCTCATCAACCAAAGTATTAGATAAGTCATCAAGCTTATCCCATTGCTCCATTTTAACATCAAAAATTGGTGCACCAAAATAGGAATCAAAAATTGACTCATACTTTTCTTGTATCTCCATGGCTGGGGTCATGAGTTCAACAATGAGTTAAGGATCCTTAGTTTCTTCTACATCCTTCAAGATATCTTGTACAGATAGTTCTTACGAAATTTTCATAGGCTCTTTTTCATCTTTATTAGATGAATCTTCTTGGTGTGCCTCTAGGAGATGATTAAAAATCTGATCCATACAGGCCCATGATTCATCTGAAAAATTCTCGTTCATCTCTTTCTTGATTTGCATTGCTAAAGATTCAATTTCTTGCATACATAGGCATACTTGATTCATGACATCTCTTGACAAGGAGAAGATATCCAAGCTTCATGGGAAGGGTGCTCCTTCAACCTCAAAATCCATATCATCTTCTCCTTGGTAAGATGTAGAGAACTATGTTGGGGCAACAGTATGAGGATAATTTTCAGCTACATATTGATCATCCATTATAAAATCCTTTTTCTCAGGTGAAAGATGAAAGGCCATGTTTTCACCATGATGATGATTATGCTCCACGAGTGAGTAGAGGTTGTGTTTAAATTGTTCGTTGTCCTCAGGTTTGAAAAGAGAGTGGGATTCTTCCATTTGATCATCCATGATTGCATCAGGATGAGATTTTGATTCTTTGACTCCCTTAATTTCTTCATGCAACATTTCTACATCACTTAAAGAATCAAAATAGGAAGAAGGATTAACTATGATCATCTTGAATTCATCATTTTTAGACCATAATGTCGGCTGAATTTCTTGCACTTCTTCACATATCCCCATTTCATTATCAATAGAAAGATCAAAACATGAAAAGTGATCATCCATGCTTACTTTGAATTGGTCATCTTCTTCATCATTAGTGGAGTCTTCTAAGGGCATTGGATCATCCATTATGCAAAAAGGATCTTATTTTATTGAATATATAATCCCCCAATGGGTTGTGACTCAAGCCAAATGGAATTGCTGAATGGTGATTCTATCTTTGTCTCTTCTACTTCTTCCTCCATTATGTTGCTTTTTCTTTCATCCGGAGGTTCCATGAAAATATCTTCTTCAGAAGCATCTGAGAATCTCTCGGGAATGAAAACTTCATAGTATGGGCAAAAATATGAGTCTTCTTCCATAGGGTGCATCTCATCTTCTTCCTCCATTTGATGTGGAGCTTCAAGATTCTCATATCTTATCTGTAGAGATAAAGCATACATCCAAATTTCATCAAAGACTTCGGGGTCAGAATTTCCTTTTATTATGCTCTCAAGTATTTCCACATATTCTCTTTTCAATATGTTCATTTCTTAATCACCATATGCAATGAATTCATCTAGAGAATGGTGGAAGAAGGATAAAGTTCTCAATTTTTTAGTGAGTTGTGCGAGATTACAAAAATATTCTTCAGTGGATCTTGCACCATCCTATATTTTGTCATCTTCTTGAATGCTGATTTTATCTTCATCAGAAGGCTCAAGGATAGGATTTTCTTTAGCAGTATTCAAGAAAATTTTTGGTATGAAAACCCTATGGTACGAATGATCTTCAGGATCTTCCTCTATAGGAAAACTCTCCTCTTCTTCTTCCTTGCTATGGGTTGCTTCAAGTTTCTCATTCATCTCTTGCAAGAATTTGGCATAGTCTCAAACTTCACACCTTATCTTATATCTCCTTTGAATCCATTCTTCTTCATCAATGACAGGTTCTTTCTTCCTTCATTTTTCAACACTAGTCTAGAACCATGGCTGATCTACAATCTTCTTTTATGGGAATAAATCTTCTTCTTCTTCACTGTCAATCATTGGTACTTCACTCCAATTTGGAAATTTCTTCATGATGTGGGAAAAGAACGTGACAGGGGTTTGTTCCTTAATGTATTTGCATTCAAAGAATGATTTTCCTATGAAATATGATTTATTTATTTATTTTAAGACCTTACGGTCATATATTGGGTATTGATGTTGCTAAATATTCCCCACGGTAGGCTCCAAAAACTGTTGGTGAGAAAATTTGTTGGGTTTACAAACTTGTGGATTTCTTGCCAACGCTTTGTGAATCTAAGTTTCTATACTTAATTGGTGCAGTTCTCATATGTGCATGCATGAGAAAGTGTGGATTTTTGTGGTGGTATTTCGACCGGAGATCAAACAGGGGCACTCCACTGACCCTGTGGAAAAGCTAGCAATATCTTGCTAGGGAAGTCTTCGTCTATAGAGCGGGAAAGGGGAGTAAGAAAAGAGGTGGGATAACTAATACTGTAGGTAGAAAATCATATTCCTACACACACACTAGTTAGAAAATTCAACACATGCATTTATCGAAAGAAACAACTCTATTAATAGCAACAAGACCAAATAGAATTCACTGATCACCAAGTATACAGAAACCCCTTAGTCAAAGAAAACTAGAAACTCCTTCTTCTTATATTGATTTCTCAGATCAAAGTTGTACATGATATGGAAATGGAGGAAATTTAGAAAAGGGGGAAATGGAAGAACATGGCTACCTCCTTTTCTTTCTCTAGGTACAATTCACTCTTGAGTTTACAAGATCGATTTCCAACCGTTTCTAATGGGAATGGCGTTACAATTTATAGAATTAGAGGTGACTTATCGTTTTCCTCATGACCCTCCATATGCCTTAATATGACTTAAGACTATTCATATTCCACTTTAAATATTTAATTCCCTTTTATAATAACAAAGTGACTTAATTTACATTACGTTTCTAAAGACCATTTTGAGTGACTTAAAGGCATATCAAAAAGTGCAAACTCCAACGAAGAATTAGAACATTTGAAAGTGAGAAAAAGTTGGGGGAAGAGGAGATGTCACCCGATGAAGTCCGTTGATCCTCGTTGATGGCAAGCTCCAATTATAGTGAAACTTTGAATCTTCAAACTCCTTGCACACTGTGAAACTCCTCCAAATTAGCTCATGAATGCTCACTAAGTTGAATGAACTAAGGTGGATCTTGAATGCCCTGTGAAAAATGACTAGGATGCTCCCAAACAATGATGTCCCCTGAAATATTATCCTTGTACATCCCATTGTGCTAAAATGTGTCTTTGATTGTAATTTACTATTTTTAGTAAGTGTAAAAAAAATTAACTCCCTCGATCCTTTGCTGAGTGTTGTGACCTTGATTCCGCTTTCTCCCTATGTTCCTCACTCCTTTGGATCAAATTTCTATTTTTAGTAGGTGCTCAAGGGCCTACTTACTATTTTTAGTAAGTGCCATAAATTTCCATTCTGGTGAATTCTCACCTGTAGTGCACCTCAAATGTCTTCATCTCCTTTGTAGGTTCTTTTGTTGATGACTTTCCCGAAATAGCAGTTCCTATGTAGTAGACCTACTATTTTTAGAAAGTTAGCCTCTGCAAGTTGGATTGACATCGAATGAATTTTTTTGATATGGGTTTTTTCCCAATATCATCCCTCGAAAATTTTGGGCCCACCCGCTTAATAATCCAGGAGATTTTAAAGTTTTAATTTTGAAACCTGGCAGTGCTTCTGGGTACGGCAACCATTAATGTACCTCAAAATTACAGGTTTGGTTTTCTCCTTTGTTTGAGAATAAAATTTTCTTTTTGATGTGGGTTTTTTCTTTTGGTGCTTCATGTGCAATCTTACTTCGTTCCAGCAACTGGTTTGATGGGAAATCCCACTTCTTTCTTCGTTGAGCCAGAAAGGAGATTTCTTTGTTGTGGATGCTCTGTCACACATGGGGGGATTTTGAAGGTGTTTTCTTGATGGCCTTGGGTAGAGGAATGAGTAGAAAAATATACCTTGTTTTTTCATGCATCTGTTTGGGAATTTTTTTCAGCTTCTCATTTCATGGCTATGGAGTTTTCTCCGTTTTCTCCCTCTGTGCTCCGTGCTTCTCCTTCTGTGTTTGATGAGGATTCCTTCTGATACATGTATGCTTTCATAGAGTGGGAGGGGAGGAATTTTTATCTTTTCTATTTTGAGTTCTTGCAATGGTGGAGTGATGGAAGAAATTTGTAGAGGAAGTATGGAGGAATGAAGTGCACATATAACTGTTAGAAGTTAGAAGCGAAAAAAGAGGAACTTGGAAAATTTTCAAAAAGATATGTGCAAGTAGGGCTTGGGCACATTTTTACATGCTTGATGTCCCTATCCTTAGTGATGTGAGGGACATCAATTTCCACAATGAGTAAGACGCGACACATGGCACTAGATCTAATGGTAGGGAATGAAGGAGGAAAAAGCTGATTTAAAGCACCGGGAGCTGAAAGGACGTCACATGGGTGTCCAAATGACTCCCTATGGGGGCTGAGAAAATTTTTAAAGGTCTGATGTTCCCCACCTTAGGTGCATAAGGTACATTAAATTCCACAGTGGTCAAGAGCATGACACGTGGCGCCCGATCCGATGGCAGGGAATGCACGTTCCAAATAAGCACCTAGGGGTTGAACTGCGGTCACGTGGGTGTTCAAAAGACTCCCCATAAGGGTTGGGATAATTTTTAAAGGTCTTATGTCCCCCACCTCAATTTCATAAGGGACATGAAATTCCATGGTGGTCCTGGAGCTGATATGTGGCGCCCGATCCGACGGTAGGGGATGAGTGCTTTAAAAAAACACCTGGGGGCTGAACTGTCACGTTTGGAGGTCACATGAGGGTCCAAGAGGTAATATGAGGGCTGAGAGGGATTCAAGGGGGCTGGGTGAAATTTTATAACCTTTTTTTCCCTAAACTTTTGGGACGTGAGGGACACAAAATCCTACCAAGCTCCTGGTGCTGACATGTGTCCTCCCAAAAATTTGGCTAAGTCCTGAAATTGTAATAGTGATAACTTGAGCTCCTGATGGAATTTTTTGGAAAAATATTATATGATCCTAACTATAAATTTCCTTTTTAATCCAATGTGGTGGGTATCATGTCTTGATTATTCCATTTGATCCCTAAAAAATTATGTTTTTTTAATTTTGTACTCCACCTATGCATGAGAAAAACTGTCTGCAGACCTGATGCGCCAAAGTGTTGTGAAAAATATTATTTCACCATAATGTAGGCCTTTTAATCCTATTTCTGGAGATATTTTTTTTTCTCCTAACTCCATCCGGAGCTCCCAAAATATTCTTCTAAAGCCCATCAACTATTTTATGCCTGTGTACCGCCTAGGCTTGTGAACTCTGTTTTTTACTCAGATTACTCCAAGTCTTGAAAAGCTTCTCCAAACCTTCAAAAATCATTTCTATTATGTTTTAAGGTCTTAATTTCATCTTTGTGTTGAACTTTTCCCTTCCTTTCCACTCTAGGGAGTTGAATTTAGTCCTGGGAAGGCTAGCGATAAGCCTTCCCTATACTGCCAGAAGATAGTGTCTTTTAGAACTCCCTAAAATCACCTAGGTGGAATGAATAGAATTTCCTAAATCACATAGGGGACTAAATTGACATCAAATAGGGGGTGATTAGACTGATGGATTTGACCTGGGGTGCCTAGGAATGATAAAACCTGAAAATTTCACCATAGGGGTATAGTTGTTGTGCTTGGAAACTTCCAATTTACCTGTTGCACATTTTCACAACAAAAAATACTCTCTTGAATTTGTGCTCTCTTTGGACTAAATATAAGTCCTCCTCATCCCCCTCTTATGGATGATGTGGTGTAGTGGTGCACTTAGATTCATTCTTTTTAGTAGGATGTCTTCTACCTCTATGCTCCAAACCACCACTATCCTCGCACTCATCCTCCTCATCCTCCATTTCTATTAGCTTTGTAGGGTTAGGAATTGGGACATTCTCCATTGTATGCTTTCCCCTTGGTTGTGCTATAAGTGCAAACTCATCTTCCACATAATTTTTATTCTCCAGCTTGGGCTTCAGTTGAAGATACACCAATGTTGCTCTAATATCTCCTACAACCAGACTTATTAGTTTAATGCTTAATATATCTAAAATAATATTTTCAATATATACATGCCGCCCTAGATACACATAATTGTTCCTTAGTGTGTGGTAGTCACAATATACCTTATCCGCATTGAATGTCATTCACCACACATCTATGAACTTGTGTACTGACGCCTAGAATTACCTTGCTGTGAAGGCATATGGAAACTTACACTAAGGGCTCCATGCTCCATTTTTCATGGCAAACCACGCTATACAGAAATGCTAGTATACACTGAAATGAACTGCCTTTCCAACCACTGAGGGTAAGTCCTTGGGGATGCACCATTCTTCCTCAAAATCCATGTGGAGCCTATTATACCACTTCTTAGCCATTTTCTTGACCTACTCTGTTATGGATCCCTCACACAAGTACTTCTTGAAGCATTTTGCAGGTGACTTGTGTTCCATGGGATACTCCCATATCTTCTCCTTTGGTCCATCAGGTACTTCGATCTCCATGAACACCAGTGATAATAGAACAGCTCCAAATATGATCTTTCCTCCTGTGCACACTTCCTCAATGATTGTTTATGTAATATAACATGAAATGTTGTAGGCTACCCCTTTAGACATCTTTTTGGAAATGTGCAACCACATGGTGTTCACTTGTGACCACCTTTCCTAGTCATTTAGCTTTGTAACAAGATGTGTGGCTTCTTACACCACTAGATACTTCTTTAGTTTATCGATGTACATGTCAGGTGGACCCTTTGTATACCCCAAATCCTTTCTATCTCCGATATTGTGGCCTCATTTGTTAAATAATCTTTCAAATCTTCTCTTATGACTTTTAACCTCATTATCATGGAGATGAGCGCAGATGAAATTATAGCTCGACATCCTGTAAAGTAGAAAAAATCTTCATGCACTCTACTCATGATCCACTAGTAGAAGGGCTCATATTTCCTAAAGTAAGGGAGTTTTTATAGATGGTAAACTCCAATATTCTTCAAGATCTTCTCTCCCACATCGTCATACACTGGTATGTCTTCCATCATGCATTTATTTATCTTTGTGTTCAACAACACATCAAGATCCTTCTTATTCTCTATGGTACAGTGATTGTACTCACTCACATTACTTTTCCTTATGTGATAATCCCACTCCTAGCTGATGATAACCCCCTCTGGATATTACATTTCTGAAAAATTGCTTTTGGGAGCTATCTCCTCTTCTTCTTCTACCACCTTCTTTCCCTTCACTCCTGCTGCAACTGATTTCTTGGGTGCCATTTCTACCTTGCAATCCTTTATATATCCTTTCCTCTAAAATTATGCAATGTGTGAATCAAACCCTAGCTCAATTCAGCATGCCCTAGGTGAAATCATGTGCCCTAGCTCCTCTCTTTTGCCTTTCTTCGCTCAAACACTTCACCACCGGGGACGCAAGCTCTTTCTTCACCTAGATCTATTTGTCATGGCTGGTTACACACCTTTCACACCTCAATACGATCAATCAGCTCTTCGCACATGTCTCATATTCAAATACTCTTAATTGAAAATGTAAAAATGAACTCACATCCCATCCTTATATAGATTTTCTAATTTTTATGCATTCATTGCTCCTTCACCTACCAAATATCCTCTCATTAATTGACCAATTCCATCCTTTCCACACGTTACATCTTCACACCTCAGTTATAACCTTCTAGTGTGCCTTCCTACCCTCTTGTCACATACTTCTCTTCAGCGCTCCCTTGCACCAAAGTACCTCATCACTGCAACTTGTACTGGTAGTTGTTATGGCCCCTGCTTACATCACATTATACTATTCCTTCATTCATTTCCATCTTTGGTCACTTTTTAGAGGAAATCCTTTAAATTGAACAGCACCCGCAGTAACATATTCCTTTCACCTTTCAATTCCCACAATCTTGTAGCTAGATATCGAAAGCCACCCCACACTAAAAGTATGTGTAGTCCTCTGCGCATAAACATGTTACATATAGTAATTAGCTTTATGCACACAAGCACACTTATTTCACAACATGCCACTAAATTGAAAAACAACATAGCAAGAAATAAGGAAACACATTAAGGAAATACATAATTGAAAACCTAATCTAAATGGAAATACGGCCTTATTGCAAACACCAAGAAGACTTATTTATAGTAGGTTTTCAGCCTACTACCATTAAAGTAATCGGGTATCCATGTTCCATAAAGTTATTCTAACTAGAAAGAACTTGTTTTAAGGATGTAAGTGATAACATACAGCCCTAACCAATGTACCTTAAGTTTTCTTCAATGGCACAAGATCTTAGAGTTATAGAGAAGTACCATTTTTCCAATCTCAAACTTCTTATCTCTTATGTCTCTATCATGTCATGCTTTCTACCTAGCCTCATCTTGCTTCTGACTCCAACGTGTTATGGATCATCACTCATCCAACTGAATTATATTTTCAATTTGTTCTTCTAAAGCTTTCTCATCAACTATACCTCCATCACACGTAATACACAAAGAAGGTGACATCAACTCCATAGGAAGAATGACTTCCATGCCAAACACTAAATGAAATGGTGTGGCTTTGTTCAACCTTTTATATATTTTTCTATATGCCCAAAGTACTGAAGAAACTTTATCATCCTAATCCTTTCTTCCAACATCACATATTTTTGTCAATGTATGGCTCAAAATTTTGTTTAAAGCCTCAGTAATTCTATTTTCCTAAGGATGATAGGGTGTAGTCTTACGGTGTGCAATCATGAAATCATCTAATAAAATTTTGATTGTCTCATTAAGAAAATGTATTCCCCTATCACTGGTCAAACTTAAAGGACATCCATACCTTGTAATAATATGTTCCCATATAAATCAAGCTATAATAGGTATTGTATAGTCTTTGGTAGGTGTTGCTTCTATCCACCGTGTCAGATAGTTTGTGCAAGTTATGATCTAGTGTGATCAAGTTCTGCGCATAGCTAGTGAAATAGGACCCACAAAATCTATAGCCCATTTCTCAAATAGTTCTATACTAGTAATAGGTCTCAGAGGCATTTCATCTCACTGATTCGATCTTCTAAGATGTTGGTAATGATCACATTCCTTACGAAATTCCTTAAAATCTTTATAGATGGTATCCCACCGTAATCTAGCAAGTAGAATATTATGCACTATGACATCACCTGCATAGTGACTTCCTATAATTCCACCGTGAGCTTCTTCCATAATTTCTGTGTGCTCATGTTCCAATACACAACGATGCAATATTTCATCCCAGCCTATTTTGTACAAGTCACCACTAATTAATATATAAGGTGCAACATGTATAGCAAGTTGTTTCTTCTCTAATGATTTCATTCTTTCTGGTGTCATCCATGTATGTAAAAATACAACAATGTCCTATAGTTCTGATGGCACATATTCTAGCTTGTATAACTGTGCATCTAGCATGGTATCCTTAATTGCATGTGCTTCTTCTCCTAACTATATTCTTGATAAATGGTCTTGTCTAGAACTACGTTCTCCCTAGTTTTACCACAACTGTAAAATCAAACTCTTGAAATAAGAGCACCCATCAACATATGTGCCCTTTTATAACAAGTTTATTGACTAAATACTTCAATGCCATGTGATCTGTGTAAAATGTGAATGGTGTAGCTAGTAGGTACTGGTGAAATTTATGCAACACATAGATTATTGACAAAGCTTCACACTATGTAGTTGTGTAATTCTATTCTATAGGAGTCTACTTCCTACTAGCAAAGAATATAGGATGATCTACAATACCTTCTCCAGTTTGAGCCAACACCATGCCAATGGCTGTACTAGAGGCATCAACATGTACATGAAATGGTTTTTCCCAGGAAGGAAAATATATAATAGCTATGATAGTAAGTTTCTCCTTTAATGTTTCGAATGTGAATTACTATTGTTCTCCCCAATAGAATGTACCTTTCCCTTTCAGTAATTCTTCTAAGGGTACGGCAACTTTGGCATAGCCTTTGATAAATTTTCTGTAATATCCTGTATGTCCCAAAAATCCACGAACCTCACTTTGACTGATAGGCTCCCCTAGGCCTATAATGACTGCAACCATCGTTAGGTCAACTAAAAAACCCTCCTTATAGATTATGTGTCCTAAAATTATCCCAAATGGTGTAGCAAATATGCACTTCTTGATGTTCAAAGAGATACTCAACTTCCTACAACATTCAAAAATTAAGTGCAAATTTTCACAATGGTCCTTAACTAATCCATACACCTTCCAATCATCTAAATATACCTATAATAAGTTGTGAATAAAATCCTTAAACACTTGGACAACTATGTGTGAAAATATAGTAGGTACATTTTTCAGACCAAAAGTCATTACAGTATAGGTGAACCTAACCTGATGATACAGTTTCCTGGTAGTCCCTTAGTAAATCTACGATTTTTGCCACTTCATATTCTGACCAATAGTCTACAATTATGGATTCCTTAGGCTCAGTATCCATTCCAATATTCACTTGCTTTGTCTTCATAGGTTCATGATATGCTCACATGGTCCTATCTACTCTGTCTAATACCTCACGCCTTCCTGTTGAATGGTTTACATCTAGATTATCTACTTCTTCATCATCCACTAGGTAGACCAGTTTTCCTCTCTCGTTTGCAAGGAAAGTGTGTTGAAGTAATGTTGCATAGGCCCCTGGTTCTTTATCAAGACTTACTCCTGAGTCCTCTTCATCTAATATTTCGTAGAGGATTTCTTCAACCTTTGCACTATCCCCCATAGCTAAGCACTTGATAACTTTCAATACTTATTCTACCGGAGGTTTTGTAGAGAAGAAGTCAAATGTCTGGGCCATTCCTATAATTTAATTCTGTCAATTTCCAGTTTCTCTATGGATTTCTGCATATTCATACCAAGTGTGCATGTAACCTTGTAAAGTGGAATAAAACTGGTGCACCCATAGAGAAGGTGGTAAAACTTCCTACCTTTCTCTCCAGAGTATCTCCCACTTCCAAACATGGTATTGAACAGGTTGATCACCATGATAGTTACATATTTGTGTAAGTGCATTACTCCTCAGGGACCTAGTAGTAAGAGCAACCCCAATTTAATCCCATTCAACCAGATTATCCCTTTGGACCACCCACCAGTGTGTTGCTATCCCACGTAGTGTATATGCTAGCATATTTTACCTCTCTAGTTGGTGTATCCATTTTTCTTCCATGGCACATAGGAATGCCATGGGATCCCCTTCTCCTATGTACCAAGGTACTGAGTTGTTATCTATCCTCCTGCCATAACATGGTTTTGTGCCTGGAGTGAATATGCTCTTTACTTCGCACCCTACTAACTCATAAGTGTTATGATCCCAATTATCACAAGCAACACTTGTAGTATCACTAATAGACTGTGTGTCCTCCCACTGAATTAGTCCTTCTTTTGTTGGTGCAATCATCTCTGGGTTTCAGATTACACGTACATAAATCTTATTTAGATATTCTTCATTTAAAGGCTCAATATAAGGCACAGAATTTCCATCTGTCAAAGGGATAGTGACCCTTTCCTCCTTATTTTCAAAACTGGTATATTCCTTTTTGAACAAAAGATCAACATTATTTTCTATCACTAAGGAATCCCTAGTAGAGCTAGGAAGCTATCTGATTCTGCCAGTGCTAAAAATTCAAATTCTCCAGTGAACTTGGATCCTTGTATGGTAATGGATGCATCTTTTAAAACTCCTACAGGAGTGGTCTTAGTCCAATTAGCCATGAATAATACATTAGAGGATGGTTGTAATGGGGGTCTCCCCATTTGTACCCATGCATTCAAGGAAAGAACATTGACTTCCGCACCTATATCAATCAATATATTACTCAAAAACCACCAATCCACAACAACATTTAGAGTTATTTCGTTGTCATAATTCAGACTATGAGGAGGGATATATACATGCAAGATCTATTGTCTGGTCTTAAAACTTACGTGCAGAGTGTTCCCTTTCATCCAACTTCCTAACAGTGGAATGATGTTCTCCTGGTGCAAGATTTTGCACACTTCTCTTAATTCATCTATATCAGTTTGGACCATCTCTGACACTTTCTTCTACTCCTTGAAACAATGTATCTCACCCTAAAGATTCCTTAACATTTCCATGGTATCCTAATAAACCTCCTTCTGATAGGCAGGATCTAGGTATCGTGCATGAAGAACCTCATCCTTAGTGATGGTAGGTTTCTGTTGTAATACCTCCCTGACACATGCTGCCTCAACACGGGTCGTGATCCTCACTTGTAGCTCCTCAGAATCTACTTCTATTTTGGTCATCCATTGATTGTCCATAGCACAATATATCCTAACCATCCCAGTGCCTTTCTTTTCTTACTTATGTTGCTTACTCAGATGCTCATACAAGTTCAGGAACTCTTCATAGCTATGGATCTTTTTACAGAAAGAACCTATAATATTTTGAGGAAATTTACACCTATAATGGTCAGGAGATCCGCAACTATAACATGTTCTGCGAGGAAACTCACTTCTTCCACCACAATGACCTCATCCTATGAATCCACCATGGTATCCTCATCCTCTACCATAGCTTCCTTCAAAACGCCCCTCATTCTGATCATAGTGCACCTGATTGTGCTCCTAGTCCTGATGCTCATTCTTACCTTTGGAGTTATCTAAAACTCTTGTCTGTCATATGCCAATATCTATAGCATCATGGATTTTTCTAATCATTCGGCAGTCCTCCATGTCATGAGTTGTGGACTTGCTAATTTTAGAGTATCTTGAAACGTTCTTCCTTATCACGTGTTATAATAATGGGTAGTGACTAGCATCATGGTTTAAGTGGCATATCTCACAATCCATCAGTAATGAGCATACTATTTTATGAGGATAACTATCCTTTGTGTGTCCCTCTACTTCATAATCTATACATCAAATCCTGAGTGTGTTTCATGGGCTGAATTCGCTGATAATTTCTCTAGCTATTTTTCCATAGATGCAATCTGTGCCTCTAAGAATGGGCTAACACCAGTGTCAATACTCCCAACTACCTCAACATGTAGGGATGCTTCCAATGTCTCACACAGATCAATATATGTCTTATGTGACAATTCCCTCCCAAATGGTGTAATCAATCCCCCCAAAAACCATTATGCATGCTAATGTGCATGAATATTATTATAACAGAAGCATTTTAAAATGGGCATCATACTCACACACAATTTCAATAGTTCCTTGCTTGATATCCTTGAGTGCACTTATACTTTTCTGTTCAAATTCAGGAATATGAAACTCTTTTAAGAACACATCCTTCAATGCTACATAATCCACGCAAGTCTGATCAGGGACAAACTTTCTATACCATTTGTGTGCATGCCCTTGTAACGTAGTAGTAAATTGGCTTTCCCTACACTCTGAAGTTGTGATTCCTTTTACATTCCACAATATTTCCCTCATATGCATATGTTCAGCATCATCTTCTACTCCCCTATACTTTGGAAGATGAAGATACATTTGCATATAAATATTCTAGGGTTGGTCCGGACCTTTCCCACCTGATCTAAAACCTCCAGTGTTTCCCTTGCCTCCAGAACCACCAGATCCACCTGAACCAGAGCTACCTATGCCTCCTGCTCCCAAACTTGTAGCCAAAATAGGTCTTGTATACATACTCCCCTTTACTCCGATAGTAGTACTATACTGAACCCATATGGTCTGTGATGTAGTTCCACTTCTAGAGGTGAATCCAACATTTTTTGTGCTCATGTTCTGTGCAGAGGATGTGCCTTAAAATACACCTCCAAATAAAAATAAAGCCATCTTACCTACCATTGATGTGCTTTCTCTCTTACTTCCCAAATTTTTTTGTTGATTACTTGTCGTACTGTATATTAGAAAACCAAGCGTAAAGGCTAGGTTACTAGGTGGATTTATATGTGCACCCGTGGCCCAGGTAGTCTCTATTGGTGCACTTCTATGTGAGGTCGAGGAAGGATCCATGTCACACTTTCAAAGATAGGGGAGTTCTTGATGCTTTGGCTCCACATCTTCTAGATGAGATTCAAATCCTTCATGAGCCATCTCTCTCCTCAACACCATACTTTATGCAATGGTACATTGATTCTCTATCTTCCTCTGGCGTGCCTCATTATACTTAAGCCACCTCTCCTCTCTCTTCCATTTTACTACTAGTTCTGCCATCTTTCACCAAACCTATTCCTACCCTCCCATGTGGTGATGTTTAGTTAGCCATCAGTTTACTCTCCATGTTCAAAGTTATCATTAGGATCTTGAGCACTAGTGGAATGCTTTGCAGATAAACTCCTCTCGGATATCATTAGAACTGGAATTGAGCTACCTCTAGACACAAATAAGTGGAAATTGATTACTCCAAGGTATAACTATTCAAGACACCACGGAACCACACATCCATAACTCGAGTCCAAATCAGATCAGCATTTTAAAGGGCTTGAAATTCTTCCTACATCTAGACAAGTGTGTGATACCTCCAATTTTTCTTAGAAGCATAAGCAATAAGCCACTCATTTAACTCTACTCAAAAGATGGCAAAAAATCTCTCATATAAACTATCATACAAGTTCTGTTCCACCCATACACATGCATTAAACTCAGATCCAGTGCTAAACCATTGTGTGTATTCTTCCTCTAGATCATGTATCCACTCTTCAATACTAGCTAAGTTCAACCGATATGTCTTCATCATGAAGCATCCTGAAAATAACTAAAAAAGAGGTATTGACAATGGGACCAATGATGGAGCCTAGAATTTGGTGATATGAACCCTATGAAACCCCAGACACACTGGCACACCACTCAACCCAAATTGAGCCCTCACCCGAAGTGCAAAAAGGTACCAAGTCCCTCTTTAGGGTTGTTGTAGCAAGATGTTATCATGATGGAGACTTTAACATATATAGTTCTATTACTAGCTCATCATTCTATAAAGAAAAATAGATTTATATCTAAGGAAGAGAAGAATTAATTACTAACCATGATGAGATCAAAAACATACTACATTCAGATACACATAGTACTAACACAATGTCCTTCATTATATTCAATGCAATAAGTTTACAGAATCCTCATTACAATATCAATAGTATGCGTGTAGTAGTTTTAACAACATATCTAAGTATATCTCAATCCCCTATGTGTGTATATCTATTACACAGTTTACTACATATATATAAGGGTGGGTAGTTTCCCTTCACTGCTTATCCCTTCCAAAAATAGGTTGCATGCTTATTTTTAGCCATGCACCTTTACAAAACTAACCACACATGCAAGTGCGCTAACAATAGACTACTACTAGCTAACTGACAGTAGCAGATCTATTTCTAGCTTGTTGCCATGAAAATTTCTTCATATCCAATCCTAAAAAAATATCCAATACGTGGTGCACACTTCTCTACCTCATTTGTGTGTTCTACGCGTCATCTCTAAAAATAGACTTTAATGAGTGAAAAATGACTAATTCCCAAAACTGAACTTATGTTCCATGTGTGTGATCTCCCTATCCATTAGTGCCTTTGAATATGACTCACTTCCCCGTGTGGACTTCTTATGTGCTTTTTTTCAAGTTTTCTTTGATCAATAAGGACAAGCAACATTACCTTCTTCTGGATGTTCTAAAACTGCTCTAATTATTGTACCATAAACATCAACATACACACAAAAATAATTATTCTAAAAAGGGAAGTGTAGGATAGGTGTGGTGGTTAGATTCTCCTTCAAGGTCTCAAAATCATGTTGTTGTGTGTCACCCCAGTAAGATTTTCCTTTGGATTTCAACATGTCTTCAACAGGTGAGGTAATCTTAGCATAACCTTGATAAAATTCTTGTAATAACTAGTGTGCCAAACGAAACCACATACTTTACTTTTTTTCTTTGGTTCCTCTAGCCCCAAAATAACTGCAATATTAGCTAGGTCCACCCACAATCCTTCTTTACAAATTATATGTCCAACTAAAGTTCCAAAAGGAGTTGTAAAAAATGCACTTCTTGATGTTTAAATAGATGCTAAGCTACTTTCATATTTAAAACATCAATATCAGGTTATCAGAATGATCTTTCACTAGCCCATACATGGTCCAATAATCTAAGTATACCTATAAAAATTGTGAATAAAATATTGGAATGCTTGAACAACTATGTAAGAGAATACTACTGGTGCATTCTTCAGTCTAAAGGGCATGACGATGTAAGAAAATCTTCCATGTTCAATTACAAAGGTTATATTCTCCTGATCTTTCCATAAAATTATTACTTGATGGTAGCCTGAAAATCTATAAGTAAAGGAATATATTTTGTGCCCTGTAACACCTTCCAAGATCTCTTCAGTGAATGGCATAGGAAAAGGATCTATGACACATGATGCATTAACAACTTTGTAAACAACACATATCCTTATCTGTCCATCCTTTTTATTCCAATCACCATGGGGATTATCCATTCAGAATCCTCAAGAGGCTTTATGATGCCAGAATTTAAAATCTTATCAAAATCCTCTTTTACCTTCATGCACAAGTTTGGATTCATCCTATAAGGCCTATTTCAAACCATTCACACCCCCCTTTAAGCTAAAATTTCATTTCCACTAATGATGGATGTTCACCTTTCAATTCTTGATACCCTCTAGCAAACAAATCTTGAAATTTGAACAATAGATTAATTATATTTGTAACTTAAAGTTTAGACCAGTAATCTCTAATTATCACCTCTGTTTCCAGATTTTTAGTCCAAATGTTCACTTTCTTATTCTTGAAAGGAACATGGTATGTGTGGTATTTCTCATCTATAGAGTAAAACCCCTAACTCCATGTTCTTAATATCCAAATATTCAACTTCTTCATCATTTATGAGGTATACAAGTTTTCCCTTCTCTTTTTCTTTCCAAGTGCACCTCAACTATGTCTCTTCTATGTCTACCATGTCCTTGTGCTCCTCAATATCAGATTCACTAAAAAAATAGACCATAAACTTCTCATCCTTCATTTTATCCCCCAATTTGATGCACTTCATAATATGAAAGGCTTCACAAGCTAGTGCTTTAGTAGAAAAATAATCAGAATTATGAACAATACCTTTAGTCAAGTTGCGCCAACTTCTTGTCTCCTACTTTAACTTAGCATGTACATACCAAGTACATGCACATCCACATAAAGTATAATAAAAAAATTATACCAATAGAGATATAGGTAGAACATCTTTCCCTTGCGTCTAATTACTTTCACAAGTGTGAAAATGTACAATAGGGGGAGTCTTCCCATCATAATCTTGTACTACTAAAGGAATATTATTCCTGGAAAAACTTATTACAAAGGCTATCATAACCTCATGCCAACCTAATAAACAATATATCTATATTACCCACTAGTGTTTTTTCGTCCCATGTAATGTATATAACATCATGTTTCTCCTATCACCTTCATTTTTGACTGTTCTTACATTCTGCACAATAATGACTCTAGATTTTCCTCTCTAGTATTATTGGGTACTAGAAAATAGCTAAGTGTTTGAAGTATATAGAGGTTCGTGCATGTGCGGAAGGGCTACTGAAGAAACACGCAGAAGGATATACCTTGTGAGTGTGCTCGAAGGAAAGGTTTTTGTGTATGGAAAATTGAAAGAGATGTGCGTGAAGTTCATTGCAAGAAGGTAAAGGAATTAGTGAGTTTTTGGCATATGGGGATAAATATATACCTGGAGTAGTGACACGCAAGGAGGATTGGGTAGTCAAGAAGAGTCTATTTTCGAGGAATGAACTTGCAATTCAAACATGTGCATGGATATAATAAAAGGATTAGAACTAGATTTAATTATAGATGATCTTTTACTAGGTGAAGCTTTCATGCTTCTATAGAAATCTTGTAGAGACACATGACTATTTTTAGCATGCATGTAACATTCCCGATTTAAGAATTTAGAAACAAGGGAATTTTTTATTTTTATTTTTTTCCTAATGTTCTCTATTCTAAATAATCATAATTTAGAACACACATTCTAAGCCAATCAATCTCATAACAGAAAACCATATGCAACTATAATGACTCGGTGGAACACCGAGCTCTCATTTCATGACTCGGTATCATACCTATCTCTCATATTAACTTAATTATTTATATACTAAGTATACTTGGTTCTCTTACCCTTTTCTAGGTATTAAGTGTTCTGTTTAAGAGGCCTATTTGAATATATATTACCAATATTCATCTTAAATCCTACTTCTTAAACTACGTGACATAGGACAACACAACAAATAGCTTGTGATACTTTTCCCAAAGATTTTCAACATATTGTTCATGTTTATGTTCTTGGATGGCATACTCGTCAAATGGAATACATCCTTCACCCCACTTCATATATTATCTAAAATGGTCTTTACTGACCCTTTTCAGTCGACTTGTTCATGGTTTAACCCTAACAAAGGTTAGCAACATAGTTTAGTGTGGAGGACTACTCATGGTGACTAAGGGTACATAGACATACTCAGTCGACCTAAGTTGATTGTGTGTGTTTAGTTACCCTAAATCATCATGAGTTACCTCCAACACTAGATCATGCTTCTAACTTAAATTAGGGCATAACTATGATCAAATATGAGTTTATGTAGACCTAGATGATTAAACTTTGAAGGGTTTCATAACATGTCAATTGTAACTCAATATCCTCATGAAGACCCAAGTCTTCATGAAGGTATTGTACTGCAGTTAGCGTGTGCCAACATCCGACTAAGTTCACGTCATCTGGATGTACATACCCAAGAGTGAATTTAATTACTTAAGTATTTTCCTTATTTAAGGGTTATTTATAGTAGCCCTATAGAACAACTAGGTTAATTAACCTTTAGGGTTACAAGTAAAAACTGTAATAGGAATTTCTATGCAGATACATCTACCTCCAAAATCTTCTCTAAAGATTTTCTTTTCATTCATTAACTTTATAATTTTATGATTCATTGTCACAAATAGATTCAACATACTAATAGTGATGTTAACTTGATTAATTTATCCAAGTCTTATATTGTTTAAGTTTTGAATCATATCTCTTTATAATAGACTTCATTGGAATGAAGTCTACTCCTATATCTATATCCTTTTCATTGGTTTTAATCTGATTAAGGAATTAATCAAGAGGAAGCACACCTTCCCCTATCCAAGTTAATATTAAGACTTAATTCCAAAAGGTCTTAAAATAGATTGCTTATCATTGCAGAATAGTTTCCTTCCCTTTACTTATTAAGGATTAAGGTTCATTTATAACCCCATAACATTTTACAAGTTGTCATCATGCTTTTATCTACTCAATAACATTTTTTAGTAAATTCATAGTAATTTAATTTACTACCCAATAATGAATGCCAACTTAAATAAGTTTCATTAAATAAGAGGGTAGTATATCTAGTACCCTTAACCTCTAGTTTATTTTAAATCAACCCGAGAGGGTTCATTATATATATATATATATATATATATATATATATATATATATATATATATATATATGTATGTATGTATGTATGTATGTATGTATGTATGTATGTATGTATGTATGTATGTATGTATGTATGTATGTATGTATGTATGTATGTATGTATGTATGTATAAGAGTAGAGATAAGATTATAATTTCCATTCACAAGATATCCTACAAGATGATACATCAAGTAAAGATAAACCCACAAATTTTCATTTATCAAAGTGGAAGTCATACATTATATGTCCAAACACTTCAAACCTCTTTAGTGTCAAACAACATCAATAAGATCTATTAAACATACAAGTTTCCTTTCCAACAAATACATTTCAATAAAGATTCATATTTCATCATAAAATATTCATTCTCATTGGTAAACAAAAGTAACATCATAAAATATCTTTTCTCCTTTTATCACTTATGAAGTCCATTTGCAAAAATTGATTCCATGGGTGACTTTATTAAACTGAGCATGATAAACACTAAGTATTAAAACTATGTGCTTTTAAATAAATATTTCATAAAGATAACTCTACTTTTATGAAACAATTAAATCATTATAGAAAGACATACCATAGAGCATATAAGTCACAAAAGAGAGGGAGAGATAAGGTGATAAACCATATCATCATTAAGAATAGAACATGATATAGTCAAATTTAAATTTCAACTAATGATTACATAAAAATAATTAAAACATTGATTCTGATAAAAAATAATTCACCAAAATCACAACTACTTTTCATTTGCTAATTTTCATAATTCACTTCTTAGTTATTTCCATCTAAACTGAGAAGATACTAACTTTAGTATCTCCTCGGAATAGATTTGCAATAGATGGAACATTAGTACATTCATTTTAGCATTATCTCACTTAATTTCGTCCTAAAATATAAGCTGCTAAGCTAAATCAAACATTAGGATAAAATTAGGATTAACAAATAAAATTTTACTAAAGAGTTTCTTATTTAATAATTCTATAATCTAAATTCGGAGTCAATAACCGACCTAAGTTTAAGATTAGTGTCAAATAGATTTGACAAAGGATCAATTCAATTTGACATGCAATTGGATCTAATCACACAATCACAAACAATGTACATCATTACCAATGTAAAAGTCAAAAGAATAATGAAGTAATTTATCAAACAACTACAAATCCTATAAACCTTCAAATATATTTCCACCCCATAAGAGTCTTACTCAAGAATTTCCAACCTAACATAACAATTCTGTAGAGTAACCTTTTTCTTCATATATCTTATTCTAACACATTTGGGCTTATTTATTCAAGAAAGTACTAATGGAGTTATAACGATACAAACCAAATAGGTCAGCTCCCTCCTCAGGAGTGATACAGGTGAAAGATGAAATGAGACAGAGAGAGAGAAAGAGGTTGTTCACTCTAGATCCAAGTAAGGATATAATAGACAAGTACAGTCTCTACTATCCTTCATTATAAAACCCAAAAGAGGTTAAATCAAGCTCGGGTTAGATGATAGTTGACTCAAGATAGATAGAACAAGGAACAAAATTCATTTACCCTTCAGAATTCAAAGAGGTCAGTATTATAAACACCTTAACTACCTAGACTACAAGTAACCATATCCTAATAGATACAAAGGAAAATGGAAATAGAATAACCAAGGAGTAATTCTTCCTAGTCTTCTTAACTCATAGCAGAAAGAGGAGATAACATCAAATAATGGTATATATGAGGCCTCAATATGCATTCCTTAAACAGAGGTACTCTTGGAAAAGATCAAAAAGGAACCAAGACAAATTTGATGGCCCTAGGCCAAGAAAACAATCAACCCCAAGCAACCATTGAATCCCAATGAACTATTCAAAATTACAACCGATAAAAGCAACTGTAACATAAAAATCTAAAAACTGACAATGATTTTTCCCTTATAAACAATATTTTCTTCAATTTCAAGAGTTATCCTAGTTTTCCAAAGTAAAGAAGACAAAGTAATATTTAAGTAATTTACCCTTTTGTCGAGCAACAATTTTCCTTTTAAGGAGATAACGTGATAAGCTTACCCATCCATTGATGGTGAACAAAAAGGTGATAACAAGACTTAACAATCATAAAATTCCTTTCAAGTCAACTCAGAACATTCATAACCATAAAGAGAGAAAATAATGTTGGCACGACCCCAATTCTAGTGCACGAAGTCAAACTCAGAAGATATGCTAAACCCAAATTGTTGAAGTCTATTTCCTTCAAGTATTCATTCAAGCTTAGATAAGAGTCGAGTTATTCTACAGCTCAACATTATTTACCACAAGATCATACAATATCAACTACATCTCCGATTTAAGTGAAAAGAGTAATGCATACACAACAAGCCGAATCGAGAAGAATGAAACCTATACCACCATTTCCTCACACCAGAGAATATGTAATTGAATTCAAAAAACAACTCAACAAATCACACAAGCAGGTTACACTTCAATCGTGAAATAAACCCAAATTTCTCCCCAAGGTGATTCGTTCAAGTTCAACATCAGACAAGTTACTATCGAGTTTTAACACAACTTTAAAATGTGTACAAAAGATTCAACATCTTCTCAAGTTCAAAAAAAATTTAAGCATGATTCAATAATTTTCCTAGCAAAGGAAAAAAAACCCAAAACATTTATCCATTATACAAGGGTTTCATGAAGAAAAACATAGTGAAATACAAAAATTAAAAAAAAATCATAACATCATACAAAAACTCATTAATTCCCCAAGAGAAGAGTTCTTTTAATGAAAACATTTAGGAGAAAGAAGAAAAAATTAATGGGTATAACCTATCATTCGTGATAGAGATTCTTCCTAATTTGTAGAAGATTCCAGAGTCAAACTCCTGTAGTCTCCTTTTCTCCATGCAACGTTAACCCACCTCAACTCTTTCGCTTCTTCTTATAACTTCCACAGAGTCTAAAATAGCTCAAGAATGTAAAAATAACACTGATATCAAAATAGAAATGTTGGTTTACATAATCGAAAAAACCCCATGCAGAGCCAAAGATCGAAATGAACTGAAGACTAAAAAAACCATGCCAAAAACCCACAATGCATTTTTCCTAGGTGGTTTCTTCAGCAAAACTGAATTCATTAAATTCGAAGGACAATAAATTCCCTCCTAATTCTCCACACCACCACCATCTATCTTTGGTTATGTCTATTTTCAAATTTTACATGCAACTTAACTTGGTGGTGATTCCAACTAAGCATTCCCCCAAACCTCTTACGCTGCTGTCAAATTTGGTATTCCTTCATAATAAAACCACAAATCAATTCCATTTAATGCCTTACAAACTGATGCCACCGACTATGCAAATTGCCATGTAGTCTATAGGTACCCCTAAGGTTAGAAATTTCTTAGGTTAGATTATTATTAGGTTAGAAAATCAACCTAGGTTCTTAGGTAACTCTTATTAACCTAAGTTTGTATTTTAATTAAGTAAACATAACACACCCCCAACTTAGGTTATATATACCCTTATACTAGGGTCAACCTTAGTGTTATATTATTAGGTCTAAGGTCCATATACGCCACTCAACACCTTATCAATGGAAAGAAGAACCGGGTCATCGTCAAAGGCCCAATGCTAAGTAGAATCCCTGAAGAATGGTACTTCACATTTGTAAACAAAACAAGACCTAGTCCATCTATGTCCTTCCTTTCAGAATGTGAAGAAAACTAGATGAAAGGTAAGAACTGAAGCATACCTTGGATCAATGGAATTGATTGAAGGTGTTTCTATTTACACAAAAATGAGTTATGGAAATAGAATACAAGTTCATCATCTTTAGAAGTGAATTTAAGTTATACAAAGAGATGAATGGCCTCATAATCAAACAAAAAAAATCACAATAGAATGAACCTTTTTAACTGATGATTAATTATCCATTACAAACATGATTTCCAAAATTCATAAGAGTACACCTTCGTAAGACAAATCACCTGTCAATGTTTGTACCGTGAAGAGTGTAAGTAATCATAGTAACAGTCATGCTAGAGATGTTGCATACCTCCCTCCTAAAAAGAATCATCATCTCAATGATTAACTTAATCAAATAATTTAAGTCTAGGATAAAATTAAATCATCATCCTTCTATTCATATGTTCATAAAAAATCTAGATTTGAGAAATTTATATTTCATTATCAACATTAAAATAGTTGTCTTATCACTAAATATTTTAGTATCTGCCCAAAACTGGTAGGTTTATTGACATAACATGAATAAAATATTTTAAAAAATTCAATCCCTAAAATCAATTCTATTCAAATAAATATGGAAAATTAGTTTTCATATCTTCAAGGTTTTTCAAGGTTGCACTTTCTTTGTTAAACTAGTTTCACTAGACCTTGCATTGTCTTATTTCATGATTTTTTAAGTGTAACTAGCAAGTATCTAGCACTCGAATGGGTTTAACCACAATTATTCCTAGGTTTTGGACCTACAAGGAACTCCAATTTAACATATGTGTTAAATCTGAAACGTATTTATTAAGCAGAGAAATATGGAAAAAATCATTCATTCATGATAAAGTAGGAGGTAAAGCTAAATGGTAAGCTACATGGTTGATTACTTCAACATTTCAAAGGGTCCCACATAACAAGGCGATAACTTGGTAGCCTTGCCAAAAGTTATAGAACTCTTTTTTGGTTTAACCCACAGAAAGACCTTCTCACCAAGTTTAAATTTCTTATCAACCCATTTTAAGTCTATATAACTCTTTTGCCTATTTTCTACTTCTTTCAAGCGTTCACAAATCGTTTTAACTTGTTGTTCCATTTCTTTAAGGATTTCAGGTCTAATTACCTCCTTATCTTCTATGTTATCCTAGGTAACTAGAGTTCTGAATTTCCTTCCATAGAATGATTTGAAAGGTACCATTTTTAGAGAGGCATGATACATGTTGTTATATGAAAATTCAACTAATGGAAGGTACTCTTCCCATTTATATAGTTGATCCATACAATACATTCGTAACATATCTTCCAAAACTTGATTCACTCTTTCAGTCTGTCCATTCATTTCTAGATAGAATCCATAACTAAAATTTAGCTTAGTCTCTAGGGATGCATTAAGTGTTTTCCAAAATCTATATATCATTCTTGGATTTCTATCTGATATGATCAATTTAGGTACTCCATGTAATCTAAAAATTTCATGCACAAATATTTTTGCTAAAACAGGTGAATCATCCTTAAGATTACCAATAATAAAATGTGCTACCTTTCTTAGTTTATCAACAATAACTAGAATAACATCATGTTTATTCCTTGAAATAGGAAACCCTTGCAAAAAAATCCATACTTATTACTTGCCATTTATATTACGGTATGTTGTGAGGATACAATAAACTAGCTAGATTTATATGTTCAGCTTTAACATGCTGACATTCTAAGTAGTGTGTCACAAAATCAATGAAGTCTTTTTCCAGAATTATTGTTGTTTTATATTAGCAAGCATTTTTCATAATTCCGAGGAGTCTAGAAAAATGTGAATTATGAAATTCAGCTAGCATTTTTTTTCTTAATTCATTTAACAACAATATGTATACTCTATTTTCAAACCTCAAGATTCCTTCATTGTCAAAGTGAAAACCTTTATATCTCACATCATTTGGATCTACAGTAAGTGTTGTTTTTACTTGATAAAAATAAGAATTAGATTCCATGACGCTTTTCACTTCATCCTTAAATTGAGTTCTCAATGTTATAAGAGCAGAAATGTGCTTCCTATGACTTAGTGCATCTACCACCTTATTCTTCTTACCTTTAATATAAGTTATGTCAAAATCATACTGAGATAGAAATTATAACCATCTTCATTGTGTTGCATTTAGATTAGGCTGAGTGAAAATATACTTCATTCTAAGATGATCGGTCTTCAATTCAAAAGGTTTACCAAGAAAATAATGCCTCCATACCTAAAGTGCATGTATAATGGTAACAAACTCTAGGTCATGTGGAGCATAGTTTAGTTCATGTAACTTGATTTTTATACTCTCATAAGCTATACCATGATTATTTTTCAACAAAATACCTCTGATACCTTCCCCAGAAGCATTTTTTATGACACTAAAGTCTCCATTAGGATCAGGTACATCCAAAATAGGTGTTGATGTTAACTATTCCTTTAGAGTCTTAAATGCAGATTCACATTTTTCATTTAACAAAAAATTCTTATCTTTTTTCTGCAATGAATTTATTGGTGTAATGACCTTAGAAAAGTCTTTAACAAACTTTCTATAGTAACCAACAAGCCCCATGAAGCTTCTAACTTCATGTACATTCTTAGGTACAGGTCACTCAGTTATTGCAATAATCTTTGAGGGATCTACCGCTATTCCATCTTTACTTATGACATGTCCCAAATAGTGCACTTTTGTCTCATAGAAAGAACATTTGGACAAATTACCATACAACCTTCTCTTTCTTAGGATTTCAAGAACTATTTTCAAATGCTTATGATGTTCTTCAATGCTCTTAGAGTATATGAGAATATCATCCAAGAATACAAGCACAAATTTGTCTAAGTATTCTTGAAAAATATTATTTATTAAATTCATAAAAGCTATATTACCATTCATTAATCCAAAAGTTAAAACTGTGAATTCATAATGTTTGTACCTTGTTCTAAAAGTTGTTTTATGAATATCGTCATCCTTTATTCTTAACTGATGATATCCATATTGAAGATCTATTTTAGAATACAATGATGCACCACACATCTGATCAAACAAATCATCAATTCTAGGAAGTGAAAATCTATTTTTAATTATTTCTTTGTTTAATATCCTATAATCAATGCACAATCTAAGAGTTCCATCCTTCCTTTTCACAAAAATTACCGCTGCCCCCCAAGACAAGAAACTCAGTCTTATCAAACCTTTAGACAAAATTTCTTGCAATTGTGCCTTAAGTTCACCAATTCAATGGTAATAATTCTATATGGTGCCTTGGAAATAGGTTCAGTTCCCAGTTTGATCTCAATCGTGAATTAAAACTCCCATTTGGGTGGAAGACCAGGTAACTCTTTCAGAAACACATCACTTAAATTTCATAACAATGGTTATCTTTCCATGAAGTCACCAATTTCATTGGTTACTTCATAAATTTTTACTACATACAAAGTGCAGCCTTTGTTTTTGTCCTTTTTAAGTTTCATAGCTGACAATTTCCTAACTGAAATCTCACGTTTTATCCCCTCGATGTCTGTTGTTTTCTACAGGTCATCCAGACAACTAATATGTTTTTCAAAACAATCAACATTTTCCTTATGTTAATCTAACCAATCAACACCTATGATTACATCATATGACCCCAAAGGAGCAACATACAAGTCAACTTCAGTGGAGAAACTAGGCAAGTCAAGAACTACTCCAAAAAGACACAAACTAACTGTGTGAACAATATTATTTTCATAATGTAAAGACCATGATTTATCCATTTTTCTATCTTTTCTTTTTAATTTTGAAGCTAATTTAGTAGAAATAAAACATTCAGTAGATTCAGTATCAAAAATTATAGTTACAAGTATACCAACTAACTTACCTATAACTTATATGCATGTAACTTAATTTTAAGCCTATTTGTCAGTTGCTAATTGTGATCATCTTTTTCTCATAAGAAATTGGTTTGCATAATGATGTTTTCCACAATTTCACTAGCCTCCTACACATACCTGCTTAGTCTCAAATTTATTTCCATCCTTAAAGTTGTCATTCTGACCCCTATAGGACTTATGTTTGTGGTTATTGTTTTTGACTAAGTTGTTTTACACATTAGCAACAAGTTTATTTGCCGCAGTTTTCTTGTTATTATCAAAAATAAATTTGTTTCTCATACCAAATTTATTCCATGGTCCTTTTTTGGGTGCAAGGGATGAAGAAGAGTTTGGAACTTTCTTTCTGATTTCTTCCTTATGGGAAGAGGTCACTTTCAATTTTTTCTCCTGCCTTATGACTTTTTCTACAACCTCTTCCATAGTAGTTGGGTTGTGAACATCCACTTCACCACTTATAATGGGATTTAATCCCATGATAAATTTTCATATCCTGAACTTCTTGTCAGTTTGATACTGAGGTATGTACTTAAGGATTTTAGTAAACCTCTCCGAATACTGTGTTATAATTAATTTTCCTTGAGCTAAGCTCTAAAATTCAGTCATTTTATGATTATGGTAAAGTCTTGGTAGCCATTTTTGCCTAAAATAACTTTAAACCTGATCCCAAGTAATGTTTGTTTCATCAATGTTTAACTCATTCTTACAACCGTCCCACTAAGAAAATACATCATGGGAAATCTAATAAGATCCCCATATTTCTTTTGTTTCCTCAGAGAAGTTCCTTATTGCAAATTACTTTTCCATTTCATTGAGCTAAGTGTTAGCTCCATGTCCTAGTGTTGTGCCATCAAAATCGGGTGGAATTATCCTTTTTATGTCATTAGTGAGTTAAGTTTCTAATCTTTCCTTTTTATTCTTAGGATGAATAGGTGTATTTGCATTAGCATTGACTACATTATTGTTATCAATGCCCAAATTTCCAACATTGGTGTTTTCCACAGGAGGTGGCTTATTTTTATTACTAGCATCTTCTTCCTCCTCCTCATTTCCCATTACTTGTTGTTCAAGTACATCTAAACAATCTCTTGTGTCCAACAAGGTAATAATGATCTCATCAATTTTTTGGGTAGTAGTTGCTTCTCCATTGGGTGATGGGTTATCTACAACACTTCCTCTTGTTCCAAAAAATTTTTGTTAACAAGAAAATTTATGTTTTATGAGATTATGGACATAATAGGTCAAAGAGTTGTAATCTTCATCTCTGATACAAAGATGTAACTCTTCCAATTTAATACTTTAGAAATAAGGGAATTTTTTTTGCCTAATGTTCTCTATTCTAAATAATCATAATTTAGAACACACATTGCAACTCAATTAATCTCATAACAGAAAACCATATGCATCTTTAATGACTCGGTGGAACATCGATATCTCATTTCATGACTCGGTATCATACCTATCTCTCATGTTAACTTAATGATTTATATACTAAGTATACTTGGTTCTCTTACCCTTTTCTGGGTATTAAGTGTTCTATTTAAGAGGCCTATCTAAATATATGTTACCAATATTTATCTGAAATCCTACTTCTCAAATTAGGTTACATAGGACGACATAACTAATAGCTTGCGATACTTTGGCCAAATATTTTCAACATACTATTCATGTTTATATTCCTAGATAACATACTCGTTGAATGGAATACGAACTTCACTCCACTTCATCTTTTATCTAGAATGGTCTTTACTGACCCTTGTCAGTCCACTTATTCAAGGTTTAACCCTAACCAAAGTTAGCAACATAGTTTAGTGTGGAGGACTACTCATGGTGACTAAGGGTATGTAGACATACTCAATCGACCTAGGTCGATTGTGTGTGTCTAGTTACCCTAAGTCATCGTGAGTTACCTCAGATACTAGATCATGCTTCTAACTTAAGTTAGGGCATAACTATTATCAAGTATGAGTTTATGTAGACCTAGATGATTAAAATTTGAAGGGTTTTGTAACATGTCAACTACAACTCAATATCCTCATGAAGACCCAAGTCTTCATGAAGGTACTATACTGCAGTTGGCGTGTGCCAACATCCAACTGATTTCACCTCATCTGGATGTACATACCCTAGAGATAATTTAATTACTTAAGTATTTTCCTTATTTAAGGGTTATTTACATCAGCCCTACAAAACAACTAGGTTCATTAACATTTAGGGTTATAAGTAAAAACTACAATAGGAATTTCTATGCAGATACGTCTATCTCCAAACCCTTCTCTAAAGATTTGTTTTCCATACATTAATTTTCTAATTTTATGATTCATTGTCACAAATAGATTCAACATACTAATAGTGATGTTAACTTGATTAACTTATCCAAGTCTTAGGTTATTTAAGTTTTGAATCAAATCTCTTTATAATAGACTTCATTGGAATGGAGTCTACTCCTATATCTATATCCTTTTCATTGGTCTTAATTTGATTAAGGAATTAATCAAGAGGAAGTGCACCTTCCCCTATCCAAGTTAATATTAAGATTTAATTCCAAAAGTTCTTAAAATAGATTGTTTATCATTGGTGAATAGCTACCTTCTCTTTACTTATTGAGTGTTAAGGTTCATTTATAACCCCATAACATTTTACAAGTTATCATCATGGTTTTATCCATCCAATAACAATTTTTTAGTAAATTCATAGTAATTTAATTTAATACCCAATAGTGAATGCCAACTTAAATAAGTTTTATCAAATAAGAGGGTAGTATATCTAGTACCCTTAACCTTTAGTTTATTTTAAATCAACTCGAGAGGGTTCATCACAGATATATATAAGAGTAGATATAAGATTATCGTTTCCATTTTTATATATATATATAAGAGTAGATATAAGATTATCGTTTCCATTCACAAGATATCCAAAAAGATGACACATCAAGTAAAGATAAACCAACAAATTTTCATTCATCAAAGTGGAATTTATACATTATAAGTCCAAACACTTCAGACCTCTTTAGTGTCATATAACATAAATAATATCTATTAAAAATATAACTTTCCTTTCCAATAAATACATTTCAATAAAGATTCATATTTCATCATAAAATATCCATTCTCCTTGGTAAACAAAAGTAACATCATAAAATATCTTTTCTTCTTTTATCACTTACAAAGTCCATTTGCAAAAAATACTAGCACTGGTTAGTTCATTGAACTGAGCATGATAAGCACTAAGCATTAAAATGATGTGCTTTTAACTAATTATTTCATAAAGAGAACTCTTCTTTTATGAAATAGTTAAAGCATTAAAGAAAGACATACCATAAAGTATATCAATCAAAAAAGAAAGGGAGAAATAAGGTGACAAACCATATCACCATTAAGAGTAGAACATGATATAATCAGTTTTAACTTTCAAATAATGATTACATAAAAATAATTAAAACATTACATAAGATGAATAATAATTCACCAAAATCACAACTACTTTTCATTTGCTAATTTTCATGATTCACTTCTTAGTTAATTCCATCTAAACTGAGAAGATACTAACTCTACTATCTCCTAGGAATAGATCCACATTAGATGGAACATTAGTATGTTCATTTCAGCATTATCTCACTTAAGTTCATCCTAAAATATAAGATGCTAAGATAAATCAAACACTAGGATATATTTAGGATTAACCAACAACATTTTAGTAAAGATTTTCTTATTTAATAATTCTATATCCTAGATTCAAATTCAATAACCAACCTAATTTTAAGATTAGTGTCAAACAAATTTGAAAAAGGATGAATTCAATTTGACATGAAAATGGATCTAATCACACAATAAAAAATGAGGTACATCATTACCAATGTAAAACTCAAATGAAGAATGAAGGAATATAGCAAATAGTTACAGATCCTGCAAACCTTCAAATATATTTTCACCCCATAAGAGTCTTACTCAAGAATTTCCAATATAACATAACAATTTTGTAGAGTAACCTTTTGATTTAGCTATATTATTCTAACATAGTTTTGATTATTTCTTCAAGTAAGTCCCAGTGGAGGTGTAACAATACAAAAAAAATAGGTCAGCTCCCTCCTCATGAGCAATACAAGTGAAATATGAAAGGAGAGATAAAAATAGGTTGTTCACTCTAGATCCAAGAAAGGATATAATAGAAAAGTGTGGTCTCTATTATCCTTCATTCTAAAACCCAATAGAGGTTAGATCACACTCGGGTTATATGATAATTATCTTGAGACAGAGAGAACAAGGAACAACATTTATTTACCCTTTAGAATTCAAAGAGGATGGTATTATAAATACCTTAACTACCCAGACTGCAAGTAACCATCTCCTAAAAGATACAGAGGAAAACAAAAATAGAATAACCAAGGATTAATTCTTCCTAGTCTTCTTAACTCATAGCAAAAAGAGGAGGTAACATCAAATAATGGTATAGACGAGGCCTCAATACAAATTCCTTAAATATAAGTACTCTTGGAAAAGATCAAAAAAGAACCAAGAAAAATTTGATGGCCCTAGGCCAAGAAAACAATCAACCCCAAGCAACCATTGAATCCAAATGATCTATTCAAAATTACAATTGATAACAACAACCGTAACATAAAAATATAAAAACTGATAATGAGTTTTCCCTTCTAAACAATATTTGCTTCAATTTCAAGAGTTATCCTAGTTTCCTAAAGTATAGAAGACAAAGTAATATTTAAGTAATTTACCCTTTTTGAGAAACAATTTCCTTTTTAATGAGATAACACAATAAGCTTACCCATCCATTGATGGTGAACGAAAATGCAATAACAAGACTTAACAGTCATAAACTTCCTTTCAAGCCAACTCAGAACATTACATCATCATAATAATTATTGAAAGAGGAAGGATAAAACCCAACCCACATTCATTGTAATGCCTACTTCAACTACCACTTGAGACCAAGAAACAAACTAGGAAAAATTATGGAATAATTTTTTTTGATAGGAAGAGTCTACAACCAAGTTGCAAGACACTGGTTTGAAACTAAATAGGTTTGAGAACAGATTCTAATTATACAAACACAATATTTCCATTTTTATTTATAACAAGTTTACAAGGTTCCAATTTGGAGGTTACAAGTTTTACTAAGGTTCAGGGAGAAATTTATCGTCATACCTGCTCTCTATCAAGCCCTAAAATTCAACTAGATTTCTCACACATGTAGATTTATCAAAACTTTCCTAAACTAGTCTCATTAGATAGGAAATTTCCTCACCTTTCCAACCATATAAAGAAGTCCTCCTAACTCCTTTTAAAACTCAACTTATGGCGAGGTGGAGTTTTAGGGGAAAATTTTCCCTTGGAGGTCCACGGGGTTAGGGAGAAAATTGGGAAAATTTTCCCAAATGCCACGTGCCATCACGTGATTGGTTCGGGCCCACGGGTTGTGGGGAAAAATTCAAAATTTTTCCCAAAACCAAAGTCTGAATTTTCCAAAGCAAAATTTTCCTCCGTGCCTCTGCACTTGCTCAAATGGCCACTTGGCACTTTGTGATTAGTTGGGGGCCGGCAGAGGAAATTTGAATTTTTCGCCCATGGGGTTAAAAGGTTAAAAGAATTGCATGGACCCGCACACCTGTGGGGACACGTGTCATCACCCCATTGGCTATATGGGTGCGGGGCCATGGAGAAAAAATTGAAATTTTTCCAAAGGAAAAAATGGTTAAGTTTTTCCATTTTGATCTGCGCACCCCCCTTCCACGTGTCAGCACGTGATTGGTTGGGGGCTGCAGAGTTGCAGGGAAAATTGGGAAATTTTTCCCAACGAATTTTTTTTAAAATGTTAATTTTTTATTAAAGGCCCGCCCCTCCAAGGTGCCACATGGTGAATTCTGATAGGATGCGAGAGTGGCGGGGCCACGGAAATTTTTAGGAAATTTTTCCAAGGTTGAAAATTCAAATTTTTCTAAGGTCGAATTATTTCATTTTTGGTTTGGGATGGCCATTTTGAAGTAAAACTTCAAATGGCCATAATTTTTGATAGGAAGCTCCATTTTAGGAAAACAAGGACTTTCCAGAAAGCTCTCAGAGTCCTCTTTGTACAGAAAGCATCAAATTTAGAATTTGGTGAAGTTTAAAGGGCCATTTTTAAGAAATCAATCTGCAGGGTTTATAATTTTAAAACTGAAAATTTTCAACTTATAAGATTTGATTCAATTTTGATATTTCTTCTTCTGAGCATGTAAATTGAGCATTGGGAAATAGTCTTGGGTAAGTTTAAGTATATTTTCAAAGTCCAATTTGGATATTGGGTTGCATTGGTAAATTTTACGTTTTTTTGACAGTAAGTTGGATTTTGAAGTTAAAATTGGATTTGATAGAGTTTTTGAGATATTTTATTAAATATGAAGTTCAATATGGGTTCAATAGGACCTAATACATCTAAAATACTTTGTTTCCTTTCTCAATTTTAACTAAAAATTTGAACTATACATTTTTGATGGAATTCATTGCTAGAATTAAAGAAAGAAACAGAGATCATTTGCTAACAAGTTTATTAACCAATTTGCAATCTTCCAAATCTGTGGAGTCATTAAACATCTTATCTAAGACATTCAATTAATTCGAACAATTAATTGATAGTTCATATTCAAATTTTAAACTCTAGTTTTGATTTCAAACACAGTACATTTACTGGCAATGCTATTTCTTAATCTCTTTCAAAACAGAGTTTTCATTTCACAATAGTAACTCGGATCTAATACAATAATGAAATTTTGAGAAAGGAATGTAATTATTTATTTGATTTCCAATAATAATTCAATAGTTTATCTCTTTCTTTGAATTTCAAGTTACAATGCACAATACATATTTCTTTCTTTCACATTCTTCTCATAACATAGTATGGAATAATAATTCTTTACAATTCACTTATCACTTTCAACCTTTTAATTTCAATAAAAGATGTATTCTCATTACAATTAACAATAAAAATCATCCACTTCACAGTGGGAAGGTTACAATGAACTTGCAAAAAGGAAATGACTATCAAACTGATTTCTCCAAGCTCCAAACAGCAACAGGCTGATTTCTTCATCTTTTATATTTTAATCACAACAAGGAAGGGGGAAAGGCAACACTCTCTACCCAACCAAGATAAAAATAGAATCCATCTTTCCCCATTGGCCCTCAAGCCCCAACCATATTGAAATGGAGCATGATAATTCAACTCATGGCAACGTGGAATTCTTTCAAATGTAAACAACACTCATGTATCACAAAAATCAATGAAGAAACAAATCAAAACAAGGCAGCAGTTCTCAACTGCATTTGAAAATAGTCATACAATCACAAAGGCTTGAGCAAGCAATCTATAGAGGTCTCCTTATGCCTCCCATGTTGAAATTGGACATCCACCTACAACAACCACCAAGAACATAACCATCCCATAAACCTTATCCCTCCTCAACCCCTCCTTATCCCTCCTCCAAATTTATCCCTTATACCTCCCCCAAGTAAGAAATGCATGCATATTCTTTTCCTAGGTGGATTCTAACCAACACTCCCTCCTCAAGACAAGTGCCAATGGCAAATCCCTTATCCCTCCTCTGATTAACCTCATAGTCTTCTCTCCACACCATGCCCTAAGCATTCTACCCATCCCTCTAAGAATTGCAAACACAATCACATTCAAATTTCATGCTAAAAGAGGGGAAAACAGTAAATGAAATGCATGAGGGCCTACCTATTCATAGTGGAGACTTGATTCCAAAACAACAACCTTTGTTGCACCAAAAGAAAACAGTCCCAAATCAGCAAAAGAAGGGCATGCAAATCATTCCAAGCTCCCTCCATAAAGCAATCTCCCAAGCAAGAAAATTCGACCCAAGAGAGGAAAAACAAATTTTCAACAACCTCCAAAAGAGGAGGAATTGGATTTTTAAAGGAGAGGATGGAGGAGGATGATGTGGATTCCAAGTGGGATGCCACATCATCTTTCTTCATCCAAAAAGAAATCACATCGAAATAAAATACATCCAATAAATGAGAATGAAAAAATTACTTACATACACAAAATCAACCCATATTCAAAAAGGAAAAGATCATTTAAAAGTTGTAAGACAAGTGCAATCACTTCTTACAATAAATCATGTCAAAATGCAATAAAATAATTTGATTTTGACTCCAAATTAATAGACATGGTTGGTGGAGGGTTTTGAGAGGTGTGGGACAAGTTTAACTTGTCCCACAAGCCTCCAAATTTTTCCTCCAAGCTTAAATTCGAATTTCAAAGAGGAAAGAGTGTTTGACCTTCCAAAAACTACCTTACAACCTCTTACAAATTCTTACACAAACTATCACTTCACTTACACAACCTATACTTGGTAACTTACACACTCTTTTTAAAATGCATTTATTTCTATGACATTTATTTATGACAATCTTTTGACACAACATTTATTTAATCACCATATGGTTATAAATATATAAATCAATTTCATTTTCAACCAAGACAATAACATTTAATTTCACTTTCCAAATCCCATTTAATTTAATTAAATTTTAACTATATGACTCTCACATTATACTATCACATTTAAATAATTAAAATAAAGAGCACATTACAAATAGAATACATACAACATTAAATTAAAAGGGAACACATAATTAACACACACACATATGCCCCCATGGTCATGATAATGGAAATCCCCCATGGGAAATCCTAACAAAACACAACATACAACTCAAACACAATTGCCATGGCAACCTTGTTGATTTCACACTGAATTCCAATATGGTTAGTTTCCAGACCCCTGACATTGTTGTGATCTTAACCTACAAAAATAACAATACCCGTTCGGCCTCGTGGCCATATCAGAACATCCAATGATATAAGCAACATACAATTTTTAAATCTAAATCACAACATTATCAAGAATTTAACATTTATCATTTAAATTCAATTTTGTAACTATATCATCATCCAATAGATGATTCCTATACTAGAGCTATTCATAATGTCAATGTCACATGTGTAAAATCAACATCAATAACCTATCCATGTCAACTAGTATATCATCATCCACATAATAATAATAATGTCTCAATGATCCTCAAGCATAATAGCTGAATCCAGATCAATATTAATCCGTAGTCTAACATTTAACCATCACACTAATCAAAACATAATAATGTCCATAATAATACCTAATTCATCATACTACATCAAAACATAATAATTTCTAAAATATGATCAATAGTGTTAGGATCAGTATCTTGTGGAGTTTCCCTACAATAATAGTTTCTAGAGTTCTATAGGCATGGCTCCTTTCCAGGCCTTGTATGGTAGGGACTGCAGGACACCCCTTAGCTGGGACAGATTGGAGGATAGAGTATCCCTAGGACTAGCTCTTTTACAAGACATGAAGCAGGCTTTACACTTGGTATCAAAGTAGTGGTTCAAAAGCTTGGACCATTGGGCACACTCGAAACAAATAGACTTGAAACCTAAAACTAGCAAATTGATAATCTAGAAAACAAAACTATTTGAAAATTGTTCATGTTAGTAAACTTAGGAAAATGAAGGGAACTAAAGGTAATGAACTAACTCCCTACTCCGTCTGAGCTCCCTGCACAGACCAGAGTGGGAGGAACGTTCAGAGAGACTTAGAGTCACCACCACCACCACCTCCACTGCCACCACCACCACCACCAGACCAGGGTTTAGCAGCTATCCTACCATAGATTTTAAAATACCCTCTAGGATGTTAATGTTTCCCTATGTGGAGGATCAGTAGGAGGACACTCAGGTAGGCAGGACAGAGTTACTTCCATAGAGGGACATGCACCTCGTTCACCCAGTGAGGTGGACGGTGGAGAGAATTTTCATAGAGAGTTGGCTAGAGTAGAGTCTCCCTTGAGGGGACATGGTGACCATATTTTAGGATAGAGAGAGAGATCTCATAGCCCTAGGCACAGGGATAGGTAGGTGGAGAGGCCCAGAGGCCATCAGACCACAACTGCGGATCACATCACGGAGATCCTGAAGCTTAGGCCCTCACATTATATAGGTGACACAGGGGGATTCTAGGTAGAGGCCTAGCTATTTAGCTTGAGCGGTTGCTTCAAGATTTTTCCTTGTTCTAGCAACATGAAAGCTCGTGTTGCGATCCATCTACTAAAGGATGGAGCAACAAGTAGTGTTGATCAGGAAGAGATTGTAGGAGGCACAGGATAGGTAGAAGAAGTATGTTGATCAGCATAGGACCAAGCGTAATTTTGATGTGGGCATGAAGGTATTGCTTCGTGTTAGACCACATAAGAGCCCAATCCATTATGGAAAAGGTTCTAAGTTAGCTCGTCGGTTCGTTGGACCTTTTCAGATCCTGGAGCGTATCGGCCCGTTGGCTTACCATCTAGTTTTGCCACCCAGCTTGTCTCGCGTACATGATGTGTTTCATGTTTCTATTCTTAGGAGATACATCATAGATCCTGCTCATGTGCTAGATTGGACATCATTGCAGCTCGAGTAGAGAGTGAGTCTCAGAACCCCCTTGAAGGGAAATTTGATGGTTTCCCTCTAGAGGTAGATGGTCTTCTTAGGCACAGAGGTCAGATTTATGTTCCTAGAGACAGAGGCTTGAGGCAGGACATCTTGACAGAGGCACATCATGCACCCTATTCAGCCCATCCTAGGGTGAAGAAGATGCACGCCACCTTGAGATAGTTATATCACTGGAGAGGACTTCATAGGGACATGGCTCAGTTTGTGTCACACTGTTTAGAGTGCCAGAAAGTGAAGGCTGAGCATCAGTATCTAGCTGGCCTTCTCTATCCTCATGCTATACTGGAGTGGAAATGGGACACCAATTCCATGGATTTCATTGTTGGATTACCGATGTCAAGATATCACCACGATGCCATCATGGTCACAGTTGATAAATTGACAAAATTAGCTCACTTTTCACCAGTAAATACCACGTATAAAGCTAGTGTAGTGGCACGTGTCTACTTGGATGAGATCGTTAGGTTGCACGGAATCCCACGGAAGATCATTTGTGACCATGATCCCTTGTACACTTCACATTTCTGGACTACCATGCAATATGTCCTCGGGATGAAGATTAACTTCAGCATAACTTATCACCCTGAGACAGATGGACAGACCGAGAGGGTGAACCAGATTCTAGAGGACATGCTCAGGATGTATGTGATGGATCACCAGGTGAGATGGGAGGAGTATCTATATCTTGTGGAGTTTTCCTACAATAATAGTTTCCAGAGTTCTATAGGCACGGCTCCTTTCCAGGCCTTATATGGTAGGGAGTGCAAGACACCCCTTAGCTAGGACATATTGGAGGATAGAGTATCCCTAGAACTAGCTCTTTTGCAGGACATGAAGTAGGCATTATATTCATAACCATAGAGAGACAAAATAATGTTGGCACGACCCCAAGTCTAGTGCATGAAGTCAAACTCAGAAGATATGATAAACCCAAAATTGTTGAAGTCTATTTCCTTCAAGTATTCATTCAAGCTTAGATAAGAGTCGAGTTATTCTACAGTTCAACATTATTTACCACAAGATCATATAGTATCAGCTACATCTCTAATTTAAGTGAAAAGAGTAATGCATACATAGCAAGTTGAATCAAGAAGAATGAAACCTATACCACCCTTTCCTCACACCAGAGAATATGTAATTGAATTCAAAAAACAACTCAACAAATCACACAAGCAGGTTACACTTCAATCATGAAATAAACCCACATTTCTCCCCAAGGTGATTCATTCAAGTTCAACATCAGACAAGTTACTATCAAGTTTTAACACAAATTTAACATGAATGCAAAAGATTTAACATCATCTCAAGTTCAAGCAAAAGTTAAGAATGATTCAATAATTTTCCCAACAAAGGAAACAAAACCCAAAACAATTATTCATTATACATTGGTTTCATGAAGAAAAACATAGTGAAATACAAACATCAAAAATGATATCATAACATCATACAAAAACTCATTCATTCCCCAAGATTAGAGTTCTTTTAATGAAGACATTCACAAAAAAATAGAACTTAATGGGTAGATCCTATCATGCCTGATAGAGCTTCTTCCTGATTTGAAGAAGATTTCTAAGATAAACTCCTGTAGTCTTCTTTTCTCCACACAACGTCAACCCACCTCAATTCTTTCACTTGTTATTATAACTTCCACAAAGTGTAAAATAGCTTAAGAATGAAAAACTACCAATGATATCAAAATAGAAATTCTGGTTTGACTAATCGAAAAACCTCATGCAGAGTAAACACTTGGAATGAACTAAAGACCAAAATAACCATGCCAAAAATTCACCATGTATTTTTCCTTGGCGATTTGTTCACCAAAATTGAAGTCATTAAATTTGAAGCACAATCATTTCCCTCCTAATTCTCCATGCCACTGCCATCTATCTTTGGCGATGTATATTTTCAAATTTTGTATGCAATTTAATTTCGTGGTGATGCCAACTAAGCATTCCCCCAAACCTCTTATGTTACTGCCAAAGTTGGCAGTCCTTCATAATAAAACCACAAATCAAATCAATTTAATTCCTTGAAAACCGATGCCACCAACTATGTACATTGTCATGTAGTCCATAGGTACCCCTTAGGTTAGCAATATCTTAGGTTAGATTACTATTAGGTTAGAAACTCAACCTAGGTTCTTAGGTAATTCTTATTTACCTAAGTTTGTATTTCAATTAAATAAACATAGCACACCCCCAACTCAGGTTAGATATACCCTTAGACTAGGGTCAACCTTAGTGCTATATTATTAGGTCCAAGGTCCCTATATTCCACTCAAGGCCTTATCAATGACAAAAAGAACCAAGTCATCATCAAAGGCCCAATGCTAAGTAGGGATCCTTGAATAAGGATCCTTCACATTTATAAATAAAACAAGACCCATTTCATCTTTGTCCTTCCTTTAAGAATGCCAAGACAACAAGATGAAAGGTGAGAAGAATTTATGCATACCTTGGATCAATGGAATTGATTAAAGGTGTTGTTGTTTACACAAAAATAAGTTATGGCAACAAAATACAAGTTCATCATCTTTATAAGTGAATTTAATTTGTACAAAGAGATGAATGGACTCATAATCAAAAAAAAAAAAAAACAACAAAATGAACCTTTTTAACCGATGATTAATTATCCATTACAAACATGATTTCCAAAAGTCATAAGAGTATACCTTTCTAAGACAAATCACCTATCAACATTTGCACCATCAAGAGTGGAAGTCATCATAGTAAAATTCATGCCAGAGATGTTACAATGTAGCCTATTTTGAGAAGTACATGGGTGGTGAAGGGAAAGTTCCCACCCCCTATATATATGTATTAATTTACATAGTTTATGGACATGGTCTTTGTACACTAGATTGCGACAAAATTACACTGCTAGTATGATTTTACACGCATAAATTTATGATAGTAACTATTATGTATTCATTTATTATATTTTGATGGATTAATATAATGGATTGTTGTGAATGGATATTGATTATATATGTTTTTGTTACTTGTTATTGTATACAGAATATGATCCTAATTGTTATGTGATATGTATGTTTACTTTATTATGTGTGTTTTCAACTTGAGTTCATGAATCTAAATTATAAAATGGATTATACACTTTGGGAATTGGTTATTATGAACATGCATGTTAACTCCATTGTAAGACTATAAAAAAGAGGGACCTAGTACCTTTGTGCACTTCGGGTGAGCACTCAGATCTGTCTAAGTGATGTGTTAGTGAATATAGGGTTTTAGGTAGAAAAATAGACTACATTTTGGTTCCGTTGCTGGGAATTTTTTTCAAACAATTTTACCATAATGTTATACCATTATGGCATATCAGTTGAATCTTACATCCATTGAATATTGGGTGATTGATGGGAAATATTATAGAGAGATATAGTACCATACCAGATTTCAATGTACACAAATGGTTAAAGAACATATTTATCATAAGCTTTATGAGTCATTCTTTTTCTTCTTTCCAATAGTGTTGTAAAAGTGGTTGTCCACTTATGCATAAAAGAAAAAGTGGTATTATAGATAGAGGACTTGGAAGTAGAAATAGTATCAAGATTTGTTTGATGCAGATGTACCTTGGATGCATGTTATAGATCATTGGTGGGGTGGTGTTGTGTGCAGTTATACTTTGGAGTATGTGGTGTCTACTTATACCTACACATACTTGTATGGATGTTATTGAGTTTGAATTCTTGTGTGAACAAAGAGGATCTTACCTTCACATTGTTCCTTTATCTATTAATATTCTGATAGTGATGTTGAGCTTGGAGAATCTTCCTTCTTGTGTGAACAAAGAGGATCTTACCTTCACATTGTTCCTTTATCTATTAATATTCTGATAGTGATGTTGAGCGTGGAAGGGCAGGGGAAGGTATGGTGAAATATGGCTGACCTTATAGCAGAAAGGAAGAGAGATGAAAGGAATCTTAAGTATAATGAGGTGAGGGAGAGGGAATCAACGAAGAAGTGATATATTGAGGAGCATATGGATTTATGAGGGATGATTTTTTGTGATGGATTTGAAGCTCACATAGAGGACATGGAGCCAGAGCATCAGGATCTCTACCACTTAGGAAATTGAAGTAGAGAATCCCCTCCAACTTATGATGAGAGAACATTTGATGAAGAAATATTAAGGACTTTGGGCACACATTTGATCCCACCTGGAGACCTAGCCCTTACACTTGGTGTTTGAGTTCCTAAAGTGACTATTGATAAACAAGAGAGTGTAGGTAATCCAGTGGTTTCAGGTAGTTATCATTTTTTTAATACGGAAGTGCATCAGAAAACATATATGGAATTACAAGTGACAAAATATTTTTAGTTTGGAGGAATTTTATTTGGTGCTTCATTAGGCCAGAGTGTGGGTGCGTAGAAGGTTGGGAACACGTATAAAATCACTAAAACTTCTCAGATTTTTGGACTTCAATTTAATGCAACTGTTGGAATGCAAGGAAGTATATCCACTAGTCTAGCACCCACTGCAGGAGGTGGTTCATGTAGGTTAGGAGGATCACATTCAATTGGATCAGGTGGTTCTTGTGGTGGAGGAAATATTGGTGGTGGTTCTAGATCTGGATCTGGAGAATAAGACCCACATACAAAGCAAGAATTTTTCTACTTTGTGGACAGAAGGGTACACATTACTATCCAATTAATTGAAAATTATATTGGTATTATTAATATTGGGATCGTGTTTGATTATAAATTAGTCATTGACACCAAATTGAATAGGACTTGAATAGAATTTGAGTATAAGAAAGGAGGGCATGTGTTTCATATTATTAAGATTAATGATCCTGACATAAGGATGGATGTGTGTTTCCTTAAAAAATTGAATGAGAAGGAAATATGTACACAAATGAATAAAATATGGCCACATGTATGTAAGAAAATATCAAAAGTAACTATATATAATATTGCTTCCTTTATAGCAGAAGGTGTCATTGATGTTGTGCGCGATGGTGACAAGATTATATATAGAAACAGTTTACTAGTGATATGGTTCTATAAGATTGGGATTACCAAAAGATAGAATATGGGAATATCCTATAGAAGATCCCTCCCATACAAAATGGTTTTCAAAATATACCTGTGAAATGGTGAATCTAACATAAAAGGACCGTGTGAATAAATGGTATAAATAGATGCATGATGTGTTTGGTGCTAAGTGGATAATTTCATCTGAGTTTCCTACTGGTGTGGATGGGGTTTCCAAGTTCATAGTTTATCAAAAAAATTGTATTGGGAGGTTTACATTAGTTGATGGTACTAAAATTCCATTGTGCAATCTTCAATTTTTGTTTACAATGTAATTCTTTGAGATTTTTGTGAAGAGGTTCAAGGAGGCTTGAAAGTTGATACTTAACTTGAGAGAAATAGATAAGGAGCACCATGAGATGCTTCAAACACTTGTTTACCCCAAGAATTGTACCTTTCAATAAAATTATGTATTAGAAAGCATACATTTGTTGAAACTAGTTACATTACCAATAGCTTCAGTGGATGAAAAATAGTGTATATGTATCTAAGGCCTTGGTTTGTTGATGGATAATTTTTGGAGGATGATGTGAGTATTCATGAAGAACCCTCTTGTTGAACCAAATAATTGGATGCATGAGGAGACCTCATATTTCAATGGAAGTGAAGGGGGAAGAAAAGATAAGAATCTCATTTCAAGCGCACTGGTAGGGAAAACCTCAGGACATAAGGAAGTAGGGACAAACATGTATGTAAGAAGGAAACCTATAGGATGTAAATCTATGATGAATAAGAAATACAGAGTAATGCCTAGCTAAGACTTTGAGTAGATGGAGAGCCAAAAATAATAAAATTAAGAAGTTGAGATTGAGGAAGATTTGAAAGGGAAGTTGAGCCCACATGTGTACACCGTCAAAGAATCAGATGTAGAGGGCTAGAGAAATCACTTCGAGGATACAAATTTCATGGATATGGATGTAGGGGAATTGGTATGACTATTACGTAGGTTACAAAAGAGAATGTAGATGCAACTACAAAACATGAGTACAAGTTCACTCCTGACCCTAAGATAGAGCGTAGAGTGGAAAAATGAGGTTGCGGAGATCATAGAGCATCTGTTAGAGCATGAAGTAACATGTGACAAAGAGGAAGGAATGAGTGAAAGACATGTAGGGATCATGGGTTTCCCTAAGTGTGTTATAGGAAAGCATAAGAGACCAAGGTACATCTTGCAAGGACCTTTCATACATTATATTAAAGATCCCAATAAAGTTTTATGCACCAGGTATCAGAGCACGATACCTTTGGATTGAATATTTTGTTAGTCTTTATTCAGTAAGGAAAGTACACTCCTACAAAGAAGAAATATGTTATCTTGGGTGCTTGGGTTGCACATCCAAGACTAAGAATTTTATGTGAGCGCTCAATCATTACTATATACCCATGAGTTGGTAGTGTCTAGAGAGATGTACCTAATAGTTGATTCCCAGCAATTGATAGATGAGAAATCATGTAATGCAGTCAATAAAATATTGGTAGAGGTATGTGGTAGAATTTTTTACAGGAAAAACCAGATAAGGGTTATGCAAAATGATTTGGATGAGAAGAATAGAGAGATAATATAAATGGATAAAGAGATAAAGGAGGAGAAACTTATTGCGCAGTTGAAATAGGAGGTGAGGGATGAAAACGGGCTGACATGCACAACTTAAAAAAATGTATGATGCATAGTAGATGTGATCTTACTAGCATGCCCAAGTATATCCCCTCTTGATAAAACAAAGTATGAATCTTCCTTCCATTGTCTATAAGATTTAACGTGCATAATTACAACTCAACAACAACTCCTTACATTAGAATCTACATAAGATGTTATGGTGCAATAGAACCACCAAAAAAGTGAACAAATTAAAGCCACCATAACACGGAATAAATTGAATTAGTGAAAGTAAAAGATTACATGGCATAAGTTGTCTATGAAAATTATGATGATAGGGATCATGTAGTGGGACTTCTTTTTACAAAATATGAGGTAGATTTGAAGGACTTCCAGGAAAATAATACAGGAAAAAAGGAAGATGGAGAAAGAATCTTGGCATAGGTTGGACAAAAGTAGGAGGTAATTGATTCATTTAGGGCCTCGATTAAGAATAAGTTGAAGGAACTTTACCCACAAGTTAGGCATACGATGGACATGTTAAAGGATATAGGAATATAGTTGGAGACTCTGGTTGAAACATTGAATCCAATGGGTGAGGATTTGACTATTGAGGAGGTTCCTATCATTATGGTTGAGGCCTTTACTCAAGAAAGTAGTGAATTAGAACTATGGAAAACATTGGAAGCCATTATAAATAATTCCCCTTTATTTTTTACAAAATAGCACTTGGATTCTTTCATTATTTGACATATGTCGTATAGATATTAGATAATTATTTTATTTTTGAAGAACTATTTATCATTATTTGAATGATCAAGGAAAGTGTTACCGATGACAGATAACATACCTATTGTGGGATAATGTTGGGCACTAGAAAATAGCTAAGTTTTTTTAAGTATGCATAGGTTCGCGCAGGCACATGGAAGGGATACAGAATAATGCATAGAATGATATACTTGGTGAGTATGCTAGAAGGTGAGGGTTTTGGGTGTGGAATATGGAAAGAGATGTGCATTAAGATCACTTCATTAAGGAAGAGGAATTAGTGAGTTTTTGGCATATGGGGCTAATATAGATTTTGAGTATGCGACACCTAAGGAGGATTGAGAAGTCAAGAAGAGTCTATTTTTGAGGAAAGAAATTGCAGTTTAAACATGCACATGGAGCTGATAATAGGATTAGAACTAGATTTAATTATATAAGATCTATTATTAGGTGAATCTTGCATGCTTCTATAGACATCTTGTAGTGGTGCATAAATATTATTAGCATGCAACCTATTTTGGGAAGTGCATGGGTGGTGAAGGGAAAGTACCCACCACCTATATATATTTATTGATTTGCACATTTTAGGGACATGTTCATTATACATTGGGTTGCTACAGAATTATACTTCTGGCATGATTTTGCGTGCATGAATTTGTGATGGTAACTATGATATATTCAACTATTATATTTTGATGGATTAATATAATGGATCATTATGAATGGATATTGATTATTTTTGTGTATGTTACTAGTTATTGTATGGGGAATTTGATCCCAATTGTTATGTGATCTGTATGTTTACTTTATTATGTGTGTTTCCAACTTCATTTCATGAATTTTATTGATAAAATGGATTATACACTTTGGGAACTGGTTATTATGAACATGTATGTTAACTCCATGGTAAGACTGTAACAAAGACAAACTTAGTACCTTTGCGCACTTATAGTGAATGCTCATATATGTCTGAGTAATGTGCCAACATGTAAAGGGTTTTAGTGCAAAAAAATACTACAAGTATACTTCAGAAAGTTGGTTTTACCTAACCAACTAACACTTCGTGGCCTTATCATCCTTGTAACTCGTCTGTGCACCTCACAACCGAACATTTCATAAATTCCGTGGGCCCAATTTTCATAAGCCACACTAGTAGTATCATTGATTGACAAATCATCTTCCCAATGAAGCACACCATACTTTGATGGCTCCATAATCTTAGGGTCACACATCATATATACTTATATTCTATTGAGATCTTCCTCATTGATGGACTCCATATAAGGCTTAACCTTTATATCATCCAATGGTATTACAACTCATTCCTCCTTTTTCTGAAAACTAATGTATTTTTTATTGAAGCACAAGTCTGCGTTATTAACATAGTACCAAGGATGTCCAAGAATCATAGAGAATTTATTTACTTCTACAAGCTCAAGTACCTGAAAATCACCATTAAACTTATTTCCTTGAATGCCAATTGATATATCCTTTAATAATATAATGGTCATGTATCTTGTCTTGTTATCCATATACGACACATTTAATGATGGCTACAATGGAAACCTTCCCATTTAGCTGTAGGAATCAAGGGTGATAAAATTGACTTATGCACCTATATTAACAAGAATACTACTTACCAACCACCTATTAATCATTGCATCCAGTGTGATTTCTTTTTCATCCTCATGGTCCTACTGTTGTAAATTACCATGAAGCATATGTTTCACCCATTCAATACATGGTCCTGGTATTTTATCTTGTAGCCATTCTCCCAAAAATGGTATGATATTCTCATTTTTAATAATTCTACTAACTTCTCTAATGTCATCAACATCCTTCTATGGTATAACCCCTTACACATTCCCTCTTGCGCAATCTCTTTCAGACATTGTATCTTTCCCTGTAATTCCATGATAATGCCCATGGTATCCTCATAAACTTCCTTATATTGGGATGCATCTAAATAATTTTCATGTACTACCTATCCCCTTATAATGAGATGTCTTTCCTTCCCTTTATTTCTTACACGTGAATCCTTTGCGCACATGGTAAGTAATAAATGTTGAATTTTAAGCTCAACCATCTTCTTAGGTGCACATTGTGCCTGCTTAGCGTGATCTACTTTGATCAATGTTTCACCCTTTTTTATTTTTATTATTCTTAAACATATGGGAATACAAATCTAGATAATCCTCAACCTTATGTTCCTTTCCATAGTACATGAAAACCTGGTTCTTTAGAAACTCACATTGATAATGATAAGGAAATCCACACGTATAACATGTACCTTACACAAACCTACCGCAAACTCCATGGACCTACTTATAAATCCACATATGAAACCTCCATGTCATTGTTACATGCCTCACTATTATGTCCTTCTTGTTCTTGTGAGCTACTTACCACACAGGTCTAGTGTAACCCTTTTTCACATGCCTCATGAATATTATCAATTCAATGATAGGAAGATGTGTCATGGGTATGTGCATAATAGATCTTGCATTACATAGAGATGTTCTTTTGCATCATGTACCATAAAAGTGGAAAATTACGAACATCATGATTCTTATGACAAATCTCATAGGATGTCAATAACACATGCACATTCTTGTGTGGGTAGCTATCCTTTGTATGTACTTCAACCTCACAATCTATACACCATAACTTGTTGTGTGTCTCATGTGCTGAATTGGTAGATAACTTCTCTAAATGAGTGTCCATTGTTGTTATTTGGGATTCATGAAAGGGAATAACCCCTATGTCAACACTTCCAATAGCTTCTACACACAATATGGATTCTAATGCTTCACGCAGATAATTGAATGTCTTTTGTGAAAGTGATCTTTGGAAAGGCATAAACAAGCCTCCTACAAACCATTGCGCATGGTAGCTTAGATGTATATCATAGGAAATCTTGGAAAACAAAATTTTAAATCACGTTTCATATTCCCTAACACTCTCATACATGCCTTGCTTAATATCCTTCATTGCATTAATACTTTAGGGCTTAAACTTAGGGATGTGAAACTCAAATAAGAAGGTGGTGTGAAATGCATCATAGTCCACTACTATCGGATGTGGGTCATATTTCTTGTACCATATTTGTGTGCACCCTCAAAGTTTGGTGGAAAATTGACTTTCCTTCCTATTTGGAGTTGTTATGCCCTTTTCCTTCCATAATAACTCATATTTATACATGTGCTCAAATTCATCGTCCACTCCTCTATAATCTATAAAATAAAAATACATCTCCAAGAAAATGTAAGGGGTTTGTTGTTATGGTTCCTCAGGATGTTGTAATGGTTGTTGTGGCCCTATTCCTAGAGTGGGGCCATATCCTAAACCTGATCCTCCACTATAATTAACTTCGCACGATGGCTGAACTAAATCTCCTAAGAATCCTGCTGTGATTTGGGGGCTTGTTGAAGAACTACTTTGTGTCCCTATGGTAGTGCTAAACTTTACACTAATCATTTTTCCTATAGCTCCACCAATAGTAATACTTCTAATAGGTAGTGCACCACTACTTTTTCCCTACAACATGCCTACAAAATTGGTTCCAAAAAAACTTTGTTTAAACACGTGAATCTATTTTGTAGCCATGTTCACATCCTTAACATGTTATGCCTCTTGAGCTTATACTAATACATGCATATATGTATACCTAACCCAGCATGATGATACTTGATTAACTTCCTTTTCACCTTAACTGCGATTATCTTCTACACAAACTTCTAAATTCCAAGAACCATGCACAAGGTATAGGTGATCAGGCTAGGTTAGTTGCACACCCATGGTTCTTGTTATCTCCTTATACTCACTCTCATTTGATACAAAAGGGGTACTTCTATTACGCTTCCCCAATACTAGAAAGAAAATATCCTACATTCCCTCACCTTCTATAGGTTTCTCATCACTATCATCATTCATCATTCCCCTAAGTCTCAATTCCTCCTCAATAGACCTCTTTTGCATATCGTTACATCTTAGCCATATTCTCTCTCTCTCTCTCTCTCTCTCTCTCTCTCTCTCTCTCTCTCTCTCTCTCTCTCTCTTTAATTTGATTCAGCACCATCCTTCCCACACTTGATTCCTTCCCCTACATGAGGTGAGGTTTTTTCCTACCATCAGTCAGTTCTCCATTCCCAAATCAATCATTAAGATATTAATAGCTAAAGGTGCCATGTGTAAACATGATCCCCTTGGCTCACGTAAAAAAAATAACTCTGCTTCCTCAAGGAAAGAGTATGTCGAAATCACGCACTTTAAGGTATAATTGTGCAAAACACCTTCCCACTAGTGATTTACATCTCTAGTCCAAGGTATGTCTATATCAGAGAGCACTTTATACTCATCTTCACTCCACACTTTATTTTTTCCTATCCAGAAACCTCTGTTATCCACACAGGCTAACAAAAATTGCTACAATTGTACTAGAAACAAGATTAGAATGTCTCATATAAGAAATCATATAGGTTATCTTCCACCCACTTACATGCATTAAATTCATGTATAGTATTGTACCTATAAGAAAATGCATCCTGGTTTTCATGCACACAAATCTCAATATTCTTTAAAGATAGATGGAATTCCATACATACACCACATGCTGCTAGGAATAAATAAAATATGTCCTAGTAACAAAACCAAAATGTAGTCTTTTTTAACCAAAACTTAGTTAGGTGCACTGACACTTCATCAAGAAAAAGTTTAAAATCTCTCCCAAATTTCACATAACCACAAATTCATTCCTTTGTTCACTCATAGGATGTGGTTAGGGTAAATACAATCATAATAAGCATTATAATATGCAATAATGGAGATAAAACATACAAGTTTGGCAGCACATATAATAATGAATCTTAATCAACATACAAGATGATCAATAACACTTTAATTCTTAATATTCCATATTCATACATGGTAATCTTTGCTATTCAAACACAATTATCCATCATGAACACAATTGATTACATAATAAGCATGTTGATTACATTCATAGTGCAGTTACATCCTTGCGTAAGACCATATACGCATACAAAACTCAACTACATACTTCAACATCGACTCACATCAAAATTGCATCCTATATACAAGATTTCATCACTTATTTATATATGGTGGGGACTTCCCCTTCACCATTTACATGTTTTTCCTAATAATAGGCGTGTTATCAATAGATTACATGCTATTTTAACTCTTCTTAAACTCTAGATCAAGCTATAAGTAGCTCAAATTTATCATTTTTTAATCCTATATTTATCTTGTCTCCATGTGTCATATTTTTCTTTGTATGCATGTGCTTTTTCCTATTTATACACCTTTTTTGTATAATACTCTAGATCTTCTACTTTTCTATTTTTAGCCGCATCCTGAAAATTGACAAAGTCCTGGATGTTCTGTATGAATATGTGCAAACCTTCACACATTGAGATATTCTATAAGTCATGTGCACCTTTGTGCATTTTCCTAATCTTGTTCTCTTCCCTTGCACACATGCTTCTATGGGAAGTCTCCAAATCTCATGCATGGATAATACTTAGCCATTTTCTCTGACCAAAAAACATATCCCTCTTGTCCTTGATACGACTTATCCTATTCTTGTATATATTCATAGGATTATCCCTTGAATATTATCACTTCTTGATCGGGGAATATCGGTGTTAGGTTCTTCATATACATAGTTTCATAAAACCCTCAAAAATCCTAAATATTTATAAAATCCCAAAATACAAAAACACGTGAAACATTCAGAAACACTAAACATTAGAAACTATAGTACAAAACATCTTACTTCATTACTTGCTCATTGTAGCGCATGACATGCAGATCATATTGTGATATTATTTCATCAAAAAAAATTTTTTTATCATGTATCTCTTCCAGTCATATATCATTTCTTGAGGTTATTTCATAGTACACATTTTATTTTAATAGGACTTAAATTTCCTCCATCCAATTTCTTCCATGTATCCTTTCTTTGTAATTCATTTTCACCCTTCTCGTATAACTTGAACATTTAGTTATTAAAGTTGGATAACAAAAACATTAGTACAATTGTCTTAAACATTTCCTATTTAAGTTTAGTTATATGTTCTTGTTTGCTTGTTGTATGTTTTTTATTTACTTTCTCTTATTTCATTTCTTATGTATTTTTCTTTGTGTCTATCCTTTCACATTGCCCAAAAATTAGTATTATGGATTTTTATGTCACTTTACCTTTTTTCATATGCTTACATCAAATAAAAAAGGTACTTCCAAGCCAGGATGGTACGTACACTACGTGAAAATCTTTCTTTTCACCCTCTCTCACCTTTCCCATTCTAACCAACATTCCTTCTCACTAACCCTTTATTCTAACTTGTTGAAACATAGGGATCACAATGAAATGTCTCTTCCCCCTAGCTCTCTTGTATAAACCATTTAGTGCAAGGGATTCTACAATTAATCAATCAAATTGAACAATGGCCAACCAAGCCAAGTTCGACTCCCTACCTCCATGATGATATTTTATGACATCGTGGTCTTTTATCTCATTCTTTTCAAGCATAAATCGAATTCTTCTATCACCCCATCAACACTCAAGTGGCCATAATCCATCCTACTAATTATTATTCTACCCTTACAAAATATAATTGTCTATTATCTTTTAAGTGGTGTCACTTGCACTACACCACATCAAAGAGGGGGAAATGTAAACACATAATCTTGACCATGCAGTTTTAATACTAAAATTGCATTATTATCTCCTAACAATTATTTAGTTATAATTAGTTATTTTTAATTAATTATCTAACATTCCCCTTCATCTCAGTCAATTAATGACACTTTGTTAATTAAATACCTTCATCCCCCATCTTGGATGCCAATTAACAATAATTGATTAGTTATAATCCCCTTATAATTAATTAATGAACCATTATTAGTTAATTAATATTTCAATCTCGTATTTTATAAATAAACCTTCTAATTTCTTAAATATCCCTCTCAAACCCTTCAAATTCTACTAATCTCCCTAAAATCATCTCCAAATGGAGTCTTTAATCTTGACTAGGTCTGTTAATTAATCCTAGTCTATTTATTAAAACTTCCCAAATTCCCATGAGTTTCTAATCACTAATTAATCTCTTCTAATCATATTGTCCCATGCTAATCCTATTTTCATTTTATCCCACATTCACTAGGTTTCAAGCTTCTTCTAAATTAGAAAGCTATATAATAAACCTATTACCTTCCTACTAATCTACACCTTACTTACACCATGTGCTTGACATACATTATACTTGAGAAGATAATTTCATGTTATTCGAAGGCTTGTTAACTCTCTCCCTTTTCTACTTTCTAAAGAGTAATAATAGAAGACTCAAAAATAAAAATTAATCCACACTTGCTTAGATCTCTTCTTCTTGCTTGATAAATCCTTAATCATGCATGGCTTACATTTGGCTCATTAAAGGAAGTATCTATAATCCAAATCACATTCAAATATCAAAGGTAGGTTTGCATTTAATGTTGTGTTCAAGTTTTATGCAAGTTAATTATCTTTCCTTTTTTCTTTATCATGATGTAGTAGCTTGAATTTAACTAAGTCAGAATCTACATTGTGTTAGGTTCTTTCAATTACCTAAATTCAAACTTTTAGCATGCATATAGTCATGTATGTTCCATGCACCTACATTTCTTGAGGCATTTTGTTAAAAATGTTAAGTACCTTGTTTCAAAGCTCCTATTTTAATACAAGTTAGGTGTATGTGCTCTAAAATCAGATAAAGCTCCTTCTATATGTTCCTAGCAGAGCACTATAACCATAACATCAGAAAAATCCCCTCTTCAGTATCCTTGATGTATACATACTGTGTTCCAAAGATTTCATTTAGCCATATATTGGGAGAAATTATTGGGAAAGGTTGTGGAGTCCAATTTTACACCTATGAAACTATAGTTTAATGAAATCTTCCCATGACCGCTTCAACAAGAACAGTGGGGGACCCTATAACAAATTCTCTTTGACCTATCTCGCCCCATCCTTTTTTTAATCCCTTATTTAATTTATTTTTTATTTTATTTGTTTTATTTTAGTCATCAATTTTTTATTTTTATTTTTTAAAGATCACCAAATGGGTGTAGGGGCAAATACATTCCCCTTCCCCTTATAAGAGTATCATCCTTGATGTGACACAATTTCAAGGTTAGAAGAGGCACTCACAAGTGAAGAATTATTTTATAGTGAATCATGAGTAAGGAAGAAATGAATAGTGACTTAAGTCACCAGTGAAATGGATCTTATCGTTATGGCATAACCACAAGGGAACCAATTTTTTTTTTTAATTTTCTCAAATTGTTTATTTTTTAAAAGATTTTTAGTTCTCTTTACCATGGTTAATTAATCCATAGTTTGGTATGAATTTTCATTATTTTCTCAAAAGTAATTCTAATTTATTAGTTTTCTCATAAACATACTCATAATATAATAGTTTTCTCAATAATCTAGTTCTTTGATTCTTGTTTTTAAAATTTTTTATTTTTAAAAAATTCATTTTCATTATTTCAGTAGGGTTTTCAAAAATACATGACATCAAAAGGTTATACACAACCCAAAACCATAACACAATAAAAATTCACATTTATCACATTTTTATGATTGTAACACAAAATTAATCCACCATCCCAACTAGGGAAACTCATAGTACTCGATAAAACATCTTAAGAATAAGAGACATCAATAGAATGTTCCCAAAAGAGTAAAAAGGAACATATAAATATTATTTTAGTATATTTATACATGAATCAAACTCATAACCATATTTGACACAGTGTCAATAAATAAATCAAAGTAAATCACATCAAATAGTAAGGGGCATCAAGACACAAGTAGTATAATAAATAGCCCAATGGCTCACATTAGTAGATTATCAAATACTAGGTACATCATAGGTACCAAAAATACATATACCTACCAAAAAAAAGATATCATAGAAACAAAACCAAGTCGAGTCACTCTATAGACCTAAAAATATAGAACCTCATCACCTCAACCAAATCCTAGCACCTTGAAGCCTAAAATGTAATCACTTGTGTAATCCTCATGTCCAACTTAATATGAAGTAATACATTATCCTCTTATAAAAAATCATAGTATTCACAATCTTATAAGGCTCACATAATCAGTAACTATACAAATTTCATATCTAAGACAACCATTTAAGGAATGAGGGAAAGTTACAATTTTCCATTTTTTGATCTTGAGGTGTGCATGCTACAAAATATTGCTAACATCTATAGATTAATTTCATACATACCAAAAAAATAAAGGTTGTTTTCAGTCTATGAGAGACTCCACTTCCTATATCATACTCATGTTGACAAATATATCTAATTTTTCACCCCCCACTCCCCATGTACACCGTGATACTACCAATAAGGATAAATGGTGTAAGGTAACACAACACAACATGGTACAACATCACTTTCAAAATTTTACAACACAACATGATACGCATAGATATCATGTAATAGGGTGATGAAATTATAGTTAATCACGATTTGAAAAATGACACACTTTCCATATAATGCACTAGTAATATAGGTATACTACAATAGGGGTCATAAGATCATCATATGCCCCCATTCATAATAAAAACACATTACTACATACATGTAATCCACATAAGTACAATACAGGTGGTATAACATTGCAATATATACATATTCCATTATGTGACATTTTTTTATTTAACACATGCGTGGTACACACATGAAAAAATGGGATGATACATATTAACAACCATTCACAATTCATGGAAAACGTGGTTTTCGCAAAATATGTTGATAGAACACACATATTATAATATGAATTCACAAGGGGGTTATTATCATAATAAAAACTTCAGTATATCAAAAATCCACAAGTGGTAACTACCATAAGTACATACACAACATCACAATCACCAATTGTAAATAATGCAACAAAACATAACATAACATATTGTATTCATAGTATATATAACTACCACATCACAATCTCTACTCGGGTGCCAAATGTAATGCACACACTAGAAACACACATCTAGAACATGGATAATTTTTTTCTTATTATTAACAACAATACCTATATCATTTGGGACCATTTAATAGTTACACAATACCTAAACCATAACACAATATATGTCACTTTGCATGCATCTCAAAGAAAAGGAAAAGGTGATACCAAGAATTCAAAAAATATATGTATAATATATCCTAGTCATTCATTGGATTTTTAAGGGAAAATTGATGCCACCACTTGCAATTATCCCTCCACTAAGGAAGGAATACTTTCCTTTAGTTCTTCAAAAAAAGTCATGCAACTATGCATAAAAATACACTTATCCCTCCACTAAGGCTATTCTCTCCAACCTTTGTTTCCTCCCAATAATAATAAAACTCATACACCATAATAACACTTATCCTTCCACTACGAAGATATAATTTCCCAACATAAACACATACATAAATATACCCATGCATGCAAGATACAACTACTATTAAATATATGAACATGTGCTCCAATGAGAAACCAATAAGCAATAAATTATTAGAATAATGAGAGTGTGAAAAATGAAATTTCATTAATAATATGAGTCACATTATCAAGCCTTCTTACTAGAATTACAAAGGGGAAGGATCATCATTGTAAACTACCACTTATCTTTTCACTAGGAAATCTTGGCTAGCCTTTTCTTTCTCCCATTAAACATGCAATAAAATAAGAAAAATATGCATTCATCCCTCTAATTAATACAACACTTATCACTCTAAAAATTCTAGCAAAAAATAACCTTGGTTCCTCCATATGAAAATTTAAATCCTTATTCCTCCCTTCATTAACATCACACTTATCCCTCCATAAATAATGATGTACATCAATCAGAAATAATACAATTTCACATTGGCTCCAATAGAGTGAAATGAAGATAATAAGCATAAACCACAAAAAAACAGGTAGAATAATGACTTAATTCATAGTATACATATATATCTTTATTTACATCTTATTAGGATTTACTCCTTTTGTATAAAGAATTGGTTTTAAAAAAATGCTCACAAATGATACAATAATCAACAATGTCACATTCTCTTCACACGAGAGAACACAATATAATGAAATGACCTCAGGAAGAAAATAATAGGAAATGGATTTTACCATGATGTATCTAGCTTATTTATTTCACATTTCCCTTTTGTTAGCTTCTTTCATTTCACATTAATTATTAAACAATTTTTTAATGTTCAAAAAACATATTCTTGTGTCTTAAAATTGTAATTTTTCAATTTCATTAACAATATTTGGTCACCAAGGAAACACTTCATTTACTTTAATTTATATTAAAATCATGCTACAATTTTTAGACATTTTGGTATCATTAAGTTTTCACACAAGACATGTATCACTTGTTACAAGTAGGGAATTCATGTTTCCAAGAGACATGTCCCAACATGGGAACAAGTAATTTAACTATTGTTAAATAATTTAGGGTTTACCATATTTTTATAAGATATGGGGAAAATTCATTTTACATTGTGAATCTATCTTATTAGGTACCAATTGATAGTGGAGAAATACTTCATTTTTTCAAACATTGACCATACCACCTTGATGTACACAACTAAACATGTTCTCATTTCAAAATTTACAAGTGTCCTAATTCATTAAAAAAATAATCATAATTCCTATACATTATTATTATTTATTCTTTACCACAATTAATTTTTTTGATTTAATTATTTCCTAGAATTATGTTACCAAGACACATGCTTCCATGTGAAACATTCATTATGATTTTAATGGTGACAAGGGGTTTAAATTTTAAGTTTCCTATCAACCCGTTCCATAAATTCTTGTTAAACACAAATCGATAGTTGGATTGAAATGTTAGAAGCGGAATGAATCAAGGGGGGTGAATCATTCATGCAACAATTTTAACTTCAGATTCTATTGATTATATTTATCGTTCAACATCCATAAACCATATGAGTTTATTATGTGTGTTTTAAACATTCACAAGTGAAATAATTAAAAGAAAGAACACATAACACCAGATATAAGTTGGAAACTCTCAAAGGGAATAAAATACACTAAAAATTTTTCTTATAATACACAAAGAAAGGACTTGAAATAATATTACACATCATGCAAGATTTTTTTAGAGAGGAACCAACCTCACAAGGAGCACCAACCCCTAAACCTTTGCTAATGTTACCCATGAAAAAGGACTCATATGAATATGAATAATAGTAAGATATTTTTCGAAAGAGTGATCACATATGATAGACTACTCATTAGGTGATTGTGATCCAAATTCATCTCACAAGAACATCAAACCCTTATCCAAACAAGCTCTCTCCAAACTCACTAAATATATCTTATTCAAAGGATGAATATATCAATTTTTCTTTCACATATAGATATTAATCCTTATTATTAGATATGTTCTTAACACCTCTTCACTCATCTTTAATCCTATATAGGTTGAATTTTTCCTCCCATGTCCAACTAGTCATAAATTACTAATAATACTAGCCTATATACCCAACACTATCTTATAACACCCCTGGGTCATCCATGAACAAGTATGTCAATCATACCAACTCAAAAAAATAAGAATAACATCATATAAATCACCAAAAATGACCCAAGTAGGTCTTCAGGGGTCAATAAAACACCATCAATCTCAAAACAAGCTTCTCAAGTGTGTTCATGTTAAATTTCCTATGCTAATTGAAAGAAACTAACACCTAGTAGTTTCAAAGAAAATATAAATCTAACATTAACATTATGATTAGAGATTAAAGGAAATAAGATATTTAGTGGAATAACATTAAAGAAATCATCTAATTACTAACCATTCCTAATCTATTTATGTATGATTACTCTAAAACATGAACCTCTCTAGATCATGAGTAATGAAATTGGTATGTTTGATCTCCCAAAAGAGGGAAGGATCTCACTAAGAAATGGCTACAAGGTCATAATTAAATATTCCTTTCTACTCACAAATTGTATAATGGATGCAAGAGATGAAGTAGCTATTCCAAATCAATGTGGAAGGCTCTTATCATATGCTTATAGCTTCCACTATTCAAAGTGTGTTGTAAGGTGTGAAGGAATGAGTTTTATCCTTTATATAGCTTTTTTGTTTGGGAGAAGCTTGAATCCCAATGAATGTGGGATAAAGGAAAAATTTGATTTAGATGTGTTACACATTCTTAGAAGAATTAACAAGTGATTAAAAACTCATGGGAGTTGGAGGGTGCTTTAATTAATCAACTCGGATTAATTGATAGCTAGAATAAGATTTTTAGGCTATTTGGAGGTGATTTAGGAGGAATTTGATATGATTTGAAGCATTTGAAAGTGGGATTTAGCCAATAAAAGGGTTTATTTATTAAATCCATTGTTAAAAATGATTAATTAACTCATAATAGTTAATTAATTGATTCAAAGAGGATTGTAAGTAACGAAGTGTCATTAATTAACATCTAGAATGTGATAAAGGCTAGTTAATTAATGGAGTGTTGTTAATTGACCAAAATAGAGTGAAGCATTAGTTAATTAGTGGGAAATAACTAATTATAATGAAAATGATAGGAAAGAGGATAATTAGGACAATTTTATTAATAAAATTGCATAAGCAAATTTTAGGTGTCTATATGAAGCACTAATGAAGGTATCATCATATCCAAATGCATATTTGAGATTTTTCAGGATAAAATAATCTCTGTATGAGTCATACATATGTCCTTAGAATAAAAAAATATCAATAATCATAAAAACATCCATATCCACTATGAAACACTCCAAGGAGTAAGAAAACCCTACTAGGTCCTTAAAGCCTAGAAATTCAGTTTTGAAGAATGACTAGCTTGACATAGAAAATATCATCATCATGAATCAATTAATATAGAATTTTAATAATTATAATTTCATGAAAAATAAATATTTACTTCCAACTCATAGTGGAATGCATTCAACTAAACCAATCTCTAAAATTTCTCATTCATGCTTCAAGGACTCAAAAACTCAGTCTTGAGAGAAACAAGCAAAAAATACTATAACCTAGATTCTAAGATTAAAAAAATAATGTAAAAAATTTAGACATGATTTATAAGCACTCGTAAACCTACATAAATAATTGGTAAACTCAGAACAATCAATAAACCTCTTGAAGTTACTCAAGACCATGCTCGATCATGCACCTCGAAAAATTTATGTTCAAAGAACAGGTCATTGCTTTCTCATCCCTCAGAAAAAAATCAAGTGTGATATTTCATTTGAAATTTCTTGGAACTAATGTCATGATAAAATTAAAAACAATTCTTAATTCAAATTTTAGCTCCTGCAAAACCATTTTGATCACATTTTGCTCCAAAACTACCTATAAACCAGTCTTCATAAAAAGGGCATAATTTTAACTTTAGAGGATCAAACATGATATGAAACTATCATGGACATGTATTAAAACAACCATGATTTCATAAATGGTTATTTAGTCATTAGGTTCAACGTAAAATAATTGTATAAACTAAAAAAATCTAGAAACTTTCCTTTTTTAGTGAGGCCCACATGTTATCACAAGCTCTAATATACCTCATTGGAAATTTAGAGGAGTCCTCTACAACATCCAATCATCACATTTATAAAACCAATAAATTATTTCTTAGTACCATAAATTTCCTCCAATCCACTTTAGAGTTAGGGTTACATGAGAGTTAAAAAGTGGGTGTGCTTCTTAACGATTATTCATAAAACTCTGAAAATCAAACAAATTTTTTCCACTTGGAAAATATTATGAAATGGCCTATTTATCTATTCCATAAAGATTAGGACCCCGTGTAAAGCATATAGACCACAATGAGCATATGAATTTCATATTTTTTCTCAAATCTTCTCTCTTATAAACCTGATTTTGGTAAAAATGCAATATATTCAAAAATACCCATCACTTGGACCTTAAAATTGTCATGAAAAACTTCTATAACTAACCTAAGTATAATAAATTCTCAAATTCTTCTGAAACTCTCCATCCATAGTGACTTAACTGTGCTATCCTAGATTTTCTTCACCTTCTTACTTCCCAAGGATAATGAAACATCATCATAGTTCTGAGAGCATACCTAAAAATCATCATACATATCATATACACCATCACCATGATCCTACCATGATGTAACATGAATTCCTTTCTCCATTTCTCAAGCTACCATACCATTCACCATACTCTAGTTCTAGGAATAGGCCTATAATTTCTACTACTGTTAAACATTGCACAATTATATAAAAATACTGAATATAATTATATTGAATTTAGAAATCATATCAAATATATTTACATAGATGGAGCATATAATTTATAGTGTTTGATCTCCTAGAAAGTTGGAGTAGACACTCATCTTCAAACCCTACAATCTCTCTCCATGAATCTCTCATATTTATTCCCTAGGATATCTCTCTCATCCCTTTATTATCTCACACACCAAAATAGCTACGTGAGTTTTTCTCACAACTCACCCCAAATACTAATACTAACTAGTACAACTATATTATTAATATGAGTTGTATAAACTCAATATTAATAATATTACAATTTATTAATAATGTTACAAAATATATTTGTAACAACGTGATTCCCTTCCTATTAGCTTAACATTAGTCATCTCACCCAAATATTCATGCACTCCTTTCAACTCATGGTATGACCCTATAGAAACAAGTCCTAGAAATCACATAGCAACTCCATTATCTTAGCCATCTTCAGAATTAGACCAATAATATGCTCATGATCTAGGGTGGTCCTACAGGTCAACCAACAACCTAAAATGCAGGATGGTTCACTTACAGGACAACCAATCTTCATAGAACAAAGGATGGTTCATGGTACCGAACAACGGTAATGCCCAGTTAAAACATCCACACTTGAGACCCAAGAAACAACCTTGGGTGTACCCTCTAAATGATATATCGAATCCAATTTTGTTCCACTTCTTCATTAGAAGTGTCCACAACCATAGTTGCAAGACCATAGTTGACCCTTTCTCCTTCTCTAGGAAAGCACATTTTAAGTAGTTCTACATCTGTCTCATCTACTAAATCAAATATCAAGCTTCTAGATCCGACTCACCAATTATAGGGTCCTGAATGAAGTTCTTCATCCTTTGCACTATCTCCTATGGAGCAATTTACTTCATAACCTATAATGCCTCTCTCTACCAGGGGTTTAGTGGAGAAGTAGTCAAAAGTATGGATCATTCATGCAATCAAGTCTTACCGATTTCCAAAGTCTCCCTAAATGCAGCTCCGCATAAACATACCAAGCATTTTCCCAACATTCATAAGGTGAAATAAAGTTTGTTCACTCCTAACTCCTTGAGGGTGGTAAATCATTCCTACCCCTCTATCCAACAGTCTCTCACATTGCTCAATAATATTATTACCAATGATATTCACGTATCAAGCAGGGGTGAAAGGTGCATTACTCTTGAGTCAACTGGGTTGACGGGGCAGTAATTCTGCACTTCTCTCCATTACTATGGGAGAAATTATCCCAAATGAACCATCGCACCAGTGTGCTGCTATTCCACGTAGGGTATACACTGGACATATTCCTTCTATCCAATTGATCCTTCCAGCTATACTTCCATGGATTGTAGGAAGGGCGGGGGGTGGTGGGAGAGTTTCCTTTGGCAGTGTCACCCAAAGGGAACATGGAAAAAAAACAACTATCCTCATAACACAACATGACGGGTACTGTACACGTGTATCATGGTACTCCATGATTACTCACGTGCCCAAGGGATCTCGTAGAGGTGGGTGGTGGACGTTGATTTGCAAGTCTTGCCATAGGGTAGGGTGAAATTGTAGTATTCACTGATGTGAATGTCCGCATCATCCCACTAGAAGAATCCCTTCCTTAGATGGCTCAAGGGACTTCCGAATGCGGGGGAAATGGTGCACACGTAAATTATCCATTTAGACAATCTTTTTCACTTAAGGGATCAACATAGGGGGTGCATATTTCCCATCTATCAAAGGGATAATAACTCATTCTGTCACTTGTTCAGCAAAACTGATATATCGACGGCCCAGTGGGGAACCATAGATCAACATTATGTGCTAAAACTATCACCAAGAGTGCCTAAGTAGAACTGGGAAGTCCATCCACTTCCTGCAAGCGTTAATACCTTAAAGTCCATAGTGACACATGGCGGCCCCTGATTGGGTGTGGGCCAGTGATGGAATCCTTCAATACTCCAATTTTCCCAAGCCTTAGTCCAATTTTCCATATTTTTTTTATCTAAGGGCAATTCGATGGCTGCAATGTTTGAGGCCTACCCATGCTGAACCCATGCATCTAAGGTAAGAACTTTCCAAAATTTTCCGTTCCAAGTGTCAATCCAAATACATCTCACAGTTCCTTAACATTCTACAAAAAAATCTCAAAGTGATCTTTGTTGGTGAAAAATAATAGCACCCCCAAATTTCCCGAAAGCTCTGGAGTGGGGCATCTAGTGTACATTGAGCCATACATGGGACCATTAGATCAAGTTTGAGGGGAAAAGTTTTTAAGACTTGAGATGAACCTCTGGAGAAAGCCAGTTCTTTCCTCCTAATCTACTTGCCACAAGCTACTTGAGTACATTGGAAGAACCTATCCTATCCTAATCTAACCATTCCAAGGGGATACAAGAGAGGATTGATTTACGGAGGGTTTAAAATATCCTAGGAAGGTAAGTGGCGATACATATTGATTCAGGAAGTGGTTGAATCACAGACCTAACCGCCTAAAGTGGAGAGAGGTGACAACTGAGGAGAGGGATTGGACAAGATGCACCACAATGTTTAGAGATAGATTTCACACATAACACCAATTCTCAATTGAGTTCCATTGCTAACATATCATCCCCCAAATTTTACAGGTTTCCAAGTTCATTAATGTATGCAGGTCACAACTATAAAATTTGATTAAATTTGCTAGTTTTAAGAGGTGCAGGAGAGATTCAATAAAATCAAGGAAAAGGATGGATAGATGCAATTTCACATTTAAGTGACAGATATATTATTTCTCCAATCTGGTCACACAATACATCATTAGTGGGCAAGAGGCAAGAGAATGCCATTACAAAGCTAGATGGTAAAGGATGCTTAGATTTCCAATGTCATATATTTCCTAAGACAAGAAAGAGAGAGGGGGCAGAAGAGGAAAGATCAATAACGTATTTTCTTTCCTTTGCAAATATGCAAAGATTCCATTCATAACATTTGATATTCCAACTCAATCACAGAGAGATGCAAGAGAGAGAAGAACTTAGCAATCCTACTTCATTGCACCTAAAGATACGCATTGAATCCTACTTTAAAATCTCAACCAATATCAATCAATGCCTTTCTAAAATCCACCCCAAATCCATCATGTTATGGTCCCTTGATCAGTCAAATCAAAATCAGAATCTAAATGTATTTTACAATTTGAATATCCAGGCTTTGTATTAATTTCAACTGGATAGATCTTTCTTCACCAAATACATATTACAATTCCATCCACAATCAATGTGGGAAAGGAATACATATGAAGTATGTTTCACTATGGACTGTCAAACTACATTTGTCGAGATGTTGCTCCAGGACAACAACATGCACATTTTCTCTTTCTCCAAATTTGAGTCTCCAGTTACAAATATATGGCTATAGTTCAACTAGCTCTCCACCCATTCTAATTTCATCTCTATGTATGTGACCCTCAAACTCTCATCCTGTTTCCCCCGAAAGCTCTAATGAAGGCAATTCAAGAGATAAAGGAATTGTAGCTTCCTCAACCCATGGAAAAAAGTTTATACTGGTCCACAGTACACTATTGCCTTCTTTCAATCATGCATTCATTTTAATAAAAACAAAGTTTAGCACGAGACCTTAGTATGCCACTGCCTATGATAAGATATTCATTTCAAAACTTCATGATTTTGATTAGGTTCTTATTGGTATATTCAGCCAAGTTATTACCCTGGGGGTATTAGTTAGAAGAATGCCTCCCAATTGTAAATTGGGCAAGTCCACTAGTAAAAAACCAATCAAAATAATTTAGTACCACAGGAAGACCTTATGCATTATTAGAGATAATCCCTCCTGAGGAATGCTAACAACTTGTCTACAATACCCTCGATAAAGTCAAGAAATGCAAGCTGAATTTGTTGATTCCTTGAGTGCATCCAAGACCCATTATGTCTATTTGGTGAACTTAGTCAGTAGCAATGTTAGCATTCACTTGTGTCCAACACTCAAAGGATGGATTGACCCATAGCCTATGAAGTCGAGACCCCCATTGCACATAAGGAAGTCTATACAACTTGCCATTGGTTGGAGGGGAAGAACAAGCCAATTTCTTATTTCACTCTAACACAACAAGAACATTATTTGCATTTCATGACCTACTAAATGCACGTACCTGTGAATAGGGTAGGTTAAAATTGTCTTGCCTTAACGATCTTCATTGCTGTAGCCAATGGCAAAGACATTTTCCACCAGAGCAATCTCACAATGAAATTCCGCACACCTTTCTCCAAGTTTGCATGCCACAAATACACCTCAGTAGCATGCCATCAAAATTTCATTTGAAGAGAGTGCCATCATCCAAGGACGTATGGAAAATGACTCTAGCAACTCAAATGTTGTCACTTTGCTTTTTTCAGAATTAGATAGGATATGTTCTAGTGGAGAAGTAGATGTGATCATGTGGATTCATCTAGTTGAGTGTGCCATAATCTACACTTTATCCTTAGCTTCAAACACAAAAGAAAAAAGTCCATTCTATCAAGCAAAATAATGAAGTGTCAGGTTTAGACTGACACAGTTCCTCAGCAAGCTACTTGCAGAGTGCGCACACCTCTAGGGACCAACTTTTTAGATTTTATATGTCACATCATACTCCATGATTTTAGTCACCCATCTTGAAGATTAACTTGTTGATTAAAAAAATCTCCCATGATGACTTCTCTCACACCTAAGTAAGAAACCAATACCTTGACATGATTTGTAGTAAGCATACTTTTGAATTTCTTAAGCATGCACATGATAGTGACAGACCTGTTTCTCTGTGCCATACAAACATCCTAATAAAAGGTCCTAAGGACAAATTCGAATAAAATACACATAACCCCTTGAGTCACATTCAAGGTAATCCCCCCATGGGACTCCCTAGCAACAAGCAACTTACACACACAAAACATGTTGCCATGGTGACCTTGTAATACAATTCAGCTAGAATTCCAACTGTGGTTGGTTTCCAATCCCTCGCATGTTTATTGTGATATTTTAACCTACAAAAACACAAATACCTCCTTCAGCCTCGTGGCCATATCAGAACATCCTAACATGATATAAATATAATCACAAAATCATCTATACATAAATGAATCACAACAACATCGAAGGTAGTCAACTACATATCATGTTACAATTTATAATTCAACAACTTTATCATCATCATCATCATATAATGTCCAAATCACATAGGTCTGACTCACAATATCCATAAAACATTACATGTCTAATAATATATTCATCATCCATATATCCAGGTGTCAAATAGTATATCATCACACATCATAACCAAATCAATATCAACAATAATCCATGGTCCAACATCTAACATCATACTAAATCAAAACCATAATAATGTCCATAATGTAATAACATATTATCAATAATCAGTATCAAAAGGTGTCAAAGGGAAGTGAGCATTACATTCTCCCTCCCCTTAGACTCGACTTCCTCCTGTAAGTCACTGGAACAAATGTGGAAACTAAACTCATAATGAAGGTAGCATCATCCCATGTAGTTACAGTCTCATCATATCTGTCCCACTACACCCGAACCTGATCAATGTCTCAGCCTCAAAGGCCCAAGGTCCTACAATCAAGAATGTGGATGAGATCCACCATCACTTGCCCCTGATCATGCACCTGCAATGATGTCCAATCTCACACGTGAGAAGGATCTATGATATATCTCCTAAGAATTGAAACATGAAAAACATCATGTACACAAGAGAAGTTGGTTGGCAATGCTATATGGTAGTCCAAAGGGCCGATATGCTCCAAGATCTCAAAAGGACCCAAGAATATAGGAGCCAACTTAGAACCTTTTCCATAACAGATAGGGATCTTATGTGGCATGACACAAAGGAATACCTTCATGCCCACATCGAAACTATGATCGATCTTATGTTGATCCGCATACTTCTTCTACATGTCCTATACCTCCTGCAATCTTTACTTGATCAGCACTACCTTTTGTTCTATGTCCTATAGAAGATTTAGTCCAAGAGATACTCGGTCCTCTAGCCTATCCCAACTAATAGTTGTCCTGCACTCTTTACCATACAAAGCCTGAAAAGGAGCCATGCCTATAGAAATCTGAAAACTATTATTATATGGAAAACTCCACCAAGTACAGGTACTCCTCCCATCTAGACTATCTGATCCATCACATACATCCCAATCATGTACTCTAAAATATTATTCACCCGCCCATTCTGTCCATATATCTCAGGGTGATATGTTGTGCTGAAGTTGATTCTCGTCTCGAGGGCATGTTACATGGTATTCCAATAATGTGAAGTGTACAAGGGATTGCGGTCACAAATGATCTTCCGCAGAATATAGTGTAACCTAAAAATGTCATCCAAATATACCCGTGCCACTGATCTTGTTGTATAAGTGGTCTTCACCGGAGAAAAGTGATCCACTTTTGTCAATTTATCAACCATGACCATGATAACATTTTGTGGTGATATCTCGACACTCGAGTAGCCCAATAATGAAATCCATGGAAATGGTGTCATATTTCCATTCTGGTATAGCATGAGGATAAGGAAGGCCTATTGGATGCTAATGCTCGGCCTTAACTCTCTGGCACTCTAAACACCATGAAATAAACTGGGCCACGTCTTAATGAATTCCTCTCCAATGATATAACTATTGCAAGGTGGTATGCATCTTCTTCACCCCGGGATGGGATGAATAGGGTGCACAATGTGCCTCTACCAAGATGTCCTGCCTCAACCCTCCATCTCTAGGAACATATATCTAGCCTCTGTTCCTGATAAGGCCATCTAAAACTAAGGAAAAACCATCAAATTTACCCTCAAGGGGTCTCTGTGACTCGATATCTCTTCTCAAACTGCAATGTAGAAGCTGTCAAGAGGAAGTTATTGAAGGATACTACTCCACAAATATGTGCTCACTAAAGTGGCCATAGCCACATGTCTCCATCTACTGAGATCATCTACCACAAAATTATCCTTTCGCTTCACATGCTTGATCTACATATCATACTCACAAAGAAACTCCATCCAACGCCGTTGATGCAGTGTTGAGATTGGGCTGCGTGAAGAGCTGGTGAAGACTCAAGTGATTTGTTCTGAGCATGAATCTCTTGACCAAGAAGAAAATGTCTCCATCTAACCAAAGCATGCACAATTTACGCAAGCTCAAGATCGTGAGTTGGATAATTAAGTTCGTAATCTTTGAATTTGCAAGAATAAAAAGACACTACTCTGCCCTCCTGCATTAACACACCTCCAAGTCCTACTGTTAAAGAAGCATATGTGTAAAAAAAGAACTCACCCTATGGATCCAACACTACAAGAATAAGTGTTGTGGTGAGGCATTCCTTCAGTGTCTAGAAATCCTACTTGCATCTGTCTGACCAAAATAACTTCTTCCCTTTCCTCTAAAGGGAAGTGATGGGGTGCTCAATCTGAGAGAATTCCTGAAAAAATATCTGGTATTAACCTACTAATCCAATGAATTTTCTCACCTCAGTCATTGTAGTGGGTGTTGGCCAATCCATAATGGCTCTAATCTTTGAAGGATTGAATGGTGATACCTTCCCTAGAAATGATATGACCCAAATACTAGCACATTTGTTTAAAAGAATGCACACTTCTCCAAGTTCCCATAAAGTTACTTGCTCCCCATGAAGACACTAAAGAACCTAGACAAAGGTGCCCCTCACGCTCCTCATGCATATGTGAGTAAATAAAAATGTCATCAAGTAAGATGAGGATGAAGCGATCTAAGAGGTTCCTGAATACCCCATTCATCAAACTTATAAACACTGCAGGGGCATTAGTAAAATGAAAAGGCACCACTATGAACTCATAGTGGCCATATCTCGTATGCAGAAGGAGGTCTTATGAATATCTACCTTCTGAAATCCTTAGTTAATGCTATTTTAATTTAATATCAGTCTTAGAAAAAACTCGTGGCTCCCTTCATCTGATCAAACAAATCGTCAATACAGAGGAAGGGGATAATCGATTCTTGGTCGTTACTTTGTCTCAGTTGGTGGTAATCAATGTATAAATGACAAGGATCCTTCCTTCATATTCACAAAGATAACTAGTGCACCCCATGGGGATACACTAGGATGGATAAGGCCTTTCTCCAAAAGGCCCTCTAAGCTACAACTTGAGCTCACAAAGCTTTGGGGTGGTCATCCGATAAGGTGCCCGTGAGATATGCTCTACTCTCAGGAACCAGGTCTATATAAAAATCAATCTCACATGGGGGTGGTAACCCTAGTAGCTTCCCTTGGAAATACATCTAAAAAATCTCTCAAAATGGGGTGGTCAACTAGTGATGGTCAACTAGACCCATCCTCTGATTTTTTACTAACAGTAACATCATATATCTGACAACCCTGTCACACACACCACTTAATCTACATAGCAGAAATGGTGTAAATAAAAATGGGTCACATGACCCTTGAGATCAATGACTCAACCCCCAAATCATCTACATAAGATATAGTCTTGTCGTAACAATCCACCCTGGCCTTGTGTGCTGATAACCAATCCATACCCAAAATGACTCCTTACGATCCCAAAGGAAGGATACGAAGATCCGAGGTAGTGGTGAAAGGTCCCAAATCCACTACACACTCCTTGACTAAGGAGTCTACAGAGATATTGGCTCAAGAAGCCATCTCAACATCCCAACTTATGACCCTACCTAACTGTCACCAACATGCATCGCTCTACTAAAGATGGTGTAATGAAAGAATCAGAAGAACCAAAATCAAACAATACAAAGGTAGGAATACCCCCAATGTTACCTGTAGTCTCAATGAATGTACTCTAATTCTCAACCTGGTAGTTCTCAACCACTGCATAAATCCTGTGGCTACATGTCCCCATGCCACCAACAGTAATGGCCTCTGAGGTCTGATGTATTAACCTTATTATTAAGGTTCTATGGTTAGTCTCTCCAAAAATGTCTAATAACACCATAAACAAAACATCCTCTTGATCCTCCCCAATGAGTAGCACCTCCAGTAAGTGCTCTAGAAATCCTGTGGTGTGGATCCTAATGATCCAGCTACAGTTTGTTGAGGCCTCTGCTAGACAGCTCCCACTGATTAAGATATAGGTCTACCCTAAGTCTTGATGGGACTCTTGGGAGGAGGCCACATAATCTGACCTCTCTGTGCATCAGCTCTCTGTGTGGAGGTATAAAAGGTGGGCGGGACTATTTCTGCTACTACTACTGTGGTCTAAAGGATGATTGTGCTGAACTCTGTCCACCATGAGGAAGAGGTGTTGACCCCCTCAATCTACTATCCTGCATTTGTTGTATGCAGCTCTGGACTCATTCTCTAGCTTGTTGGGTCTTCCCTCTGAGTCTCCTCTGCTACAATATAGGCCTTCTCGATGGCCTCAACTAATGTCTGTGGGTAGTGGATCCGAACCGCACATCTATTATCTAGATTTAGGCCCCAGCATGAACCTGTGAATCTGTACACTTAGCTCATCTTACATGTACTCTAACATACCAGAGTAGATCCAAGAAATCTACTCTCATAATCTGCTACTAGAAACAGTTGTCTGTCGAAGGTCATGAAACTCATCTATCCACTGCTAGTATGAACCTTCCATTGACAAATATATACTCCTAAATCTCTTGTCAAAGAGATCCTAGGTCACCATCTCAGAATCTACATGGAGATTTTGCTCCTCTTGTCCTCCACCATACTCCTACTCCATCCCTCATTAGATGGATCACAACACAAGATTTTGTGTTATTAGAACAAGGACAAAGGCTTGAAGCAATCGATCAAGCTCAATAGTCAGGATTCTTTCTGGAATCCACCCATGTATCACCAAAACAATGTGAGGGTTGAAGCTTCAGGATCTCCCTGATGTGATTTCCAGCTGTGGTCTAACGGTCTCTAGGTCTCTCTGACATTCTCATCTTTAATCCTACGGCTCTGAGACCTCTCTCTATGCTCTGGAAACTTAGTCACCCTATCCCCTCTAGGTGGTGACTTTGCTATTGCTGAATCTGGATGGAAGTTCTCTCCTGTATGCTCCTCACTGGGTTGAAGGAGATTCCTAAGCATCAATGGATAGGGGCTCCATATCATGACTGGCTGCATGTCCTCCTCCTAATCCTCTGTGTAGAGTGGCATTAACATCCTGAAGGGTCTGTAGAATCTGAGGTAGGATAGTTGTTACTCCCTGATCTAGTGGTGGTGGTGGTGGTGGTGAGTCTAAGTCTCTATGAAGGTTCCTCTCACTTTTTTTGAGCCTCATGCATAGAACAAAGTGAGAGTTAGTTTATTTTGCTAAGTTTTACACAACTTCCATGTTTACTAAAATATACAATTCTAGCTAAGTTGTTTTCTAGGTTAAAAATATGTCAGGTTTAAGTTTCATGTCTCAATTTTTCTAGTGTGCCCAATGGTCCAAACTTTTGAACCACTGCTCTAATACCAAGTGTGATGCCCGGTTAAAACAACCCACTTGAGACCTAAGAAACAACCTAGGGTTAGTTAGAAAATTACGGAATAATTTTTTTATTAGAAGTGTCCACAACCAAGTTGCAAGACAACAGGTGACCTTATTAGGTTCCAGAACAATTTTAAATTACTAGAACATATTTTTCTTTCATTAACAAATGTCAAGTTCACATGGTTCAAATTATAGGGTTAGAAGTTTCAGTCAGGTTCAGGGAGCAATTTACCTCCATACCCACTCTCTAACAGGCTCAGAGTTTCAACTTGATTTTTATCATACTTAACACTTCCAAAATTTCCCTAAATCATTCCCATTGGATAGGAAATTTTCTCACCTTCTCAATGATCTAAAGAATTCCTTCTAACTCCTTCAAGAACTCAAGACATAAGCAAGCGGACTTTAGGGGTCAAATTTTCCCCAAGGGGACACGTGTTAAGAAAGGGTGAAAGGAAAATTTCAGGTCAGCGGGTCGTGGGGAGGCGTTTGGAATTTTTCCTTGTGCGGGAGAAATTTCCCAAATTTTCCTACACCTCTGGGGGTCCTCCAAGGAAACGTGGCATCCTCTGAGTCATCGTTGGAAATAAGAAAAGGAAGGGCGGGGTGGCGGGAGAGTTTGGGGCATTTCGCCAAAAAGGGAAGAAAACAAAACAACACCCACATGCTTGCTTGTCCACCAGAGGCACGTGGTGCTCCATTATTCAACATGGGGAGAAGGAAGAGGGAGAGGTGGGTGGTGGAGTTGATTTGTGAATCTTGCCAAAGGGGAGGGTGAAACGGAAAATGCGCACGCAGGTCTGTGCATCTGCAAAAGGATAAAAAAGGGCAGGGGTGGGAGTGCGGGGAATTTTTTCAAAAATTTCCAAAGAAATTTTTTTTTTTTAAAAAAAGGGGTCCTTCCTTCCCACTAGTACCCAAAGCTACCAAGTGGTAACCTGTGATACGCCATGGGCCGGCAGGGAGAAATGGACAAATTTTCCAAAATTTTCAAAAAGGTCTAAGCGAATAAAGATGTCGTGCCTCCACCGCTACCCTGTGAGGACACGTGGTAGCCTCTAACTGGCTGTGGGCTGATGGAGGAAAAGATGATTTTTTTCCCAAGCCAAAAGTTTTCAAAAAAAAAAATCTAAGGGAAATTCGATGGGAAATTTTTGGGTTGCGGGCCCGCCAGGGAAAATTTTAGCAAATTTTCCCACCAAGGCACAAAAATTTCCAAGTGCCATACCTTTTACTAGAAAGCTCAGTTTTGGGAAACAAGGGCTTTTTGGAAAGCTCTCGATGCCCTGTTGGCACAGGAGCCATAAATTTTACTTTTTGATAAAGTTTGAGGGGTCAATTTTACAAAAAGGATCTAGAGGGTTTTAAAAAGCCAACTGGTAATTTCCAACTTTCAAATTTGATTATATTGGATCACCTCCTTCACTCAGCATGCCAAAAAGACATGGATGATTGATCTAGGGAGGGTTTAAAGTGTTTTAGGAAGGTAATTTTTTTTAATTGATTAAAATTTGAATTTTGTCCAACAAATGACATAAAATGGTTGATGAAGGGATTTGGCTTGTTTTAACAATGTTTAAAATTGTTTTCTTAAGTGCTCTTTGTCAATTGAGTTCCTTCCTAATCTATCATGTTAAATTTTAAGGTTTCTGAGTTGATTAATGTGTGCAAGTCTGAACTATACAATTTGATTAAATTTTCCAGTTTTAAAATTTGTAGCAGAGATTCACTTCAAGGAAAATTTTATATATCCAATTTATCATTTAATAGAAATATATTATTTCTAATATGTTATAATACATTTAGTTGTATGTAAGCAATTCATTTCAAATCTAGATGGTAAAGTCTGATTTCCAATTTCATATATTTCCAAGAGAAACAAGCAATAAACTTCCTTCATATGTATTTTCTTTCCTTTACAACTAAAAAGAGATTCCATTCACAATTTGATATTCCAACTCAATCACAACAATGCAAGAGAGAGATGAACTTGCAATTATTTATTGACTTCAATAAGAGAAACATCTTAACATTCTTTCATTCCTTGAATGCAATTAACAAATTTTTTATTTCTTTCCAATAAACAGAATCAAAATTTAAATGTATTTTACAATTCGAATATCCACTTTCATAATCAATTAAAAACATCTTTCTTCACCAAATACATATTTCAATTCCATCCAAAACAAGTGGAAAAGGATTACAAATGAAGTATGCTTAACAAGGGACTATCAAACTGCATTTTTCATTTGCTCCAGGACAACAATATGCACGTTTTCTCTTTCTCCATGTTGGTCACAACAAAAGAGGGGGAAAGGTAACATTCTCAACCCAACCAAAACATCCAATGAAAGGAGAAGCCTTCCTTCATCATTGGCCCCCGAGCCCCAACCAAGATACAATAAAAGGTACAATTCAACCCATGGCAACAATTGGCTTCCACAACACACAACATTCTTTCAAACATGCACATTTCAATAAAAACATAGTTCAACACGAAACAACAGTATACAACTATAATAGAAGACATTCAAATCAAAACTCATGCTTGATCATGCAAGCCAAAGGAGCAAGGTTTATGGGGGAAGAAACTTATGCCTCCCAATTGGGAATTGGGCATCCACCAGTAACAAACTGCCAAGATAATTCATCCCACACATTTCCTTATGCCCCCGACAAATCCCTCCTTATGTCCCCCACAAAGTTAGAAATGCAAGCTATTTCTTTTCCATGGTGGATCCCAAACCCAAACTTCCTCCACAAAATTCTGATGGCAATGGCATTCCTTATTCCCCCCCATATGGATTCTCCATAGCCTTCTTCTACACCTTCCCTAAGGCATTCTACCCAACCAAACAACAAATAAATCAAAGCAAGCACCCTTCACACAATACAACAAGAAAATGATAGCAATAAAGAAGGGATAAACACATACCTTTCCATAGTAGATTTTGTTCCCAACAACAAGCTTCCAATGCCAAAACACAGTCCAAAACAACAATCTCTCAAGCATGCAAAGCTTTCTCTAAACTTCCTCCAAAAACAAGAGCTCCAACACAAGAAAATGTGCCACCAAGGAAGTTGCAAAATGATTCAATAACTCAAAACGAGGCAAGAGTTTGAATTATATAGAAGAGGGAGTAAGAGAGGATGATGTGGTTCCATGTAGTATGACACATCACACATCCTCAATTCAAACACAAAAGACAAAATTCCATTCTCCCAAGCACAATAAAGAGGTGGGTGAAAAATGACAAGTTACTTACACACTCCAAAAATCCCACACCTCAAGGGACAACAAAATAAATAAAAATGTAAGAAAGTTCAATCTAAAACAAATAACATAATGAATAAAATTCATTATAAAAGTCACAAATCACTTCTCCAACCATAAGTATGGTTGGTAAATAAAATTTAGAGGTATGGGACAAGTTTTACTTGTCCCACAAACCTCCTAAAACAGCTCCCAAGGAAAAATTCAAATTTTCCATGGAGGTGGAGTATTTCATACTCCAAATCTGACTTACACAAGCTCTTACACACACCTTACATATTTAATACAATCAAATAAAAGCTCTTATAATTACTTTCCCATATCCCAATTTAATTTATTTAAATTTTAATCATATGATTCTCACATTAATTCTATCACAATTTAATTAAATAAAGAAAGGAACACATCACTAATAAAATACATGCAACAATGATAAAAGAAACACATTAATAAAATACACAAACTCATGGTCACATGTAAAGGTAATCCCCCCATGGGAATCCCTAACAAAATAACACACAACACAATAAAACAAGTTGCCATGGTGACCTTGTCGAATTCACCTAGATTTCTATTGTGGTTGGTCTCTGATCCCCGATGTTTGTTGTGATATTTTAAACCTACAAAACACAAATACCTTCTTTGGCCTTGTGGCCATATCAGAACATCCAACATGGTATAAATGAAATCATAAAACCAACTATACAAATGAATCACAACAATATCGAAGTAACAACTACATCCTTTGCATTTTTAATTAACAACTATATCATCATCAAATAATATCCATTTCTAGATCAACTTATAATATCCAAAGCGCATATCTGAACAACATCCATAAAACATCCATGTCTAATAATATATCATCATCCACATATAAGTGTCTCTAATAATCATCATGCATCATAATCAAATCAAGATTAACAATAATCCATGATAAATGTCTAACAACATACTAAATCAAAACATAATAATGTCTATAAGGTAATCACAATATCAGAATAAGTATCAGCAGGTGTCAAAGGGAAGTGGGCACTACAACAACCAACAACTCAAATATCATTTTGTTGCTTTTCCTTTATGCCCTCATCTGTCCACTATGTATTTCCTTAAGGGAATCATGTAGGAACCAATACTTACTGAATACAAACTGAATAGAGGGAAGATTTAACATTGAGACCATGTTCCAGTTCCCCCTCTAATGTGAACATTTCACTTATTCAAATAAGAACTCTGAAATCATACTGCAAATTTGAAATAAAAGAAAACGCATACACACACACTCGCACCATAGCTTCGTGTAGCCCCATCATTGGTGATTGACGAGAGGTATTTGATTGACCTCCTTCCTCCATTGCCTCTATCTTCCATCTGTATGTGCTGCTAACTCAACAGGATGCAAACATGAAGCACATTTGTTTCCACATTGAGCTTATTATTTTCTTCGCTCCCGTAATGTGAAATATTTTATTTTCCACACATCAGGTAACATCGAAAATGCATCCGTGACGAATTTTTTTATTTTATTTTATGGAATTTTTACAATTTTTGACTCTTGACTAGGCCTGACTATAACTACTCTTTTACATTGATAATGACAACAAGATATTTTAGACTTAACATTTTATCACATTGACTATGAATTACACAAAAAAACATGACATTCTAATATACCGTAAAGCTATAATTAATAATACAAAAAAAACTTAAACTTGATCTACGGGCTATAATGACTAAATTGATTTAAAAGGAATAAACTAAATATAATGGAAATTACTCTTATATTTGTAATATGAAACAATTAATGAGCATAGAATAACCTAAGACTAGACTAAGTGGTATGAAATTACTAATGAGAAATGGAACTTTTATTTGACAATACTTATATTTGACCAACCTATAAACAACTCTAAACATAACTAAAAAATACAATTACTTGTCCTCATACAAGGCATAAGAATAGATATACAAGTGTAGGCATGCTGCTCTCCCAACCAACCGGCTTCTTCCCATTTCTCTCACGTCTTTTCCAGCAGATCTCTTCACATAATTCAATGCGCAATGCAATTGTAATATCAATAGTAAATTTTTTAAAGAATCCTTGACTATCACTTGTTCGATCAATAACTGGTGTGCAAAAATGGTAACCAAATTTTTCGTCCAAATTGGAATCGCCACTCAGAGGTACATCAACATAGGTGGCTATGTATATGTCAAATGCAATGCAATGTGGAAAAAATAGAGAGCCGTAATTTAAATAATGTTGGTGCATGCATATAACAGATCGAATAACATTGTTAGAAGCTTGCAACCAAGTGTTGAGCTACCAAATTCATTGGCTGCTATTCCTTCAGGTGGACAAATACATTGTGGGTTTATTTATCCCTTGGTTCCAACATAGTATTACTACGTAATGCAAGCCAAATGTATATACAGATCTACAGAATCGTAAGAGCCTCTAAACAACTCAGAGGTGAATAGAACCGTGAATAAAAACTTGACAGACAAGAAAATATTAATGGGCTCTGTCCAATGCGAATTCAAGAATAGGATATTTTAGTCAACAAGATTTCATTTTATGCAAGGAATCTGATATCACACTCTATCAAGATTCAAAATTAAATTGCACAAAATTCTAATAAAAAAGAGAAGATGCACCGGGCAATAAAGAACATAAGAAACTTTTGAATTTTCTTCTAATTCTCCATACTAGCAATGAGAGATGTGACTTTCTCTGATATCACTGCTAAACACTACACAAGTATATAAAAAACACGGAATATAATTATATTGAATTTATAAATCATACAAGATACATTTACATAGATGGACCATTCAATTTATAGTGTTTTATTTCCTATAAAGGTGGAGTCAACATTCATATTCAAACCTTACAATCTCTCTCAGATTTATCCCTAGGATATCTCTCTCATCCATTTATTATCTCACACACCAAAATAGCTATGTGAGTTGTTCTCACAACTCACCCATATACTAATACTAACTATTACAACTATATTATTAATATGAGTTATATAAACTCATTATTAATAATATTACAATTTATTAATAATGTTGCAATATATTTGTAACAACTATATCCCATGACAACACATGGACTGATCACTATGACAACATGTAGACACTTGAATACTTGTAACACATCATGTCAACCTTTCTTGACCTCATAAAAACCTTTGGAACTCAATCCACAACCATACATGCTTAAAAACATGCTTAAACACCATTACAACTTGACCAAAACATAACACTACCAACCAACCTTCATGGTCGACACTAAAAGACACCTCATGGGGACTCATATGAATTTTATATACCCTTTTTCATAAATTTTTCATGGGGACTCATATTACCTCTACACACCCTTTTCCATCAATAGATTTGAGATCAATGACAACACTAAGACACAATGGCCAACAATCTCCCCTTTGTCATTAATGGAAACCACCTTTTGAAATAATGTTCACAATCAACAAGACCAAACACACCTATATGACTCCATTTTTCATGTTTCTGATACTTCTACCCCCTTTTACATCTATGAAAATGACTAAAATGATGAATTAACATGAAAAATGACAACACAAGACAAGACACGATGGAAATAATGACTTGCTTGCTTGACTAGTTCTCCTTGGATTGTACTTTCTCTATTATTGTCTTCATCAACAAAAACAAGATCCATGGACCTACTAAATGCATGAAAAACATCTCCCCTGATCTAATACCTCATGTTTGATCTTCAATCATGTTCTCTATCACTTTTTGGATTGTACAATGCTAAGAACAACCAACTCTTTCTTTAATGCTAGCAAAACCTCATTTAGGACCAATGTCCCTAAAGTATATCTTCAGTCCATTTTATTCAAACTTCTCAATGCTCTAGGATCAGAAATACCTCATGAAACATCATTTTATAGCTTCCCCTATCTCCATTCCATCATACACTAACTATAAAAAAGAGATCTCATACCTCAAAAAAGTATTATAGAAATGGATCAACCATAATAGCTTAGTTATGTAGCAACATTTTAGTGTCTCAAGTCTCCTTTTCATGATATCTTAGCATGCATGATCATATACCTTTATCACCATGCACTTAACTTGCAAGAAAATAATTACTCTACCACACAAGCATCGAACACACCTTTTGAGGATTGTTTTCAACTCCCTTTTCTTCCATGGACCTATAACGTCATCATTAGAGGATAAAAACATCCTGCAATATGCTTAAATCTCTTTCATTTCTTAGTTTTAGGATTTTTGTGTTCTTAGTTTAGCTTCATTTGACACTTGCACATCTTCTAGCATTGCAACATTGTTAAAGACCTATTCTTACTCTTTTCTAGAACTTTTGTTACATTCCTTCAATTCTGAGTTCATTTTTTGATTCCCTACCTCATAATGATCTGATCAAATCATGTATCCTTTTGATGCACCACATATTTTTTATCATGAAAACAAATACTTCAAACAATATGTCTTACGCCATACTTCACATAAACACTGTAACCAATCTAGCATCACCTTCTTTTAAGACCAAATTTCATCATCTTCAATCATTCTATATCTATACATTCTTTGAGACATCATATTATGTCATACGTCTTGTTGGTATCTAGATTTAATCTCCTTCACAACTTGAACAACATCATGCATTTGCACAAGACACTCAAGGGTAGATAGATGATTTGTATGTCATTTGTAGTCGGGGAGCACATCTATCTGGCTTGTTGGCACTCAAGATTTGAGGGAGTGGATAGCACCTTCAAAAGGATCTTGATCTGATCCTCACTGTTTTAGGTTGTGCCTATCAACCAAGGCAAGATAACCTATATTGAAGCCCTTGTATGGTAAAGGAGATTGAGATATCCTTGTATTTGGACATTGTGTGGAGATGGCCTTGGGAAAACATGATCAATTATCCATTATTCAAAATCAAAGGAGTTGTCACTAATAAATTATGGAAATTCTTTCAAGACAAGGATAAGGATGCTAGAGACATAATAAAATCCTGATATGGTTTGTGCATGTTTGTGAATGGGTTGTATTCTTTTGTTAACACACAATGCAATGCAAGGGTAGTATTGGTAGGATGAGTTATTTTGAATGAATTTTTTTTGGGAGATGTTTAGACAAGATTAGCCAGGGATTACCAACTTCTTTGAGAACCTTTGCAAGAGATTTGCAACACCTAAACAATAGATGTGTTTCAATGGGTTTAAAATACTCCTTTAACCATGATAAGTGCACCAAATGGAGGCCCAGATATACACTCTTCCACACAACCTTTGATAACCTGCCACAAAATCTTGAAGCAAAATACCAACAAAGTATCTAGGAATCCCTATTTAATCATGACCAAAGGTGCACCCAAAGGTTTACAAACAATCTCAATATTCAAGGACAATAAAATGATTTGAAATCTATTTATCTTCTATCAGATGAATGCTCTTCTGAATATAAGATTGCAAATGTCATTAAACCATCAACAAGAAATGAGACCATGTATGATCAAAGAGATCCTAAACACAAGATTGTAACATGAGCAAGAAACACAAATTGAAAACATTCTGAGACATAAGCATATGCAAATTTTGCCAAGAGATAACACCACATAATCCAAAATTTGATCAAATACATCAGCAGGGGAATGCTATAAGAACAATCTCAAATCCTGTTAATGAATTTACAACTGGAACCAACTCAACATGATGAAATCTGATACAAAATGGAATTGAAAATGGCTCTTAGGTGGTTTTCTCTAGAGAAATGGATTTCTTCCAACTTTTTGCTTGAAAATTCTAAGTCTTTTTTCTCTCCTCCTTTACAAATGCTTCAAAAATACATTTTATATCTCATGCCATCTTGGAACCTTGCTTACCAAGAAAAGAATATGCTTAAGGGATCAAATTTGTTCCAAAACCATTCATCATTTCATGAAAATAACACCAAACTGTAAAACATCTCGCATATTGCCAGGGATGCACAAAAAACTTAAAATATTACATGAGTTTGGATCCTTATCTATCCAAGGGTCATGCTTTTGGCATTCAGGCATGCCAACATGCTTTGGCAATCATTTTTCACCTTTTACCCTTTCAATTTTTACCTCTGCAATTCTTGATTTTCACCTTTCACATTTTTTACATCGGGCCAAATGAAAAATGCATCAAAAATATTACAGATCATCAAATTAGCTCATGAAAACAATACCATTTTTCTCAGAAGGCCAAGGGGACTCAAAATCATATAAGGTCCAATTAATTTTAATGAAGAAATGTGATTTCCAAGCTCCTTGGAGCTCCCATGGCGTCAAAAAATGAAAATGCACAGTATCCATTGATTTTGATCATCTTTTAATATCAACCTTACACGTGGATAATGCCATTCAAGGAATAAGGTAAAAACTACCTTTTTGAACTTTGAATGAAGTGGGACACATGTCACAACGTGATTGGATCGACCTCCCATGCTCTAGAAATGCATTTATGACCCTTTTTACCTTTGGAAAATTTTACAAAAAATCTCCGCTTCTCCCCTGGATCCGCCACATGTATCCACATGTGGGCCCTACTTGAAAATGGGGGCCAATTTTATGAATTTTTCCACCCTTTTGAGAAAAGGAAATTTTTCTCAAAACACTCTGTGGGCCCGAACACCCACTCTCTTCTCCGCCACATGGTGCCCTCTGATTGGCCGTGGAGCCACACCTCTAATTCTGCCCTCAGACCTCCCTGCCAAATTTTGAAAATTTCAAAACTCATTACAGGCCTGTAATATCCTTTTGTCCTTTTTGAAATGTGCCACGTGTCCAACGTGGATTGGCCATGGAATCACGCCTTCAATTTTGTCTTTGAAACATTAGCTGAAATTTGTAAAATTTCCAATAGTAACTCTGAGCGCCGAACCTCCGCCCCTCCATTCACATTTCTTTGTATTTGGCAAAGTGGACAATTTTTTGATTTTAAGTTTTTTGCATTCAAAGGCAAAAATTTCAAAACATTCCCACCAACCTGCTTCCCCCTTTCTTTCTTTTAGACACGTGTCCTCTTTTCATTGGTTGCGGGACTTTGTCCTAAAAAATTACTTTTACCTTTTGAAGTGAACAACTTCAAAGTTATTTCAAAACCCGCCCTCCCATTTTGGATTCTCCTAGACACGTGTCCACTTCTGCATTGGATGCAGGCCTTTTGGTCTAAAATTTCCTTTGAATATTTTGCAAAAAACTTCAAAATTTCTAAGTATAACCCGCCACCTGCCAATCCTTCGACCAATCACAATGTGCCACGTAGGCACTTTACTCTAGCAAGCGATGAGGCCTTCGGATCAAAATTTTCCCTTAGTCAATATTTACAAAAGCGAAGAAGTTAAGAAAACCATTCCTCTAGCCTCACAATGTCCATGGCACTTCACTGTATAGGAACCTGCCAAACGCCAAAATTTGCAAGTGATGAGTTGCAATAAAGATTGAATAATTGACGATGGAAGACGGGTATAATGTCCGTATGACCGTCAAAACATCATAAATGCAGAATGATGGCCTAGAAATCAATTTTTTTGACAAGGATGGCAGATTTCTTGATTTTAAACCAATTGAAACATGATTTAACATTGTTTTCAACTTGGGGATTGGGATTTCACTTGCAAAAAAGTCAGGATTTGATGAATTTCAAGTTTTTTCACATTTTGACAAAGGAGAAATGATAGCCTGTAAAAATGAAGAAATTAGGGCACAAATGAGGGCAAATTTTACAAAATTATGTTTCAGAATCAGGGCAAAACAACAACATTATGAGCATTTGAAAGTTTTCAATTGGAGAAATCAAGTTTACAGACCACCCAATCAACCAATGAAATGTTTCAGAGTAGAATTTGACATGAATATTTTAAGGCACATTATGAAAACTCAATAATGGGACCAACATTGGCTCTTGCTTGGGGATGGGCACTCCCGGTGAGTGCCACAAGATCAAAATGTAGACCAAGTGCCAAAAACCATTGGGCAAAGGATTCAAAACACAGGGCAGCCCAAAAAAATAGAATTACCACAAAAAAGGACTGAGAAAACAAGCCAAAAATGGTTGCCAAGGACAAAAGGGAAAACCACACACCAACCAACAACAAAAAACAAAGAAAAAACAAAGACTATACAAATATACAACTTGTGCATACCTCACTAGGGGATTTAATCCAAGAAATGTTTTAAATGTCTGCCATTAACAGGTAGTTCCAGAAATTCCCCATCTAGATCTTTGAGAAAAAAGGTGTCCTCACCAATTCTGATGTCAATGGCATAAGGGCCCATCCATAATGCATCAAACTTGCCATGCTTGCCCTTGTCTTCATGCCTACTATCCCATAGCAAAACCAGATCTCCAACATTGAAGGCTCTAGGAGTGACCTTCTTATCAAACAACCTCTTCAATTTCTCTCTAAATCTGACATGTCTTTGATGGGAAACTCTTCTCTCTTCATCTAACTCAATGATCTGATTGATTCTTGATTCATATGGGCCATGTTCTTGATCTTCCAACTGTTGGGAAAATTGAAAAGTGGATAATTGTAGGTGTAAGGGTAGCAAAGCCTGAGTTCCATACACCAATTCAAATGGGCTCTTACCAGTTTCTCTTTTAGGAGTTATTCTATCAGCCCAAACTACAAATTTCAATTGCTCTCCCCACTTCTTCTTGTTGATTTCCAAGGTCCTTCTAATGATCTTGAGAAAGTTCTTGTTACTGGACTCAGCTTATCCATTGCCTTGTGGATTTTAGTTTGAATAATAAGTTAGATTGATTCCATTCATTGCACATTGCCATCAAAGGCTTGGCTCTAAAGCACATGGCATTATCAGATACAATTTTAACTGGAACTCCAAATCTGCATATGATATGATTTAACAAGAAATCCATTACCACTTGGTGTGTTTCCTTTCTAGATGGAATTGCCTCAACCCATTTTGTAAAATAATCAGTTGCTACAAGGATCCATTTATGACCAGCACTAGAAGGATCTAAAATCTCACCAATGAAATCCATTCCCCATTGTTTGAAAGGGGCTTCAATTGATACAGGCTGTAAAGGAAGGGAGCCTGAAGCTTTCAGTCTTCCAGAGAAACGTTGGCAACTATCACACTTTCTAACCAGTTGGGTTGCATCTTTAAAAAGAGTAGGCCACCAATAACCAACTCTTAAAATCTTATGTGCTATCACTCTCCTAACAAAATTTCCTCCACAAACTCCCCCATGGAAATCAGCAATCAACTTGGGAGCTTCATCTTCAGTTATGCATTTCAAGAGGACACCTTCAGGGTTCTTCCAAGCCAGCCCAAGGTCTGTTATGATATATTTTTGAGAAGCCAGCTTGAGGGCTCTTTTCTGATTTTTATTCAAGTGACTAGGATAGCATAGGTGTCTGAGGTAGAAAATCACATCTTTGTACCACTCAGACCTCATCAATTTGTCAAGAAGATCTTCCCTTTCTTCCTCTAGCTGATTCACTTCTACATTTTGCAAATTGCTCTCAGCCATGAGCTTGGCAAGACCCAAACCTCTTACTAGCTTTGTTGTTTGGATATCCATATCATATTCTTGTAATTTTTTGACCCATCTACATCTCTTGCTTGATATCTCCATGTCTGATAATATGTCTTTGACCATGGTGTGGGGGACATAAGCAACAACTTTTGAACTCAATATATAGGGCCTAAAAATCCTTGTTGCTTTTACCAAGGCAAACGCTTATTTTTCCATGATTGTATACTTCAACTCAGTTGCATGTAAAGCCTTGCTAAAGAAGGCAATAGGTCTCTCAACTCCATTCTCATCCTTTTGTAACAAAAATGAAGTAATAGTGAATTCAGAGGACAAAAGAAAAGATTTGGAAAGGCCTCTTATAGTTTGGAGCTGCCAAAACAGGTGCATGCTTAAGTGCATCCTTTATTCCTTCAAAAGCTTGAATGGCAGCCTCCTCCCACCTGATAACTTGATCCTTTCTTAACATGCTTGTGATTGGAAGAGTTAGCTCAACAAAATTGGAAATAAACCTTCTAATAAAATTGATTTGGCCAAAGAAATATTGGATACCTTTCTTGGTTCTTGGGATAGGTACTTTGCTAATTGCCTCCACTCTCTCAGGGTCTATCATGACACCATCCTTAGACACAATATGTCCCAACAACTTGGCCTTTTGCACCAAAATGACACTTCTTTGGATTAAGAGAAATTCCATACTCCCTACATCTGATCAGCATCTTCTCTAGGTGTTGCAAATGGTCTCCTCGTTGCCTTGAAAATACAGTCACATCATCTTGGTAAACTACAATAAATTCATTTATGTAACTAGTAAAGGAAACATCCATTGCTCTTTGAAAATTGGCACCAGCATTCATCAATCCAAAGGGCATCCTCACAAAAACATAAGTTCCCCAAGGCGTAGTGAAGGCTGTCTTAAGTCTTTCTGATTCTTTAACAACCACCTGATTGTATCCGGAGAAACCATCCAAAGTAGAAAGCATTTCTGACCCTGTCACAAGCTGCAACATATTTTCCATATTTGGCAAGGGATAGTTGTCCTTCATGGAGGCTTTATTTAAATTTCTAAAATCCACACAAAGTCTGATATCTCCATTCTTCTTTCTGACTGGCACAAGGTTTGCAACCCAAGATGAATACCTAGTAGGCTGAATGATACCACCATCTCTCAATTTCTTCAACTCTTCCTACATTTTCATGGAGAGAAGTGGATTAATAGGCCTTTGTCTCTATCTGAATGGCTTAGTTTTGGCTTCAAGAGGAATCTCATGTTGGAACAAATATTCTCTATATACTTTTAGCTTTGAATAAGACCAAGCAAGGCAGTCTTGATATTTCTTTAAGAGTTGGGCATAGGACTGTTTTTCCTCTTTATTTAGATTGCTACCCAACCAAATATTCCTTGGTTTATCCTTGGTTCCCAAGTCATGCTCTTCCACATCCCTTGAAGTAGACATCTTTCTATTTATGATGCAATCAACATTGTTAAAATTTGCCTCAAGTGCAATAAGACCTTTAGGAATGGTATTTGTTTTCAATTGGATAATATCCTTGTCAAATAAAGTTTCTCTCCCTTCATTCATGCATACCATTGGTTCCCAATCAATTTTTTGACTAGAAAACTCACCTTGGCATTGTAAGAATCTCAACACTTGGGCATCATCATCAAAAACCTGCCAATGTTTCACATTATCCGGGACAACTGGCCTTGTTAGCACTTCAATGTTATATTCACAAAAGGGTGAAATGGTACAATTGTCAAATCTAGAGCCAAGTACAACCAACTTATCAGCAGCAACATTAAGACTTCTATCATGGTAAACAATGTTAAAGGAATCAAACATTTCAATCAAGTCCCAGACAACATGCTTATATTGTTTCATACGCTGATTTTTTGTAGCATATAGTTTTCTTATTTGTTTGACAACCAGCTCTGAGTCTCCTTTTGCAACAATATCCTTCACTCCATACTTCCATGCAATTCTTAAGTCCAAAAACAATGCTTCATACTCAGCAACATTGTTAGTGCATTCAAAATTAGGTTTGAAGGAAAAATCATACTCTTCTAAATTAGGAGAAAGAAAAACTATACCAGCACCATTTCCAAATTTATAGGAAGCTCCATCGAACAACAAAGTCCAAGGATATCCTATCATATCAAGGCATTCTGATTTATCCATCTTGTGTTCTTTTCCATTGGAAAAACCAATGAAATTCTCAGTGTCTACATCAGCAAACAACACTTCATAAGAAGCATTGTTGGGATCTTCAATCAAGTGCAACATCTTCTTTTCACCATAGAGTTTGACAAGGCTTCCTTCAATGGGAATGGTGGAAAAGGACATGTCCATTTGAACACTACCACCAACACTTGTAGCCCACTTTCTTGACAAAAGCATACCCCATTTGGCAGGGCAATCAACAATTACAACATCAAGTTTTAAGTTTTTACCCAGATAGGCTACAAGTTGCACTACTAAACCCTTCACACAACCAACAACTGACACTTCCCTTGAATCCATGGCTGTACATTTCCCATATGATGTTGTCACTTTGATATCCAACTCATTCATGACTTCTAGAGGCATGACATTACATGATGCACTGGAATCAAACATGCAATTGTGAAGCAACCTATCTTTTATGAGAAAAGTTGTGAAAAATGGATCAACATTCAATTGGGAATCAACCAAGGATGTCCCCAAATATACTTCAGGTGCCTCTCCAAGATCTTCCACACTGGTGGTGTTTCAAGGCCAGCCATGATTTGAAGAGGAGTCTCAACAACATTTACATTTCTGCTTGGGGTAATCTTCTCTTCTTTCAATCCCAAGTACTCAAATGCTCTCTTCTTATGCTCAAAAATTCTAAGCAACTCAATGATGGGAACACTCACTTTAATTTGGCTCAATACTTGGGAAATATCATATGGAACACTCTTTGGTAATACAACATTGGAAGGGAAACAAGAAGGTTCATCAGATGGAGAAGTATTCTTGGTAGCCTGGGCATGAAGAGGACTGATATTTTTGCATGGGACAACAGGGTTCTTGGAAATTGTTTCTTTTCTAGGATTATCCTTTGGGAATGCTTGTGAGCAAGGGTGTCTTTGGCTTGGCTTGAGGACCAGCTCCTCTAACAACTTTACTTCTAGTATTATACTCTTTCTCTTGACCAACCACAACATTCATTAACAATTGTCTATCTTCCTCCGAAGGAATACCACCATCATACTTCTTGATCATTAAAGCCCTTAGATATTCAAAGTCATTATTAGGAATTTCAAAATCCTAAACTACATCTACGTCATGAGCTTGAGGAAGAGAAAGAAATGGTACCCTCTTTATGCAATCCCAAAAGGTTGCAGCAGTCCTTGCACTTATCACATCTGTTGATGTTGTTGCTTGTTGTGAGCTTGAAGAGCTGCCCATCATACAAATGTCATCATCCATTTCATCTTCATTATCATCTTCAATAACTTTCTGGTCCATTTCACATGGAGGATGAGGAAGAAAACATCTATCACACCAATCCATATCAGCAACCTCCTGAACAACAACAACTCTTGCAGTTAGAGGGTCAGGCATCACTCTATTTTCACGTGCTCGGGGTTGTCTATTTCCTCCACCAATAATGCCCTTTACCTCTATCATCTTGTCTTTGATCACCCCTAGGATGATTGCCAAATCTATCATGGTTTTGAGTTCTTTGTTGTCCTTGTGAACTTTTCCCAATTCCTTTCTCAGCCGGGCTAATTTGTAAGAAATTTCTTTGACAGCCCCTACCAAAGTCTTGACAACATCTTCTAAATCAGCACCCTTGCTAGCTTGAGGCTTCTCAGGTTTATCAGCTTCACACCATCCCTCTTAAGTGGTTTACCAATAGCTTTAATATTATTTTCAATTTGAAGTGCCATGGTAAAAGCTTGCCTCAAGTTTGTAGGATTTTTGTCTCTCAAGTAATAGGCTGCCTTTTTATCAAATGCATCTGCATATTTGATCAAGCAAGATTCATCACAAGGCCTCAAGATGATAGGAAACCTTCTCAATGTTTTGTTAAATCTTGTATTGAAGTCATGGACTGTCTCATTCGGGTTCTTCTTGATATTTTCAAATTCAGACAAAAGAAATCTAGGATCAGTCTGTCACCATATTGCAACCTAAATGCATTTTTCATCTCAGTCCATGAATCAATAGAGTTATCAGGTAGAGCCTTGTACCAATCCCTAGCATCTTCTTCAAGTGTATGGATAAACAAATTGATATATACATCCTCAAATTCTATCTCAAAATCTTCCATCATATTATCAAACAGTTTGAGATGCTGATCACCAGTAATGGCATTGTTACCTTGGAATTTTGGCAACCTATTTCTGACATCTTGTGGGACAACATTTGGGTAACCATCCATTCCTCCAAAATTTATAGGACCAAAAGTGTTAACAACAAATGGAGGTCTAGGCTGAGCCATATTGTTTGGTGGGGGTGATCTTGGAGGTGAAACAAATTGGTGAGGAGTACAATATCCTTGGGGCTCAAGAATGTGATTCACAAGATTGGTATCTTCTAAGTGCTGATTTCCTTGGGAAGTTTTATTTGAATTAAAACACAGAGGTGTATATTGGAGAAGGAACTTACCAGGTACAAGCAGAAGGACCTTCACCAGCTGAGGAAAACAAGTTTATGAGAGGATTTCCTAAATTAGACTCACTTGAAGAAGAATGATAGTCTTCTACCAAAGGCTGATCTCTCTCACCAATGACTGTATCTTTGTTTGATGTTTGACCTTTAACCACTTTCCAAACTCTTCTCCCTTCCAACTCTGAGTTTCTTAAGTCTGAGAACATTTTTTTAGCAGAGTCTTTAAGGAAGAGAGATCTTCTTCCCTCCATTTTTGTAGAGATCAACAACACAAAAATAAATGACAAAAAGCTCAAGACACTGGTACTTTCAAGATCAAATCAGCATGGAGTCGCCACTAAGGATTTTCACCTCAGTTGTGCAAGAATGCACTAAAATAATTTGTCAAATGCTTTCCAATACTGATAACTTTGCAAGGCTCTACAAATCAGATCTTCCTCTTCTTAAATCAATCACAGAAAAAGCAACCAGGCTGTATAAACTGCTGGTAAATGCAACAGAGTAGGCTGAGCTTGAAAATTTTTCCTAAAACTTGAAGATCTGAAGTACAAAATAATATTTCAAGAATGCAACAACTCAGATACTTGAATATGAAAATGCTCAAACCCCTCAAACACTCCAAAAACACTGAGAAATTGCAAGAACTCCCCAGCAACGGTGCCACTCGGGTGTTGGTATCCAAATTTAATCTCCTTCACAACTTGAACAGCATCATGCATTTGCACAAGACACTCAAGGGTAGATAGATGATTTGTATGTCATTTGTAGCTAGGGAGCACATCTATCTGGCTTGTTGGCACTCAAGATTTGAGGGAGTGGATAGCACCTTCAAAAGGATCTTGATCTGATCCTCACTATTTTAGGTTGTGCCTATCAACCAAGGCAAGAGAACCTATATTGCAGCCCTTGTATGGTAAAGGAGATTGAGATATCCTCATATTTTGCACATTATGTGGAGATGGCCTTTGGGAAAACATGATCAATTATCCATTATTCAAACTCAAAGGAGTTGTCACTACTAAATGATGGAAATGCTTTCAAGACAAGGCTAAGGCTGCTAGAGACATAACAAAATCCTGATATGCTTTTTGCATTTTGTGAATGGGTTGTATTCTTTTGTTAACACACAATGCAATGCAGGGGTAGTATGGGTAGGATGAGTTAGTTTGAATGAAATTTTGTTGGGAGATGTTTAGACAAGACTAGCTGGGAATTACCAACTTCTTTGAGAACCTTTGCAAGAAATTTGTAACACCTACACAACAAGAATACTTCTAGAGGTTTTAAATGCTCCTTCAACCAGGATATGTGCAAAAATGGAGGCCCAGATCTACACTCTTCCACACAACCTTTGATAACCTGCCACAAAATCTTGAAGCAAAATACCAACAAAGTATCCAGGAATCCCTATTTAATCATGACCTAAGGTGCACCCAAAGGTTTACAAACAATCTCAATATTCAAGGACAGTAAAATGATTTTAAATCTGTTTATCTTCTATTAGATGAAGGCTCTTCTGAATATAAGATTGCAAATTCCATTAAACCATCAACAAGAAATGAGACCCTGTATGATCAAAGAGATCCTAAACACAAGATTGCAACATGAGCAAGAAACACAAATTGAAAATATTCTGAGACATAAGCATATGTAAATTTTGCCAAGAGATAACACCACATAATCCAAAATTTGATCAAATACATCAGCAAGGGAATGCTATAAGAATAATATCAAAGTATTTTGATGGCTTTACAACTGAAACCAACTCAACATGATGAAATCTGATACAAAATGGAATTGAAAATGGCTCTCAGGCGGTTTTCTCCAGAGAAATGGATTTCTTCCAGCTTTTTGCTTGAAAAATTCTAAGTCTTTTTTCTCTTCTGTCTCCCCCCCTCTACAAATGCTTCAAAAATACATTTTATATCTCATGCCAGCTTGGAACCTTGCTTCCCAAGAAAATAATATGCTTAAGGGATCAAATTTGTTACAAAACCCTTCATCATTTCATGAAAATAACATCAAACTGTAAAAAAGCTCACGTATTGCCAGGGATGCACAAAAATCTTAAAATATTACATGAGTTTGGATCCTTATCTATCCCAGGGTCATGTTTTTGGCATTCAGGCATGCAAACATGCTTTAGAAATAATTTTTCACCTTTCACCCTTTCAATTTTTACCTCTGCAATTTTTGATTTTCACCTTTCACATTTTTTACATCGGGCCAAAGCAAAAAATGCATCAAAAACATCACAGATCATCAAATTAGCTCATGAAAATGATGTCATTGTTCTCAGAAGGCCAAGGGGACTCAAAATCATATAAGTTATGATGAATTTTGATGAAGAAATGTGATTTCCAAGCTCCTTGGAGCTCCCATGGCGCCTAAAAATGAAAATGCACAGTATCCGTTGATTTTGATCAACTTTTAATATCAACCTTACATGTGGATAATGCCATTTAAGGAATAAGCTCAAAACTACCTTTTTGACCTTTGAATGAAGTGGGACACGTGTCACAATTGTGATTGGATCGACCTCCCATGCTCTAGAAATGCATTTGCGACCCTTTTTACCTTTGGAAAATTTTACAAAAAATCTCCGCTTCTCCCCTGGACCCGCCACGTGTCCACATGTGGGCCCTACTTGAAAATGCGGGCCAATTTTATGAATTTCACCACCCTTTTGAGAAAAGGAAAATTTTCTCAAAACACTCTGCGGGCCCGAACACCCACTCTCTTCTCCGCCACGTGGTGCCCTCTGATTCGCCGTGGAGCCACACCTCTAATTCTGCCCTTAGACCTCCCTACCAAATTTTGAAAAATTCAAAACTCATTTTGTGCCTGTAATCTCCTTTTTTCCTCTTTGAAATGTGCCACATGTCCAACTTGGATTAGCCATGGAAGCACAACCTTCAATTTTTCTTTGAAACATTAGCCATTTGAAATTTATAAAATTTCTAATAGTAACTAAAAGCTTCAAACCTAAGCCCCTCCATTCACATTTCTTTGTATTTGGCAAACGGACAATTTTTTGATGTTAATTTTTTTACCTCCAAAGAAAAAATTCAAAACATTCCCACCAACCCACCCCCCTTTCTTTCTTTTGGACATGTGTCCTCTTTTCATTGGTTGTGGACTTTGGCCTGAAAAAATTACTTTTACCTTTTGAAGTTAAAAAATTCAAAGTTATTTCAAAACCCGCCCTCCCATTTTGGCTTCTCCAGGACACGTGTCCACCTACCATTGGATGCAGGCCTTTTGGGAAAAAATTTCCTTTGACATTTTGATTCAAAAAAAGCAAAATTTCTAAGGCAAACCTTTGCCACCCTTCCATTCCTTAGACCAATCACAATGTGCCACGTAGGCACTTTAGAACTGTAGCAAGTGGAGCCTTCAGAAAAAATTTAAATTTTTCAAAATTTTTTAAGCCAAAATTTTAGCCAAAAATGTGCCACGACAAGTTAGCAAAATGGACCAAATTTTCCCATAATCCATGGCCAATAGAAACCCACCACATTACCAATAATGTCATGATGATGAATTTGACGGGTAGAATATGCCCTGTATGACCTGTCAAAATGTCAAAAAATGTCAAAGATGCCCTAGAAATCAAAATTTTTTGACAAGGAAGGCTGATTTCTTGATCTTAAACCAATTGAAACATGATTTTGACATTGTTTTTGAGCCTGGGATTGGGAAATCACTTGCACTAAATTAGGATTTGATCAATTTCAAGTTTTTTTCACGATTTGACAAAGGAGAAATGACACAGCCCGTAAAAATGAAGAAATTAGGGCACAAATGGGGGAAACATGAAAATTTTGTTTCAGAATTAGGGAAAAACAACAACATTATGAGCATTTGAAAGTTTTCAACTGGAGAAATCGAGTTTGCAGAACACTTAATCAACCAATGAAACATTTCAGAGCAGAATTTGACATGAAAATTTTAAGGCACATTATGAAAACTCAATAATGGGACCAACACGTATATTTTGAATAGGCCTTCAAGGTTTCTCAAATATTCTTCTATGTACCACGCTTCTAAACTTTCAATAGAACTATATTATGAATCATTATTAGATTTTTGTTTCTGACACAGATCTCTATTAATTATTTGATAGTCCTTTAGTCTTAATCATACAATAACTACTTACCTGTAACATTCCTTAGCTTATAAAACCTTTTTCATCCTTGATATCAATCTCATCTTGTCTCTTTTTAGCTTGAAACTTTAGCATATACGTTGTCGTTTCTCATCAAGATACAATTCTTCACTCTAAGCTTGTAAAACCTTACAAAATTACTTTATATCCCTATGATCTTGAATTAACAACATGCTCTTCTCAGAGTTCATTGTAACAAGATCTCTTTGTAGATATCACCCACATACTCCCCCTGAGTAGATACTCTTGGTGACTTCATCTTGTACACATGTCTGACTATACTTCTTCCTCTTATGAAATTTTTCAGAACCAACTATATGACTTTCAAAACTCTATCAACATAGCTCCTAGTTCTCTATCACTAATGTTTTTTTACTAGATGATATCACAGGTTTCAATATAAAACTTTAGGATTCATATAAAAACACTTCAAAAGCATATCTTCAGACCTTCAAATATTCATTCATATATAACATCTCAAGGATGTACATGTACCACTCTTCAAGTCATTCTTAAAGCATTGTGAACTCTCCTAGATGCACACTCAGACCATCTTAAAGCACATAAAATTAAGACAAAAATGAGAATACTGCAACATACCTTAATCTTTTCAACCTTAAACATTTTCTTTGTAGGAAAAATAGACCCATTCATTTCATGATAATCTCAGGACCAGATTAAGCAACAACATGAATTTTTAAAAGACATACAATATCACATACCTGAGAACATTGTTCATTGTTGAGCATGTCCTTCATAGTTCATATCCTTCACTCAAACTTCCTTTGTAATCCTAGATTATAAGATTTTTTCTTGATTTCATTTTTTTAATCTTATCAACCTACCTCATTATCATTTTAGGAGCTCGTAAGGAGTGTTCATTTTCTATACATCAGTTAGAGAAGATACCTAATTTTATTATCTTTGGAATATTGTATCTCAGTCTCTAAATTCCCTTAAAACCTCATACTCAAGAAGACTCATCTTTGTAACACCTTAGAGCTCATACTAGTGACTCACACAAAAATATGACACATATTATAACTTGATAACACATATTAATTTTCAGAGATAGACCTTACTTCATAAATACTTAGGATCACCATTGCTCCCCTTAGAAAAATACTTCATGACTCAACACATATCTTCACGAATTTTGGATAATTATTTTATCTAAAAACAAAAGAATTTTATCTTCTAGACCCTCCTTTACTTTGAACAAATAGACCTTGGTTTACCTTCTTGGACAAATACTTCATTACATTAGATGAGTCATACTTTGATACAATTTTTTTTTATTAATAATGACATAAGATGACTTTACACAATCTCTGCAGACCTTAAGAATTCTTTTCAATAGAAGAGAGAACTACTTGAAGACACCGAACAGGTTAGTAAGAGAACATACCATCCTCCTTATTTAAAATGTAAAACACCTTGATACATCTAAAATATCTTATCCTGAAAATTCTTGGATAAAAATCATACCACCACAAAGAAAACTAATCTCCACTCAAATGATACATCTTTGAAACACATATCCATTATTTTTTAAGATAGTCAAAAAGTAACACCAAAAATTCAATTTCTCATAAGTTATACTCTTCACTCTCCTTCTAAATGATTATGACACAATTCTTATGAAATAAAGAAACCTTTGAAGTTATAAATCATACCTCATTGATCTTGAAAATCTTTCATACCTTGGTTAATATGACTTCTCAAGTGTAATGTCATCCATAGGTTCATGTTGGGAGAAATACATACCTGACTGAAACAAGATGAGAACATTTTTAGAAACCTTTCTGACTCCTTAAGGTGTGTGTAAAGCCATTCGATACAATTCCCATAATAACTCTTTCATTTTAGCAGTTTTCTTCTCTAGCTAGCAATACTTTGTATAGCCATGTCTAAGTGATTTTATTATCCTATCTTGAGTTTTAGTGACCTTACAAATTTAATGAAGAAATTTTTGAGTTCCCATTATCCTCTTTTATCTATTTATGAAGTTTTAAGACCAAACACCAAAAATAAAGAACTCTTTTTCATGAGATTTGTCTTCTAATTAGGTCTCCTTGCTCATCTATAGCTAAGACTGAAAATTTTCACCTTTCCAAAATTTTCCATATTCTTTGATTAAAACCTCTTAGACCTTTAATAACACCCTGTGTAGATGATGTGTTATAATTTTTAGCTCTTGGAAAGATGTTTTGAACCTTAAAAACAAAGTTTCTCTTAAACCACTTCTTATAGGCCTTCTTAGAGCTTAGTAGTGGTAAAATCACCATAACATACTCATTATTTTCTTTCAAGCCCTCAAACTTTGTCAAGAATTTTTTCCTGATGTTCTCTATGACTTTGAGAGTTCATAGTTCAAGTATGGAGTAATAAACCAAAAACACTTACCTTTATCCTTTTTTTCATGTTGCCAATCACCATTCTTTCATGAGCCTAGTTACCGATTCAAGGTGCCAAACTTGTTGTCCATGCCTTCTTACTCAAATAAAAAACTCCTTATTTTCCTCAGTCTTTTGTCCATATTTCTTATATAAGAACTGATAAAGACTAAATTATAAAACATAACTTTGATAACAATGGTCACTTCTTGCCAATAATTAAAAAAAAACAATGGTCACTTCTTCTTTTATTCCATGGTGATGAATTGGTGGAGAAAACATCAACCAACCTCTTCAGATGAGTGGAGACTTCTTCACACTTATGATCATTCTCACTTGGATATATTTTTTCTCATACTTTCATACATTTTTCATACTATGTTGCTCCTTAGGAATCTCTTTGAATTATTCATAGATTTTCTTCATGTATGGATCTTCTTACTTTGTCTTTCCCTCAAATAGGTCATTTTCAAGTTCATCTACAAATTCTTCCTTTGTAGGCCAAGGAACATGCTCAAGATCTTCTTCTAGGGAATCTTCATCTTCTTATTTCTCTTCATTTGGGCTACATACTTCATGATTGACCCAAGAACCTTATTTCTCTCCTTTATGAGACTTCTCATAAACTATACCTTTTTGAGAGGGAGTGCAAACCTCATAGATGGATTATTATATGCCAAAACCTAAGGGTTTAAAAAAATCTCTCATTCTAACAAATGGATTCTCTTTAAATTGATCTTGATTATTTTCAACAACATGTGCTTCAAGAATATATCCTTACATTTTTCAAACTTGCTTATCAAGGACCAATTATGATACAAATTGATAGAATCACAATGAGTGAGATGGGGGATGAATCAGTCATAAAATAATTTTTGAGTAGTTATATGAAGGAGAGGAAGGTATTAAAACTGTCCCAATATAATGATTTCACAAATTTACTAAAATTAATTTTCCCATTTAATTTTTTCACTAGCTAAGATGACAATCTTCCCCATGAGGGAATAAAGAGGTCCTTTTCTTAATATCAAAGAAAATAATAAATAAATTACACTAAACCCAAATTACAGGTATTTCTATATATATAAAACAAGGGAAAAGATTGAATTATGTACTCGACTTCACTAGTGATTCAGGATCCCCTACATGTTCATCACGTACTAGTGAATTGTGGGACCAAAATCACCACAAGAGTGGGAATGTTTGGTTCATCATCTCATTATCCATGACTAGACTAAGAGTAGGGATAAAGGTGGGGAGGATTAATGAACTCATCAATTTATAGAAAATTAAGAGTGTAAGTTTACTATCCTAAAATTAATAAAATTTACAATGATTTACCTATTGTCATGTTAAATGTATAACATGTAAAATTAAAAATTTAGGTCATGAAAATCAAACCCACACTTGAAATTCCCTATCTCGGTCAATGTAAAACTTTCCTTCAGCCATTATTTCAACTGTTTCACCCACATTATGGTTGACAGGAATGTGACAACATTATTTTCAAGTGTGTTTCATGTGCACATAAGTTTACCTATCTTGGTTCTTGAAGCTACTAATATCTAAGAAAGAACAATGTTCATAGAGGCTCCAAAAGGGCTATTTTGGTCCTTTTGTCACTGGTGAACATCCCTCCAGAAGCTTACAGGGAAAATTTAAAACATTTTGGAGTTGTATGGGAAATCAATGGATTTGTTTGAGGAAATTTAGGAAGATTTTGTGGAGATAATTGAGGTCAGGAACAAGTGAAACAAGACTGGGTCTTTTTGGGCAAGGCACTGGGAAATGAATTTTCCAAAGAAGCTAGTCACATTGCTTGAAGGTTTTCAAAATCCTTGTGAAGTGTTGAGAGATCATATACCAAGAATTGGAAATATGACAGAGCCTACTTCATTCTTCAATAATCAAGGAATAATTATGAGAGTATTAAAATGTGGAAACTTGTCCATCAATGCAACATAAGAGTCCTTCTACAAGGTGGAACTTTCTTAAAATGTTTTGGACACCCCGTGAAGAGTTAAGAGCCTAAAAATATCAAATGAAATTATATTCAATTCTCTTCATGAACAACACGTTTGTTTGGATTGTTTTCATTGAAAAATCTTCTTGCCACTAGGCTCATCGCACACCGCTCTAGGAAAAAAGGAAGGTACCAGAAAAAGTTGTTGAATAACTCATTTTCAAGACTCATAAATAGGATCATTGGATTCCTTTTCCTGTTTCCATGAAAATTCATATTGTATGGCCAAAAATCATAAAGTTTTGAACTTTGGGTGAAGGAAACATTCGGGAAGCAAGACAAGAGGTGAAAACCATGCTCTAAAGCCACACTTGGGTGCTCTAGCTGCACTTTTGTCCCTTTGCACCCTTGGAACACTTTTGGTGTACCTTTACACTCTTGGCACACTTTTGAGGTGAAATTTCACCCCAAAAGTGCACCCCTTTCCTATTGGTTGAAATTTTGCAAGTTAAAAACAAAAGGGAAAGGAAAAAGTGCATGTGGTGAATTAAGTGTTAGTTATAACTTGAAGGTGGGCCCCATTTTTTTCCCTATAGCTACACTTTTAAACCTAATTTGCACCCATGGCATGCATTTTTGAGGTGCAATTTCACCAACAAAATTGTGCACCATCTTCTTATTGGCTGGGGATCTTTGATGTGTGCATGTCAATTCATGGAGCAAACATGAGAAAAGCTCCCACATGAGCATGTGCATGGCATTTCTTCTCCCCATCCTCATCCCATGGAAGAATTTTCTCCCCTCCTTGCACCCTTGGTGCATTTTTGAGGTGAAATTGCACCCTGAAAGTATGCCAAGGTACAAGGAAGCCTCCATTTTCCATTTCCCCATCCTCCATTTCTCCATCTTCCACTCCTTCATTCCTCCACTTCCCCATGTGCACTTACCTTCTTCGTCTACACCATATAAACACTAAGCCTTGATCCCACTTCATAAAAAACATAAATTAACTCTTTGGCATCCATTAAAACACATTTTGAGTTGGTTCACCATGTTCAAACACCAAAAACCTCCCCTTTGTGCCCTAGATGTCAAAATCTTGTTTTCCTCATAACTTTTGATTCCAAGCTCCATTTTCCTCCAAATTTTGACCATCCCTTCCTCTCCATAACACCTTTAAGATGAATTTAATATGGATTCCATTTATTTTATGAATTTTTTTACAACCACATGATTTTTCCAACCATAAATAATATTTTCTCAGAACTATAGAAACTCAATGAGTCAAATTGCTTGAAAATTGGAGCAAAGCATCTTAGTGTAAAATAGAAATTTTGTAGACCACTTTCATTCTGATTCGATTCCCAGAAGATCACTTTATATTTTTAGTAAGTATCTACTAGGTATACTACTAAAAATAGTAATTCTGAGAAACAATTGAGTATCTTAGCTCATTCCTCTAAGATCAAAACACTCAAAAATGAAAAATTGATAAAATTGCTAAAAATAGACTCCCATGTATGACTAATTAAAAATAGTAAGTGTTAAAAATGGGCTCAAAATGGTCATACATGTTCCTCCCCTTCATGTCTCACTAACACTAGCCTTCACAAAGGTCAATTTCTCAGTTTGCAAGAAAATTCCCACATATCTTGATGTGGTAAGCATAAGGTGTTTTAGAGTGAATCTACTAAATTTAGAAACATGATGTGGAATGAACCTCATGAAAATGTGACAGAATGGATTCTATAAAAGTGTGTCATTTAGAGAAAATGGTCACCTGTTTCAAATCACAAGGCTATTTTTTTTCTTGTGCATCATATTGTGACCAAGTTTTAGGAAAACCTCTAGTAAACAAATAGTCTATATTTTTAATAGTCCTCATTCTGAGAGGTACTTCTCAAAATTTGCAAATATACACCTATCACTACGTGGTGATAATCTCTTTGGATTTTTCCTCATAGGAATGGTAAGGAAAAATTCATGCTTACAGAGGATTGATAGTTGAATTGTGACTCGGGTAGAACAGAAGCCCTCTCAGTTCACAATTTTTGTCTCCAAGTACATTTTGGTCTCATTATGTTTCTCATCTCATTGGATGGATTGATAAAAATATGGAAGAATTCTTAATTAAACCTCCTACCTTCACCCATATTTGATTCAGAAGGTTTTAGGTCTCGACATTTCATTAGTCATTATGTTTCCCGTGGTGAGAGGATCATCATGGTTACATTATGTGGGAAATTGTTTCATAGTTCTCATCATGTACAAGAGGGTGCTAAAAAGGCATGGCAATGTTTCATGGATTGGAAGGATTGGTCAAGTTGAAAGAGAGAATTCATTCATTGATCTCACTGGTTCATTCATCAAGTGCTTTTCACTTCTTCTCTCAGTGTACCTGAACAAGGCTATAGAAGTTCATCATTCTAAGAGGCTTCTCAAAGTGAAAAAGAGGTCAAGGATTAGGATTTCATCACTGCATTGGATAATTTCACCAGTTCATCATAGGAGTAGACCTTCTTCATGATTGGAGCATCTTTATCCTTCTTCATTCAAGCTTGGAGCTTCTCCTCTCTCTCTCTCTCTCTCTTATTTATCTCTTCTTCTCTCTTTTCTATATAGAATTGTATTTCTTCGTTAAGGATAAAATTTTGTAAAAAGTGACTTAAGTCACTTAAAGTTTTTATTTATTCATTGAGGATTTCACTTTAATTTGAAAATGTCACATGGGAATGTGAAGATCCCACTTTGCTTTTTCTATATATTGTAATTATCTCTCCATTTGTAGGGGTTATATTTTCTTGGTTGATAGCTCCCATTGTCTTACTACAAGCAAGAAACTAAAATTCTTCTATTTCATTTTCTTATGTTTTCCTCTCCATCTCATCTGATACTCCAATAGAGCTTTGTAATCTTGTAAAATCAGGGAAAGAATGAATATTTTGATGAATATAACATGCAGTTAAACTTGTGTTCATTGTGTTGTTTCATCTTGCTTTGCATATTGGTGTCTTCTTATTGTTAACTTGGAAATACTGGTTTTATGTCAATAAACTCAGTCTTGTTATTTATTAGAATAAAACTCCCCTTCTCACTTTCTCTCCCTCTCTCCACACATACATATTTCCTCCACCTCCATTTTCGTACACACGGGTTTAGTGGAGTATTCTTGTGTGATCCCAGTCAAAATGCCACCCATGATGGTTAGAGTAGTGTACATATTTCCCTATTTTAAATAAATGGAGCTGCCCCATTCCTAAGACTAGAGGGACATAGTCCAAGAGAATTGGTGAAAGCCCCTAATTTTCCCTTATGATTAAAATATTTTGCCAACACATTTTTAGCACCCACTTTGGGGTATATTTTTCTTTCCTGCACCCTATAATGATACAAAAAATCCTAAAATCAGATATATACCGAAAATTCACAAAAAGTGAATAAATATATCAAAAAACCCAAAAATATGAAATCCATTGCTCGAAAACTCACTGCTGATTTCTATGAGTAACCCTTCATATTCCACAATGACTTTTCATATTCTTGGTTGTAAACTTTCCTATTCATCATTGAAAATACTATTTGAGAAAAATGGAAGATGAAGTGGAAATACCTCAAACACCTATTCCATGGGGAAGTAACACCATCCTCTTTACTCTTACACCACCTCTCCATGAATTATCAAAGGGATCTCTGCAAGAGATTTCCTAAATTCAATGGTGATGGAACTCAACTTCTTGAAGAACATATTGTATCCTTCATCACCTGCATGTGATAGTTTCTCAGAGCTTCGTACTTGAATATGTTTCATGTAAACTTGTTCATGGAATTCACTTCAAGAGAAATTAGATGAATGATTCTATCTCTTTCCCTTTTGATTCATAAAAAATTGGAATGATATTAGAAACATAGGTTTGAAGCAAGATTCAAATCAGTTGAAGACTCTCAAGATCTTCTTATTTAATTGGTACAAATGAAGAAAGAACCAAATTAAATCATGAGAGATTTTTTTGGCTCTGATTCAAAAAATTGTTGAAGAATAATTCCTATGTGAAAGCTTCACCACATTATGATAACAAAAATAGACTCTTCATAAATTCACAACTTCCTTAAGGTCATATTTATCCTATGGAGAGATTCCAACCTCAAAACTCTTGCAATATGCCCAATAATATGCTATCGAAGTAGTAAGATGACCTAATTCTATCTGGGAAATTGAAGAATCCAAATGTTAAGGAAAAGGGTCAAACATCCAAAGAAGGTGCCACTGATTCCCTTGTTAAAAAATTGGCTAATAATGTGATTTCATTAAATAAGAAACTTGCACAAGCCACCTTTCCAAGGGGAGGTTATCTAATCAAAATCAGGATCAGAAAATAAAATATAATAGATGGAGGAGAAAGAAGATTAGCTCTTGAAGCACCTTCTGTTCATGCCATATGTGAAGCAAGGCCCAAAGAAGAGTATGCATGAGGCTCAATTTGAATATGAAAATAATAAGGGAATTTTAGAGATTGACGGGAATTTGACTCTGCTAGAAACATTAGCTTTTGTGAATATACCCCTTCTTTGGAGGATGAATATGATGGAACCATTGCTGATATGAAGATTCATTCTTATGTGGTGTTCACCTATTAAAAGGACTCAAGAGAGGTATAATTCTTAAAAATTCAAATATCCTCAAGTGAAGAATCTACAAAAAACAATAACAAAAGGAGGATCACCATTTCCCTCTCCCATGCAATCAACGAAGAAGAATCCCGAAGTATCTGTAATTTCCTCTACATCTTCTAGTGCGGGTATGTCTACCTCTCCTTTTCTAAATTCTACCCCCATTTTTGTATTCAAATGTAATGATATGAATAAGAATAGTACTAATGTCATTCCAAGAAGTACTCAGCCTCTTGCTACTACATCCAATGCACCTTCACCCTCCTCTGAGTCTCAATTTGACATAATTCAACATGTTAAGAAGTCCAAATTCCAAATTTCCAAGTTTGAATATTTGAGAACTCATCCCAAGCAATTTGATAAACTTGTCTAGTTTATCAAAGGAATTAATTCAAAGTTCATGTTCAAACAAACCTCTCTGCTACAAAAGAGTCAATTCCCTCTCCTAGAAATGTTGTATCTTAAAACATTTTCTCCTCTGCGCCCTTCACTTTTAGAAAATAAGAACTCTTCTACATTTCTTTATTGATCAATGGATATAAATTGAATAACCATATCATTGATTATAGAGCATTGGATAATGTCATGCTTATAAAAGTTGGCATGTTCTCTTGGTCTCACTCTCGTCCTTATTGTTGTTATTTTTATTGTATAGAGGCCAAATAGGCACCTCTTGTCATTCAAGTCAAAGATATTCAAGTAGCACTTGTGGAATTTCCTAATAAGAATATCAATCTCAAGATACTTGTGGCAGACATGTCTCGTTGTATATGACGGGATGTTGAGCTAAGATGAAGAATCTATTAGATGTTAGTGGTGGAGATAAATTTGGACTGGTCATTTGCCACCATACAAGTCAAGGGTTCCATGAAGAAGCTCCTTGCAGTAAGGAAAAATGAAATATATTGTTCAAGAATTAAGATGATCCAAGGGTAGACATTGTATATCATAATTTAAGGGGTTGCAACTATTTCATGACTTCAGAATAAATTATTGAACTTCCTATCTTGATGGAAGAGTTCCCAAAGGAGATGGAACTAGTCGAGGAACATGAGGATGATTTGATAGATCTTGAATTAAAATGTGTGACCTTCCCATTCAACATGGATATTATCTGTCTGTTTAAAAATGATGAATATCATGTATGCTTTAGCTTACAAGAAGGACAACCTACAAATGATAAGAAATGTGGATCATGAGAAAGAGGATGTTTTAAATGAGTTACGACCTTGTGATTTACATGATTCCAATCATCTTCCCAAGACCCAATATGAAGATTTTTCAAATGATTGTGAAGGTGAGTATGGGGCAGATTTAAAGAAGGAATATGTGTAAGAGATTTTAAAGGTTACAGAAGGAACTGAAGACCCCCAACTCAGTATTGAAATCCTTAAAGTATGCTATGAATATGTAAGATAATTTTGAGTTTAGTTTTTTATTCTTAATTTTATGTAGAAATTTTTATTAATGAAATATAAAGAATGAAAGATTTCAATAACCCTTTTAATACATTATTTGATTAGTTTGAATGTGAAGATAAGTCCTTCTCTTTCCCATTTTGTGAATAAGATTATATTCATGATGAATGGACGTAAAATGAAATGTTTGAACCTCTCATGGATGTCTTCACTCATGATAATAATACCTATGTCATATAAAAATATATAAAGGTCAATGATGATTTAGTTTATGGGAAAGATAAACATCCAGAGCAACTATTGAATATAAATCAACAAGAGGTATATGATGATGTTTAAAATTATTACATATCTTCCAAAAAAATTTCTATAGGAACAACAATCATGGAGAACATGAAAATTCAGGAGAAACTGTACAGTGGAGAGAAAAAGGCTTGTTGCAAACATTGTGATATGGTAATGTTTAAAAAGTATTCTTGTGATAGTGTTAAAATAAATAATGTGAATGTAGACACTTAAAATTTTCACTCCTTTTTCACTTAAATTATCTACACAATACATTAATCAAACCCATCATTTAATTCATATATCCCCTATTCTAAGTCTAAAATCCTCCATCATAATTAGCTAGCATAAATATTATCAAACAACTATAAAATATACCTTTAAAATCCACACTTAACTGCTTAAAACAACTTTAAAATGGAAAGACAAATAAAACAAATAAAAATAAATCATTTCATAACCATTTAACCTCTCCAACTTGAATAAAAACATCACTTAAAAATTTACCCAAAATCAAAAACCAAATAACTTCATTTAGAAGTGGTTTTAAGCACTTTACTACTCAAAATCCAATAAAACCCGGATCACCGGTCATTCTGTTGAGTCGCTGGCAATTATAAATAGTATTTCTCTTCTCTTTCTCCATGATCCTCAATTTTGAATCTCTGGGCCCCTATTTTCTATCATGAGAAATCACATCTTACATTCCATTAGTTAACACAAATACATCAAGGCCATCATCGAGAATCTTCAAGAAATATCGAGATCAATTCCTCAACACCCAATCTGTAAACTACATTAGAAAGCATCCTCTATCAACTTAGATCATCCCCAAGTAAGGTTTGAGGAATCTTTTAGCTTCACTACACTTTCAAGGTATTCCTGAAACCTTCATTTATCTTTTTATCAATAACATTTATGTCATAACTAGTATGGAGCATCACTCTAAATCATCATAAACTCATTTTTATTAATCTATAAAAATTTACTAAAAACACCAACTATTGCCCTCAATTGCCAATGATTGGCCTAATCACTGACTATTCCTATCATATCTATCTTTTATCAAATTTAGCATCTTTTTGTCAGGTTTCCTCATCACTTTTCATCATATCTATCACTTCTAATATGTATTTGAGAATTGTTCTCTGTTAGATGGAAATACCTACTCAATCACATGAAATTACCAGTGTTTATATCCTCCTGATAGTCCAACACCCCTTCTTATGGGAACAATAAAATATAATGCAAAAGCTCACACTTTGAACAATTTGATTTGTTGAAACCGACCAAGACATCAAAGATCAATTTGATTTCCTTGACGAGATCAAATAAGAGACCAAGGATTTCTAGTATGATTACTTTGAATATGTCTAGATTGCATCTACCTTCGTTTGGTCCACTTTCGAAGCCGCACAAGATCTTCCCATTCATCTAGAGTTCTAGACCTTCTCATCTTATATCTCTATATCTATATTGATTGTATATCTTTATCTTCATATGTCTCATTAATTTTTTAATCTACTTAGTCATATAAAAGTGAGTTGACATCATCCAAGGAAGTAATTTTGGATTCTTGGAATCGGCCTTTTTTGATCAGCTAGCCTATCCATTTATCTAATCCTTTCTATTTAGTGTCTTTGAGTAGAAGTTATTTTGCAAGAATGGAGGACGTACACATAAATTCATACTTGATCAAATTCTATCAAACATCAGCATCAACATCCATAACTACAAGTATTGGTAAACCCCTGGTCTTCTAAGGTTGTTTTTTTACTATTTCACTACATTAATTTGAGTATAAAGGTAAAAAAATCTCTAAAAATTTTAGCACACCTATTAGGACCATAGTCCCTTCTTCATTTGTGTTTGCATATCATTTAAATCAATTTCCCATATATTTTATGCCTTCTTCTCTTTAATCGCTAGTGACCTAGTCAAATTTCTAGTAATTGTGTGAATCTCCAGTGATTCTATCAATCATCAATGATCTCTCTGATTGTTTCTGATTACTCAATCAGTTAGCCTCTAACATCCCTTCTAGTGGTGTTTTATGTTTTCTGGTAACACCTTTTTCAGGTTTTAACTTTGGAGGACTTTGTTTGCTGTGTTATTGCATTGCTAAAAAAAATCATCTAAATTTTGAAAAATTAAAAAGGAATCAATTTTTTAGATGAGTCCTTTCCCTTTCTTTTTACTTTTTGTATTACATTTTGTTGTATGTTCTCATCGAATTCAATCATTATTTTGGATTAAAATGAACCTTGCATCCTTCTTTATTACATAGATTAATTAGAAGGATTAATTTTTTTCATTCACTTAATTATTCCCCCACACACAGCCAAATCAAATCAAATATAAAAATTGTATAAAAAACTCTTACCTAGGAGATAACTATTGGGATTTCATCACCTAATAGGGAAACAAAATTGATGTGCTCACCAAGTATAAAAAATTGGTTTTCAGTATATTTTCTAAGCACCCAAATCCCTTATTGATGCGGGATCATGAAGTGAGGGGGTAGGCCCCAATACTAGGCCCCATACCGACACCGATGCTGATTTGGGCCTCACGTACCTTTAGGTATATTGAGGACTCCAGTACTAAACATTATCTGAAACCATTCATAGACATCCATTTATTAGGATCCTATACATCATTTTACACATTCCACTTTTTCTTGCTTAATCAAAAAAATCAAATGTGTTGTGTATGTTTTTTCTTGTTGTTTTTAATCAACCAATCTACATTTATTTTTTATTTATTATGTGATTTTGTGTTTTTTAATATGATACTTACAAGACAATAATATCACATTCATACTTATGAAAACATGTCCAGTCCATTCCAACAATCTACACCATAATACCACCAAATTTTACAAGTCTAAACTTTAATAGATGAAGCCCAACAACTCATTGATCAACATCAAGAACTTTTATCAACAACGTAATCTAAAAATATAGAAAACAAGATTGATGATATTGCATGTATCACTGATAACACTCAATGTCTTTTGAACATCCGGTGTTCCTTTCAAGAACCAGTAGTCAATATTCTTCATCTGAAATACTTGATCCCCTTAGCCTATGGTTCTTCAACAATAGGGATCCCATATTCTAAAAAATCCTCAACTCAAACCCCTTGGCTCTTAATGCATACATTTCTACTAGGGGTGTCCATATTCAATCATCATTACTTGAACCGCTACCATATACACCCAATCCATCATGTGGTTTTTCCCATCTCTTTGATATGAACCAAAAACCCGTCATTCAACAAATATATTCCTACCCTACTAGTATTTTATCAGAAACATCTATCTTCATGTATTTATTTCCCTTGATTATCTTCAACCTTAACATTATTTCCTCACAAGAATTACCATTTAATAACCCATCCGCTCAACTAGTTCTACACCACTTCAAAATGATATAAACACCTGTTCACCCATACAAACCCCTCTAACTGCTTATACAAATAAAATACCTCGAATGATTTCTACCACTATCCCTATCAATATACCTCATCCACCACCATATCAACGAACTATACCACCCCTTCAGAACATTTCTATGTTTATTCCCACATATGCACCCTTAATCAATACCGACACTGTTTTCGGTACTCACCCTGATTTACAATAGTATTTGACCTCACTTGTATAACAACATGTACTTAACCATTACAGTAATTCAATTATTTCCAAACCTCATTACAATGATCCCAACCCATTATCCATGCATCTAATCCCCTCTAAAACATCCCAAAATCATCGTAACCTCTTATTTTCACTTCTATCCCCTTTCAACAAGTTCCTTAGTATTCTCATCCCCTTATCCACACATCTATCCCCTTACAACACATACCAAAACAATCATTACCTCCTTTTAATACACCCATCCGTCCTTCGTATCAATATATCCAATCATCGAAACCTTTAATCTCTCAACTTGCTTATAACATTCCCTTCAAACAAAACATCCCACAACAATATCCATCATATTAGTAACTTAATCAATTCTCATTTAATCAACCTAGTTCATCCTCATCTAGCACACACAAAAAAACCACAGATTGACCCTCTTCATACCTTAATGAACTGCATATCTAGCCTTGTAGCCACTTCCATAGGTCCTAAGACTGCACTATCATACAAACAAATATGTAATGAACCTATTCATCCCTTCGTACTGTATAAGGCTTACCCTTTGCACTGGGATCTTCCCAAATTCCTCGTATTATATAGTAAGGAATATCCCTAGCAGCACATCCAAGCATTTTTTCATGCTTGTTAGCTAATATCTAATGACTAGGAACTTATACTGAGGATGTTCCCTTTTTTTTGTAGAACATTCTTTAGAATGGTATAATAACATCCCATAATATTCTCTCTTATCATTCACAAACAATCACCAAACTATTTCTTGAACACTTTTCAATAAATATCACCCTTAAAATCACCATCATAGACCTATATGCTATTAATTTTTTTGATGATGAATCCATTGCTGAATTTGGAGCCTGTTGGAGGGGTATAATCAATCAATTATCATTCTCTCTCCCACACATAGAACTAATAAAATTATTTTCCCGTTCATGTGCAAAACATATTTCTTCCACACTCCAAATCCAATCATTTCAAATGTTTGATGAAGCCTTTGTTAAGGCCCATAAACTTAAAATTTGTGCTCTTGAAGAAGGTAGAGTCAAACTTATATCAAAGAAATCAAAATATGATTTCCCATCCAAATCATCAGCCAAGGTTGTATTCGTCAAATATTATTCAAAAGAAAGTTTGACCACCGAACGCTCCCACCCTCAATGTAAATACAACCCTATTGGAGAGACCTATAGTGTTGCCTTTGATAAACTCTATGCCACCAATATGATCTCTCTTCCACCCATCTATCCTATTGACACCTCCATTTATAAACCCTCTTAGTATAGAGATAATGAATATTATAAATACCATATGGTCAAAGGCCATGACATCAAAATGTGTCATTCATTCTGTAATGCCCTTTAGGATCTGATTGACAAAGGAGAGCTATATTTAGACAACCCTAGTGATCCTCAAAATTAGAACCTTGACATCTTCAGAAAACCATTTTCGAAGCATCCCTGATCAAGTAGTCAACCCCAATTTTTTTTTTTACAAGCCCGCCAAACCATAAACATCATCAGTAAAATATATCTTATTACTAAATCCAAACCCACACTCACCTATAGTAACACACCTAAATCAACATCTGAAAAATTAAAAACATCCCCACAGTCTGCTATCTAGAATAAGCCATATGCATCTATAACTACATCCTCTTCACCCATCTCTTTGAAGGGTCCTTCACAAAGACCTTAAAATACTAGTCATCTATATCACAAAAAGTTTCTATGATGAATGTGCAACCCAGTATCATCTATGTGACCCCTGGAGTTTCCTTCCTCCCCCATCTAAAAAAGTCACTATTATAAACCATTGCATCACTCCTATATAAAGAATCAAATGTCAACCCTTTATCCTTGGCCCCCATCCTTCATCCATGCCACCTATCACCATAAAAAAATACTCATCGAAAAAATACCAAATAACTCACACCAAAGGCAATGACTCATAGGAAAGTTAAATCAAAAGAAACACCATTTCCTTTAACCTCCAAATCAAAAGGGCACTGTGCATCTATTCTGGAAGAAATACTTCAACAATAACTCATAGTGTTACCTCCTATTAAACCATCTAACGTTTAATGTTGGAAACCTTTTTGGTAGAATTTTTAAGCCCTTTGCAATTACCCTTAGACACCTAGACAATGTACAGAATAATGTAAATAATTTCACATGGCCATTAAAAATATTAAAAACAAAGTCCTCCTCCCTTTAGATTTAGATACATTAAATAAACCTCACCAAGTACCTACAACATCATCATCCCCTACTATCTAATAATTCTTGAGTAAAATCCTTCCCCATTAGGTTGATGTTGTTCACATTACTACCCAAACTTGTACCCACAAATTCGATCCTTCATAAATAAATAAACCAAAAAACTCATCACTACCCCACCACCTCCAGATTTCACCTCTTTCTCATCCAAATATAAAATTAAGGTTTCCATTCCTCTATCCCCAAAGAATTTTAATCAAACATCAAAATAAAAGACTAAAGTCTCTATTCTAGCTGTAACTCCATCCTCCACTACAAGAAATTTTTTTCATATTAATCAATTACACCAGGCTCTAATTAAAATATCACTTTATGAGCTAGTTCAAACATCACCATCACAAAAAAACAATGATCGAAGCCCCCCAGTATATATCATTACCCACCGATGATTTCCACTCTTCCATAGACTTTTTAGGTGCTCTTGAAACATCCTCAGCTATTTCCTTTGACTCTAATGAAATACCATCACATCGGGATGAGGATCATGATTTACCTCTCTTCATTACAACCCAAATAAATGATTTCCTCATCAAGAGGGTCATGATTGATGGGGGCACCAAAATCAACATCATCTCATCAATGAAATTCAACTAACTTCGGTTACCGAATACTGTCATCACTCAGACACTATTCCTCCTTCAAGATTTCAATGATACTATCGCGCCCACGTTAGGTACTATCATTTTACCTCTTAAAGTTGGTTTCAAAACCCTTCTCGAGCTATTCTATGTCATAAAGGGAGAGTTCCAATATAAAATGTTGTTAGGAAGACCTTGGATATGCACTATGCATTGTGTCCCTTCGAAACTTCATTGATGTCGCAAATATAAATACGAAGGTAAGACATTCATGGTCCTCTCAGATCCTAATCCTTTCATCAATTGTAATATGACATATCATCCAAATGATTTCCTCATCCTGAAATAAAAATCCTCTAGCAAATATTCCACTAGAACATCCATTACATCGTGTAAACTACTCGACGATTCCTCCCTTGGAGACTTTATGGAACGTCTTTTTCTGGGGGATTACCATCTACTCATGCTTAAATCATTTCCCAAACCTAAGATGTATAGAAGACTAGATAAACAACCATTGTATGAGCCTGATGTTGGAGACATTATCTCCTATGACCCTTCCTATCTAAAGATCAACCTCGTGTAAGGGGGGATTTATCTTCCCTCTTTTCAATAGAATTTTCCATACCATGACATGCCTTTTAAATCTGATTTTTTATCTTTATACAATAATTCCTTTTCTCAAATGTCCAAAATTACTTGATTTCCCAACATTCTCTCAAACCACATGAAAATTACAAACTAGGATATGAAAATTCATCTGTCGAATCATCTTCTTAAACCACATCCATACATATCACTGAACTTGAGCCACTACCATCTATAGAATATGACGATACTATGGACTTAGGTCACACCATCTCCATCCCACCTAACATTTTTTAGTCAATATTATTTCCTTAGTTCTATTAACTTATCAATCCAACCATGTCACCAAGTAACTTCTTCTCATTTGGCCAAAAATGATTGAAGAAGATTAGCCCACCATCAACACCCTCCATCCACAACAATCAATAAATCCTATCCCATATGGGATATGATGGCCATTTCCTTCAAAAATCCTTACCACATCATACATCAAACCTCCTTAATGAATCTACCATTGACATAAACTTAAGAACCCCTCAAGAACCTCACATAGTTAAAGTCATTCAATCAATAAATCCACAAGAATTAAAATAATTCACTTATTTCTTATCCAAATATGTCAAGTATTGACCCCAATATTGTCATACATAATTTTGTTACATATCCTAATGTCAAACCTATCAAATAGAAGGTTCATATGATATAATGATTTCCATCTCCTGAATATTGATCAACTAGTCAACTTAACAACCAACTATGAAATGCTCTCCCTTAGAGATGGCTTTTTTGGTTACAATCAAATCCTCATTACCACTAACGATCAACACAAAACATATTTCAGTAACCATTGGGGGAATTTATTCTACCATGTTATTCCATTCAGATTTAATAATGTTGAAGCCACTTATCAGCATGGTATAACATACATCTTTCACGATCTTATCCACAAAAAAATAGAGGATTACATTGATGATCTCTTAGGTAAATTTAAAAAACGCAAAGATCATCCCTTCATCCTTGAATCAATATTTATCCATCTTATTTAATTTTTCCTTCTTCTTAACCCCACTAAATGTGTCTTCTCTATTCTCAACATTAGAATATTAAGGTTCATCATATCCATTCAAGGTATTGAAGTAGATCTAGCCAAAATCAAAGCAATCATTGAAATTCGTCCTCCATCAAATCTCAAACAGTTTGGTATCCTTCAAGGTAAACTGTAGTCTAGCTAACATTTCATATCTCAACTCTCAAAGAATTGTCAACCATTTCACAACCTTCTTCGTAAAGAAGTTGACTTCACATGGGATATAAATTGTTAGAATGCCTTCAAAAATCTCAAACACTATCTTATATCACCACCTGTACTCACAACTCCTCGTGAAGAGGACCCATTCTATCTCTACATATCTTCCAAATATCATGATTTACGTGTCATGATCACTCAGCAAGATAAACAAGACCATGAACATGCCATTTAGTACATAATTTGTACACTCCATGAATACAAAATCCATTACACTAAGGCTGAAAAAGTATGTTGCGCGTTGTACTTTGTAACCTCTAAAATACAAAACTATTTTCTCAATAAAAAAAAATTTGTTGTCACCAACTTTAACCCACTTAAAACTATGAACTCTAAACCATACCACAGTGACTGTATAACTTGGTGGCTCATGATTATGACCTATTTCAACCTTGAATTCATATTACAAAATTCTATTAAAGGACAAAACATCCTAGACCAACTTGCTAAAGCACTCCTTCTTGACACTCATCTTCCTCATGAACAATTTCTTGACGAATCTATCAACACTATAGATGAACATGAATTCATTCCTATCAAAATGAATGTCTTCTTTGATGGATCTAAATTCTAGCAAGGGGGAGGGGCCGAAGTCGTTATCATACCCCCTTGGGGGATTCCTATTTCGTTATCTTTTAAACTTAACTTTGAATTTACTAATAACATGGTAGAATATGAAGCTTTAATCATGGGTCTCACCACCGCTATCCTATTGGCTGTTCATATCTTAGAAATCTACAGAGACTCACAACTCTTCATTAATCAAGTCAACAAAGAATATCAATGTAAAAATGAGATTTTACAAAAATATAAATCCAATATTGATTTCCTCCTTGGAGCCTTTGATCATTACACTATCCAAATAATTCCATGATATTCTAAAAAAATTGTAGATACTATGGCCTCTTTAGGATCTCTCATTTCGTTACAAATTGAAGAATCAATAGATAATCTCTAACTATTCATAGTCATTCAAAGATTAGATCACCCCTCACATAAAAATGAACTCCCTCCTATCGACGCTGTTGACAATCATCTAACTTATCTATGGTATTCTAAAAAATTTGACTATCTTTTTGAATATAAGATCCCGTCTGATTTATCATACAATGCTAAAAGATAATTTATTCAATGTGTAACTCATTACACCATCATAAGTGATATATTTTATAAACGTGGATTTGATGGCCTCCTATTAATATGTATTAAGTCTCACGAATCTATATAAGTAATCTGAGAATTCCATTATGGTATATGTGGTGGAAATTTCAATGGTAACGTCGTCCCTAAATGTTTCCTACGATTCGGCTATTATTGGCTTACTATTAATATGGATTATTGTGCGTACGTTCATAAATGTGTCAAATGCCAACAACACTCAGATCTTAAATATGTCCCTAATTAGGATTTACAACCTTCTCACTATCTATGGACTTTCTCGCAATGGGGGTTAGTCCTCATTAGTACGATCAATCCAAAATCATCCCAAAAACACCATTCATTTATCATAGCCACAAAATATTTCACAAAATGGGTCAAGGATATTCCATTGACTTCAACTAAAGCAAATAAAATCTTCAATTTCATTTAGCAATACATCATATGTCATTTTGGTGTTCCTCATAAACAATTTATACATAATGGAAAATCGTTGAAAACTAATGATGTTAAAGAGATCTGTGATGCTTTGTAACATTCCCATTTTAAAATTTTAGAAACAAGGGATTTCTTTTAATAGTGTTCACTATTCTAAATAAATCACTATTTAGAACAAACATTCCATGCCAATAAAATTCAATGGATAAACATATGCAGCTGTAATGACTCGGTGATTCACCGATCTATTCATTCCATAACTCGGTAAGCTACTGATCTATTTATGTTATCTTATGTATTGAATACATATTGTATACTTCATATACTTTGTCTTCCTACCCTACACCAGGTACTGAGTGATCTATTTAAAGAACATATCTGAATATCTGCTACCAATATTCATCTGATATCACGTTGTTTTAAACTTGGTGACATAGGACAACACAACTAGCAACTTGCGATACTTTGGCCAAAGATTTATAACATACTGTGTATGTCACTATTCCTAGATGACATACTCGTCATATTGGAATATGTCCTTCACCTCACTCCTCAATTATCATGATTGGTCTTTACTGACTACCATCAGTCCACTTGTTCCAGGTTTAACCCTAGCCCTAGATAGGAACATAACCTATTATAGGAAGACGCTCACAATGGATTAGGGTAAATGGGCATACTCGGTTGACCTAAGTTGACTAGATGTGCCAACGTACCTTGAGCCATTGGAAGCTAATTCATATCCTAAATATGCTCCTATCCAGACCTAGAGAGAAACTAAGTTCAAGTCCAAGTTCCTATTGTGTGTAGATCTAGATGATCAATGAGGAAGGGTGATGCCACATATCAACTACAATGTTGTATTCTCGAGAAGACCCAAGAATTCTTGAAATTACAGCCCTGCAGTTGGTGTGTACCAACATCATACTGAAACTACCTCATCAAGATGTACATACCCCCGAGGAGATTGTTAATACATTGTTAGTCTGAATTATTTCTTGATTACAGCAACCCTGCCAAACCCTAATCCAACGCTCAATAAGTTGTTTTCATAAATTTGTTTCATTTAGTCCATGAATAATTTTTTTAATGTTAGATCTCTCAGTTACACTACCAATTAACCGTAACCGAACAACGTTATCAAGTTTCATTTAAAAAGTACAATAACTTTTAGAAAGGTTCAACATCCGAATATATCTAATTTAAAGTAGACTTCATACAAAATGAAGTCTAATAAATTGTAATCATATTTCCATACCTTCTTGGTTTATATTAAATTAAGAAAGAGAAAGACTATTTATCTACCTGTTTAAGTGTTAGGGTATATCCTACCCAATATCCATATTTCTCAATGCATGTTCAACATACATTACATTACTATATTATATAGTTTAGATAAAGAACATCATATTCTGCAACTTAACAAGTTGCATCTTAATTAGGGAAATTGAACTAAATCCCTTTATCCAACTTATCAAAGGATAACCAATTAAGCATAAAAATAATATGAAGAATATCAACAAGATATAAATCCATCTCTTTCATACAAGTACAAGATAATTTACACAACCAATACAAGTAAATTCTCATCTTTCAATTCATATTTATAACTTATACATTTACAAGCCTTATGCATTTTAGGCATACTGCATAACAAATTCCTTCATTCTAAAATAATACTACTTTTATTTTTCAATACAATCTGAAGAATGAATCATAATTCTTCACAAAGAATCAGACTTAAATCAGCCAATGCATCATATAAGTTTTACCTTCTTTTATCACTTACGAAGTCCATCTACAAAAATTGCTAGCACAGGTCAGTTCAATGAACTGAGCATGATAAGCACTAAGCCTTAAAACGAAGTGCATTCCACTACTTTTTCCATTAAAACAACTTTGCGTTAATGAGACAATTAATACATCATAAATATCAGTATAAGTAATAGCAAATAGAAAAGAAGTACATTAACCAATCTGAATTCACTTCTAAGAGAAGAACATAATATAATCCACAACATCTGCCTTACAAAATTAAAGTTTAATTGATCCTAAGAATTACCTTTAAACAATAAAGAAAGGGTTTACAAGATAGTTCTCATTAGGATGATTCATCTAGCTCTTAAGCAAGGAAGAAGGATATCCATTCCAAACTATGCTCAACACAAAAATATCAGAAAATAGATACAAGTTCATAACATGAATTTAACTATTTCTTTTAAAGGACAACTACCTTTAAATACAACATTTAGATTTTTAAACAGAACAGAATCCCATATCAATCTAAGAAGGCATATAGAATTTTAACAGTTTGACAACAAGATTGTATTTTCTGTTCAACAAAACCGAAACATCAAATCTCTTCTTTCATCATTTTAACAAATGATATGAACAAGGAAGGCTAAATAGGTATAATAAATCTCCACCTTGCAAGAGAACTAATAACATAAGGGTTCAATCAAGTGAACTAATCCCTATAGGTTAGAAAGGAATCTTATCATAATTTGACTCAATCTTTAATTTATTCTCTAAACTTAACAACAAATTCCTATCTCTAATCCAAACAATAAGCTCATACACTAGTTCCAAGATGAGAGAACAAAACCAACTCATTGCAAGAAACGTACTGCAAGTCCCCCTTACAATCCTTATCATTACAAGCATGAGTTCCAATTTCAGTTCAGAACAACACTCAGTAAAGTTCTAAAACAGCACCTTGTCCCTAAGGGTTCCCAATTTCCTTCTTCTTTTAAAAGACTCAAGCATTAACTTATTGATCCCAACAAGATTAAAAAACCTAAAACCTTAAACTAAACTAATTCAGGAGTATCCTCAAACTCGAAACTGAAGTTCCTTTACATGCCTCCACAACATTGTACTTAAACATAGGTGATTCATAATTCTTTTAGAACTATAAAACAAAATCAGACTGAACAGATTTAAGTATTCTACCTCCACTACTATTTCTAAGCAAAGGTACAAACTCATTTTAAAATAATTCCAAATCCTACTATCAAATGAAAAATGTTTCCAGTTAAATCTCCAAGAGATATTCAAATAGCTCAGTCATACTACTTACCCAGAATTACCTGGAGTAAGTAGTTTACATTAAAGGAGTTATAAGCTTCTAACTAGAATACAATTTAAAACCAACTCACAAATACCAGAATAGAGCTAATACATCATTCAACTAAAAATTCAAACACTATGTATCAAATTACATGTACAGTGTTGAATCACAAAGTCTCAAACGTGAGCATAGATATATACAAATATTATGATACAAGTTAGAATATAACATGACAACCTTAACCAGTTTATAGCGTAAACAAGAAACCCTATTTCCAACTCAAAATGAAACACAAGTTTCTCACAGAGGAGTTCATAACTATTCAAGTAGATATTCACAAGTTCAGGGCAACCACAAATTCCCATTCCAGTTTGTATATCAAACAAAGAAAGCTCATACCAGCTCAAAACACAAGCTCCTACCAGTTTGGAACTAATCAAAAAATACTATTAATGTGTAAATTATGAACTTCCATTAACAGTCCAAAATAACACATGATTAAACACAAGTACAAAGGCACATATGGACTTAAAACAATAGTCCAAGATTACTCGAGAATCCAAACACTGTTTTAGAGTGATAAGAACCTCCAACCCAAATTCTTAACAAAACACTAACCCCAAATCAAGCTTAACTACACATGAACTTGAATACAAGATCAAATGAAACACCATCTCAATACAAGCTCAAGCTCAAACAAAACACGAGCTCAACTACAAGCTTTAGCTCAAACAAAACACGAACACGAATATAGGCTCTAGCTCAAACAAAAGACAAGCTCAACTACAAGCTTTAGCTCGAATAAGGACGAGATCAACTACAAGCTTTAGCTCAAAAAAAATGAGCTCCACAGAAATATCAGACAGGATTCAAGGTTCCCAACACTTAGAACCAAATAAACAGTGATGAAGGTCAGTTGAAAACACAACTTCTTCGTATACTGGTTTAAGAAATGTCAAGAAGAGTTACAGTAACAAGTTTCTCATGCATGTCTCGCTAATTAGCACATACCAAGAAAGTTTCAAACACTTATCATCAATTTTCCATGGATTCATACCCAAATTTCCAAAGATTACAAAACCCAGCAAGTAAATAACCAGATAAAACATGCAAGCCAAGAATCTCATAAGAGCAGAGTCATTTTAATGAAACATTTAGAAGAAAGCAAGAGATCTTAATGGTTAGAGCCTATCATGCCTGATAGCACTTCTACCAAATTGAAGGAGACTTCCAGATAAGCTTCCAACTCCTTTTCTCTTCCATGAAAGATCAACCAACCAACAAATTTCCTCAGAATGCCTCATATACCTTCCCATGATCAAAAATAGACTAGGTGAGTTAAAAATAGCAATGAAGTGCAAGTCAAACTACTAGTTCAAAGAACCAGTTTGCTTCATGCAGAGAAAAATCTGAAAATCATGCAAAAACCAACAACCTCCCACAAACCCACCTTCCATGTTTCCTAGATGGTTTGTGAACAAAACCTGAGGCCAATTAATTTCATTAATTCCAATTTTCCCACTCAACTCTCCTTGCCTCGCCTCCCAAATCTGGTGAATGCCAATTCCCATTTAACATGCAATTCCATTTTTAGTGGAGCTTCCACATAAGCCTCTGCCAAATCAACTAGCCCCTACCAAAACTGGCAGTACTTAATGCCTTTAAGAACCTTATCAATAATTAAATGCCATTGGAACCATTGCCTTAGAGGTATGCGACCCATTTAGGTTCCCATTTAATAGCTTAAGATAGATCCCTTAAAACTTAGGTTAGTTTAGGAATAATTACCTTAGGCCTTAACACATTACCTTAGGTAATTCCAACATTAGGTTAGATCATCTCATAACCTTATAACATTAGGTTTTAGGTTAATTTAGATAGCCTAACAACCTTTCCATATTCCCTTAGCACAAGGCTTAGGTTAGAAAAAAATAAATTAACATAGCTAGGTAGAAAATATTCTTACCTAGCTTAGGATTCCGTAGGATAATCCTTTAGTTTTAGGATCCCGAATCCTTCCTATGTCATGAATAGGCTATATTTCATTTACGTCAGCAATGTACTACCAAGATCAATCTCTAAGGACCTAAGCACAACATATAACTGAATAGAAACACGTTCACACAAGATTGAAGAACTTGTAATAACAAATTTCAGTCCACCATGTCCCTCAATTATGGAATGTCAATTTACCATTCATTCAACTGAGAAGGTTTAAAACATTCCTTGGATCACTGAAATTGATCCAGGGATGAGTCAGATAAAGAGGTAAGTTTGCAACTCTTAAACTAGATTGCAACTCACCTACAAGAAGTGAAAAATGGATTCAAGGAAGCCATTCCATTCCATTCTAATGATCTTAAGAATATAAAATATTTATCCATATCAAGCATGATCTCCAACAATCAAAATAACACATCTTTAGAAGAAAATCACATTTCAACACTTGAAATGCAAAGGAGGAATATAACAATTGTCGAGGGTGTTACATGCTTCCCTCCTAAAAAGAATCATCATCCCGATGATTACCTCATTTTAACAATTTATATCAATGACAATAAATTCATTCACTTCTCTTACCATAGGTCAAATATATAAAAAACTTATAGTTCCAGAAATCAGCATTAAATAGCTATTTATTTAATTCATATAAATATCTACCCAAAACTAGCATACTTATAGTCATATACAGAAGAAAAATTAATTTTTTTTAACAGTCTACAAAATCAATTCTGTTCAAATAGATATGGAAATGAAGTTTTCATATCCTATAAGTTTTCCCAAGTTGCACTATCTTCATTAAACTAGTCCCACTAGACTTTACATTGACTTATTTCTCGATTTCTCAAATGCAACTTGTGAGTTTCAAGCACTCGTATGGGTTTAACCATGATTATTCTTGGGTCCTGGACCTATAAGGAATTCTAATTTAACACGTGTGATAAATCTGAAACATATTTCTTAAGCAAAGAAATATGGAAAACATCATGCATTCGTGACAAAGTAGGAGGTAATGCTAAATGATAAGCTATAGGGTTGATTACTTCAACTATCTCAAAAGGTCCCACATAACGAGGTGATAACTTGATAGCCTTGCCAAAAGTTATAGAACTCTTTTTCAGTTTAACCCAAAGAAAGACTTTCTCACCAAGTTCAAATTTCCTATCAACCCTCTTTAAGTCAACGTAACTCTTTTACCTATCTGCTGCTTCTTTCAAGCATTCACGAATCAATTTAACTTGTTCCATTTCAGTAAGAATTTCAAGTCCAATTACCTCTCTATCCTCTATGCTATCCCAACTAACAGGGGTTCTACATTTTCTTCCATATAATTCCTCAAAAGGTTCCATCTTAAGAGAAGCATGATATATATTATTGTATGTGAATTCAACTAATGGAAGATACTCTTCCCACTTATACTATTGATCCATGCAATACATTCGTAACATATATTCCAAAACCTGATTTACTCTTTCAGTCTTCCCATCTGTTTCTGGATGGTACATAGAACTGATATTTAGCTTAGTTCCTAGATCTGTATTGAGTGTTTGCCAAAATATTGACGTCATTCTAGGATCTCTATCTGAAATGATTAACTCAGGTACTCCATGTAATCTGAAAAATTTGTGTACAAATCTTCTTGCCAAAATAGGAGAATCATCCTTTAGATTTCCAACAATAAAATGTGCTACCTTTGTTAGTTTATCCACAACTACTAATATAACATCATTCTTATTTCTCGACATAGGTAACCCTTGTACAAAATCCATGCTTATTACCTACCATTTGTATTGTGGTATGCTATGAGGATACAACAATCTAGCTGGGTGCATATGTTCCGCCTTCACACATTGTCACTCAAGACAAAGTGTCACAAAGTTTAGAACATCCTTTTTCATTCCTTTCCAGAAATATTACTATTTTATATCAGCAAGCATTTTTGTAATGCCAAGGAGTCCAAAAAAAGGTGAATTATGAAATTCTGCTAACAATTTCTTTCTCAAATTATTTAGTGAAGGTACATAGACTCTGTTTTCAAATTGTAAGATTCCTTCTTTATCAAAGAAAAAACCTTTATACCTCGAATCATTTGAATCTATAGCAAGTGCTACTTTTACTTGTTGAGAGTAAGAATCAAATTCCATAACACTTTTTTAATTCATCCTTAAACTAAGTTCTTAACGTTATAAGAGCATAAATGTGCTTCCTATGACTTAGAGCATCAACCACTCTATTTTCTTTACCCTTTATATAACTGATGTCAAAATCATATTGAGACAAAAAATCCAACCACCTTCATTGTCTTGCATTAAGATTTGGCTGAGTGAAGATATACTTCAGCCCAAGGTGATCAGTTTTCAATTCAAAAGGCTTACCGAGAAGGTAATGCCTCCAAACTTGTAGTGCATGAACAATGACAACAAGCTCTAAATCATGTGGAGTGTAATTCAACTCATGTAACTTAAGTTTCCTACTTTCATATGTTATAACATGACCACATTGTAAGAAAATACCTCATATACCTTCACTAGATGCATCAGTTACCACCATAAAATATCCATTAGGATCTGGTACTGCAAGAATAGGTGTTAAAGTTAACTATTCCTTCAAGGTTTTAAATACAATTTCACATTTCTCACTCCAAACAAAATTTTTTATATTTCTTCTGTAAGGAAGTTATTGGTGTAGCTATCTTAGAAAAATCTTTTACAAATTTCCTATAGTAGCCAACAAGTCCCATGAAGCTTCTAACTTCATGTACATTCTTTAGTGCAGCCCATTCTATTATAGCTGTAATTTTTGAAGGATCTACAACAATCCCATATTTACTTATAACATGACCCAAATAGTGGACTTTTGTGTCATAGAAAGAACATTTGAACAGCTTATTAAACAACCGTCTCTTTCTCAGAATTTCTAAAACTATTTTCAAATGCTCATGATGCTCCTCAATGTTTTTAGAATATATGAGAATGTCGTCCAAGAATATAAACACAATTTTTTCCAAGTATTCTTGAAAGATATTATTCATTAAATTCATAAATGTCATAGGTGCATTAGTTAATCCAAAAGGTAAAACCATAAACTCATAATGTCCATACCTTGTTCTGAAAGTTGTTTTATGAATATCCTCATCCTTAATTTACAATTGATGATATCCAGATCAAAGATATATCTTAGAATATAATGATGCTCCATGCATCTGATCAAATAAATCATCAATCCTAGGGAGTGGATATCTATTCTTGATTTTTTCCTTATTTAACATTCTATAATCAATGCACAATCCAATTGTTCCATCTTTATTTTTAACAAAAATTACGAGTGCTCCCCAAGGTGAAACACTTGGTCTAATCAAAAAATTTGTGCAACTGAGCCTTAAGCTCTACTAATTCAGTAGTAGTCATTTGATACGGTGCTTTAGAAATAGGTTTAGTTCTAGGATTGATCTCAATCATGAAATCAAATTCCCTTTTGGGTGGAAGACCTAACAATTCTTCTAGAAATACATCACTAAAGTCTCGTAACAGCAGATATCATTCCATAATATCATTGCTCTCTTCTATTGATTTAGTAATTTTTACTACATATAAGGTACATCCTTTATTTTTGGCCTTTTTAAGTTGCACAACTAATAATTTTCTGACATAAATCTCATGTTTCACATCCTAAATCTCTGTTGTTTTCTGCAGGTCGTCCAAACAACTAATGTGTTTTTCAAAATAGTCCACTTTAGCCTTATGTCCTACTAACCAATTAACACCTATGATTACATCATAAGACCCCAAGGGTGTAACATAAAGATCAACCTCAGTGGAAAAGTTAGGTAAGTCAAGGATTTCTCCAAAAAGACACATACTGACCATATGAACAACATTATTCTCATACTATACATTCCATGTTTTATCCATGTTTCCAGCTTTTATTTTTAATTTTGATGCTAATTTACTAGAAATAAAACATTCAGTAGCTCAGGTATCAAAATGAATAGTTATTGGTAAGCCAAATAACTTACTTGGAACTTCTATGAGTGTGGCCTATTTCTCATCATGCTTGTCAGCTACTATAGTGTGTATCTTGTGTTGCTAATTACGATCATTCTTATTCAAAGGACATTGATTTGCATAATGATCTTTGCGATATTTATAATAGCCTCCTACAGGTTCCTTCCTAGGCTCAGGTTTATTTCTAGCCTTATAGTTATTGTTCAGACCCCCATAGGACTTCTCTCCATTATTATTGCTCTTAGAAAAGTTGTTCTGTGCATTACCAGAAAACTTGTTTGTTGCTAATTTCTTATTTGTATCAGATGAAAAATTACTTTTCATTCCAAATTTCTTCCATGGTCCTTTCTTGGGTGCAAGAGAGGATGAAGAGGAGTTGGGATTCTTCTTCCTTACTTCCTCCTTGTGAGCAGAAATTGCCTTTAATTTCTGTTCCTGCCTTATGGCTTTTTCAACAACCCCTTCCATCGTGGTTGGGCTTTGAATATCCACCTCTCCTCCTATAATAGGATTAAATCTCATGGTGAATTTTTGTATCCTGAATTTCTCATCAGGTTGGTATTGAGGGACATACTTAAAGAGTTTTGTAAATTGTTCCCAATACTTAGTTACAATTAGCTTTCCTTGAGCTAAGTTCTGAAATTCAGTCATTTTCTGATCATAGTAGAGTTGTGGAAACCATCGTTGCCTAAAGTAACCTTTAAATTGGTCCCATGTGATATTAGATTCATTAATGTTCAACTCATCCTTGTGGCTGTCCCACCATGAAGATGCTTCAAGAGAAATTTGATATGCTCCCCATATCGCCTTTGTTTCTTCTGAGAAATTTCTTATTACAAAGTATTTCTTCATTTCATTGAGCCAGTTCTCAGTCCCATCTCCTAATGTGGTGCCGTCAAACTTGGGTGGCATTATCCTTTTTATGTCATTAGTGATTTCTGTTGCTAGCCTAGCCTTTTTGTTCTCAGGTTGAACATGTGTTAACATTGTTATTATCAACACCCACATTGGCATTGTCCCTTGGAGGTGGCTGATTATTGTTATCATCTTCTTATTCCTCCTCATTACACATTACTTGTTGTTCAAGCACAACCAAATGATTGATTGTGTCGAACAGGGTAGTAAGGATTTCATAGAGTTTCTGGGCAGTTGCTATTCCTTCCTCAGGCGGAGGGTTATTTGTAATGTTTCCTCTTGTTCTCACCATTTTTTGTTACAAAAAAATTTAAGTTTCATCATATTATGGACACAATAGGTCCAAGAGTTGTAACCTACATCTCTAATACCAAGATGTAACATTCCCATTTTAAGACTTTAGAACCAAGGGAATTTTTTTTTAATAGTGTTCACTGTTCTAAATAAAGCATTATTTAGAACAAACATTCCATGCCAATCAAATTCAATGGATAAAAAAGTGCATTTTTAATGGCTCAGTGATTAACTGATAATTCATTCCATAACTCAGTAAGCTACCGATCTATTTATGTTATCTTATGTATTGAATACATATTGTATACTTCATATACTTTTTCTTCCTACCCTACACCAGGTACTAAGTGATCTATTTAAAGAACATATCTGAATATCTACTACCAATATTCATCTGATATCACGTTATTTTAAACTTGGTGACACAAGACAACACAACCACAACCAACAGCTTGTTATACTTTGGCCAAATATTTATAACATACTGTGTATGTCACTATTCCTAGATGACATACTCATCATATTGGAATGCGTCCTTCACCTCACTCCTCAATTATCATGATTGGTCTTTACTAACTACCATCAGTCCTCTTGTTCTAGGTTTAACCCTAGCCCTAGATAGCAACATAACCTATTATAGGAAGACACTCACAATGGTTTAGGGTAAATGGGCATGTACTCAGTTGACTTAAGTCGACCAGATGTGCCAACATACCCTGAGAAATTGGAAGCTAATTCATATCCTAAATATTCTCCTATCCAGACCTAGGGGGAAACTAAGCTCAAGTCTGAGTTCCTATTGTATGTAGATCTAGATGATCAATGCAGAAGGGTTATACCACATGTCAACTACAATATTGTATTCTCAAGAAGACCCAAGCCTTCTTGAAAGTATATCCCTGTAGTTTGTGTGTGCCAACATCATACAGAAAATTCCTCATCAAGATGTACATACCCCCGAGGAGATTGTTAACACATTGTTAATCTGAATTATTTCTTGATTACAACAACCCTACCTAACCCTAATCCAATGCTCAATAAGTTATTTTCCTAAATTTACTTCATTTAGTCCATGAAGAACTTTTTTATAATTACGGTTGTTTTTAATGTTAGATCTCTCAGTTACACTACTAATTAACCGCAACCAAATAGCATTATCAAGTTTCATTCAAAAAGTCCAATAACTTTTAGACAAGTTCAACGTCCGAATATATCCAATTTAAAGTAGACTTCATACAAAATGAAGTCTAATAAATTATAATCATATTTCCATACCTTTTTGGTTTATATTCAATTAAGAAAGAGAAAGAGTCTTTATCTACCTGTTTAAGTGTTAGGGTATATCCTACCCAATATCCATATTTCTTAATGTATGTTCAACATACATTACATTACTATATTATAAAGTTTAGATAAAGAACATCATATTCTGCAACTTAACACGCTTCATCTTAATTAGGGAAATTGAACTAAATCCCTTTATCCAACTTATCAAAGGATAACCAATTAAGCATAAAAATAATATGAAGAATATCAACAAGATAGAAATCCATCTCTTTCATATAAGTACAAGATAATTTACACAACCAATACAAGTAAATTCTCAGCTTTCAATTCATCTTTATAAGTTATACATTTACAAGTCTTATGCATTTTAGGCATACTGCATAATAACCACCTTCATTATAAAAGAATACTAATTTTTCTTTTTCAATACAATCTCAAGAATGAATCAGAATTCTTCATAAAGAATCAGACTTGAATCAGCCATTATATCATATAAGTTTTGCCTTCTTGTATCACTTATGAAGTCCATCTACAAAAAATTCTAGCATGGGTTAGTTCAATGAACTGAGCATGATAAGCACTAAGCCTTAAAGCAAAGTGCATTCCAATAATTGTTCCATTAAAACAAATCTACATTAATGAGACAATTAATACATCATAAATATCGGTATAAGTAATAGCAAGAGAACTAATAACAGAAGGGTTCAATCAAGTGAACTAATCCTTACAAGTTAGAAACATAATCTTATCAGAATTTGACTCAATGTTTAATTTATTCTCTAAACTTAACAACAAATTCCTATCTCTAATCCAAAAAATAAGCTCATACACTAGTTCCAAGATGAGAGAACAAAACTAACTCATTGCAAGAAACATACTGTAAGTCCCCCTTAAAATCCTTATCATTACAAGCATGAGTTCTAATTTCAATTTGAAACAACACTCAGTAAAGTTCTAAAATAGCACCCTGTCCCTAAGGGTTCCCAACTTCCTTCTTATTTTAAAAGACTCAAGCATTAACTTATTGATCCCAACAAGATTAGAAAACCCAAAACCTTAAACTAAACCAGTTCAGGAGTATCCTTGAACTCGAAACTGAAGTTCATTTACATGCCTCCACAACATTGTACTTAAACGTAGGTGATTTATAATTCTTTTAGAACTATAAAACAAAATCAAACTAAATAGATTTAAGTATTCTACCTCCACAACTATTTCTAAAAAAAGGTACAAACTCATTTTAAAAGAATTCCAAATCCTACTATCAAATGAAAAATGTTTCCAGTTAAATCTCCAAGAGATATTCAAATAGCTCAGTCATACTACTTACCCAGAATTACCTGGAGTAAGCGGTTTACATTAAAGGAGTTATAAGGTTCTAACTAGAATACAATTTAAAACCAAATCACAAATACCAGAATAGAGCTAATACATCATTCAACTAAAAATTCAAATACTTTGTATCGAATTACATGTACAGTGTCGAATCGTAAAGTCTAAAACGTGAGCATAGATATATACAAATATTATGATACAAGTTAGAATATAACACGACAACCTTAACCAATTTAGAGTGTAAACAAGAAACCCTATTTCCAACTCAAAATGAAACACAAGTTTCTCATAGAGGAGTTCATAACTATTCAAGTAGATATTCACAAGTTCAGGGAAACCACAAATTCCCATTCCAGTTTGTATATCAAACAAAGAAAGCTCATACCAACTCAAAACACGAGCTCCTACCAGAGTTTGGAACTAATCAAAAAATACTATTAATGTGTAAATTATGAACTTCCATTACCAGTCCAAAATAACACATGAATAAAAATGAGTACAAATTTACATATGGACTTAAAACAATAGTCCAAGATTACTCGAGAATCGAAACACTATTTCAGAGTGACAAGAACATCTAACCCAAATTATTAACAAAACACTAACCCCAAATCAAGATTAGCTACACACGAACTTGAACACAGGCTCAAACATAACACCAGCTCAATACAAGCTCAAGCTCAAACAAAACATGAGCTCAACTATAAGCTTTAGCTCAAACAAAGATGAGCTCCATGGAAAGATCAGATAGGATTCAAGGTTCCCAAAACTCAGAACCAAATAAACAATGACGAAGGTCAATTGAAAACACAACTTATTCATATACTGGTTCAAGAAATGATAAGAAGAGTTACAGTAACAAGTTTCTCATGCATGTATTGCTAATTAGCACATACCAAGAAAATTTTAAACAGTTATCATCAATTCACCATGGATTCATACCCAAATTTCCAAAGATTACAAAACCCAATAAGAAAATAACCGGATAAAACATGCAAGCCAAGAATATCATAAGATCAGAGTCATTTTAATGAAACATTTAGAAGAAAGAAAGAGATCTTAATGGTTAGAGCCTATCATGCCTGATAGCGCTTATGCCAAATCGAAGGAGAATTCCAGAAAAGCTTCTAATTCCTTTTCTCCTCCACAAAAGATCAACCAACCAAAAAAATTTCTCAGCATGCCTCATATACCTTCCCATGATTGAAAATAGATTAGGTGAGTTAAAAATAGCAATTAAGTGCAATTCAAACTGCTGGTTTGAAGAATCAATTTTCTTTATGTAGAGCAAAATCCAAGAAGCATGCAAAAACCAACAACCTCCCACAAACCCGCCTTCCAAGTTTCCTAGATGATTTGTGAACAAAACCCGAGGCCCATTAATTTCATTAATTCCAATTTTCCCAATCAATTCTCCTTGCCACTACCTCCTAAATATGGTGCATGTCAATTCCCATTTAACATGCAATTCCATTTTTAGTGGAGCTTCTACATAAGCCTCCACCAAATCAACTAGCCCTTGCTAAAACTGGTAGTACTTAATGCCTTTAAGAACCTTATCAACAATTAAATTCCATTAGAACCATCGCCTTAGAGGCATGCAACCCATTTAGGTTCCCATTTAATAGCTTAAGATAGTTCCCTTAAAACATAGGTTAGTTTAGGAATAATTACGTTAGGCCTTAACACATTACCTTAGGTAATTCCAACATTAGGTTAGATCATCTCATAACCTTATAACATTAGGTTTTAGGTTAATTTAGATAGCCTAGCAACCTTTCCATATTCTCTTAGCATAAGGATTAGGTTAGAAAATAAATAAATTAAGTAACATAGCTAGGTAGTAAATATTCTTACCCAGTTTAGGATTTCATAGGATAATTCTTTAGTTTTAGGATTCTGAATCCTTCCTATGTCATGAACATTCTATATTTTATTTGCATCAGCAATGTACTACCAAGATCAATCTCCAAGGACCTAAGAACAACAAACAACTGAATAGAAACACGTTCCCGTGAGATTAAAGAACTTGTAATAACAAATTTTAGTCCACCATGTCCCTCAATTATGGAATGTCAATTTACCATTCATTCAACTAAGAAGGTTTAAAACATTCCTTAGATCACTGAAATTGATCCAGGGATGAGTCAGACAAAGAGGTAAGTTCACAACTCTTAAACCAGATTGCAACTCACCTATAAGAAGTGAAAAATGGATTCAAGGAATCCATTCTTTTCATTTCTAATGATCTTAAGAACAAAAAATATTTATCCATATCAAGCATGATCTCCAACGATCAAAATAACACATCTTTAGAAGAAAATCACATGTCAACACATGAAATGCAAAGCAGGAATATAACAATTGTCAAGGGTGTTACACGCTTTAAACATTAAACTTAGTTTTTCATCACCATACTATCCTCAAGAAAATGGATAGGCTGAAGCCTCTAATAAGACACTAAAATCCTTATGAAAATAGTAGATGACGTAGGAAGGAATTGACATCTCCAAATCCTATTTTCACTTAGGGATTATCAGACTAACATCCATGTCCCCATAGGTGATATGCCCTTTTCATTAGTCTATGGCTCTGAGGTGGTGCTACCCCTTGAAGTTCAGATCCCAGCACTCTTTGTATCACTCAAAGAATTTATCCCCGATGAATAAAATCAACAAGACTGTTTTGCACAATTAGAATTATTTGACAAAAAATGTTTAATGATGCTTGAACATAATCAATTCTATCAAGAAAATGTCAAACATGCATATAATAAACATGTAAAATAACATGACTTTAAAATTGGTGATATTGTTCTCAACGAAAATCAAAATATAGCTACTTTAGAGTGGAGTAAACGTGAAAATTTTTCCCCTAATTAGATCAGTCCATACATCATTACTCACAAGTATGGATTGAGAGCTTATTTCTTAGACTCCCTTGATGGTGAACCTAAAAAGGAACCTTTTAACTCCTTGTAATTATGGCCTTTCTAATATTAAATTTTGATCATCATGACATTAGTTATATGTAAGACCTTATTGAACCACCAACTAGCCATCTTCTCATTGTAATGATTTGAAATCAAGTGGTTTTCCTTTGTTATCCTCACAAACCTTAAATATTAGAACCATGGATCTTTTCTTCACATATTTCACCTAGACAAGCTCCTCCTTAGCATGAACCCCACCCTTTCCCTATAAATCTAGTAGGGTCGGGTGGCTCGACCTTGAGTATGGTCATTCACACTCACTAGTAAATATGCAGACTATACTATAGGGGGGGTGAGTCCCCAAATAGATATGGAACCGTTGGGGTAGGAGAGGGTCATGATTGGGGGATTGTGACCTAGACCAAGTGTGGTTATGACTATAATCATTACATTCATCAAATCTTGTACCAACTAAAATCATTGCATGGGGAACGTATGTATAGGTCATGTACACATCTTTTCCCCTCCTCCAAATAGACTAGTAAGGTCTGCCCTCAAGTCAATTAAAATTCAAAAATATATAAGGATGTTCTTCATCAAAAATAAAAACTAATAGACTAATACCTCAAAGGAAATCTTCTCAAAAATAAAATATTATGAAAATAAATAGTAGACTGATCCCTAGAAGGAAAAGTACCAGTCAAAATCATAGATCGATTTCTTGAAGGATGTTTATTTGTATATAGCAAAAATTTAAATTTGTAGACCACTCCCTTGAAGGATGGATACATGTATAGAAAGGATTCCTACATTGATCAAATTTCCCATCAAAGAAAATTTCCTACATTGATGGTTTGCATCAATATTCACAATATGTAAAGCTAGGGAATTCCTTTATTTAACTGTTAAAAAGGAGAACCCTCTTTCCCACATGACCTATACATGTCAAACCCCTTTCATGTCCCAGGAAGGAACATCTAATCACTTCATCCCTATAACCAAGGTTTTATGTATCACTACCCACAGATATTATTGTGTTAACATTATTTAACGATAAAGTTACAAGTGCTTTCACATCTCTATACCCATCACGTATGTAACAAATCAAAAATAAAAGAAATTATTCCATTTTTTACTCCTTCCTAAAGATAGAGCACATTTTGATTAACATTTTTTATCAAATTTTTAGTCACATCATCATCTAAATCACATTTTAACATTTAAATCATAAATTCAAACTTTCCATATTTAAAAACTCATAAACACATCAATTGAAAGAAACATTGAAACTCATGTATCAATACATATATCATAATCAACATAAGCCAAACCATAACCACAACATCATATATAAAATTAAAGTCCCAAATACATCATCCAAAAGGTCTTTGTATATCTGTTATCCAAAATAAGCCCCCTGCTTATTTTTGGCTAACTTTCTTTCATTCCTTCCTTCCTTGTGCCTCAGTCAAATTTTTCCACCTTTTAGGCACTCAAAATTATCTACAAATGGATTCATCAAATAGATAATTTTCTCACCTTTCCAGAAAGGTAATTTTTCCTTCTAACTCTTTGTATTTTGCAAGTTATGGCTCGGCGGAGTTTTCGAGGAAATTTTCCCTGGGAAGGCCCACAACCAATAGGAATGTGCCACGTGGCGGAAGAATGGCGGGTCAGTGGAGGTAAGTTGAGAAATTTTCCAAGGAAATGGTGGGGGTGTAAAGGAAAATTTTTGTTTGCATGCCAATGGAGAAAGAAATGGCTTGAGGCCTATGTGAATGAGGAGGTGCCATGTGGCGGCGGAGGTCAGACCGGCAGAGGTAAGTTAAGAAAATTTTCAAAAAATGGTGCAATGAAAATTTTAGCCCAGGACCCTACGTGAATGAGAGTGTGACACATGTCGATGAGGTTAGCAGCTGTTGGAGGGGCGGAGAAAATTTTGGCTTTTTGCCAAAATAGTAAAATGGCCCGCCAAAGAGGAAATGGAAATTTTGGAAGCACCCCTACGGACTAATGAAAGTGAGCCACGTGTCCTATTCTCAGTAGAGGTCAGGGGTGCAGGGAGAATTTGAAATTTTTGCAAAAGTGGTCAATGGCATCAAAGGTAAATTTTGGAGCGCATTCCCGTAGCGAATAGGAGGATGACAATGTCTCGGAGTAGCGGGGTGCAGAGGAATTTTAGAAATTTTTCCAAAATTCAAAAAAGCATAGAATGGCCGTTTGAACCCAAGGACCAATGGTAATGCACCACATGATAGTGGAGCAGTGGGGCATGGAGATTTTTTAGGAAATTTTCCCAAATTCAAAAAAGGGGAAAATTAATGGGTTTCAGCCCGCCGACCTGATTTTTGCCCCAGTTTTTCCCTAAATCTTCAGAGGGGCATATCTTTCGATCTAGAGCTCAGTTTTTCTCAATTTTGGTGTCATTAGAAATCTATTAAAGTCCTCTACATGATGGAATATTCGATTTTGTTTTTTTGGTGGATTTTAGTGAGATAATAATGAGAAAAGACCTCTGACATGGGGAAAAGAGTAGATCTGACATTCAATCACCATTTTTAATGTAGTATGGCTTCCATTATTCTCCAACATGGTTTAAAATCTTGGAGAATGAACTTTTAAGGGTACCCATGCTATTTTGATGGATTTGGTTGGTGGTTGAATCATTCATTTCATTTTTCCCATGTTTCTCGTTCTTGAACTCGTATTTTCATTGTTAAATGCTATAGTTGGCTCATTTGTAAAGGGTTGGACTTTTTTTATGTTCTGAAAGCTCCCTCCTTCTCCTTGGAACGTGAATTTGTGGAATATCATACCTTTTTTAGGACTGCAACATGTTTTTTTCCTCCTTGCTATTGTAATGCACTGTATTTAAAAATGGAAATGACAATGCAAGCTCTGTGAATGAACTTTCAATCCTTTCTTGTGTTGTTTGCTCTATCCTAATCTTTCATTACAATTTTAGCTATTTGTGAATGATTTGTGTTGCTTTTTATAATCTATTTCAATCTGTAGAGATAGATGTTCACCACTCCTTTGGTGTATCACTTTATTAGTTTAGTTTTATCTTCTTTTCTTTCTATCCTTGTCTCCTTGGCAGAATTAGAGTATAATTTTGAGTTAAACCTCTAAAAATTTCATGCATACATCTGATCAGAGGAGTAGAGGAACAAACCTTTATTCTGGAGATTTTTTTCCCATTTTTTGCAAGTCCCACACTTGGGGAAAAGATTCCATGTTGTGCAATCACACTAAATGACCCAATTCTCAGTTGTAAATCTAAAGGTCATTTAGGAGGTGTTGTGAATTTGTATTAACAATTTTGGCACACCCAGTGGGACCTTAGAGGTCTTCATCTTCATTAAAACAAAGTTTATATGCATTTTGTGTAAGCTTCTTTCTTAAAAAGAGCCCTGATCTACACGTCTGCTACTCCAAAGAGATAAAATCAACTCGTTTCAGCAGTCCAAGTCTGAAGATTCATGAGAAGGATCCAAACAAGGTCAAGGGCTAGAGAAGAGGGATTTTATGAGTATCTGCAATTATCACCAGGAAGAAGAGAGAGGGGAAGAAGAATTTAAAGGTCTCCATATCTACCAAATAGAACTCTATCAACTCCTCCACCTGGTAGACCTTTCACCCAATCAACAAGGGTTCTCAGGCTAATCATAATGGCACAACACAACCCTTATGTCAACTTCACTAGTAGCAGCCCACTTGCTATCAATGTACAAAACTCAGTTCCAGTTGCAGCATTGAAGAACATCCCATACTTTACTAGGGAAAATCAAACCACTCTTAGTGATCATGTCAAAGACATTGCTAATGTTTGTGCAATCCATGAGATTGTTGAGATGTAAATTGCTATCAAATTATTGGCATCTTCATTCAAAGGGAAAGCCTTACAATGGTTCAGGATTCTTGGGGCAGGCTCTATCCAAAATTTGAACCAGTTGTGCATAGCTCTCCATGATCATTTTGGAGAAAAGGGAGATAATTCAACTAACAACTATCAAGAGAGCTTCCAATGAGTAGCTAACAGACTTCAATTTCATATTTCAAAGGACATGTGATAGAATCCCAGTGATAGTAAGGCCAACAGCTAAAGGTGCTTTCTTATACTATCTCAAATCTTTAAATTATGATATTTCTATGTTAATCCAATCCATGGGAGGTGCAAATATACCTGTAGCTTATAACATTGCCATTAGGGTTGAGAATTGTTTGATCTAAGCTGGTAAACTGGATCCTAGGCATCCCATGCCCTTATATCAAAACTTGAAAAGACCAAGAACTATTCAAGCACCTACTTTAGCTCCTATTCCCACTCCTAGAAATCAGAGTTCAATAAAACTTCTACTTCATCCTCTAATGCCTCAAATGAACTTCAAGAAGTAATGAAACAATTACAAAATTTAGGCAATGAGCTGGTTACACTCAAGAGGCAGCAAGCCCAAAGTTTTAGAACTTCTTATCAGTCTCAAACTCAGCCTAATAGGCAACCATGTCAACCTAATAGGCCACTCAATCTAGTTGTGAATCAAAATCAAGTAAGGCCTCCTGCCAATAGACCATTTCAACCCTTTAATCCCAATGCTACATCTACCTCTAAAGCCTTAGTGCCAGTGCAAAATAATGTAGCTCAAGAGTATGATTGGTGTTTCCCATGTAATGAACCTCACAACCAGTCTATGTGCTTCAATGGTGTTTTGAACCAATCTTTTATGGTGACAACAACTGGCGTAGAGAGTGAAGTGAGTCAAGAAACAAACCAGCAACAAGGAACATCTCAACAAAATACAACTCCAAATGAAGCTACACTTGTGAATTTTTCAAGCTGAAGATTTTTGTGGTATGAATAAAACAATTTATCAGAATGTAGTAGCTAACAAATGGTCAAAGAAGAGGAATATTGATGAAGTATAGTCATTAGCTACCGCTGATCCACAACCTTCCATCACTCTGTAAAGTGTTGGCAACAAAAATGCAGTTCCAAATGTGCAAGGACAGCCCAAGCTACCTTCTATACCAGCTCAAATGCCAGCTGTTGCAGCCCATGTATAAGAAAATAATGTGCAGGCTAAGGGGCAGCAAAGGGATGTTTCATCCCCATTTAACATCATTGAAAAACTGAAGAAGACAAATGTGAATATATCTATGTGGGAATCATTATCCATCCCAGGCCAAAGGGATCTACTACAAGCTGCCATGAAGAATTGGTCAACTTCAAATCAGCAAGCTCATATGCAAGAGAAGGTACTCAAAAAATGCTGCTCAGCCTGAGGGGAAGCATGGAGGACAACAAGGTAAAGTTTTGAAGCCCCCTCCATTCTATGTTTCATTGATCATTTGGGATAAACTCGTACTTAATTGTATGATTGATTTTGGGGCAAGTAGTTCTATGATGCCTAAGCAAATAGCTAATCAGTTGGGCCTCCAATATGAAATCATATCCAAAGGGGTGGTCCAGCTATATGGGATATCGGTAACAACAGTAGGGGTAATTAAAGATTTGAGCCTCACTTTGCATGCATGCCCCAATGTCACTATTTTGTAAGATGTGTTAATGATAGATTTACCTCCACTTTTTTCCCTATGTTTTTCAAGGGATTTCACAGCTAGAATTGGAGGATATTTGTCTACTGATTGGTCACACATGTTGTTCTAGACCATATATGGGTCTAAGGCCATAATCAGGTCTTAACCTATTGCAAACTTTCACATTGATCCTCATACTCCAAGCCCAATTAATGCCAACTGTTTAGCATTTGATCAAGAGGATTATCCAGGCACATATGAAGCTGACACCAAAGTTGGAGGCATCCCAGATTTGAATCTTGATGAATGGGCAAGCAAGGTACATGCTTTTGATCCCTACAAGGAAATAGAGGAATCTGAACTAGGATTTTGTTGCATGCATGAAGAAAATCAACCTATTCCTAGCATTACCAAGCCAGACCATAAAGATGAAAATGAGGTATGGCAGCTGTTCTTTGATGGATCAAGTAGGAAAGGTGTAGGGGGGAGCTATGCTTGTTTCATCTCAAGGCATTAAGTATTATTCAGATTTTAGATTTCAGTTTGCATGTTCTAACAAGACTGCTGAATATGAAGCTTTTATACAAGGATTGCATTGGTCAAGAAAAAGAGGTATACAAAATTACAAGTCTTTGGTGACAATGACCTAATTTTTAATCAAGTTAAAGGGAAGCATGCTGCCAAAAATGACCTGCTCAAGTGTTATAAGAATAGGTTGTGGGACCTCATTGAGGATTTTGAAGGCTTTGGCATCAACTCCATCCCTAGGAAAGAAAACCAAGCTGTTGATAGGCTTATAGCAGTTGGAGCACCCTTTGATGTTGTGGAGAGTATCAAGGAAGATAAAGTGAAGCCAAACATTCATGTGATTGTAAGGCCATCAGTGCTAGATAATAATGTAAGTTGACAAGTGTTTGAAAGTGACCAACAAATCATCAATTTATTACAAGAAGAAGTTGAGTTCTCAGCCAAAAATCAGGAAAAGTTAGAACAACAATATGGTGATCAAGTGGTACAGCTGAGAACAAACAAACTACCAATAGTAATTATCACTTTGGAGTCCATTTTTAATCCTAATGATCAATTTATGAAGGAGAAATAAAACATCCAAGTCAAGGGAGAAGATTCAGTACCCATATTAGTGGGAGAAGGCAAATCACTTCAAATTGGTAAAGTGGCAACCAAGCAAGTAAGGTATGAGTTCATGAAACTTTTCCAAGAGTTCTTAGATATATTTTCTTGGAGCTATGAGGACTTAAGAGGTTTCAATCCCAAGCTATCTCAACACACAATTGAATTGGATCCAAGTGCTAAACCCATCAGGCAAAAATAAAGACCGGTCAATCTACACATGGAGCCTCTCATGAATAAGGAATTAAATAAGTTAATAGAGGCAAGTATCATATTTCCCATCAAGCATTCAAGATGAGTTGGAAACTTGGTTCCAGTTAGAAAGAAGAGTGGAGAAATTAGATTGTATGTAGACTTTAGAGATTTGAATAGAGCATACCTCAAGGATCATTACCCACTTCCTTATATGGAGAAGATTTTGCAAGTTGTTGCTGGCTCTGAGAGGTTTTCATTGCTAGATGGTTATTCAAGGTATACTCATATCATGGTAAAGGAGGATGATCAGTTCAAAACAACCTTCACCACTAAATGGGGAACCTATGCATATAGGAAAATGCCATTTGGGTTGTCTAATGCCGGAGCTACCTTCAAAAGGGCAATGGATATGGTGTTCAAGGTATTGATAAACAAAATAGTGTTGATATACCTAGATGATATTACTATATTTTCTAAAAGTGTAGCAGATCATCTATTTCATTTGAGACAAGTGTTCCAAAGATGTAGAAGATTTGCGGTATCCTTGAATCCCAAAAAATATATTTTCCTAGCTCGTGAGGGAAAGCTCCTAGGCCACATTGTTTTCAAAGAGGGATTAGCAATTGATCAAGAGAGAGTTGGAGTAATAAAAGCACTACCATTACCAAGTCACAAGAAGGCCCTTCAAAGTTTCTTAGGAAGAATCAATTTTGTTCGAAGGTTTGTTCCATACTTTGCAACCCTTGTCAAGCCAATAAATATGATGTTGAAGAAAATTATGGATTTCAAATGGACATTTGAAGGTAAGGCAAGTTTTTCAGCAATCAAAGAGGCTATCTCACAAGCTCCAACTCTCATTAATTGAGATTTCTCTAAGGATTTTATCCGTTTTGCCTTTGGTAGTGATGATACAATTTCTGCAATTTTAGTACAACATAACAAATAAAATGCAGAGCAACTAATTGCCTTCTTTAGCCAAAGCTTGGAGAACTATGAGGTGAGGTATTCATTCATTGAGAAGCATGTTCTTATAGTGATTAGGATCTTGAAGAAATTTAAGTATCTAGTTTCAAACAACAAGGTTCAACTGCTAGTTTCTCATATGGGAGTTAAGGATTTCCTCCTCAACAAAGACCTAAATGAAAAACCTACAGGGTAGATTACTCATGTCATGGAATATCACATTGAGATCAAAGTCACCAAGCTGGTTTGAGGAAAAGGATTGTGTGAGCAGCTGGTCTTGAGTAAATTAATGGAAGCAAGCAATGCAAAGGATGTTGTTTTGGCATTGCAAGACAACCAAGAACAAAGAGGTGTTCAAGAAGAGAATGGTGGTATGCTCACTCCTTGTTGGACCTAAGACATAATGCACTTATTAAAAATAGGATTATGCCCTCTAGAGATGAACAAAACCAAGAGAAGACACTTCATATTGTAGGCTATCCCATATGCACTTGCTGATGGTGTCTTGTTCAAAAGGGATATAAATGGAGTGCTATTGAGATGTATTAGGAAAAATCAAATTAAGAGCATGTTAGAAGAGTTGCATGGTGGATCAGCTGGGGATTATTTTTTCTGAGAGTGACAGCCCTCAATATTATGAAGGCTGGCTATTATTAGCCTAAGGTGTTTAGTGATTGTTATGCATGGATCAAGAGGTGCAAAAATTGTGCATTCTTCACAAGCAAGGAAAGAATAGAAGCCCTTCCATTGCACCCAATTTCAATTGACCAGCCATTCATGCAATGGGGTTTGGACTTCATTGGAGTCATTAACCCAAACTCAAGCCATTGACACAAGTGGATTCTAACAACAACAAACTACTTCACCAAATGGACTAAGGTGGTGGCACTCAAAGAGGCAAATGAATCTAGCATTCTAGACTTCTATGAGGGGATAGTAACCAGATTTGGTATACCTACCACTATAATTTTAGATAATGCTTTGGCATTCATAGGATCAAAGGTAACTAAATGGGCTATTAAAAATGGGATATATCTGAGCACTTCATCAAATTATTACCCTCAAGGTAATGGCCAAGCTAAGTCTACCAATAAGAACCTATTAAAGATCATCAAGAGGAATCTTATTGAAAATCAGAGGACTTGGCACACTAAAATTAAATCAGCGTTATGGGCTAATAGGATAACTCCCAAGAGATCCACTAGTAACTCTCCATTCAGACTTGTTTATGGAAGAGAGGCAATCTTTCCTATGTCACTTGAGTTGCCAATGTTGGAACTCATGAAGCAATTGGAATTGTTGGAGTTTGAACCCATAGAGGTTAGATATGCAGAATTGATGGAAATCCAAGAAATCAAAGATCATGCAGCCCAAACAATGGAGAAGGACCAAGCATTGATCAAGAGAACCTTTGATAGGAAAGCTAAGACTAGAACCTTCCAAGTTAGAGATTTAGTGTTGAAATGGGATGCAGACCAAGAAAAGCCAGGAAAGCATTCAAATTTTGATGCCATTTGGAGTGGCCGCTACATGGTCACAAAATGTAAGAACAACAATGCCTTCCAATTGTCTACATTGGGTGGTGAAGAACTGCAGATTCCAGTTAATGGAATCCATATAAAGCATTGATACTAGAAGGGAAACTCCTCACCTTGTACATATTAGCTTAGATTTTCATTCCTCCAAGTGCTTGTGTACATTGTTTTGTTGTAGCTTAGTTTTATATTTCCCTAAGTGATTTGTCACAATATTTTTTGTCCTAAGGATGCATCTTTGCAGGCCATACTCTAGATCAAGTGATGTTCTACTCTCATAATGTTCTTCCTAGAAATTTTTTAATGAGTTGAGAGTGCCAAGCAATTAATTTTATGACTCCATGCCCAATGGATTGCTTCAGGAAGCTGGTCACTTCATCCAACAAGTAGATGAACCCTCTGAGTTGCCAAAATTGTTATCCAAAATAAGCCCCCTACTTATTTTTGGATAAATTTCTTTCATTCCTTCCTTCCTTGTGCCTCTGTCAAATTTTTCCACTTTTTAGGCACTCAAAATTATTTGGAAATGGCTTTATCAAATAAATAACTTTATCACCTTTCTAGAAAGGTAAAGTTTTCCTTTTAACTCCTTGTATTTTGCAAGTTATGGCTCGGTGGAGTTTTCAAGGGAAATTTTCCCTGGGAAGGCCCACAACCAATAGGAATGTGCCACATGGCAGAAGAATGACAGGTTAGTGGAGGTAAGTTGAAAATTTTTCCAAGGAAGTGGTAGGGGTGCAAAGAATTTTTTTTTTCCCGTGGGCCCGCGGAGAAAGAAATGGCTTGAGGCCCGCGTGAATGAGGAAGTGCCACGTGGCGGCGGAGGTTGGACCGATAGAGGTAAGTTAAGAAAATTTCCAAAAAATGGCGCAATGAAAATTTTAGCCCAAGACCCCGTGCGAATGAGAGTGTGACACATGTACATGAGGTTAGTAGGAGTCAGAGGGGTAGAGAAAATTTTGGATTTTTGCCAAAATAGTAAAATGGCACAAACGAAAGAATTGGCCCGCAGGCTTGCTGAAGAAGAAATGGAAATTTTGGAAGCACCTCCACAAACTAATGAAAGTGTGCCATGTGTCCTATTCTTAGCGAAGGTTGTGGGCACAGGGAGAGTTTGGAATTTTTTCCAAAGTGGTCACTAGTGCCAAAGGGAAGGTTTGGAGCGCATGCCCGCAGTGAATAGGAGGATGACACATGTCCCAGAGTGGCAGGGTGCAAAGGAATTTTGGAAATTTTTCCAAAATTTAAAAAAGCGTAGAATGGCCATTTGAACCCATAGACCTATGGGAATGTGCCACATGGAAGAAAAGTGGTGGGGTGTGGATTTTTTTGGGGAAATTTTCCCAAATTCAAAAAAGGGGAAATTTTTTGGGTTTCAGCCCGCCAAACTAATTTTTGCCCCATTTTTGCCCTAAATCTTCAGAGGGAAATATCTTTCGATCCAGAGCTTGGTTTTTCTTAATTTTGGTGTCATTGCAAAGATATTGAAGTCCTCTACATGATGTAATATTCAAATTTTTTTTTGGTGGATTTTAGTGAGATAAAAATTAGAAAACACCTCTGGCATTGGGAAAAGAGTAGAACTGACATTTAACCACCATTTTTAATGTAGTATGGTTTCCATTCTTCTCCAGCATGGTTTAAAATCTCAGGGAATGAAATTTTAAGGGTACCCATGCTATTTTGATGGATTTGGTTAGTGGTTGAATCATTCATTTCTTTTTTTTTGCATTTCTCCTTCTTGAACTTGGGTTTTCATTGTTAAAAGCTAGATTTGGGTCATTTGTAAAGGGTTGGATGTTTTTATGTTCTGCAGGCTCCCTCCTTCACCCTAGAAAGTGAATTTGTGGAATATCAGACCTTTTTTAGGACTGTAACATGTTTTCTACCTCCTTTTTGTTGTAATTCACTGTATTTAAAAATGGAAATGACAATGCAAGCTCTGTGAATGATTTTTCAATCCTTTCTTGTGTTGTTTGCTCTATTATGATATTTCATTACAATTTTAGTAATTTGTGCATGATTTGTGTTGTATTTTTATAATATGTGTCAATCTATAGAGATAGATGTTCACCACTCCTTTGGTGTATCACCTTATTAGTTTAGTTTTATCTTCTTTTCTTTCTATCATTGTCTCCTTGGCAGAATTAGAGTAGAATTTTTAGTTAAACCTCTACAAATTTCATGCATATATCTGATCAGAGGAGTAGAGGAACAAACATTTAGTATAGAGAGTTTTTCCCCTTTTTTGAAAGTCCCACACTTGGGGAAAATATTCCATGTTGTGTAATCACACTAAATGACCCAATTCTCAGTTGCAGATCTAAAGGTCATTTAGGGTGTGATGTGAATTTGCACTAACAATATCATCAAAGGCTTTATAAAGAGTTGTATATATATCGAAATCTTCAATCACAATACACATAATCACTCTTTAGTAAATTGGACATCTCTCGGAATCTCACTAGCATAGATATAACTCTTATCACCTCCACCACCCCTTGAACACCCCCATCACCATCGAATCCTCCAATTAGCCTCGTAGATTGATGACATACACTCCTTGCACTCCCACTGGGCACTACCCCTTGTTGCGCTAGATGATCAGCATATAAGACTGCATTAGATAAGTTCTGTATAACCATATCCTCTTAATATGACAACTTTTTCTGCAAGGACTAATAGTGAGCTGCATTAATCATTACCGAGCCCCCCATCTAGCTACTAGTTTGTGCATGAGCTGTCAACTATAGACCATATATTAAAGACCCCATGATGCCTAGGGCCTTCTTTGAAATGTCCCACTACTGACTATACTAATCTCGATCAGCTATTTCCTGTGCCAAATATACTCTGAGTTCATCCTTCTCAGCTACGACATTGTCTCTCTCTCCATTAAGTGTATCCCTCACGCTAACCAAATCATCTTTCTCTCTCCTCAAACTATCCCTCTCACCCTCCATTGTGGCCTTCTTAACCATCAAGTGTGTCACTACAGCTCCCAAGTCCCCCTTATACTCCTTGTCATTCTCATCATAACTAACATTCACTACCTCTTGTGCCCCTTCTACTTGCACACACACCCTCATCTCCCTCTTAATCAACCATGTCCTCTCAAACTCACCATATGCTATTATCCACCACTGAGTGTTGTGAAATGTCACCCCAACATTATCAATAGGAACTAAGTCCCCCTCCTCATCAAAACACATATCCCCCTACTCCACTATGAAAAAATTTTCTCTACAACTGCCTTGGGATTCTTTGTATCCCCATCCTCCCATCTATAAATAATAGGCTCCTCAGGTACATCCTATATCAAACAAAAATTCCATTAGACATGGCCAAATCTAACCATATAATCCTCCCCTCCCCACCTATCTTGTACCCATGAGTATTGTTGTGTCCCAATAATTTCATGCTCATATCTTGACAACTTAGGAAACTCCACATAAGGCCTCCATACTACATCACCCACCTACAATCCTGTCAAAAGATAGCTATAGTATTTCACCTTATTTTTCATCTTCACCCAACACTTATCCTCTCTCTATCTTATAAAACCAGCATGCATATCTATGAAACCACTCCATGACAATCCCTTTGGACAAGTAAGGGTTATATTCTCTTATTTCCAACAATGTAATGAAAATACCATATCAATACCAAACCTCTTGTGGAATTTCCAAGCCCGCAACTCTCTATAAATATGTGCTAGTAGTATCGGTGCCCACTCAAAAACATTATGATGTTCCATCATCTCGGCCACTACTCCTTTCATCATTCATGGAAACCTGCCTCCTCCAGAATCATGGAGGACAAAACATGGAATAATCATCATCACCATTTTCATCTATGTGCACCTATCTCTCGATGGAAAATACAAATACTGATAACAAAAATCCCTTGAAACATACTTGACATAATCCACCCCATCCCCATACAACCTTTGTATAACAACATCTCTCTCAGACTCATCAATCATCTAGATTCCCTCTCCACGCACTGGAAATCTCATGATCCTCTAAATATCCTCCACTGTAATAGTAATCTCCCCTATCGGTAACCAAAAAATATAGGTGGCAGGATTCCACCTCTCCATCTATGCCAATAAAAAACCACAACATATATGAATCTTCCTATAATACCTCATCCCCACAAATCCCAATACCTTTACATGAGACCAATCATCATTTTTCATATCTTCCCACACCTCCTCTAAGATAATTGGTATCCTATCTCAGAGTGTCAACTTTGTATCCACATGTATAACAATTAAAAAACCAACATTAAAATCCACTATAAAAAACATCCCAAAATTCTATCTAAAACGTCCAATTTTCTATCAAAAACATAAATCGTACCAATCACTAGTGATTCACTTGAATCACTAGTGATTTAATGAATCGTCGACTATTCCTACAATTTCGAAGATTGGAACTTCGTACATGAAAAATTGGAAATTTTTTTCCAAAAACTAGAGAAATTCATCAAAAAATAAACGAATTAAAGACTCGCCTATGTTTGTGTAGGCCTCTTGTGTCTGCTTGAAGATGTCATCACTCTTTTTCTCTCAACTGCCCTCTCAATCACCATTTTCAGCTTAGTTTCTCTCCCAAATCACACAAATATTGTCATAAAAATTCACTTTTCCTCACTACCCTTGGTTTTTATAGCCCCCAAAACAATCAATAGTGATTCATCACAATCTCCCATGATTTACTGAATCTCTAATGATCCCCCCTATTTTCACATTTCTTTATAACCACATCAAATTATCTCATTTTTTAGCAATATGTCACACTTAAAAGGACCAAAATCCTCAACATATAAAATATCAAATAAAAAAATTGTCTCGGGATATGTCATACATCTATGGGATGCATGCCCTTCTGACCCCCATCAATTTACTTCCCCATAATTTATCCCTACCTTTAGGGATCATATGTCCATAGGTCACTGACCCTTTGGCCCCCCCTATCACTTGATTCAAAAGTAACATTACTTGTTTTGATTCCTTGTCTTGGGGAAATTTTTTATGAAACACATGTCAAAATTATCCAACCTATATTGTGGGGGGGTCATTACACCTTACACTACACTGCAGTCACCCCATTTTGAGGGGGGGTCACCCATATAAATCATTCTATCATCATTTTTTTCAAGCATTTTTCCTACACCAAACTACTCGACAAAAAGGTGAAAATGTAGACACTTAAAAATTGCACTCCGTTATCACTTCCATTATCTACACAATACATTAATCAAACCCATGATTTAATTTATATATCCCTTATCCTAATTCTAAAATCTTATATCATATTTACCTAGCATAAATATTATCAACATATGTAAAATCTACCTTTAAAATCTACACTTAACTGCATAAAACAACTTCAAAACCAAAATAAAAATAAAAATCATTTCATAAACATTTAACCTCTTCACCTCGAATAACAACATCCCTTCAACATTTACCCAAACTCCAACACCAAATAACTTCATTTAGAAGTGATTTTAACCACTTTACCACTCAAAATATTGAAAAACCTGGATCTTCAGAGATTCAATTGAATCACCAATGATTATAAATAGGATTTATATGTGATTTCTCTAGGATCCTCAATTTTGAATCTTTTAGCCCCATTTTTATATCCTGAGAACTCAGATCTTGCATTCCATCAGTCAATACAAAGACAAAGGCTATCATAACGCATCATTATAAATCATCATCAAGAATATTCAAGTAATCTAAAGATAAATTCCTCATCACCCAAGCTATAAACCACATAAGAAAGCATCCTCTGTTAATTGAGATCATCCCCAAGAAAGGATTGAGGCATCATTTAGCTTCACTACAATTTCAAGGTATTCCTGAAACCTTAATTTTTCTTTTATCAATCAAATTTATCTCTTAACTAGTCTAGAGAATCACTCTATATCATCAGACCCTCATTTTAATTAGTCTGTTAAAATTTACTAAAATCTCTAGTGATTCCCCTCAATCGGAAATAATTGGCCTAATTACCGATGATTCCTCTCATATCTGTCTTTTATCGAATTTAGCATCTTTTTGTCAACTTTCATCACCACATTTCATCATATTTGTTTCTTCTAACATGTATTTGAGAACGCATTTCTGTTAGATGGTAATACATGGTAAATCACATGAAATTACCAATGTCTATAGCCTCCCAATATTCATGAACCCGTATTCTATGAATAATACAATATCTTGTATGAGCTCACACTTTTCACAATTTGATTTATTGACACCAACCAAGACATCGAAGATCAATTTGAGTTCCTTCATGATATCGAACAAGAGACCGAGGATTTCTGATACGAATACTTTGAACATGTCCATATTGCATCTACCCTCACTTGGGGCACTGTCAAAACTACACAAGACCTTCCCATTCATATGGAGTTCTAGAGCTTCTCGTCTTCTACCTACATATCTATATTGATTGTATATCTTTATCATCATGTATATGATTGCTTTTTCAATCTACTTAGTCATGTAAAAGTGAGTTGACATCCTCCAAGGAAGTACTTTTGGATTCCTTGAATCAGCCTTTGATAAGAAGCTTTTCTATCTATTTATCTAATCCTTTTTGTTTATTTTCTTTGAGAATAGGTTACTTTACAGGACATGAGGATGTACACATACATCCAAACTTGATCAACTTCCATTGAACATTAGCATCAATATCCAGCTCTACGGGTATCGATAAACCTCATGTCTTTTAAGGTTGGTTTTGTTTTTATTATTTCACCGCATTAATTTGAGTATAAAGTTAAAAACATATCCGAACAATGAAATCAAAAACATGAGTGAATGCAACAATGGATTCACAACCTGAAATGTTCTTTCAGGCTATTGAGAAAATTAAGATATTCATATTGAGTACTTGGAGATCTCTTGAAACACCTTTATTTCCTAAGAATTTAAGTAAGGGGTCTTACCTCATTGAACTAGTCAATGAGTTTTTAAAAAAAAATCATTTGGCGTTACCTGTGCGCGGGTAACATCAAAAGGAGAAAAAGTGCTAAAATGAAAGTGGGTTGTCCCCCACATGTACTCTAGGTTATTTAGAATTTTTTTGTTATTGTGTGGTGTGTTTCACTTTATTTTGTGCATTTATTTTTCTTTCATGTATTTTTTTTTGTTGTTCTTCTTTGCGTTTCTTTCTTATATTGCAGGTATGGAGTATGACTCTATTTTCCCAATAGATAAGAACTAGTTTTCTCCCCCGCGAGATAAATAAGGTTCATGCTTGCACCACTTTTCATTTTTTCAATCTAAATAAATTCCCTAATTAATACCTAGCTATTTTCATGCTAAATTTATAGCATGCAAAACTTCAAAAATTGGTCATGACAACCAAACACAAACTTGAAATTCCCTTTCCCAATCAATGTAAACCTTTCCTCCTACCAAAATTTCAACTATGTCACCCTAATTATGGTGAAGAGGAATATGTAAACATGATTTTAAAGTATGTTTCATGTGTAAAGAATTTTACCTATCTTTTGTCTTGAAGATACTGATATCTAAGAAAGAAAAGTACTCATAAAGGCTTAAAAAGGGCTATTTTTGGTATTTTTCACCACTGTTTAACATCCTCTAGAAGCTTACAGGGAAATTTTCAATAATTTGGGAGTTTTATATGAGATAAATGAAGTTTTCCAAGGTATTTTAGAAATATTTTGTGGAGAAAATTGATGTTAGGAACAAGTTAAGAAAAATCAGGTCTTTTTGGGTAAGGAACTATGAAATGCAATTTCCAAAGGAGTTAGTCACCTTGTTCAAAGGGATTAATGAGCCTCATGAATTATTTAGATATCATATCCTATGCATAATAAATATAATACATCCTAATTCAAGGTTGAATAATCAAGGAAGCATTATGGGACTGTAAAAATGCGGAAACATGTTTGTCACTGCAACACAAGAGTCCTTCTACAAGGTGGAAATTTTTCAAAAGGTCTCAGATGCCTTGGTAAGATTTAGAAGCCAAAAATAATATCAATTGAGGTTTTTGTTAATCATATTAATTACCCACAATTTGGTTTATCTCACACTTAATGAAAACTATTCTTACAACTTACCTCACTGATGCATTGCCCTAGGAAAAAAAGAGGGTGTAAGGAAAAATTTCTAATTAAATCATTCTAAAGCCTCATAAGTAGGCTCATTTGATTAATTATCTAGCTTCTATAAAAAATCATATATCCAATGATCAAAATTCATCAATTTTTTACTTAAGGGTGAAGGAAACATTCTGGGAAGCAATTTAGAGGTGCAAACCAAGCTCCAAAGCCACACTTGGGTGCTCTAGCGCACTTTTGGTGTCCCTTTGCACCCTTGGTGAAATTTTGAGGTGAAATTTCACCCCAAAAATCACCCCTCTCCTATTGGTTGGAGTTTTCCAAGTTAAAAACATAAGAGAAAGCTAAAACATACAGGTGGTGACTTAAGTGAGTGTTTTAACATGAGTTGGGCCCCAGTTTTCCCTCTAAAGTCACTTTTAAACCTTGCTTAAACCCATGGTGCACTTATGAGGTTTAATTTCACCCCAAAATTGTGCCATCTTTCTATTGGTTGATATATTTGACGGCGTGCATGTCAAGCCATGAATAAAACATAAGAAAAGCTTCCACACATGGACATGTCCATGCCATTCCGTTCCTCCATCCCATGGAACAATTTTCTCCCTGCCTTGAACTCAACATGGAAATTTGTGCTAAAAATTCACCCCAAAAGTGTGCCCAAGCTCAAGGAGGCTTTTATTCTCCCATCATGCATTTCTCCACTTTCTCACTTTCCCATGTACACCCCCTCCTTAAACTCCACCATACAACATCAGTCAAACTTACACATCTCAAAAACATTAAAAAACATATAATAATTCTTTGGAAGCCATTAAAATACATTTGGAGTTGGTTCACCATGTTTAAACACTAAAAAACTATCCTTTGTTCCCTAGATGTCAAAATCTTGTTTTCTTCATAACTTTTGATTCCAAGCTCTATTTGGGTCCGTAATGTAGTGTAACTCTTAGTTAGTAAGCCCACTCTTGTGGCAACTGAGGTTAGTCCAACACATTCTTTTACATTATTATTTTTAGTGTTTTCATATTACTTGGTCTATTGTAGGTCTTTTCATCATCTTGGAATATCAAAGACATCTGGAGTATAATGTAGTTAATGCAATAGACAACGAGGGTTTCAGACCATCTGCTAAACTTGTGAAGATCAGTATCAAAGATTTTTCACAAACCAGGGTGCTCATTTTGCAAACCATAGCACCCGTACATTCCCTAGTCCCTCTCCAGGAACTTTAGTCTAACCAGATACTCCATATCCATCCCTTTTGGAGCTCCTACAGAGTCATTATTACTTTAAGATTTTTTAGTCATCTCTTTGACACATTCTCGTAAGCATCCTCTATTCATTAGAGTTCCTTCCTCTTCTCTCTTGCATACTAAGGTTTCTATTTCCATTATTTTAAGTGTTTACATCATTTACAAATTTTTTTACTACATTTATTTACTTTATTTATAGTTTGTTCATAGCTTAGATTAACTAGTATCCACATTTACATTTTTAGTTAGTAAAAAATTAAAGATATATATATATATATATAATACATTTGAACACTAATAATGATAATTAAATTTAAATAGGACTTAAGGTCTTTGGATATTGGTGAGCTATAGGTAGTTTGTAATCATCAAACGAACTGCCATTCTCATTGAGTCTATTGGATGTTTTCAATAAGTGGCCATGGGGACACTTTAAGGTAGGGGTCAAACTTCTCCATATGGACCAAGTGGAACATATTGAGGAACTCCAATTGCAGTTCACTTGGTGGACATTAAGGAACCAAGCCCTTGCTCATGTCCCACTTATAAAAAGTGTTTCTCCACCACTCTAGTTCATAGCTCTAGTATAATAAAAGTGTTTACCTTCAAATTTTGAACTCAAGGTCTTAGGCTATTGGTGAGTTACAAGTATTTTTTAATCATCAAATCAAGTTCCATTCCCATTGAGTTCATTGGATGCTTTCGATAAGTGGCCACGGGGACACCTTGCGGTATGCGTAAAACTTCTCCATATGGACCAAGTGGAACATAACACGATGCTCTGAATGTGGATCACTCAGTGGAAATTAAGGAACCAATCCCACCCCCATGTCCTGCTTAGAGAAATTACTATTCCACCATTTCATTTCATACCTTTAGTATAATAAAAGAGTTTAAGGAACCAAACTTTTGTTTTCTCCTAAAGACTGGTAGCAAGATCACCACAGACCCTACCTCCATTACTAGTCTGTAAGACGAAGTAAAATAATTCTATTGAAAAATAAAATTACTTGAAGATAAATATAACAATCAATTTTCCATTCACATAGTAGTTCTTGACCTCCTCCATATTCATATTAACTAGATTTGTGATTTTATTGGGATTCTTGCATCACCATCGAAGAATGGGAGGATCACTAAGAAGTTATTCAAAGAGACTAATCTAGACCCTAATGTTAGGGAAAACATGAATCTATATAAGGAAATTAGAGTCACACTTAAGGTGTATATAAAATATGTGAATTAGTGTCTTTTTTTCCTCTGGGTTCTTAGTGTAGTTATTGCTCTGTTGTTGCTGAGCAGTTGTTTTTCTATTGTTAGCATGTTTTTTGGGATTCTCGTAGGCAGTTGGCCCCTGTCTTAGTACTCTTATATTTTTATCTATATTTTTGGATTTTGTTTGGGGTTTGGCCGCTATGTTTCAAAAAATCACAATGTACTTGCATGTCTATCTTGGTTGTTTAGCCTAGTTTATTGTACAACAAGGTATGGGCCCTTCAAAACCATTTACATATAATTAAAAATAAATAAATTTAAATAATTAATTATTAAACAAACAAAATAGTAATAATAATAAAATAAGTATGAGTAAATAAATATAGATATAGTAATAACATTTTACACTAATAAAGTATATTAAAAAAAAATAAAAAATAAAAAAATTGGGTGTGGTTAGGGAGTGGGTTGTGGCATGTAGGTAAAGGGAAGAAAAGATGACATGTTATAATAGAGTTAGTGGTGGAGTGTGGTAAGAGGTTTTTTTCAAGTGTGTTGGGTAATAATAGGTGGTATGGACATGCTCACGCATCCATGTTATTGTTTCACCAACTACAAAAAGCATGTTTCCAAGTCGATCATCTTCCCAATGCCAATAAATTCCTTGTCTCCACCTAAATGGGATATTTGAAACTGGTTTTGGGAAAGTGTCCTGGTATATATATTGTAAAAGATGTGGAAGAAAACAAATGGCATGCATACTATATGGGAAGACATGTACACACAATGTGGGAGCTTAGATAAGGCACGTCTACTATTTGACCAAAACACCTTAAAGAAATGCCTTCTCTTTTCTATAATGACTTCAGGGTATGCACAAAATGTTTTCTTTATTTTTTTTATTGTTGAAGGGGATGTAGTATTGTTGAATTCCCTTACATGAAATTATTATTTTTTCCCTAAGTGCACCATAAAGGCCTCTATTTAAATCTGCCCACCCTTTTTGTCTTATGTCTATCATGCACCTTTTTTCTAAGGTGTTTTGTTCAGAGAATTACATAGGATTGTTGTTGGTATTAGTTGTTTTAAATTGCAAGTGTAATTGTAAATATCTTTTATAAATATGGATAGATTTGGTTATTTTAGTAGCCAAATGGATGTGCTAAAAAGGATTAAGATCTATGTTTGTTTGGAGTAAGTGGAGCATTTAGATTCCTTGTTACTAGTGTTGATAAGAAAGGATATAATTTTTTGTTAAAATGCCTCAAACAATGTGGTCATGTGGGCTGTGGTGATTACAGGGTGCTAAAAAATGAATTTTCTTAATAGGATTATAAACTCCCAAACAAATGAAGTTGACAGGTGTTGAAAGGGGGATTTTTATGAGGAAACAATTTCAAGTGCACTAGTAGACAAATTAGATAAATGTCGAAGCATATGTAGGATATATGGGTTGTATGTTTGAATGTACAAAAAAATGTGGTTGCATGTCTAGCATGGAATGTTGTAAGTGCAAAAAATGGTTTATTTAAAAATTCTTTTGAAGATTCAAAGAAAATGCATTTTTTGGGTTGTAAATCCAATTCCATAACCTTAGCTAATTCCCTCAGTGCATGTGCCACAATATAGATTTCAAACAAGAGTGGGATGCCCATAAAAGCATTTTTGGAAGTGGATTTTGTCTAAGTGTTGCATTGCAAGTTTCCTTATAGGTATATCATGGAATCATATGAAATGTTTGACAAAATTTCTCGAGGAAATGCAATCTTAATATAATGCCAACACTTATAGGATATGCACATAAGGGATTAGTTTAAAATTCTTTAGAAATCTTCTATAAAATAAATAGATATATGTAAATCCACCCTCCATAACCTCTATCATCATCTTCCAAGTGTATATCAAAATAAGAATCTTGGGAACATGTATGGTCTTCCATCAAAGCGTAGAGTAAAGCTGAGTTTTAGAATTTTTAATTACAAGTTCCCAGGGTAGAAAGGTATGCAAAAATTTAAACTCATAAAAAATTCCATGGAATGTTTGAAAAATGTGTTAAAAAATGTGGGTCGAAAGGCATGTGGATTGTTTGACAAAATTCGCCTATAAGACACCTTTAGATGGCAAAAAAATTTGTAAGCAATGCACAAAATGAGTTTGTTAGAAAATTCCTTAAAAGGAATGTAAGTAAACTCCATTAGTAGGTTTAGAGCTAAGAGACATGTGAAATGTTTGAGAAAAATCCTAAAAGTGCTATGGGATGCCGCTGACTTTTAGAAGAATCTTGTTCTTTTATTCAAGCATCGTGTGCGCTAGTTTGTGGGAGATTTTTTTGGAGGAGAGGGTCATGTCAGTAATCTTAAAGAGACTCAAAAAATTTGTATCAATGTATTGTAGGTTTTTTTCTTAGTTCTTGAGGATCACATGTGTATATGGAGTCACTTTGACTATAACAATGTTCATGAACTATTTGACGAAAACCCTATTCTTTTTCTTTTTCTTGTGGATCGTGAATGTGGACCCCTTGGAGTCAGTGCACCTAGGTTTGAGTACCTATCGAAATAGTTTTATCAACTTTAACTTTCATAATTTTTGTATTGGTAGTTTCCCATTTTTCTATGATATCATATTTCTAATAAAACTAAGCAAAAGTGCATGGTTTAATTAAATAAATTGTAGTTTTTTAAAAAATGAATTTTTCCTACTCAACCTGATTGTTTATTTATCCGTCAACTGTACTCACAACCATGACCCTATACTTCATTGAACCAAGGAATAAACACTACATACCCATTTCCACTTCAATTGGGAAGATTGAGTTGAGATATTAACTAAACTACCCTTCCTGTTTACACCTTGCAAAGTTAATAAAACTCAAATTTCAGTGATTCGCAAAATAACCCTCCAAACTGTTAAATAGGAAATTCAAATTTTGACTGTGTTCCCTGTCATCTTGGTTTTTTATCAAACCTTATATCTCTCTTTAATTTTGGGTTTTTCTAGTTTTGGGAAGCTGTTGAAACTCAAAAGTTGGATTCAATTTTGGCTTTACGTTTTGGTTGTGAATGAATAAATCAATATCAAAATTTGTATACCTCTATTATTTTGCATGAAAATTTCTTATAACGATTAGTTCTAATAAAAACATGTCTCCAGTTATTTTTGTAAGTGGGTTTTGTACGCCTGTGGTTGCTGCTTGGCCAAGTCAAACTAGCCTAATTATGACTAGTGGCTCCGGAAAAATAGTTTCCATTTCTACCTTGTTCACCAGTTCTAAACTCTGTCAAATCCTAAGAAATATATGTATATAGGTTTTTTCTCGTGGTGCATCCACCCATAGGAAATCAATTTTCGAATGTAAATTCTTATCCCTCGGGCTAAATTTGCTCATTTTCACAAAATAGTAGGTAAATGTCAAAGAATGTTGTGGGGCCCTCCTAGGTAATATAACTGACGAGAAAACTTGTAGGAACTTATATATGATCATATGGAACTCTATTTTTTGGATTTTTTGAGAAATTTAATTTTTTAGGAAAATGGTATCTCTCTCTCTTTCTCTCTCTCTCTCTCTCTCTCTCTCTCTCACCCCTCTAGTTAGGAAATGAATGGAATGAATGTATCTCTAGATCTATCTTGTTGTGTGATAAGTGTTATAATCATGTGAATGGAAAACTATGAAAACATGAATTATGCAAGATTTTGGGTAGATGCCATGTTAGTAGTTTGTGCTGACCATGTGTTGGTTGCACTTACTAGTATAAGGAAAAACTGAAGTGTTACTAGTTTTTACATAATATCATGTGATTTTGATAACATTGTGCTTTTAAATGATATATTTTCACTATTTCTATTAATTGAATTGTTGTTCTTTATTTTCTGTGTTGAATACGACATTGTTTTTTATAGATAATAATTGGAAAAAAGGATCCAAGGGCCTATTACATAAGAGATATTACTATAAAGATCCACAGAAACTAAAAGTATCTATAAAAAAACCCAAATACCCAGCCTAGGTCAAAAATAAATTGACCCTAACAGATCCCGATGAAAAAAAAAGTAGCAACAAAACACAACACCAGTTAGCAAAAAGTCAGCAACCTGGCCTTAAACACACTTTTCCCTAGTCTGAATACGACATTGTTATCCTATTGGGAAAGTGTGTTATTTTTGTACTTATTTTATCTTCACTAGAGGAGGGTAAATTATTGAAAAAAAACATTTAAAGATAATTGTACCATGGTAGTTTTGGCCATTGATTGTACTAGTAAAATGGATAGTAATAAATTTAAAATGTTATACGTTATCTATTTTCAAGTGATGTGTTGACCTAGGGAAACTTATTGGAATCACAATGACTGAGGGGAGAGGTAAATTAGTCCTTTAAAACTTTTATTTCAATTATGTTTAACCATTCAACATTAATTATCCATTAGATAAGAAAAATTTAGTATCTTAGAAAACCATTAAGCAAGATATCAACCATACAAATAAGAATGAAACAAGAGAGAACACGTGAACATCATATTTAAGTGGTAAACCCTTAAGGGGAAGAAAACCTACTAAACCTATGCATATATTACTTGACAAAGAGGATCCATGTGTATATTAGATAACACAAGATATTTCTTGAGTTAAAATCCCACTTCACAAGGAGCACCAATGCCTACAAATTTAGTCAGGCACTAATCCCCATTTAGTAGAGAAATCACTCTATAAGGAGGCTACAACCCCCCAAGATGAACAAGAAACCACTTAGCCACCTGATATGAAGATCACTTAATGTAATTATTTCTTTATCAATTGATTGTGATCGCTTTTTTAGCCCTCTTCAATGAAAACCTTATCAAACAACTCTCTCTCCTTCTTCACTCATGAATGTACTAAAGTGTACTGGTTAGGTCATATAGCCTTCTAATTCTGGTCATATTCTCTTCTCAACTTCTCATTCCTTTTATTTTCTCTACTCTAGCTACCTCTGACCTCTTCACACACTTCCTATTTCTCTTTCAAACCTCCATACTTCTCACAAAACAACCTTATTTTCCTCTTCACTCTAGGGATTCTTCACCAATCAAGATTAGGTCAAGTGAATTATCTCTCTAGCTATAGAAAAAACTCAGATCTTCATTAACATCATCATTAACCTCTCATCACGGTCACTAAGACCTGTAACACATCCTTAATCATCCCTCTAGCTCCCTCATTCTCGTGCACACCAATTAGGTGTTATTCTCAAACTATGTCATGTATGAATGACCTTCTTCAAGCTCGCTATTTTCAAATTATAAACATAGAAGAATTATCAAAAAAATTCAAGGCCTCATACTCTTCAACTCTGCCCTAATATCTTTCTCATTCCATCTTCCAAAATTCACTACATTTCAATCCTCCAAGCATATAAAAATGAGCCTTCTCAAGTTTCTTATATACAAGACACATGCACCCAACACATGTATGTCGGCCTTCATATGGAATATGCCATAAAAAATTAATAATAACATAACTATGACATCAGACATAAGACCACATAGGTTGGCCATATCACCTTCATACCCAATTTTCTCCATTAGGTATTCAATAGGCCTAATTGCATTGAAAATCCTTCTCACAAAAACCAAACCACTTCATGTCTACATTTACATCTCTAAAACCTTGAATCACTTCCATAACATCATCAAAGACTTCATTATTCTTACACCATAACTGGAAGTCTTTGCATCATTATCTTATGCCATGTAACCAACTCATAAACATGCTTGTTCTTATGTACCAAACCCTAAACCTTAAAGATAAGTCTCAAAACCACATCAAATGACCTCCACTATTAAAGTGTTATATATCAATGGAAATATCTTGATCTCATATACATCACCAAGTTTGCATACTACCACAAATAAGATATTAGATGCCTTAAAACACCTCTGTAAGAAAATTTCCATAAAAATGCCATTTCATCCTCAAAGACCATTCATGCAAGATAGGGGCCACTTTGCCTACTAAATACTAAACAATTATTTGAAATTATTATGGACGTGAATAATAAATCTCATGTTTCAATAAATGCTAAATCAGTCACCTGGTCCAATGGAAAAATTTTCCACAAACTGAAAATCTATAGAAACTTACAAATTTGAGTGGGATCAACACATAGTCAAGACACCAAAAAACAAACATCAAAATTTTGGAAGATTCATCTACAACCACCAATAATCAAAATTGATCACACACTTCAGTCTGAGCCACCACAAGTAATATTTTCTCCATCGCTTTTAAACTAGGGTTTTGAAGTCATATTAAAGTAGTTTTGGTGTTAAAGATCGTTCATAAAACTGTGAGGATTAAAATACCTCATTATTCTTGTAAAATATTCTTAGCCTCATTCCCCAAAATATAAAAAAATTAAGGGTCCCCATGTAGAGTACATACGTGTGGGTGAGTACTTAAATTTTTCCATTGAACTGGGAAAGACAATTTTGAGAGCTCGGTAGAGATAAAAACTTTTCAAGCTTCCTCCTTTGACTTATAACATGAAAATTTTCACACACCTCTAGAATGACCTCCTCCATGATTTCAAATTCTCATTCATAATTTTTCACCTCTGAAACTCACCACGCTAATTGGTTTTTCCATGTTTGTTTTCCTTGTCTTCTTGTACTTGTCTCCAAGGACCTTGAAGATGCATTATAAACCTGAAACATGAACTTATACACCTTCCACACATGATTTTCAATATAAAATCACTCCTCACATTCTTATACTATATTTATTTTCTTCATACCTCATGCTACCATATCATATACTTGGATTAGATCTAGGACTAGGTCTATATTGTCTTGCATCAACACATGATTCATGGAACCTGACATGTTCTTCATCTTTCATAGACTCATACAAATCTAACACAACTCCCTAAAAATTCTATACATCATATAAACTTCATACAATCTTTGGAACACACTCACTAGTTCATACAATATAAACCATGCATTAGACCATGCATATGCACCAAGACTCTATGCCACTTCACCGATGAAACACATCATGACAAACACCTCATTTGACATTAATGAACATCAATTAAAATGTTCTATATTATAGATAGGTAACTAATATATAATGTTATTCTAGGAAGACCATGGATTTAGAGAATGAAATCCATTCCCTCCATGTTATTCTAATACGTTATATTCCTCCATTTTGGTAAGGTGTTCATTGTTCAAGGGGATCCTCAACACCCTGATATACATTTAGTAAATATAAATAAGAAACTAGGATTTAATTCTGAATTTTAACTCCCCAAAAACAAATTAAACAAGCCACCTTCTTCAAAGGAATTGGTTACAACCACTAAGTGAGTTCTAAAAGTGGGTAGTGACAAAATAAAAAAAATGAAGTTGCACCAAAAGAACGGTGGAAATAATAAATCTCTTGGATAATTACTCATACTAATTTAACAAATATAGATATTTTTTAAAACCTCATTATAGAGTCACAACACAATAATAAGCAATGAAAGAACATATATCACCTAAGAAATAAGCTAGATAAACTTGAAATCCTAAGTGTAAGAAAGGGAATAATATACTTATATGATTTTGTAATAATTTTGAAGATGTACTAAGCTAGAAAGATGATGAAACAAGAGACCACAACATTGCAACTGAGCCCAAAAAATTTTAGAACTGTCGGAAATGTCAAGACTGGGGTGCCTGGATTAGGTTGGGGACAACTCGATGTTAGAGACATTTTTTGGGCACCCAAGAATGTGAAAATTATTGGAAAGTGATTTCTTATATGTCTTTATTCCTCATTGCTTGTTTCTTATAGGTCGTTGTAATATCGTCGAGTTCTCTAGTAACCTGCAAAGAGAAAGAACACCTAGAAAATGCCACAGCACATCAAATGCTAAAAAGAAAAAGATGTAAATGGGGAGTCAGAATGACCTTAGACGTCACCCAAAAAAGTGAACTTATGATTGAGCGTTGCACTAAATATCATGATTAATGTAGTTTTACACATGAGTGTGTGCGCGTGCATGTGCATTCATGCATGTAGAATCATACCCTAGGTGGATTTTGTACAAGATGCACTTGAATAATGAGAAATAGCTAGATGTAGCAATGTAGGTAGATGTGTGGATGAAAAAATGAACTTCCCATCCTATGCATGTATGTAGAAAATGTAGTTTATTGTCCTTTCAATGAATCTAGATAGATGATTTGATGCTCTTCAGATTCTTTTGGATGTAACCTTATGTGATAGTAGATGCTTAGAGCTTGGTCCCTCATAATGGCCATATAGCTTTATATTTATATTATTCCTTTAGTTAAATTTTGAAACTAACAATGAAAAGGCTGAACCATAAGAAAACAAGATGCCCAAAAGAGGTGAGTAAGATACAAAGAGGTCAAGAACGTGCAAAAGGATGGGGACACCTGAGTGCTAGCGTATTGGCTAGGTACTGGTGTCTAAATTGATAAAATAGGAAACAATGAAGCATCGACTAAGTTTTAGGGTGTAAGAGGTCAAGAAGAGGATATGAACAAAAAAAATGCCCAAGAAAGTTGTTAGTTGCTAGTTTTCTCACTTAGGAATCATATGAATAGTGGTATGTGATCATGACCTAGAAATATACCCAAAGTGTATGGTTTAGTGTTTACATTTTCCCACACTTAATTTTTTTGAGTGAATATTCAATAACATAAATTAGATAAGATATGTGTACCTGATAAACATTTAGATCAATGGTAAAAGCATGGAAAGGAGACAAGAACACACATGGAGTGATAAAAAATGAAGCATGGAAGCTAGAGAAGAGGAAGCGACCCTTGGGGTGAAAGCATATGTGTTATTTCTTATTGCACCTATTTTTGTTGTCACTTGATGTGTTCGACAATGTGAATATAGCTTCTCATAAGGACGTAGCTCCAAAAGAGAAGAGACAAAGAGTAGTCAAATATGTGCATATCAAAAATTCAATCCAAATATGTACAAAGTATGTAAAAGTATGTGAAAATGCAAAAAAAACATGTGCACGTGATCCATGATGAGTAAGAAGGATAGAAAGTGTCTTGAAACACTTTAGAAGAATGCATTTTTGGGTGATCTCGTGCCAAATTTTTTTTTTTTACGTGATATCATGCCGAGTGTGATTTTTTTGTGAAATTTCATGCCACGACAAAAGAACTGTTAGGGATAAAGGTATAGTGATATTCTCCAACCTTGACTACTTCCTGACAATTTATACACCACATAAAATGGTGTGATCCTACTTTGTTCAAATTTGATCCATTTCAATTTATTTTGGTCTAATGTAAATAGAAAAAATTGAAAAAGTATGCATGTTCTGTGAAATCCATTGTATAAACTGTTGGAAATTGTGCTAATCTGATAAAAAAACTATAACTTCCCCCTATTCATAGGCGTATACGTAGGGTCAGGGGTTCCCAGGCACTCATGTCTATGTCTAGGTGCTAGGTTATGTGTTGTGTTGAAGACCCAAGTCAAATTATGGGTCGTTTCTGAGATTGTACACTAAGTTGATCCTCTATCATGTAGGTTTGAACTGTGACTATGTAGTGTTGAATGGAGTGACTGATTTACCCAATGTATTCCCCCTCTCATTTAGGGTACATGTGACTTCACTAGGAGGATGCAAACCAAAGGAGAGGACCATACTCTAATCTGAAATTGACACCCTTTAGAAGGACGGAATGCTCTTGGTAAGATCCAAGGCACACACAAACAAAGTGGATGGAAACATGTATTAGTACAATAAAAATAAATATGCATATAAAAGACAATGTAAACTATTAAAATTAGGTTTTAAACATGGGGCACTTCTCATAGTGTTACAAGAAAACCAGGGCCGAAGAAGCCATAAAGCATATAGTGTGTACACAAGACAAAAGCGAAAACCCATAAACAATGACATACAATGGTAAACAACGACAAACATTAACATACAACCATGGTGGAAAATAGTTCTTGCAAGAAAAATGATGTACATGCAGAACCCATTATCATGTTATAAAGATAAAAATTATGTCAAAGTGTGTATAACCTTATATAAAGTAGTGTGTTATGAAAATATGAAATAGTAAAAAATAAAACAATAGAACCTATGATTTGTATGAAATTAGATGCCCCCAAGAGACGTTGTGGGACTGGTAAGTGTTACTGTGCCAAACATCCATGTTACATGCAGAGATATGTGTAAATTTTTCATTCACAACTAGAAGACAAGTGAACGTGCATCTGTATATAGAAAATATGATGACATACTAGATATTTGACTAACATAGGAAATTTTATTAACATGCGAGTATAAGAAAATAAGAATAATTGTAACCAAGATATGCAACATGTTGTGAGTGTGAATAGAATGGAATTCAAAGTGAATTTGATAGGAGCATCTTTCCCCATGAATGAATGTGGATGAGTATGAGATGATGTTCATTTATAAAAGAGCCCTCAATAGTCAAGAATGAACCATAGAACAAGAGTATGACATCAGAAAATGGTTTGAATTATGTGCTAGAAAGATATGATAAAAAAAGTGTAAACCATAAAGTGTGACTTAGTGTGATGAGGTTAATTTAAGATTTAGACCCTCAACATTTGAGTATGAACCATGGAACTAAATTACATCATAGGGTAATTATGATGCATGAGAATGTGATTTTAGAGAGACATTTCATGAATGAATTGAGTGTGAAATGTGTCATGTGATGTGAGGTTCATGAATATAGTATTCCATCAACATTCAAGTGTGAACCTTAGCACGAGAGAGCATCATAGGGTAATGATGATATAATTTTTTGTATCAAGATTTTTATGATGCATGAGGAATACTAGATGCAAAATACTGGAAATGTGAGACACCTGATAATGCTAAAAGTGGAGAGAGTAAGCATGATGCCCCCAAGTTTATGAAGAGGAGAATGATATAGTAACATCATGTAAGAGATCACTAGTGTCATGGTCAAAATCGAATGGAGATTCATTAGAAACTTGGTAAGTAATAGTATGAGGTTGATCATATAAGGATCTATTACATTGTAAATTATACATGCCAATTACATATTCTTCATCGATGAAAGGTTTTGGTGGACATCGATGTGCATACAAGCAAGTGCTATTTTGTGAATAGCTGATAAATGAGTCATTGCAAATAGAAACAAAACTGAAGGGAAAATGAACTGTGATATCAATAAGATCAGGATCTAGAGTGCCCCAAATTTAGTAAAGAAAATATTTCCCGAGAGTAAGTGGATAAGTTGGAGAAGTGTGTGAAATATTTACCAATATATGGAAGACATGGAGACCATAAGTAGGATTAATGCAAACATATCCATGATATAGATGAGGAGAATAAGATGGATGGATGAGATCCTCCAATGTGAATTTGATTCGAGCCGGACCATCATATGTGTAAATAGTTTTAGAGAAAGTGGGGTCAAATTGAATGTAATACCAATAAGCATCATTCATGAAAAGAGTACATGGAAAGGAGGAAGTGTAGATGTGAACTTCTCATGAGAATATGAGATAGGTGGCATGACCTCCAACGTATGGACAAACCCCCGATAAAGTACCATAATATTAGTAGGAAGGAGTTTATTGAATTGATATTCACCAGGGACAATAGTAATGAAATTATCATTGAAGTGTGAATCATCCATCTCAATAGGAGTAAAATTAAGGTTGAAATTATTTTCATTAGTAAGATCAACAGTATTGACCTCATCATCATAATCATTAACACTAGATTAACCAATATCATATGTTCCAATATTTCAATATGGAATAGGCTACAATGGAGGAATAGGCATAGTAGTAATGGGGTCTATCCGGAAGAATATGAATGGATTAGGGTCGGTAGAAATGGTATATTCGTATCCATCATGTAAGAATTTAATGAAGAAATGAAAAGTAGATGGGACAACATGCATTACATGATCCAAGGTATACCTACTAAGAGATTCAAATTAAATGAGCCATCAATAATGAAGACAACTCTAGGAACTGTCTTAGGCCTGACTTGTATAGGTTATTGGTGCCCATTATGAGATTGTCATTTTTCATAAAATTTCAATTAATATAACTATTCTATGTGCTTTATATTTCTCCGTGTGCTTCAAATTTCATTATGAGTCAAAGAAAATGTAGGATTTTTCAGAAGCTTTGTTTCTTGGCCAAATGAAGCTGAGATTTAGTAGTAATACTAGGAAAAATGGTTTAATGGATTGATTTATCAAAGTATAAAGAGATACAAACTTGTAGAATATTGGGATATTTGTACAAAGGAAAAGAACCTAAAAATCAACACAAAATGATCCAAACTATTCTATGAATCCAAATATCTAAGGGTCCAAAAATAATGCAGCCCTATCGCGAAGTATAAAGTTGCAAAAAATCAGTCAAAATGGACTTATCTATTTTAAAGGGAAGATTACATTCATATGACCTTTAAAATATACTTCCCAAAAGCATTGGTTGTTGGAATTTGAAAACCTGTAGAATACTAACTTTAAAAATATTTGTGGATTAATTTTTAAAAAATTCAATAAACATTCATTTTGTCATCAAAATCAACATCAGCAAGATAGGGGCCAAATGGTATTAGATCAATAGTCCAAGCATAGGAAAATTGGAAGAATTCCAACACTCGTCAATTCATTTGGGTTTCATGGAATTCAAATCTATGGAATGGATGGTATTTCATAAATCTTCAAGTCCATACCACACTGTGAAATCCAAAGAGTACATGGAGCTTTCTCACTTGTCTATATTTCTCACCTTGAAAAAGTCTGAATTGTAAGAACCGTGGAGCCATTTCATTGGTTCAAATCATGCACTTTAACAGAATCCCTATTGAAATTTTTTTTCTAATTATTGAAGAACTTTTTGATTGGTTTATGCATCACATTCTTACAAGCTCGATAACTTAGAGTGATGTGGAAATTTCTGATTCATTTATGCTTCATATTCTAACAAAGATGAAAAATTATAGGTACATGGATCCATTTCATTGGTTTGTTCTTCACAAAACTAACAAGTTCTTTGTAAATAAAAGCGAAGTGCGAAGATCAAGGATCCTTCCCATTAGCTTGCATTTCGGTGTTGTTAGTCAATATTTTCAAATATTCTGATAATGTGAAGAGCATGGAGCCTTCTCATTGGCTCAAGTTTTGCAAGGATCAATCAGGGTCATCTAAAATTATAAATTATGAAGAATCATGGATCTTTCCCATTATTACAAGATTCGTGGAGGTCAGTTAGGGTTATCAAATAGATTGACAATGCAAAGAATGTGGAGCTCCCTCATTGGCTTATGTTTTGCGTTAGGAAGTCAAGAAAATGAATAGTATGACTTGGGAAGAAAACATGGATCTTTTTCATTAGCTCACGTTTCAAGATAGGTAATGTAAGTAAAAGAAATTCCTAACACTACAAAAATACGTGGATCTTTTTTATCGGCTTGTATTTTCCAATATCGAGTACAAGTAAAAGATTTTTTTTAAAAAGGTGAAGAAACATGGAATTTTATGATTGGCTCACATTTTATAAGAAATAACCTGCATCCATATCCACATAATACACGTGATAAAGGAAATGAAATGCACACATAAGTAGAGGTAGCTCCCAAGATAATCAAAGGCCATAATGTCTCACTCTCTTGCTCATCCTGACACATAAAACTTCAAATGGCCATAAATTTTGATCCAAAGATCCAAGTTAAGAAAAAATGGTCGCGTTGGAAAGGTATCTTCAAGATCTTCAAGTTGGCATCATCATATTCATAAATTGGAATTTAGAATGAGAAAATGAGAATAAAAAATACACATACACACTTGGCAGTATTAACTAACTATTTTTACTTATGTGGCAGTAAAGGCATGAAATCAAGATGTAATCCCAAAATGCTAACCAAAAAGTAGAATTTTTTAGTTAGACAAGTTTTGTTAGCATTCTAATAAAAAGATATTTCTTCATGAATAAGGAGAAGATTAACTTTTCATTTTTGGGGGAAAAATCAGGTTGTAAGAATACATCAGATTTGTATAAATATGGGGCTTATCCTCATAATTAAAGGAGTTAGTTTTTGTATTCTGATCAAAATAGGCTTATTATTTCAATTTTGGAAGAGGTATTGAGATATAATTATGAATATTTCATGTTTCCTTTATGAAATGCATATAGAGTTTATTTTCCCAAACTTATATGTCAAGGTGGTTGTAAGTGTACAACCATTGGTGAGTTTTGAGGGCATTCATTTGATATTCCCTTTCTAAGAAATTCAAGAAATAAATAAAATATTTTCACTTCTAATTTAATTTTTGTGTTCTGAATGACAAGTTGTTGATTTATGAGTCATACTTTCTGCTGCAGTCCTATATTTATTGTTTCTCTTGGTCATACACTAGATCTATCATTGATGTTTGTGCTTTGGTCAATAAGATTGATATTATGTTTTGAGATTTCCCTCTACAATATACGACTAGATTGTAAAATCCTTATAAATTTTTTGTACTAATAGATTTTGTTATCCTTTGAGTGTATCTTGGGCATATGAGAGATGAATAAGTAAATACTTTATAAGAGTGATATCATGAGCCCTTGTGTTAAGTACTTTAGATATTGTGATGAATATTTTAAATCTATTGAGCTTCAATAAATGCAAATAGTTCTTAATATATATTATTACTTATTGATCTCATTGAATGACTTTCTAGGATTGTAGGATGCTTTGAGTGTTAAATGTTGTGTCACAATGAACTTATCTACCTATAATTCCCCCTATGTAAAGTTATAATTGTCATAATTAATCCCATCCCCCCATTATTAAATGTTTTTTTATTCTATTTCACTACCTTATTTCTCTAAACATCACTGAAGGTGCCTTTTATCCTTAATTTTATTATCAAGAGAATGCAAGAGCAATTTAACTTAACTATTTTTAGTAACCTATGTCCCTAGTGATAAGAATATGCAATAATTTATGTGACAAATTGTGAGAGTCAAGTGTTATTTCCTTGGCCATGTTTGTCCTAGATCATTTCACCATTTGAAACCAAAATTTAGGGAACAAATCCTCCATCTCCCCCTCTGCATTTAAGCTTACACCTTAGGTCCTCACATTCTAGTTCAAAGAAGGACCAAAAGTAGCATGATAAGGCCATCACCTTTGTATGTTCCCCTCAATCATCCCAAGTCTTTATCCTAAGGAAGTGTTAGACCCCTCTATAGCTATAAAATGACACAAAAACCCCATTTATCCCCATTCCAAGCCAATCCCCTCCTTTCTTGAGGAGAAATTGTTGTCAACCTAACAGGGGTACAAATTTGAGGACTAACATGCCTTTGGCGCAATTTTTAGGGACATTATTTAAATTTTTCTAGTTATTATTGAGATATGTTCTACTAACCCATCAAAAACATGCCTGTAGCACCGTTTTTGGTGAGATTCTTTAAATTTTTATGGTTATTGATTGATTTATGTTCTACTAACCCATCAAAAACATGCCTTTGACACCGTTTCTAGGGACATTCTTTAAATTCTCCTTGTTATTGATTGATATATTTTATTCTAACCCATCAACAACATGCCTTTGGTACCATTTTCAAGGACATTCTTTAAATTCTCCTGGTTATTTATTGATTTATGTTCTATTATGTTGTCAACAACACTCCTCTAACACCATTGCTAGGGAATTTTATATAAGATTTATCTCATTGGATCCAATTTAGAGTTAAGATTTCTCACGCTTTGTGAATTACTAAGTATCTCTTGATATAATTTGATAAATAGTTTGGCTTTCAAATTGTAAATTACCTATCAACATGCCTTTATCCCCATTGTCAAGGAATAAGTCTAAATATAATAGTTTCTGACAAGTACTACTGGGTGCTAAATTCAAATTGAGGTTCATAATAATTCCCTTTATAAATCTTTTCCAAAATATAGTCCATTCTGAACGTATTGTCCCAATATTTTCTATGTATATGTAGGATTTCCATTAAATCTGACTCCACTAGGAAAAACATGGTAAAATTCATAAAAAGTCTTCAAATATTTTCCTAATAGTTTATAAAGCTATCATTTCAAGATCTATTTGAATTGATCTATACATATAGGGTGCAAGACCTTAGTGACGAATCCATATTTTAAAATAAAATATGGCATATACCAGTGTAAATCATTTATTCCTCGATGATTAACTCTTCAATATTGAAAATTTTAAAGGAATAAGATCCTTCCTCAATTCTTATCCTACCAGAAGGTTACTTCTAGAGCTAGAAAGTACAAATTTGATAAGGAAGAAGATTTGGAAACTAGTGGGTGGTCAATGGTCAAAAGACAAGATTGTTCTAACTGCTATATTTTATCAAACTTTAATGGAAGACTATTTTATCACACATAACATATCTGAATCAAGTATCCCTCAAGTTGATTTGCATACTTTGTTTCAAGAATTTCCAACATCTTCTAGAAATAAAGGTATTCATCATCTTCCACATTTGTTGACTCTTGAGAATAGAGTATTTTATAAAACTAAGTTAGTGAAGGATCAATATTTTGTGGATCATACTCCATTTCCTCAATCCCCATCACTTTTATCCTTCTTTTAAAACACCTCGACTAAATAATATGGCATGACCTCCCCCAAGGGATCCTTTTGTGGTTAATACCTATAGACCAATAAGATTCCATGGGATGGTGGGCTATCCAAATGAAGTACCCCATGAAATCAAAAAGTGATTGTCTAAATTTCAAGGGAATAATGTCATAAGTGGAGATCAAAATCTTATATTTTTTCATAATATTATGAATGACTATGAGATAGAGAATGAAGATTGTTATGTCAAGTAATTTATACATACTTTAGAGGAAGATGTTAGGGAATGGTATACTTTTTTTCTTGAAAATTCAATTGACTCTTGGACATAAATGATAAATATTTTCAAGTTGCAATATTGAGATAAGACTGATCCTAGGTTTATCTAAAAAAAACTAAAAATATTAAGAAAAATCTAAATAAGTGTGTGCAACACTTTAACACTAGCTTTAATAAAATTTGACTATATTACCTATTAATCTAAGGCCTAGTGATGATTCTTGCTTGATCAAGTACTCAGATTCCTTTGAAAAAGAAGCATCATTTTATCTAAGGGAAAGAATGCTATAGCTTTGAGGTAGGATTTCTCTATGGCTCTCCAAATTGATAAAAATATTAAAGCATATGGGAAGCCTCCAAAGAGGGAATGTGTCAATCTAATTAATCTAGAGAAGCCTCATGCTAGTAAGACAGTGGGTTTAGAGTAAGTGGTTAAAAATTTGGCTGAAGCAGTGAAAGAGATCTCATAGAAGTTTGCTAGATTAGAGAAAGGATTGGTTTCAAATCCACAGGTTCAACACCAGGCCCAAGGAAAGAATAGATTTGGGAATCATCTCAAAGGAGATCACTAGGCTAATGAAAGAGGAAAAATAATTGTGGGTTAAAAAAAAGCAACAAGATTTTAGATAAAATAAAATAGTCCCAAATCCTTTAACATCAAGGGTACTATTAGTAGAGGAAGATCAAATCATTGAATAATGTGATAAATTTTTATTACCACACTCCCCTTGTAAGCCATATTTTAGAGATAATGATGTTTTTTATGAAGTTGGTTATGATTACATGCATAATGGAATGTCCAACAGACTCAATGTCAGGAGCTACTTCAACTGATACCATATTTGATAGAAATATCAAGGACTTTTGGGATTGCGTAAATCAATTATTTTCCATCCCTTCTATTGTTAATGCTGATATAGACATGGCTCAGTCATTTGAGCTTCCAAATCATAACTTTGAGTACTTAAGAGATTTAATGATTAAGAAGTATGATGGTGGAATCCATTCTAAAGAAGATAAACAAATATTAATGAATTTTGTAGTTGTTCATTAAAAAGAGTATAGTTGTCAAAAGAAATAAGTCAAAGGGTCTGTCCTTCCTAAACCAAAATTACCTATCTTGACCAACATCCCCAAAGATTCTCCTAAGAAAACCATGCCTAAGAGAGGTCATGTCAATACCTCAAATCCAAGTACCTCTATTGTTGTGTGAGCAATAATGGATAACATCCCATCAGAAAGAATTGTGACCCTTTCCTCTAATACAACCCTACTAAATTATATTGTATGTTATATGGCTCAAATTATAGGTCAAATAAAAATTATAGTCCCTATTGTAGAATTTCTTACAAATCTAGAACACAAAAAAAAGCATTTGAATACTTGGGGCCAAAGGATGATATGGTTGTCAATAGGCACATTCTTTGTTGAATCCCAAGTGGATGTGGATCCTTTCTTTACTACTTTGATTATCAATGGGTGACTTCTTCACAATTTTATGTTTAGTTCAAAAGCTTAATGTAATGTCATTCCTTTAGAGGTCATGAATTAATTATACATCAAGATAAAAATATATGTTGGGACTTGTTATGCCATGGATTTAAGAGAGGTAAATCTTGTGGGATATGTCAGAGGTTTGGTAGTATAGTTTGCTACCTACCATGTAAAATATTTGACCATGAACAAATTTATAATGGATTTAATTGTTAAATGGGGCATATTGTTGTCAAGAAAGTGGGACTCCATTGTAAAAAGTAGTGTTTAGATCAATATGTCATATGCCTCTATACCATTAGAGGGGACGCTAGTTAAATTACATGGAGAGAATAAAATGCTCTATCGTATTGAGGATCCCATGAATACCTCTTCGGAGGTATTGTTTGTTGATACCAATTTGGAAAAGTTCATAGGACATGCAGATTGTGAAGATCATTGCATGGATTCTAATGCACACCTAGAAGATCTCAATGCCCCTTGTAATATGATGTTTTATGGAGCATCTTCCAATGCTGGAAATGGATATGGAGTGGTTTTAATGTCTCCAAATCAGGTTTCTTCTAAATTCTCTTTCAAATTGAAGTTTGAATGTACTCATAAAACTATTGAATATGAGGAATTTTTCGTTGGCTTAAAATTTGCATGGAAGCATGGGATAAAGGATATAATTGTTAAAGGAGATTCAGAAGTAATTGTAAAGCAAGTTAGACAGTTGTATGCCACTAAGAATAAGAAATTGAAACACTATAAACATGCAGTGTATGCTTTCATTAAAGTTTTTTATTCTTTTAACATTTTTAATCATAAGAGAGCTCTAAATGCAGCATCTCACAAGTTGGATGTTATGGAATTCTAGTATGACAATGATGTTTTATCTCCTTACTTCCATTATAAATTAGAAGTGTTAGTCAGACCTTTAATTCTTGACAACATTCATAATTGGAATTTTTTTGACGATGATGCTTATATTCAAAGGTTTCTAACTTGCAAAGATGATTTCAATATTCAACTCATCTTAAGACCATGGTGGAATTTTTTGAAGGAAAGGAGACTCTCTTTGGAAAAGATATAATCCAGCTAAAGACTAAGGTCATTCTTAGAGGACTTTTCAGCTTGGAATCAAACTTTGATAGTGTAGACCGAGTTATAAGTAGGTTTTTTTATGCATCTAGAGATGTTGAAGGATGCAATTTGGGAATTGTACAACACCCAAGAAATGTTTAGTTGGGGACTAGTATGAATAAGGAAGAAAATCTTGCCTACACCAAGTCTCTAAAGAAATATCAGGAATGTCTGGCATAGTCATATTTAGAATTGAAGAGTTATAAAGAAGACATGTTTAAGCATGAGATACCATTGGAACCTCACTCCAAGCCCTTCAGATAGAATAAAATTCCAATTAATCCCCTCCTTGTAAAAATAATTCAAGAGGAGTTGACTAAAATACGAGATGGTGGGATAATTCATTGCACTAGATACTCTTCTTGGGTAGCTAACTTAGTGCTAGTCAGAAAGAAGAATGGGGACATAAGGCTTCATGTGGATTTTAGAAATATAAAAAAGGCATAAATTGAAGATCACTACCCATTATCTAATATGGAAAATATGCTACAAAAGGTAAAAGGATCAAAACTGCTATCTACATTAGATGGTTTTTCTTGATATAACCAAGTGGTGGTGAAGCCATCAGAACAGTTCAAGACTAATTTTACTACCTCTTCGGGAACATATATTTATGTTAGGATGCATTTTGGATTAATGAACCCAGGAGAAAAATTTTAGAGAGTTATGGATGTGGCTTTCTTTGGTCTTATCAATGATTTCATAGAAATATATCAAGATGATATAACTATTTTCTCAAAGAAAAGGGGTGACCACTTGGGGTACATTGAAAATATTTTTCTCAAATGTAGAGAGTATGGTATTTCATTAAATCCCATGAAATGTCACTTTGGATTTCAAAAGGAAAAGTTTTCGGGGCACATAGTGTCACAAGAAGGGGTCATGATATATCTTGAAAGGGTAGAGGTAATTGGTAAGGTTACCATTCCTATGTCTAAGAAGGTAATTCAATATTTATTTGGGCAGATAAAATTTGTAAGGAGATTCATCTCCAACATTTTTTAGGGTACCATTCCTAACACAAGTATGTTGAAGAAGGATTAGGTTTTTGAATGGGAAGAATGGGTTGTTCAAGAATTCAAAGCAATAAAGGAGGCACTTAAGACTTCCCCCATCTTAACTAGTTTTGATTACAAGAAAGCATTACAATTTTTTTATTTTACCTCAAAAAATACAATTTCAGTTGTGTTATTATAGAAGGATGAAGAAGGGCATGAAAATCCCATTTCCTTCTTTAGTAAATCCTTGCAAGGAGCTCAGCTGTAATATTCCATCATTGAGAAATAATTTTTTTCCTTGGTAAAATCCACTAAGATCTTTAGACCCTATATTTTAAGCTCCAAGGTTGTAGCTTATGTTCCCCACACAATGGTAAAATACATTTTATCCTAAATGGATATGTCAAGTAAAATATGTCTCATGAATGGTAAAATACAATTACAAGAATATGACATGGAGATTCAAACAAAAAAATTGGTCTGAGGCTTGGGCTTGGAAAGATTAATGGCAAAGAGTAATTTACAAATGGTAGAAATACACAATGTTGAAGAAGATGAGCCACATCCTCATGAAAAGGTGATCGCTTTAGTTTGGTATAAGGATATTGTCTATTACTTGATAAAATTGAATTTTCCTATGCACTTAGATAAGAATCACAAGAGGACACTTAAGTTGGTTTCTTACAAGTATATCTTGAATGGTTAGGAATTACCTTGGAAGAATCTAGAAGGTGTTTTAATTAGATGTATCACTAAAGAAGAGTCACCCACAATAATTGTAGAATTTCATGGGGGAGTATGTGGAGGTCATTTTGTTGGTAAAGTCGCTACTTGTAGACACCAAATTTAGGTCATATTACCCTTATAAACATTTTAAATTAATTTAACCATACCTTACCTTTTCATATCCCATAGTGCACATGATTAATTGAATTAATTATCTTAATTAATTTAATTAACATCCTCACTTGACCACCTCACCTATCCACCTCACTCGATGACCCACTCAAACCCCATTAATGACCTAAGACCAAGTATAATCCTACCCTAACCAACTAGGACTTAGTCTAAACCTAGACTTAACTCCTATTAACAAACCTAAGAATACTCTTACTCACTCTCTTGTGATCTATCACTCAAAGACTCAAATGAATATTGAAGACACCACACAAATAGCAACAACCAGGCTATTTTTTTCCAACCTATATATTCTCACCTTAACCAACGCCGGTTATACCTCAACCGATGTCGGTCCCCTAACCGTCACCAGTTAGGTTAAATACATTTCCAAAATCCTTGGTTGAGGTTGGTCATTTTATTCAGGATATCACATGAATAGAGACTTGGAGCACTCAAACTTATGAAGAACTCAGGTAAAGGAAAGCACTCGGGAGCACTACCAATAACCATCATCATCCATCATCTTCTTCACGATCATGGATTCACACAAATAAGTGTGGAGGATTGAACTACCATGACACGTACATGACGTGCCCCCTCTCCAGATCTCTATCGTCATTGTTTTCATCACCTGCACTCTCCAAACCCATTATTTAGTAAGTACCTAACATCTCTTTAGATATCTCTAGTTTCCTTCTGTAAGATCATCATTCCTCTCAGTAATTTGTTTTTTGGTACAGCCATACATGTCCTTCCTCCTACCAACCTATCACCTTACCATATCTATCCCTTTCACCCATCTTCACCCTCTCGTAGTCATCCCTGAGTCATTAAGGAAATTTTATGAGCTCACCTTCACCATTTCTAGCCTCTCAGCAATCACAGAGAGCTTGGAAAATAGTTTCTAAGAGCCTTTGACTAATTTCCCCTACCAACATTCATTAGTCAACAAATGTCAGTCATCTTGCAAAACTATCATCGGTCACACAACTGATGTTTGTTACTATGTCTGGAAACATACCTGAGACCAATGAGCTCATACCCATTCCCTAATAGCCCAAAATCACTCCTAATCTTTACCAGATCTTACACAGAGCCTATACTAGACCTGCAACCCAATACGATCCCATCACATGATCCGTTTTAACCTGAATCACCTTTTATTTGACCTTTCCTATTTGTTTTGCATAATATACCTAAATAATTTCAATTCCAATAAGATTTTTTATTTTAGGTAGCAATAATATTGTTATATAAAATTGGATTGATAACCATTTCAGGAAGCATCATGCTTCTCGGATCTAGCTTCTGTTAGGAAGTCCACTTGTTTTTTTAAACTCTATCTAGTGGTATTGTTTTGCATGTTATACATTCCTCCTAGACAAAAGGGATCTCTCGTAATTAGCATTGGATCAAGAAATTATAATGTGTGCACAACCTTCAACTAACATCAAAAATAGGTATTCCTCCTTGGTTTGTCTCCCTCTATCTATTTCATTAACTAGTTAACAATTCAGTGAAACATTTTAGCACACCCGGTGGGACCCATTTGGGGTTTCTTACATTCATTCATTCTTAGGGAAGTGTTATATGTTTGTTTCTTTATAAAATTGAAGTTAACATTAAATTTTCTCCCTGGGAATCTTCTCTTTCTTTTATTTTTCTAAATGAAATTTGTATTTTGGGACGAAAAAAGAATCATTATTTTTCTTCCATTCACATTAGTGAAATTCATTCTCTTTCCTATTCACTCTCTATTTACATTGAATACTACATTTCAATTTGGGTTCTAAAATACTTGCATTTGATACTTCTATGCTTGCATTTTTAGCTCACATTAAAACTGAGGGCAACCTATACATTGGAAGTCATGCCCAGCTGATGGTTGACATAATTGAATCGTAGAGAACTTTCTCTTCTCTCTCTCTTTTCCAAACTGCACAAATAAAATCTCACACATCTTCTTAAACAACACCTTACCTAACAGAAGCTATCAATGATCACATGATTAGAGGATTGACAGTGGGCACCCATCTAGTTTCTCTGTTGATTCATTACCTCAGAGAAAGGACCACCCCTTCCAAAAATTAACCTAAAACCAACCTTAGATCTTAATTCTTCACAGGACACCTTCCCAACCAAAAACTCTCTTTTGATTCACAAATTTAGTCTAAAATATTATAAGTTAAAACCTAAATTTTGCTTATAGGATTACGTGTTTTTCTTAGCTTTTTCCTAAGTTGTGTTTTGAGTTGTGAGGTTATGGTCTTCATTTTATTCTCCCTTTCAAAGTCCACCATCATAGTTGGTGTATTCCAACTTTTTCTGAGTGTGTCAAGATCTATTATTATCATACTCAGTTTTCTTGGTTGATATTTCATCTGACTTAATTCACAAAAATCATTTTTTTTCACTTTTTCAAATTTCAAAATGACCGGTGTTGGTCTAGCAACTGTCATTGCTTTACATCTAATTTTCATAAGTTTACCTAACTATTTTTGGTTTCCAGATCTTTTTGGTCATTCTACCAAAAATAACATTCATCACATCTTGTGTTCTTTTTGAAGTTCTCGGGACATCGTCACACCCTTAGAATTTTAAAATCACAGTGAAATACAACTTCTCTATTTCATTTTCATCATTTTTTCCCTCATTTACAAAATTATTGATTTCCCATAGTAACTAGTATTGGTTTCCCTAACCGTCATCAGTCACCCTATAACTGTCATTGGTTAACCTAACTGAAATTGGTTAACCTAACCATCATCGGTTCCTTTTTTTTTAATTTTTAATTATAACACCAACTAGTTTCACCTCCTGAAATCTATTCTCCACCATTTTTTTGTTTTTTTATGTCATTTATAGAGAACAATTTACTCAATCTACACTAATTCACATGGTTTTGACTCGTAGCCAAACCAACCCCCTTGTGTTTCATGCTAGCCTTTAGCTGCTCCCACCTATCCCATCATGTCTTTCCATCCTATCACTTATAGATCCAACTCAACCCATCACCATTAGTACTGGCAAGGAGGATCTCATAAGACTCCTTGACAAGAATCTCATTTCCCTAAACTATTATCTCACTCAATCATCTATCCAAGACTCCTTAGGATAATCGATATATAGTATGCTTGTGTCTATCCCTCCTACCCTCACCCCCACCTCCGCATTAGCTACCACTAGCTCAGCATTACTTTCATCAACCTTACTACCTGTGGTATCTAAACATGACCCCACATCCTCTATGACTATTTCACCTATGAAACTTTTCACACCCATAGTGTTAACTATTCCTTTATCAACCACCTTAAGCATAGCTCCATATGTACCCTTTACCTCATATGTACCAATTACATTGCAACCACCCATGGTGTCATCAAACCATACCCCATTCCAAAACATCATCCTTTCCATCTTGTAGTCTCTACCCCAAATTACCACAAGATTTGTTATGACTACCCCACCTACTTATACATATCACCAACAACCCCCAATCTCATCTATCACCTATTAGAAATACCTTCTACCTATATATATTCCCCCTTCACAGTTATCATACTCAACACCACCATATGCTGGGATGTCATCCATATCATACATCCATCATCAACCTCCTTATAACATAAGGGGTGCCCAATCATCACAACCCACCAATGACCTCACTAAGATGGTGATGGAAAATATACAAACATTGGAAGCATCAGTTTTTGGCTCTCGCAACTTCTTAACTTATGATGAAATTTGTAATGAGACTATTCATCCATCTATCCTGATTCTCCATACCCTATACATTGGGAAATTCCCAAGATCAACCATTTCAATAGTAAATAAGAACCCCAACAACACTTGCAGTCATTCAAACATGGGTGTTTTCTAATTTTCCATGACGATTCTTTACTCCTATGGACATTCCCCATGTCCTTGATAGGAGCCATAATAGATTAGTATAGTGGTTTACCTTGATATTCCATTTACTCATTTAACCAAGTGGATCAAGAATTATTAGACCATTTCTCAATCAATGTCATAAAAAAAGACACCATGACTGACCTATACTCAACATGACAGTACGACGACGAATCTATCACAGATTTTGTTACTAACTGGAGAATCCTTATCAATAAATTAACATTCCAGTTACCTCAAGTTAAGCTTATAGAGTTGTTCACTAGAGCTTGTGCTAGGCACATCTCACCAAATATGTAAGTAAAAACATTCCATACCTTTGACAAACCATTTACCATGGTGTGAAAACTTGAAATTCATGTCATTGAAGAGAAGAAAATTCAATCACAAAACAAAAACACCACGTTCAAATCAAATGATGTCTCTTCATCTTCAAATCCACAAAACAATTTTTCAAATTCCAAAGGATCTTAAAACATGGTAGTTCTCAAAGTTTTCCCATCTCACCCATATAACCAAGAAAAACCTTCCTCCAATATTTCTCCCATTCAAACTTTTCAGTTCTGATGGGAACAATGAAATTAAAATCCAATTGGAGAGCCCTATTCTTCAGTATTAGAAAAAATTCTTAAGGCTGGATCCATTACACCTCCACCTAGAAAACCACATATTGGTTTTGACCCCACTCGTCCTATGCTTGCATTGTATAAGGAATATGATTATTGTAACTATCATCCTGTCAAAGGCTATAGCAATGGTAATTGCATAACCTTCAAAAACATTTTCCAGGAAATGTTATATAATAGAGACCTCATCATGGACAATGCAGACGCACCAGAAAATAAAAACTTACATATATTTAAGAAGTTGTTCCCTAACCATAAACCATCATCTAATCAAAATGGTGAACCTTCGACCAATGAAATAAATGTCCATAAAGTTCACACTGTTTTTTAAGTAGTAAGAACCATTCACAAATTTTCTCCTATCCCCTCTATCAATGAGATTATAGGACGAGATCCTATACCCATGGAGGATCCAACCTCATCTACTCCTTCACCCACAGAGGAGTCCATTTCATCTCCCCCTTCACCCAAAAATGAGTCCATAATTTTTTACGATGCTATTTCACCATCTATCTCATAACCTAATGAAAGATCAACGGTATTAATTCTCCAAACCACAAGAAAATCATCCTCACTTTCTTTTCCACTGAAAGAAGAATTTTCCTCACCCCAACCGTTGTCATCTCTCCTACTCATGGAGGAATCCTTTAGATGTGTCATTTCCTATTGGTAGACAATTCCCCATTAGCATTTCAGGATCCTGTTGATCTTCTCTTGGCAACTCTTTTACCTACATAGTCCGAGGCTAACCAAGTCCCCTATCTCACAGACATATTTTACAAGGATTGCCACTAAACTAATGCCACATCCTCTTACAGTGGTACAATTTTCACACCTGGATGACCAGCTTGGATTATGTTTATAAATCCATGCTTTGGGGATGACCTTTGGTTACCCTTTTCAACCCAAATGCAGATGTCACTTACTGATACATGCTACAATGTATCTGAAGGTATTTTAAGTGAACCAGTCAACCATGAACATGCCTGTTGAAATGGATTCTTATTTTTCACCCTTTCCTACATCTGAACCTTTAACCACAACTAAACCCATTGTTATGCCTAATAACCTACTTGCACCTAAATTTTCTTCCATATCTAGACCTATCACTACCCTAGGTATCATGCTGACATCAATCCTTGTCCATCCACCCATCAAATATGACTTAGCCACATCCTCCCAAGCTCGCATAAAAACCAATCCTCCACCTATAAAGAAGACCAAACATTTTAGGCTACACACACCAATTTCACCCACCACACCTTTTTCACCTTCACCCCTTCCATCTATTAAAAGGCCTCACCCATCAATCTTGGCTCAAAGAACCACATATCTTAAGGGAAATAAAAAGCATTGCATCCCACCTATTCATCACAATCCTTTATTAAAGCTAACCTATCAGTGCATACATACACCTTCATCGTTACCCACATCTTTCTTACAGCCTATACTCCCACCAACCTATAATAACCTCATCACTACCTATGAGACTTCCTTCTCTTCAACCTATACCTTCCACTCTACCTCTATAAACAACCTTTACCATACATCCTTATTGATCACAATGGCTGACCCAGCCTCTTACGTCATCCACTTTCCCATTCTCCATCATGTACTCCTCCTTCACCTTTACCCAAGAAGGTGCAATCCAAAATTGACAAGAAGCCACCACCCTCCAAAGAGGTAGATCGAGCGCTATAACAACTTCAATCACTAGTATTATCTACCACCCACCTATATACCTAGGAAGGTACCATGAACCCATCCCAAAAAAATATCACCTCCCAAATCGATTGATCAAACCTATACCATCTTCAATTCCACCTCCTGTAGTACCTCACACATCACAATCATCCTACACCTTCAATCTAGACCCAACGCTCACCTCACACTATGCGACCCATTAGAAAGGTTACTTTTGCCAACATTCTTAGCCAACCTCTTAGAGACTGTTAGTCATCACATTACCACCCCTTAGAGCTTATGAACCCACTCAAGCCCAAACCAAAAGGGTTTAACGATACTAAAATTTGCACCTACCATTGTGTGTCAAGACATCATGAAGAAAATTGTAAGGCTCTAAAAACTATTTTTCTCCAACGTATGTCCACCTGAACAAAACTTTGATGACAATGATCTCCTAGATGCATGGACCCATTTCCACATCCACCTATCATCACATGCATCCTCTCCCACTACCTATTCAGTGATCCTGTATCACCACCTCCACAACCCTTTTATCTACCTCCAAAATTTGAGATCAACATGTGTCCACATAAGAGAGCTTGTGAAAAACCCCACCAAAATGCCAATGTGCACCCTACTCATTTCAGCAAGGTTCTTACACCTGCATTAGGTTTTTTTCCATCATGATCATTATACTACTCATGACATACCTTCTCCATCCACCTCTCTTCCTTAGATTAACATGATCCAAGGTACCACTCACTTGTGCTCAGAAAGACAAAGGTAAAAGTAAAATAAAACAACCCATCCGCTAATCATGTGCCTAACATACCATCTACACCCACACCCAAAATCACCATTCGAGGACCCACATAAATGATTTATGATGGGGCCAACCATTGTACAATGTTAAAACAATTACACCAATCCCATCTAAAAATGTCTTTGTACAATCTCGTCTAAACCTTTGAATCACATCGATAAGCCCTCATGGAGGTTTTACAATCAATTGAGGTTTTACCTAAGTGACCCCACACCAATAGCCTCCATCATCACCCCTCACCATGTGGCCTCTCTTACCAAATCATATCCTTTTTCTACCCTCTTCTCCAACTCATCAGAGTGGCCTCACCATTAGCTTCTCTAATGAGGAGATCGTACCTCTTTAATCAGATGACTCTGATCCCACTCTTTTCATCTCTCATCTATATTGATAATATACGCATGTTTGACACATTATCATCAATGATAGTGTACCAACATCAACATCATCTCCTCCCACGTATACAATCAAGTGTGCATCGCTTCAAATTGCATGCATAATAAACCGGTTATGATGTGCTTCAATTAATGATGCCATCACTTCCACCCTTGGAACCATTATTCTTCACATTTGTGTGGGCCACCTGTACTAGTTCCAGAATTATTCTACATTTTAGAAGGAGAGTTCCAGTATAACCAGTTGCTTTTCCGACCTTGGATCCATGTGTCAAGAGTTGAGTCCCTTCAACTTTACATCATGCTGTGTAAAATTCTGAGCATAAAGGACATGAATAATACCATCCCAATCTGACCCTTCACCATTTAAAACTTACAACATATTATACCGACTTAATGATGTCCTCATACCAGTTAAGGCAGTCTACCATTGTTGCCACTTCTCCTGTCATCCACATATCCCTATCCAACAATGTTATCCACTACCTCACCCATGTCTACCTCTTCTATTCCCACAACTGGTGTACAGGGCCACTACAGCCGATCCATCTGCTAACGCATCTAGTTCCCAACCAAATCATCCTTATTATTCTTAATCCCCTAGTACTTAATCTAATCTGGCTACACACTATATCCACTATTGATCCCTTAGAATGTGTTTTTTCAATGCCTCAATCTAGGAAAAATACTACTTGTACAACATAACACTTATTCGTTACTCCACAAGAGTATGGTAACCTATGTCAACATCCTCGTTATGACCATTGCATAGGAGAGGTCTTCCCTTATGGTCCTCCCCACCTTCACACCAAATTAATGTATCGGAGGACTAAATACTTCCACCTATTCACCCGAGCCACCTTTCCCAAATGTGAAAATTTTCATTCTGAACTCCAATCTCTCACCAACCACCGTTTCCCCCACACTTTACTTCACCAGTTGTGCATGGAAAGTATTTAGTCTTTGGGTTCTATGAACATGGCCATCGTACTCTCGTTTTGTGTATCACATGTAAACACAACGACCGCATAGTGGTATTGGATTTTTTGAACCATCTTCCAAGAAGGCCCACATCGACCTCATCAAGGACGACAAAACCTTCTCCACCTCATTCACCAAGGTCACCACCTTCACCCACAGAGTCTATATATCCTTAATATATTCCTCCTAACTTTTTTTTTCATTAAAACCATTTCCCTGGGACTTCTGACTTATCAATGTGATGGTGAGGCTCCTTCTTCTCTTCCCTTCCTGTATCCTAACATGATCGATGATGATATAGCTTCTATTAATTTTGTTCAACGTCAGGATGATGAGTATATCCTCACCTACCTTAGTGTAGAAGATTATTATATTCATCGATCATTACCTTCTGAGATCACAAACCATGTTAAATGAATTGATCATCAAAATCAATAGTAACACTCAAGATGACCCACACATTCTAAAGATAGGTCAATATTTAGACATTGTTGAATAAGAAGCTTTCAATTCTTTATTGAAAGTATTATAACAATGCTTTTGTCTTACTCCTATGTTGATATGCTCGGTATTGACCCAAACAGTTTTGGTCCACAATATTGTAAATGTTATTGAAGCCAAACTCATAAAACAAAAGCTGCGAAAAATGCATCCTCACATTTCCCTTCTTGTCAAAAGAATAACTTCAGTGCCTTCTCTCGGTCTCCTTCATCCTACCCATTGATTATCCTAACTGGATCTCTAACATTGTTCTTGTCACAAAAGCAACATAGGAGGAATCCACATATGCATGAATTTTCATAAACTAAAATTCATCTTTTCCTTAAAGACGAATTTCGTTCTATCTAGTATAGACCATCTAATTGATCTCACCGCCGGCACATGAGATGTTATCACTCATGGATTGATTCTCGGGTTATAACAAAATATTACTCGCCCTAGTAAGATAAACAAAAAACCACCTTCATCACTCTCTGGGGGACCTTCTTGCTATCAGGTCATACCCTTTGGCCTTAAGAAACACCGGTGTTACATATCATCAAGCTATGACTTATATATTTCATGACATCATGCATCACATAGTGGGAGATTATGTAGAATGGCCTTCTTACTACATTCCAAACATGTCGAGCTAAACACCTTATGGTCCTTAAGGTTTAATTTTGACCATCTCATCAAGTATTGTGTTCACCTTCAACCTAAGAAATGTTTCTTCATTGTCCTCTCAAGAAAAATTATTTGGTTTTATCATTTATTTACATGGCATAGATTTCAGATCCCACTAAAATCAAGGCTATTCTTGAAATGCCTCCACCTACTAACCTTCTCCAATTGCATCGTAGTTTACAAGGTAAGTTGTAGTCTATCCATTCATTTTATTTCACATTTTTTTTAACCATTGCCACCCCCAATCATACATCTCCTCATAAATGGACGTCTCCTTCAAATGGGATGATAAATGCCAAAAATCCTTTAAGGCCTTGATAACAGTACCTCCTCCAACCACCTATACTCATTCCTCCTAAAGATGACCAACCATTTTACCTTTACATTTATGTTATGGATCATTCCTTGAGAGCCATGCTCACTCATCACGATGAGAAACACATGGAGAAATAAGGTTATTATATAAGTCGTATGATTTTAGATTATGAAACGTGATACACCCATGCCAAAAAAACTCTGATTAGCCTTAGTTTTTGTCATCTAATAAACTGTCTTCATTACCTACTTAACCACAAAAATGTTCATGTTGTCACCAATACAGACCCCTTACATTACATGTATGCCAAGCCTTACCAACATCAGTGTGTTGCGCGTTAGCATCATGCTTATTGCAGACCTAGACCTTCGAATTAACTCATAAAAAATCTATCAAAGGCTAAACTATCATTGACAAACTGGTTCAGACACACCTCTCTTCTGGAAATCAATCCCTCTAAATTTGATTTTCCTAGAACGAATCCACTGTACTAGCGATCTCGTTGGATGATACAACAATATTTACTTGATGACCTTATTCTTTGATGGTTCCAAATGTTCAGCATGTGGAGGTGGTAATAGGATTTATCCTCATTCCACATGACGGTGAGCCTATGTCGTTATCCTTTCCAACTATATTTTGAATGTACAAACAATATCGCCAAATTTGAGGCACTTGTATTAGGCCTTCAAACCACCATTACCTTATACATCAAATCAATTAATATCTTTAGTGCAATTATCAGCTAGGTGTAAATCAAGTCAATGGTATATACCAGTGTCACAACAAAATACTTAAAAAGTATAAGAATCATTTAGAAATACTTTTAACTACCTTTGACCGTTATGAACTTCAAACCACTCCACATTCCACTAACAAATTTGTGGATACCATTGCCTGCCTTGCTTGTCTTAGACACTGCCTTGCCCTCCTGACATAAAAATAATTTTTCATAGTACTAAGGATGCAATCACCTTCCTATCTATTTCGATATGTCAACCTCTTTAGAACCATTACACCTAACCCACAAGACCTTCGGTATAAGTAGTTTACAAACTACCTTTCCCTATCAATTCTACCTCCCTACCTTACTTGTAATGGGAAACACTCTTTTCTAAAAAGTGTCTCTTTCTATGTCATCATGGGTGGCCTTATTTATAAATGTGGCTTTGACAGTATCCTCTTACGATGCCTTAAAAGTTATGAAATTACTTATACCATCAAGGAAGTTCATGATGGAATTTGTGGAGGTCACTTTAGTGGCTTAGCAATCTCTAAACACATCCTTCTCCTGTGCTATTATTGGCCCACCCTTAACCGTGATTGTTATGACTACGCCAAAAATTGTATTAAATTCCAACAACATGTTAATCTTCATCACACGCCTAGTCACATCTTATAGGTCATACGATATCTTTATCCTTTCTCTCAATGGGGTTTGGATCTTGTCAGAGAGATCAATCCTCATTCTTCATAAGTCTATCAATGGATTATTACTACAACCAAATACTACACTAAATAGGTAGAAGTCATCCCCCTCGTCTCTACAAAATCTGAAAAAAAAAAAATTCATTAATCATCACATCATTTTTTGCTTTGGCATTCCTCATCGCCTCATGACTGATAACAGAAAACAATTAAAAAAAAACCCTATGGAAACTTTGTGATGCATTCGACATTCAACTTAGTTTTTCTTCACCTTATTACCCACAAAAAATGGCCAAGTTGAATCAAAAAACAAAAAATTGAAAAAAAATCTTATGAAAGTGGTTGACGATATAGGAAAGTATTGACACACACACACATTCCTTTTGCTTTATGGGCTTACCGTACTAGTATTTGTATTTCAACTATGGCCACACATTTTTATCTTGTGTACGGTATAGAGGCTATCATGCCTTTTGAAGTATAGATTTTGTCCCTTTGTATCTCGCTAAAAGAGATGCTCAATGATGATTATTTTCACCAAGACCATTTGGTACAACTTAAGTTATTAGACGAACGTCATCTTAATTCTCTTGATCATCTTCAAATCTACCAAAAATGAATCAAACATGCCTACAAAAAATGTTTCCATGAATGAACCTTTAATGTTGACAACCTCATCCTAAAGGAAAATCAACATGTAATTAAAGAGGAGAAAAGTAAATGGGGAAAATTTTCTCCTAATTAGCTTTGACCTTATATCATTACTCATACATATGGATTAGGTGCTTATCATTTGTCTTCACTTGACAGTAAACCTGAACCTAAGCCCCTCAATTCTTTGCATCTTTGAATATTCTATTGTTTAATCAAGTCCTATATCACCTTCTGTCTATTTAACGCTCATCCTTTGATCACCATGTACCTTCCATTTTAACTATTTTAAGGATCCACAACTCAACAAGAATCATGTGATTACCTGTCACTTTTTCATCATTATCTTCAATATGAGTACCATGGCCCTACTCATGACATGATTCTCATGGATATTTTTAGTCTTTTTCAAGATGGAATCCCATGTTCATTCATCATGTAAACTCTCTCTTCCATAGTTATCCTCTGTGTGCTATCATTTTTCCTTCAAACCAAGAGCCTATTTTTCTCTATAGTCTTGTCCATGACTTAACAGTCTAACAAAAAATAATATCAAAAGTAAAATGGGATTCAACTCCTTGAGTAAAAATTCTAGAAAAAAGATGATTCCCTCAAAAATTACATCTATTCTCTCTAATCTCATTGCTATAAATAGACTGCTCCCTCAAAGGACAACTATACAAAGCTAGCCATATTGTACTTATTCTCTCATCAAAAGAGGACTATTGTTGTAAAATAAAATAAAATATTTAGAAAGCTTCCCACATCGATCAACTTCATGAAGACCTCAAGGAGATAATATACTCATCCCACATAGAATTTTTGCATCAATCTATCTATCAAAAGAACAACAAAAAGAATAAAATGATATATTTTTTTTCATGGACTTACCTATTTTGATCTCAGGTCTCTTGATAAGTAATAATGTTGTCTTACACTAGATTACGCTAAAAACCAACCATTTTCACCTCATTTCCTTTTCACCCTAATTTCCTACCTTCTCAAGGGAATTATTACAAACAAGACATTTTGTGATCATGTGAATTTCTTCACCCTTAGCATAGTCAATCATGCAACACATTTAAGGTCTTTTGTTTATAAGCCAATCTAAGGTATGATGAACTCAATATGGTTCTTATCAATTAGGAAAATCTTTTGTCTCCTCCTACTATTCACCTTCTTCATTACTTATTGATTATCCTATACAGAAATAGCCCATCGATACCTATGTTTTAAGGATTCCCCTTTCACCAAAATCAATCATGCCGAAATTACCTAGACTACATCATGCCTAAAACTAAAATCCTATTCCTCTACCTCATCTTATTTTTCCATAGATTATGGGAGAACTACATCGGCATGAGTCCATGATCATATTATTTTATTATGACTCTTTTGTTAAGTATTTTTTCCCCTGACTCTAGATGCCATCGGTTGATCAAAGCTAGTAACGACTAAGTATCAAATACTTGCGGTGGTCTCCACGTGTCTCATAGGCACATCTCCAACTTCTAACATTCAAGCAGGTTCTCAAATTCACACAGGAACTCCACGTGTCTTTCCAATGCATGTTTGATATAACCCAAAAGGAATGGGGGCCCTAAGTGAGCATGAGTCCTCCACGTGGCCCAAATGAGGAGTCTAAACAGACAATGACTTAGTGGAAATACCAATAAGATAGTACATGCATGGATTTCTATAAAAAACCAAAATATTTATTCCAAAACCATGAAGGTCAAATATCCAAATTAATAGGGAAGATAGTGGTGGTGTTGCATTTAAAATACTAGGGGCATGAGCCAAAAGGATAAGTACAACGCCTTATCAGAATTGAAGGAAAAGGGTGGTAGCTAAAGTGAAAGAGGAAAAAACATTTCCTATAAAGGGAGGTGAGATAGAAAGAAGAAAAAAAAGGAGAGGAAAAGAAAGGAATTTTGAGCCAAAGAAGAGGGAGGAGAAAAAGAGGAGAGTTGTGTATGTTTTATCTAGCCTTAACAAGCCTCTTCCATAAAAGAGAAGTGTAATATGTGCTTTTATGGGCCTTATACACCCTTTCTCTATATGAATAAAGAGTTCTTATTCTATGCAAATTGGATTTTCATATGTTCTAAACTTTTGTTTCTTTTATGAAAGGTAGTTATAAATGAGTCAGGAAATTCATCATGTTTGATGCCCTTAGAATTTCTTTGTTTCATTTATTAGCATTTGTTTCAGTTCCTCATATTTTTTGCATTATTAGAATAACAAATCATGTTGTTTATCCCTTCAAATATTCTTGATAAAGATCTCATATATTCTTTCATTTATTTTTAGAATTTGGTGTATTACCTATTTATTTTAGTCGTTTACATGCTTTTTTGAAACCTATTCCTGAAACTAGAGAAGATCCAACTTCTTTAAAAATTGGAGGTCACCTTAGAGCGTACATATCACCAATCTAAGGTTTCCTATGACTCTGATGGTTCATATGTAAAGAAAATTGTCAATAGTTTTCTTGGGATGCCCGGTGGTACGCATATTTCCTATAGGTTAAAGCATCACCCAAGATTTATCAACAAATGAAAAAAAGATCAAAAATGAGGAAGAAGGTCTCATAGACTATTTATAGGTATCCCCTCCATGAAAGAGAAGAGGAAGATAGGTTTAAAGGTCTCCATCCCCCTGGACAAGACTTTCTCAACCCCTCCACTAGGTAGGCCCTTCACTCAATCAATAAGGACCCTTAGACCTATCACTATGGAACACCTTCACCCTCCATTGCCAAGACCATTTGTTTCATGGGATCAGGGAAACCCACTCATTTTTCCCACACCCCTGGTGGTATGGAATCCCATTCTAGCTAATGCATTGAAAGTGTTGCCCAAGTTTAGTGGTAAAGACTTAAAAACCCCCAAGGATCATCTCTAAGACATAGTGGAAATATGTGTGGTGCATTATATAAGGGAGCAAGATGTTTCCTTACGATTACTAGCTTCCTCTTTCAAAGGGAGGGCCCTGGAATGGTACTGATCCTTGACCCCTAACACTATCGGTACTTAGGACCAGTTGGGAACACCATTTGTAGCAAGGTTCAGTGAGAAGGGAGATCGATCATTACTTCTACAACAATTAATTGGTATAAAAAGGAGTCGATAAGAGTTGATGATAGATTTCAACACCTGGTTCCATAAAAATTGGAAAAGGATTCCAGTCTTGGCTAGACCACCTGCAGGTATGGGTATTGTTTTCTACTTAAAAGCCTTAAATTCAGATATTTTGGTAATGATTTAGTCATCAGGAGGGGATTTTTTTTTGAAAGCCTATAGCATTGCGGTCCAAGCTGATAAAAATATAATTAATGTAGGGAATCTCCCTCCTAGAACTCTTTTTCCCATAAATCTTGGGATAACCCCCCTTCCGCAAGTATAGGCCCAAAGTTTAGCCTCAAGCCTTGCTTCTCTATAAAATTACCACTAGTAGTTATGGCCCCCACTCCCACCGCTACTGCCTCATCTTCATTCCCCAAGATGCACAAGATGAGAAACATCCTGAGAAGTCTTTCAAATGAAATAGTAAACCTTAAGAGAAATCATGTCACTTATCTAAAGCAAAATTATCTGAATGTCCAAAGTAGCTGACCTGCTTACCTACCTACATACTAGAATGCATAGAGGCCACTAGCTTCCTAGCCATTAAATCAAATAGTTCCTTTACCCACTCCTCTTCAAACCGCTCCCCCAAATAGCAATAGAGAGCTTATCCTTGGACAAAATCATCTGGCTGAGGAACCGAACGTCTAGTGCTTCCCTTGCAATAATCCTCATATGCTGAAATAATGTCCCTAAGGGAATTTACAACTAAGGATAGTCGAGTAACGATCAAGTGAGGGTTATGATGCAAGAACAGTTGGACCTCATCAATTTGAGGGAGCCCAAAGCACTACTTTCACCACTCAAATGCAAGGAATTTCTTTAGAACAAGAGGTTGAGATTACACCAGAGCATGCCCTTTTCTCCTGGGTATAGAGGGACGAGCTCATTTATATAAATGAGGTATCTATTTCAAAACATGTGCATTTTAACTAAAATATTCACTTCAAGAAAAGGATCATTGAAGCAGACACACCAGCTTTTGGTACGGTCCACAAGCTGTATAAAGAGTCTCCAACTATTATAAGTATGTCATTGCCAAAAATGAAAGAGGTTCCTAAACCAACTATACAGGAGAAATAAGTCAATCACCTTGAGAAGGAGATGAAAAAGCATCAATCCCCTCTTAAAACATCCCTAGCTAGACCCATCAATGTAGTACAACAGCTGAAAAAGGTGCTAGCCAGTGCATCCTTGTGGGATCTCTTAAGCATTCCTAAGTAGAAATAACTGCTCTAAGGGGCGTTAAGATTGGAGGAGGATGCGACCATGGTAGGTGCCATGAAGGAATAAGTAAAAGATGCATGGGTGCCATCAGAAGTCATATTGCTAAATCAAAAGGAAGAGGTGAGTAAACCAAGGCCCAACCCATTATTTTTTAATCTTATTATGGGAAAGAAGTTACTACATAATTCCATGATAGATTCTGGTACAAGCACTACTGTCATGCCTCAGGCAATAGCAGATGATTTAGGAGTCTAGTATGAGCCCTTAAAGGTTATGTAATTTGACAAGAATTTTGTGCCAACCATAGGCATTATCAAGGGACTCCAATTGCAAATCTATTCCTACCCAAATATAATGGTTCACCAAGATATCATGGTGGTTAATGTCCCACCAATATTCAAGATCTGCCTCTCCTGAGACTTCACAACTAAAATTAGTGCGTACATGTCTTTGGATTGGTCCCATTTAATATTACACATAAATTATGGGTCTAAATCGAAGGTCTTGGCCAAAACACTCTCCAAGGAACACATAAGAGACCAATTACCTTTTGGTTTCGAGGCCTCTCATGCTATGATCACAAGAGAAGAAGAGCTATATATAGAGGATAGAGAACCCTAGGAGGGTGACCGTCTATCTAATCTTCCCCCTAGATATCCATTTGGAAACTTCTATTCAACCATCCTGGGCACTTATGTCATTTCTGATGAAAACGCCACAATCCCAAAGGTAAAAAGTGAGGGTGATGCACCAGGGACAGACTCCCCTAATGACCCTCTAATATGGAGCTTATATTTTAATGGGATCAGAAGTAAAAACAGATCACTATTTGGAGTTTTCCTTACCTCTCTAACAAATAGGAAGATTCTCCAATTGGTACATTTCTAGTTGTCTTGTACTAGTAACGAAGAGGAATACGAGGCCTTGGTGCACAATTTATGCACCACCCAGAAGGAAGGTATCAGGAAGCTAAGGGTATTCAGTGATTTAGAATTAGTATTCACATAAGTAAGGAATGCCACCACCACTAATAACCCAAGGATGAGATCCCACCGGCACCGGGTCTGGGATCTAATAGATGATTTTGAAGCTTTTGACATTAAGATAATCCTCTGTGAGGAGAATGCAGAGGCTGGTAGAATGGATACCATTGGGTCTTAGTCTTACCTAGCCTGGGACCCTGTAGAAAATAAAGACTTTGTTGGTGCCATTTTTGAGCTTGCATGTTGTGCCCTAATTTGTCATATCCAATTTTTCTCAGAAATATTTTATCTCTGAAATTAGTGATCTACAATTCATCCCCTCCAGTTGAATGCTTCAAAAATGCCCATAAACTTGTTGTTTTTCCCGGGGTGGTTTTGTGGAAAATTTTCCTTTTTCCACAAAAGAAACAAAGTTGATAGAATTGGTCCACGGTTTCAAAAGGACCCACCTTTGGACATGTGGTGGGCCCAGGAGGTAGGCGGGGAAAAGTGGAAAAAAATTCCAAATTTTCAAAAGGTCACAAATACTTTTTCTTTAAAGGCATGGGTCCGATCCAATCATTTTTTGACACATGTCCCACCTTATCCAAAGTTTAAAAAGGTAATATTGATCTTATTTTTGGATTGCATCTTCCACGTGGAGGGTTGATATTAAAAGGTGGATGAGATCAACGGTTACTATGCATCCATTTGTTTTGGTTGCCATGGGAGCTCCAAGAAGCTTGGAAATCACGTTTTTGCATCAAATTTCATCAAATCTTATATGATTTTCTATCTTCTTGGCCTTATGAGAACATTGGCATCAATTTCATGACTTAATTCTTTGATCTATGGTGTTTTTGAAATCTTTTGTAATTAGGCCCGATAAAAAATGTGAAATGACAAAATTAAAAGTTGCAGAGGTAATTTGAAAAGGTAAAAAGGTAAAAATGATGAGTCAAAGGTGTTTACATGCCTTAATGATAAAAAACATGCCTCCAGGATGGATGATCCAAATATTTGTAATAATTTAATCTTTTTTGACACACTTGGTAGCCTACGAGTGTTTTTCTATTTGATGTCATTTTCATTGAATCATGAAGAATTGTTGTAACAAACTTGATCCCATGGCATATTATTTTCTTGGGAAAGAAGGCTCCAATGTGGAATAGGGTATATAGTGAATTTTGGAGAAATTGTAAAAGGAGGGGGAGTTGAAAATTATGATAAAATACTGAAAGAAAGCTCATTTTTCTGAGAAATCCACCAAAGAACTAGGTTAATGTCTCATGTGTTTGAAATTCATGTATGTACACTGGTTACAAGTGTATAACCATCACACAGCTCTAAGATTGTTCATGTAACTCTCCCCTACTGTTTAATCTAACAAGTTTTGAATTAAATTTGTGTTTTCTTTGGGCAATATGACATCTGTTATCTTTTTTAAATGCCTACAAATAAATTTTATTGTTCTTGTTATAATATTGCATTGAAAGTCTTTAGAAATCACATAGAATCTCCATTTCTTGTTGATAGTTTAGTGGCATTTGAAATCTCATGTTCAGAAGAGCCTTCATTTGATAAGGAGATAAACAAATTTAAAATCACTTTACCTTCCTTGACTGCAGAGATTGTTTGTAAGCCATTGGGGGCACCTTAGGCATGGTTTGATCAAGGATTTGTGTGTTTAATTGAGTTCTTTACTTCAATCCTTTGTGGTGAGTTCTCAAAGATTGTGTGAAGAGTGCAACCTAGGCTTCCATTTTTCCCTCTTCTGGTTGAAGGAACATTCTGATTATTTGAGGCATTTCATCTGATAGTTGTTCAAGTATTGTAGAGATTGTCAACGATCTGATCTATCCTAGTTTTTCTTGTCAATCCCCCACCAAAAAATCACCTAAACAACAAATATCTTATCATATACTATTCCTTAAAATATGGTCTAACATGTCCTTAAGCTCCATGACATATCTGTGGTGCTGCTCAGACTGAAAAGGAGAACAAATTTGGATACCAACACGAGTGGCACCACTGCTGGGAACTTCTTGGAATTTCTTGGTGTTTCTGAAGTGTTTGAAGAATTTGATCATTTGTGTATTCAAGTATTTGAGCTGCTACATTGGTAAAATATCATTCTATGTTTCAGATTTATAGGTTTTAAGAAAAATTTTCAAGCTATGTCTGCCCTTTTTTCATTTCCTAGCAGTTTATACACTTTGGTTGCATTGTGATTGATTGATCTAAGAAAAAGAAGGTCTGATTTAAAAGGGTTTGCAAAGTTTTTCAGTGCTAGCAAGCATTTGACAAATTATTTTAGTGCATTCTTACATAACTAAGGTGAAATTCCTTAGTGGTGACTCCATGTTGATTTGATCTTGAAAATACCAGTTGTCTTACCTTTCTGTCATTTATAAATTGTTGCTAAAATATGCAAAACTTGAAGGAAGAAGATCTCTCTTCATCAAATATTCTACTAAGAAGTTGTTTATAGATTCAAGAAACTCAGAGCTAGAGGGGAGAAAGGTGTGGTAGGTTGTTGGAGACTTCACTATAAGAAAGGAGATCCCTATTGTTGAGTTTGAAAGTGAGCAGCTTGTTATTGATGACTATAATTCTTCTTCAAGTAGATCTGATTCAGAAAATCCTATTACAGATTTGAATTCCCCATCAGGAGAGGGATCTTCTTGTGCATTTGAAAGGCTTGCTCCTAAATCTACTCTTGCATTTTCTAAATTTTCTAGATATCATCAAGGAGTGCCCTTGAGAGATATCTATTTTGAAGATTTCATTCCCATTCCCCAAAGACCTTGCACTCCTCATCAGCTTGTTTCACCTCCAAGATCACCTCCACCAAACAATATGTATCATCCTAGACCTCCATTTGTTGTTAACACCTTTGGTTCTATAAATTTTAGAGGAATGGATGGTTACCCAAATTTTTTCCCACAAGATGTCAGAAATAGGTTGCCAAAATTCTAGGGTAACAATGCTATTACTGGTGATCAGCATCTCAAACTTTTTGATAATATGATGGAAGATTTTGAGATAGAGTTTGAAGATGTGTATATTAAGTTGTTTATTCATACACTAGAAGAAGATGCTAGGGATTTTTACAAGGCTCTACCTGATAAATTTATTGATTCATGGAATGAAATAAAATGCATTTAGGTTACAATATGGTGACAAGATAGATCCTATATTTCTTTTATCTGAGTTTGAGAATATCAAGAAGAACCCTAACGAATTAGTCCATGACTTCAACACAAGGTTTAAAAAAGCTTTGAGAAGGTTTCCAGTTAATCTGAGGCCTTGTGATGAATCTTGTATAATCGAATACGCAGATGCATTTGATAAGAAGGTAGCCTTTTACCTAAGAGACAAGAACCCAACCAATCTAAGACAAGATTTCACCATGGAACTTCAAAATGAGAACAACAACAAGGTTGTTGGGAAACCTCTCATGAGGGATGGTGTAACATTAATAAACCCTAAAAAACCTCAAGCTAGCAAAGGTGCTGATTTGGAGGAGGTTGAGAAAACTTTGGTTGGGGCTGTCAAATAAATCTCATACAAGTTGGCAAGAGCTGAGAAGGGAATTGGGTAGACTTCACAAGGTCAGCCTAGGCCGTAAGCAAAAGATAGATTTGACAATCATCCTAGGGGTGATCAAAGACAAGATGATAGAGGTAAAGGACCTATGGGAGGGGGAAATAGATAACCCCAAGCACGTGAAATTAGATTGGTTCCTGACCCTCTAACTTACAGGGTTTCTTCTATTGATGTAGTTGTTGATATGGATTGGTGTGATAGATGTTTTCTTCCTCATCCTCCATGTGAAGTGGACCAACAGGTTGATGAAGATGATAATGGGGATGGAACTGATGATGATACTTGCATGGTGGGTTGTTCTTTAAGCCCACAAGGAGGAGCAACATCTACTAAAGTAATAAGTGCTAGGATTGCTGCAAAATTTTGGGATTGCATCAAATAGGTACAAGTATTGCTTCCCCCTCATACTCTTGAATTTGATGTAGTGCAAGCCTTTGAAATTCCTAACAATGAATTTGAATACTTAATATCTTTGATGATTAAGAAGTATGATGGTGGTATCTCGTCGGAGGAAGATAGAAAATTGTTGATAAATGTTGTTATAGCTCAGGAGAAAGATTATAACACTAGAAGTAAAGTTGTTAAACGAAGTGGGCCTCTAGCCAAAACTAAAACACTTTTTCTCACAAGCGTTCCCAAAGAAGCTCCTAGGAAAGAAACACTTGCCAAAATCTCTGTTGTCTCAAGAAAAAATTACAGTGCTCCTCATGCCAAGCTACCAAGAATCCATTGTCATCTAATGAATCTTCTTGTTTCCCTTCCAATGTTGTTTTGCCAAAGGGTGTCCCCTATGACATAGCCCATATGTTGAGCCAAATCAGAGTGAGTGTTCCGGTCATTTAGTTTCTTAGAATTCCTGATAAGAAGAGAACATTTGAGTACTTGGGATTGAAAGAAGAAAAGATCACTCCAGGTGGAAAATTAAATGTTGTTGAGACTCCCGATCAAGTAATTCTTGACTTTGAAACACCACCAACACTCGAAGTTCTTAGAGAGACACTTGAGGTATATTTGGGGGCATCTTTGGTTGATTCCTAGTTGAATGTTGATCCATTCTTCACAACTTTGCTCATAAAAGATAGGCTACTTCACAATAGTATGTTTAATTCTGGTGAATCATGTAATGTCATGCCTCTAGAAGTCATGAATGAGTTGGATATGAAAGTGACAACTTCCTATGGGAAGTGTACTACCATGGATTCAAGGGAAGTTCCAGTGGTTGGTTTTGTGAAGGGTTTGGTAGTGCAACTTGCAGCCTATCTAGGTAAGAATTTGAAACTTGATGTTGTAATTGTTGACTACCCTGCCAAATGGGGTATGAGTTTGTCAAGAAAATGGGTTGCAAGTGTTGGTGGTAGCATGCAGATGGATATGTCTTTTGCCACCATTCCCATTGAGGGAAGCCTTGACAAACTTTATGGTGAAAAGAAGATGTTGCACCTAATTGAAGATCCCAACAATGCTTCCTATGAGGTGTTGTTTGCTAATGTAGATGTTGAGAATTTCATTGGTTTTGCTGATGGAAAAGAACACAAGATGGAAAAATCAAAGTGCCTTGATATGGTAGGTTCTCCTTGGACCTTGCTATTTGATGGAGCTTGCTCCAAATTTGGAAATGGTACTGGTATAGTTCTGCTTTCTCCTAGTTTGGAAGATTTTGATTTTTCCTTCAAACTTAATTTTGAATGCACTAACAATGTTGCTGAGTATGAGGCATTGTTGTTAGGGTTAAGAATTACATGGAAGTATGGACTCAGAGTTGGTTGTCAAACAAATAAGAAAACTATATGCTATAAAAAATTAGAGTATGAAATAGTATAAGCATACAGTTTGGGATCTGATTGAAATGTTTGATTCCTTTAACATTGTGTATCATGACAGAGGTCTCAATGATGCTCCTAACAAGTTGGTAGTGTTGGGGTCAATATTTGGAGTTTGCACCGTTTCACCTTATTGTGAGTACAATGTTGAAGTGTTGACGGCCAGTTGTTTGATGATGATTCTCAAGTGCTAAGGTTATTACAAAAACAAGGTGAGTTTTCAAATCATAATATTTATTGGGAGCCAATGGTATGCATGACTGAAGGAAGAGAAACTTTGTTTGGAAAAGATATCATCCAATTGAAAACAAAGACCATTCCTAGAGTTCTTGTTGCACTTGAGTCAAATTTTAACAATGTTGATTGCATCATAAATAGAAACATTTCTACCTCAAGGGATGTGGAATAGCATGAATTGGGAACAAAGAAAAAACCAAGGAATGTTTGGTTGGGCAGAAATTTAAGTAAAGAAGAAAAATATTCTTGTGCCCAACTCTTGAAAAAATATCAAGACTGCCTTGCTTGGTCCTATTTAGAGCTAAAATCATATAGAGAAGATTTATTTCAGCATGAGATCACTCTTGAAACAAATGAAAAACTATTTAAACAAAGGCAAAGGCCAATTAATCGACTTCTCTCCATGAAAATATAGGAGGAGTTAAGGAAGTTGAGAGATGGAGGTATTATTCAGCCCACTAGATATTCATCTCGGGTTGTAAACCTTGTGCCAGTTAGAAAGAAGAATGGAGATATTAGACTTCGTGTAGACTTCAGAAATTTGAACAAAGCCTCCATGAAGGGAAATTATCCCTTGCCAAATATGGAAAATATGTTGTAGCTTGTGACAGGGTCTGAATTACTTTCTACATTGGATGGTTTCTCTAAATATAATCAAGTGGTTGTCAAAGAATCAAAAAGACTTAAGATAACATTCACTACTCCTTTGGGAACATATGTTTTTTTTAGGATGTCATTTGGTTTGATGAATGCTAGTGCCACTTTTCAAAGAGTAATGGATGTTGCTTTTGTTGGTTACATCAATGAGTTCGTTATAGTTTACTAAGATGATGTGACTATATTTTTAAGGCAGAGAGGTGATCATTTGTATCACTTGGAGAAGATGCTGATCAGATGTAGGGAGTATGAAATTTCTCTTAATCTAAAGAAGTGTTATTTTGGCATGAGAAAGGCCAAGTTTCTTGGTCACATTGTGTCAAAATATGGTGTTATGATAGACCCTGAGAGAGTGGAAGCAATCAGCAAGATACCTATCCCAAGAACCAAGAAAGGCATCCAATATTTCTTTGGTTAGATTAATTTTATTAGAAGGTTTGTTTCCAACTTTGCTGAGTTGAATCTTCTAATCACAAGCATGCTAAAGAAGGACTAAGTTATCAAATGGGAGGAGGCTTCCATTCAAGCTTTTGAAGGAATTAAGGATGCACTTAAACATGCACCTATTTTAGCAGCCCCAAACTATAAGAGGCCTTTCCAAATATTTTTCTTTGCCTCTGAGTATACCACTGCTTCTATTTTTTTGCAAAAGGATGAGAATGAGGTTGAGAGGCCTATTGCCTTCTTTAGCAAGGCTTTACAAGCTACTAAGTTAAAGTATACAATCATGGAGAAACAAGCATTTGCCTTTGTGAAAACAACAAAAGTTTTCAGGCCTTATATATCGAGTTCAAAAGTTGTTGCTTATGTTCTCCACATCATGGTGAAAGACATCTTATCAGAGATGGAAATCTAAAGTAAAAGATGTAGATGGGTGAAAAAACTATAGGAGTATGATATGGACATCCAAACCAAAAATTTGGTACGAGGTTTAGGTCTTGTTAAGCTCATGGTTGAGAGTAACTTGCAGAATGTGGAAGTGAATCAGCTAGAGGAAAAAAGGGTAGATGTGCTTGCAAATTTGGTAAATTCTGAGTGGTACAAGGATGTAATATTTTACCTTAGACACCTTTTTTGTCTTGATCTTTTAAAAAAAATCAAAAAATAACCCTCAAGCTAGCTTCTCAAAAATATATCATCAAAAACCTTGGGCTGGCTTGGAAGAACCATGAAGGTGTCCTCTTGAAATGCATAACTGAAGATGAAGCTCCCAAGATAGTTGTTGATTTCCATGGGGGAGTTTGTGGAGGACACTTTGCTGGAAGAGTAATAACACATAAGATTTTGAGAGCTGGTTATTGGTAGCCTTCTCTCTTCAAAGATGCAACCCAGCTAGTTAGAAAATGTGATAGTTGGCAACGTTTCTATGGAATACTGAAAGCTTCAGGCTCCCTTCCTTTGTAGAGTGTATCAATGGAATCTCCTTTCAAGCAATGGGGGATGGACTTCATTGGTGAGATTTTAGATCCTTCTAGTGCTGGCCATAGGTGAATTCTTGTAGCCACTGATTATTTTACAAAGTGGGTTGAAGTAATCCCATCTAAAAAGGAAACACACCAAGTGGTAATGGAATTCTTGTTAAATCATATCATATGCAGATTTAGAGTCCCAATCAAGATTGTAGCTAATAATGTCACATGCTTTAGAGCTAAACCTTTAATGGCAATGTGCAATGAATATGGAATCAATCTAACTTATTCTTTGAACTATAACCCCCAAGGGAATGGACAAGCTAAGTTCAGCAATAAGAATTTGTTGAAGAACATTAGAATAACCTTGAGCAAAACAAGAAGAAATGGGGTGAACAATTGAAATTTGTAGTTTGAGATGATAGGATAACTCCTAAAAGGGCTACTAGTAAAATCCCATTTGAATTAGTGTATGGAACTTAGGATTTATTACCCTTACACCTGCAATTATCTTCATTTCATTTTTCCTAACAGTTAGAAGATCAAGAGCTTGGCTCATATGAATCAAGGATCAATCAGATTATTGAGCTTGATGAGGAGAGAAGAGCATCCCATCAAAGGCATGCCAGATTTAGAGATACATTGAAGATATTGTTTGACAAGAAGGTCACTCCTAGAGCCTTTAAGAAGGTCTTGTTATGGGATAGTAGGCATGAAGATAAGGGCAAGCATGGCAAATTTGATGCATCATGGATGGTCCCTTATGCCATTGATATCAGAATTGGTGAACATACTTTCTTTCTCAAGGAATTAGACGGGGAATTGCTAGAGCTTCCTATTAATGGCAGACATTTGAAACATTTCTTGGATTAAACCCCAAATTTGAGGTATGCACTAGCTTGTACAGTGTATAGTGTATGGTTTTTGCTTTGTTTTTGGTGTTTTGTCGGTTTTGTGGTTTGTCTTGCTGTGTGGCAGCCATTTTTGTTGGGTTCTCAGCTAGTTTTTGATGATTTTGGCTCATGACTCCTTTTCCCAATGGATTTTTTGGCACTTGATCTACATTTTGTCCTTATGGCACTCACTGGGAGTGCCCATCCCCAAGCAAGAGCCAATGTTGGTGCCATTTTTGATCTTGCATGTTGTGCCCTAATTTTTCATATCTAATTTTTCTTAGAAACATTTTATCTTTGAAATTAGTGATCTATAATTAATCCCCTCTAGTTGAATGCTTAAAAAATTCCCATAAACTTGTTCTTTTGCCCTGATTTGAAATGATATTCCAAGTTTGCCACTTTTTCTGCCCTAGTTTTTCCAATTTTGTGGGCTGTGTCGTTTTCCCTTTGCCAGATCATGCAAAAAATTGAAATTGATCAAATTTTAATTGTTAACAATTAGAGACACATTGCCAAGGTTGAAAATAATGTCAAATCATGATTCAATTGATTTAAAATTAAAAAAAATTCATCCTTGTTGAGAATTTTGAATTCTAGGGCATCCTTTGAATTTTTTACGTTTTGACGGTCATACGGGTGTCAATTTCCCATCAAATTCATCATCACAAGGTAATGGCAACGTGGCGGGTTCTTATTATCTGAGGGGTGTCAGGAAATGTTTCTAAGTTATCATTTTTTGAATTTGTGACAAAATGGTAAATTTGGATTCATGGCTCCGCCTTCTGTAGGAAGTGCCTATGTGGCATATTTTGATTGGCTAGGGGATTGGTGGGTGGAGGACTTTCCTTAGGAAATTTTGATTTCATTTTGAAAAATTTTCAAACTCAAATTTTGGGATGAAGCTTTGCAATAAGTCAAGAAGTGACACGTGTGGAAGAAAAATGGATAAGCGGGGTTTTGAGAGTTTTTGAGAATTTTTGCCTTTGGAGGAAAAAATCTCAAAATTGAAAAATGTTCTATGTTGCCACTGGAAAGAAATTTGTATGAGGAGGCAAAGGTTCAAACCTCGGAGGAAACTTTGAAAATTTTGCAATTTTGGGAAAATGTTTTAAAACCAAAATTTTGTGCATGGCCCCGACTAGGTGTAAGTTTGAAGCTTGTGAGAGATCATGGAACTTCGGGGGACAAAGTAAAATTTTTCCTTTCTGGCAAAAGGAGCTAAAGTGTAAATGAGAAGTGTGCCCCCGTAGCCTATCCATGGTGGACATGTGGTACATTTTAAGAAGTCAAAGGAAGAGCATGGTGTTAGGATAAATTTTATTATCCTATTATTAATTATGCATAGTAGGATTATTTAATTAATTTTATTAATTAAATAATTAATGATTAAATTGTTATATGGTTAAACAACCATATTTGTCTGTTTGCACATTGTTATATTGTTATAAACAATATATTTGTCTTTATGTAATTTTGCTTCCCGGATGTTATTGGAAGCTTGTGAAATCTGGTTTTTGGTTGCACCTGTGCAACTCATTTTCCCGGATGTATTTGGCTGTGCAATATCTATAAATATTGCAGCCCATTCTCTGTAATTGTTTACTGATTGAGATTAATAAAATATCACAGGCTTCCGTCCCTGTTTCTCAATCTACATTTGGTACCAGAGCGAAATTCTGGCCCTGTGAAGGTGTGGAAGAGAGAGCAGCAGAGAGAGAGGAGATTGGAGACGTATTTGCAGCATTCGAGAGCCTGTGCAGCCTCGTGCAAACTCCCAGCCCCATCCCTGCCTCCCCCACATCCGCCTGTTCCTTCCAGGTACTTGGAAGGCAAATTTTTTTTGCACTGGTGCACTCAACACCAGGCAAAAATTGCTACAGGTATTGAATTTTTTTTTAAAAAAAAAAAAATTTCCCCAATCAGGGTTTTGATTTTACTGCATTTAGAGGTATATTTTGTTTTGGAGGATTGCTTTGCTGTGTATATGCACCTGCAGTGAATACACAGAGCAAAGAAAATAAAAAAAAAAGAGAAGAGGCATTTTTCTTGATCTAGCACCTGTACAAGGAGAAAAAAAAGCGTTTTTTTGAGAGCATATGCGCCCTTTGCTGTCCCATGCGCGGCCAGCATAAGAAAAAACATTTTTTGGAGCAAACAACAAGAAAAGCGCGCCATTTTCTGCCCCCAGCGCCTGCACAAAGGAGAAACAACGTTTTTGTGAGCACATTCAACAAAAAACGCGGCCCAGACATTGAAAAAACGCGGCCAGTGATCAAAAACGCAGTCCCAGGCAAAGAATACAGCAAAAACACGCACCCAGGCAAGGAAAAATGCGGCCAGGGCAATAAGAAACAGCAGAAAAGGAGAAAAACGCGCCCCAAAGGAGAAAAACGCGCCCCAACACAAAAAACGCGGCCTGGGAAGGAGAAATTGCGGCCTGAGCAAAGAAATAAAGTCTCGGATCCATTTTTTGGGCAAATAGAACCCTAAAAACTCCCCTTCACCAGCATGCGCCACGTGGCATTCATTTTTCAAGAGGTAAGTCAATTTATTTGACAATAAATACAAATTTCTTCCTTTCATAGTCCAAGCGCCCCAAGTGGCCAAGTTGCTTATTGCATGTGCCTTAGGAGTGAGAGGTTTGAGGATCAAATCTCACAAAAAACACTCAAAAACTCTCCTTTTGCATCTGGCGGAAATTTTGGCAGAACTGCTAAATTTAGCAGCTTTTTTAAATTTAGTTATCATTAACTAAATTTAGCGGAGAATCCCTAAATTAGGGTAAAAATTTTTTTTTTCTCCCATTTGGTCTGTTTTCTCATTCCAGACATTTTTTGCAAAAGGAGACCCACCTAAAAATTGCATTTTCAGCTATTTTTTCGCAATTTTTAGCATTTAGGGCTCAGGAGGTCACCAGGACCCCGAAACTAAAAAAATTTTGCCTGTCATTCAAATTGTATTATATATTGTACTAATTTGCAGGTTGCCATAGTCAACTGCAAAACTTTGTAACTGCTAAGAAACTGGCAGAATTGTAATAAAAAAAAAAAAAAAAGTAAAATTGGTTCTGTAACACTCACGAGATCCTAGATCTCATTCGCAGCGTTCGGTATATACAGTGCCTCTGGGAAGCGCTTACGGGTAAAGCCGTCGCGACTAGTACTGCACTTAACGCCTAATATAGCTGCAACAACGTCGTCTGGGCATCGTCCCTATAAATCGATGGGGAGTAATAAGGTCACAGTGCACACACTATGAACCATCCCATCCGTCTGTGAACGATTGCAAGACATAAATCCGGACTGAGAAATTATCCGAGTATATAGCGAAGTTACGCGCGCGTATGAGGATATTTCTTTGAGCCGGTGTCAATAATCGCACAGACCCCATCAGTACTGTCTTGGTACCACGTATTGAATTCTTTCACGTATGTTAACGCCTCTTTCACGTACCACCGGGTATATAGAAAGGGTGAGCTTCTTCCACGTACCGATGGGTATATCGGAAGGGCGCGTATATAGAAAGGTTCGGTATATCGGACTGACGGTATATAGATTGGGAGACCTTATACCTGGAGTGATAAGAGCCAAACCCTGTCAGTGATCTCTGCAAAATGGGCACCAATGCCCCCAAATTTTTTCTTCCAGATTCACAATTGCTCAGAGGAAGCAACTATGCTGCTTGGAAGACAAAAATCAAGACATAGCTTGAGTTTGAAGAAATCTGGCCTGTTGTGATTGGTACTCTAACCAGATCACCAACGGATGCAACACAACAACGACAATTTGATAGAGCAGATCAGAAAGCAAAGCTCATCATCTTGTTTGGAGTATCTGACGATGTGCAAGTCCACATTCGAGATGCTACATCAGCAAAAGAAGCTTGGGATAAACTGAGCACAATATATGAGGCCAAGAACAAGAATGTCATACTCAATTTGTAGAGTCAGTTACATACACTGAAATTCAAAAAGAATGAGAAAATTGAAGCCTTCCTAAGAAGAGTTGCAGAGTTGAGGGCTTCACTTCTAGCCCTAGGAGAAGAGGTCAAAGATGAGTCTCTCGTTCCCATTGTTCTGAGAGCTCTCCCTTCTTCTTATCGAATTTTTGTCACAACTCTAAACTTGTCAGATACAACAATTAGTTTTGACAAGCTAGTAAACCTACTGCAACAAGAGGAAGCAATGCACAACAAGGATGATGAAGAGGAGCAGGCACTGTCTTCACATCAAAAATGGAAAGGAAAAGGTAAAGGAAAACCTAAATCCTATCAGAAGTCCCCACATCAGAATCAGTATCATGGGGACAATCAACAGAAGAAGCAATGTCCAATTTGCAAAAGAGCACATGACTTACAAGATTGTTGGTTTAACACATATAATAAAGGTTCATCAAGCAATTCTGGACCACAACAACAACAAACTTACAAGGGACAGTCAAACAACTATCACGGGCAGAAAAAGGGGAACTGGAAAAGAAGACCCCACCAGCAAGGTAATATTGCTGAGCAACAAGATCAGTCAGACAATGAAGACTTCTTGTTCACTGCTCAATCAAGTGAACCATCCACGTCATCTAGTGAAGTCTGGTATGTTGATTCGGGAGCCACTCGACACATGACCAGCCACAGAGACTGGTTTATTTCAATGAGGGACACGCCATCGAAAAATCATGTTTCGTTGGGAGATGATTCTTCATATACAGTACAGGGGATTGGAAACATTTCTCTACCCCTTGGTTCACGCAAATGCAAACTATCAGATGTTCTATATGTCCCTGGGTTGACAAAGAACCTTCTTTCGGTCAGTCAACTCCTAGATCACAACCTGAAAATTGACTTTGATAGTTAATCCGGCAAGAAAATGTGTTTGATTCGAGATAAATCCAGAGGCTCGAAAATAATTGCCAAAGCCTCAAATGTGGGACGAATGTTTCAACTTGATTTCATTCACAAAAATGATCAAGCACTCATGGCTAAAAACTCCACCTTAGCTCAGTTGTGGCATAGGAGATTTGGTCATGTAAGTTTCAAATATCTCGACACACTTCGCCGGTGTAATATGGTACATGGGCTACCATATCTTCAGAAGGATACAGACAAGTGTCCTCACTGCTTAGCAGGGAAACAACACAGAGTTTCATTCCAAACGAGTACTTTTCGAGCTCATGGTAAACTTGACCTGGTTCATACCGATCTTTACGGTCCGATGCAACCAAGTCATTCTGGATTCCAGTACTTCATGCTCTGTGTTGACGACTATTCACGAAAAATGTGGATTTTTTGTCTTCGCAAGAAAAGTGAAGCCTTTGAAACATTCAAAAAGTTCAAAGTGGCAGTTGAGAAAGAAACTGGTCGTCACATCAGAACTCTCCGCTCAAATCGAGGGGGGGAATTCACCAGTGATGAGTTCAGAGACTATCTACAAACTCACGGGATTCATCGACAAATGCCTCCTCCACACACACCGCAGCAAAATGGTGTTGTTGAGAGAAGAAATCGTACTATCATGGAAATGGTGCGATGCATGATCGATGATTCCGGACTTGCAAAGACATTTTGGGCAGAAGCAGCAAAAACAGCAGTGTATTTGTTAAACAAAGCGCCCACAACTGCTCTTGATGGAATTACACCACAAGAAGCATGGTCAAAAAGGAAACCATCCATTGCACACCTCAGAGTATTCGGGTGCAAAGCCAGCATGCACATACCCAAACAGAACAGAAAAAAATTGGACATGAAGTCACAAAATCTCATCTTCATTGGATACAGTGAAGAGACTCTTGGGTACAGACTGATGGATCCTAAGACCAGAAAAGTCTACACAAGCAGAGATGTTGAGTTTTTCGAGAAGAAGGAAGTAGAGACTCCTCCGGACTCGCAAGATGTAGATTTTTCACCAGTTGTAAAAACTGAAGCAAATGTTCCCTTAGAAGATGAAAGTGATGATGGGGATGATGGTGTTGATCAGATAGGACCACAACCCATGGGAACAGCTCAACGTATGCCTAAATGGTGTACAAGCACATTACGAGATGCAAGACTGGATGCTCCACCGGATACATCCACCCCTGGACCACGGACTCGCAGTAAAGCAAGAGAAGAAGTTAACTTTGCTTTGATGAGTAGAGTTATTGAAACAGACGAGCCATCTACAGTCCAGGAAGCCCTACAGTCAAAAGCTTGGAAAGATGCCATGGATTCTGAATATCAATCAGTGATGAAGAATAACACTTGGCAGCTTGTCGATCTTCCACCAGGGAAGAAACCCATTGGTTGCAGATGGATATTCAAAACTAAGTACAAAGCAAATGGGACAGTAGACAAGTGTAAAGCAAGACTTGTAGCAAAGGGGTACACACAGAAAGAAGGCATTGACTATGAGGAGACATTTGCTCCCACAGCTAAGATCAAAACGATCAGGATGATCTTTGCTCTAGCTGCTCAGTTTGGATGGAAAGTTCACCAGATGGACGTAAAAAGTGCCTTCCTGAATGAAGATTTGCAAGAAGAAGTCTACATGACTCAACCTGAGGGATATGTAGTACCTGGTCAAGAAGAAAAGGTATGCAGACTCAGGAAATCTCTGTATGGCCTCAAACAGGCACCCCGGGCATGGTACATCAAGATTGATGAGCATCTTGTACAACATGGATTTGTCAGAAATCCATACGATCCCAATCTCTACCTCAAAAAGCAAGGGGGGGAGATGGTGATTATTGTAGTTTATGTCGATGATCTAGTCATCACTGGAAGTTCAGTGAAGATGATTGATGAAACAAAGAAAGATCTTAAGCGATCATTCGACATGACAGATCTCGGGCTTATGCATTATTGTCTTGGACTGGAAGTATGGCAGAAAGAGAATCACATATTTGTTTCTCAGATGAAATATACCAAGACAACGCTCGAGAAGTTTAGGATGATGGATTGCACACCAATTGCTACACCTATGGAGAACAGATTACAGTTATCTCATTCAGATCCATCTCCTGAGGTAAGTGCCACTCTCTATCGGTAGCTGATTGGGAGTCTCATTTACCTGACCTACACTAGACCACATATCAGCTTTGCAGTGAGCTATCTATCCAGGTTCATGCAAGAACCCAAAATTTGTCATTGGAAAGCAGCAAAACGCATTTTAAGATATCTCAAAGGATCAGTGGATCTTGGTCTAGAATACAAGAAGAACGAAAACTTCTTCTTGACTGGATATTCGGATTCAGATCATGCAGGTAACATTGATGATAGAAATCCACTTTTGGATTTGTATTCTTTATGGGATCTGGACCAATATCATGGGGAAGTAAGAAACAACACTTTGTTTCTCGCTCTTCCACAGAAGCCGAGTATCGTTCTGCAGGAGAAGCTGTTTGTGAAGCGATTTGGCTACGTCGCATACTGGAAGGACTTGGAATACCACAGGACAAACCGACCACCATGTATGTTGACAACGAAGGTGTTCTCAAACTTGTTCGCAATCCAGTTTTTCACGAGAGAACAAAGCACATTGAAGTTCAGGTTCATTTCATACGCGAACATGTATTGAAGCACAACATCCAGCTTCAATTTTGTCCAACAGCTGAACAACGAGCAGATATTTTCACAAAGTCACTTGCACGTGACAAGTTCGAGTTGTTCAGAGCATTTCTCTCCTCATCTCTTCAGACAATGCACAATTAAGGGGGGGAATGTTAGGATAAATTTTATTATCCTATTATTAATTATGCATAGTAGGATTATTTAATTAATTTTATTAATTAAATAATTAATGATTAAATTGTTATATGGTTAAACAACCATATTTGTCTGTTTTCACATTGTTATATTGTTATAAACAATATATTTGTCTTTATGTAATTTTGCTTCCCGGATGTTATTGGAAGCTTGTGAAATCTGGTTTTTGGTTGCACCTGTGCAACTCATTTTCCCGGATGTATTTGGCTGTGCAATATCTATAAATATTGCAGCCCATTCTCTGTAATTGTTTACTGATTGAGATTAATAAAATATCACAGGCTTCCGTCCCTGTTTCTCAATCTACACATGGGCCCATGGTAGGTTTTAAATTTTTCAAATTTTACAGGAAGATTTGAAGGCAAAATACTAGACTTGGCCCCGTGGTGAATCAGAGAGCGCCACGTGGTGAGGAAGAGATCAAGCATCTGGGCCCATAGAGGTTTTGTGGAAAAAATTCTGTTTTCCACAAAAGAAGAAAAATTGATAGAATTGGTTCACGACTTTAATGGGACCCACCTTTGGACACGTGGTGGGCCTAGGAGGCAGGCGGGGAAAAGTGGCAAAATTTTCCAATTTTTCAAAAGGTAGAAAATATTTTTTTTAAAGGCATGGCGCGATCCAATCATTTATTGACACATGTCCCACCTTATCCAAAGTTTAAAAAGGTAATATTGAGCTTATTTTTGGATTGCATCTTCCACGTGGAGGGTTGATATTAAAAGGATGATGAGATCGACGGTTACTATGCATCCATTTGTTTTTGCTACCATGGGAGCTCTAAGAAGCTTGGAAATGACATTTTTACATCAAATTTCATCCAATCTTATATGATTTTGTGTCGTCTTGGCCTTCTGAGAACATTGGCATCATTTTCATGAATTAATTCTTTGATCTATGGTGGTTTTGAAATCATTTTTGTTCAGGCTCAAGAAAAAATGTGAAATGACAAAATTAAAAGTTACAGAGGTAATTTGAAAAGGTAAAAATGTAATAATGACGAGTCAAAGGTGTTTGCATACCTCAATGAAAAAAAATGTGCCTCTGGGATGGATAATGATCTAGATATTTGTAATAATTTAATCTTTTTTGACACACCTAGCATCCTACGAGTGTTTTTCTATTTGATGTCATTTTCACTGAATCATGAAAAATTATTGTAACAAACTTGATCCCATGGCATATTATTTACTTGGAAAAGAAGGATCCAATGTGGCATAGGGTATATAGTAAATTTTCAAGAAATTGTAAAGGGAGGGGGAGTTGAAAATTTCAAGCAAATTCTGAGAGAAAGCTCATTTTTCTGAGAAATCCACCAAAGAACTAGGTTAATGTCTCATGTGTTGGAAATTCATGTATGTGAGCTGGTTACAAGTTTATAGCCATCACACAGCTATGAGATTGTTCATGTAACTCTCCCCTGCTATTGAATATAACAAGCTTTGAATTAAATCTGTGTTTTCTTTGGGCAATATGATGTCTGTTATCATTTTTTAATGCTTGCAAATAAAATTTATTTTTCTTGTTATAATCTTGCATTGAAAGTATTTAGAAATCACATAGAATCTCCATTTCTTGTTGATAGTTTAGTGGCATTTGCAATCTAATGTTTAGAAGAGATTTTATCTAATAAGGAGATAAACAAATTTAAAATCACTTTACCTTCCCTGACTGCAGAGATTGTTTGTAATCCTTTGGGGGCACCTTAGGCATGGCTTGATCAAGGATTTGTGTGTTTAATTGAGTTCTTTACTTCAATACTTTGTGGTGAGTTCTCAAATATTGTGTGAAGAGTGCAACATGGGCTTCCAGTTGTGCCTCTTCTGGTTGAAGGAACATTTTGATTATTTGAGGCATTTCATCTGATAGTTGTTCAAGTATTGTAGAGATTGTCAAAGATTTGATCTATCCCAATTTTTCTTGTCAATCCCCCACCAAAAAAACACCTAAACAACAAATATCCTATCATGTACTATCCCTGATTTTCATTTGTATACCCACAAAAAGATCAAAGTCCATTTGTAAAAGTATGCATGACAGATCAGGATTCCCAATGTCTTTAGTAACCTTTGCCATGTTTTAAGAACATACCCATGTTTTGAGAAGTGACAACTCTTTAGAGTTTATACCTAGGGTATTGATCATGTTTTCATCAAGGTCTCCATCAAAGAATTTCAAGCAAAGAGAAGAAAATATTCATCTCCTTCACCATTACAAGGTTAAAAAATAGGTCCTCTTACCTTGGTTTCAAGGCACAACCTAAAATAGCTAGGACAAGATCAAGTCCTATTGGAGTGCTATCCATTTATCCACAAACCTGAGTTCCAGCTAGAGCACATCCCTGACTACCAATGACATACAATATGGTCTAATCTATCCTTAAGCTCCATTATATATCTGCAGTGCTACTGAGATCGAAAAGGATAAAAAATTTGGATACCCATAGACTCCATAAAGGTAATCATTCACCCCTCTATCCCTGACAACCTCCATCATTGGTAGGTGTTTGATAATGATTGATAGGTCATATATTTCCTCTAGCAATCTTATCAGTTTGTAAATAAACTCCAATCCAAGGTTGAAGAAGCATATGGAGACTAGGTAATATGGTTAAAGACAAATAAGCTCCCAAGAGGACTAATTATGCTTGAAAACATTTTTGACTCAAATTATGTTATCCTGGAGCAAAGGAGGTTCAAAAAATTAAAAGAGGATTATGCAGAGATGGAAATAGCTAGGGACAAATGACTCAAATTCAGTAAGTTAGTAAACCAAACTGATAGAGACCGACTCATGGATTTGTGTAAAAAATGTGACAAGGTGATGGCCTAGACATATGATGATCTTCATGGCTATGATAAAGATATTATCCAACACACCATTGATCTAGAGGAAGGGGCTAAGCCTGTGTGACAGAAATAGAGACCTATGAATCATAAAGTGGAGGCCCTCATGGCTAAAGAGTTGGAGAAAATTATTAGAATCTTTCATCATTTTTACAATCAAGCACAAAACGTGGGTCTCCAACCTGGTTCAAGTAAGAAAGAAAAATGATGAAATCTGACTCTACGTAGATTTCAGTGATATGAATAGAGCATCCCTAAAAGACCATTATCCCATACCCTCTATGAAACAAATTTTACAGATGGTTACAGGATCTGAGATATTTTCCCTATTGGAGGGCTTCTCGAGTTATAACCAAATATGGCTCACGGAAGGGGATCAACATATAACTACTTTCATGACTAAATGGGGATCTTTCACCTATGCAAATATTATTTTTGGGCTCACAAATTTAGGGTCTACTTTTCAAAGATACATGGACACCACATTTGGGGAGTTGATAAACAATATAATCCTCATATCACTTGATGATCTTACTATGTTTACCAGAATGGATGAGGATCATTTTGATGCTTTAGAAGCCATGTATAAAAAAGGTCAAGATTTTGGGATCTCTGTGAATCCTTGAAAATGTATTTTCGGCATTCCCTAAGGAAAACACCTGGGGCATGTGGTGTTGAAGGAAGAAGTTTCCATTGATCCTGAGAGATTCAGGGCCATTTTAGAGCTACCTCTACCAATCAACAAGATGGTTTTTCAATCCTACTTAGGAAATATCAACTTCATTGGTAGGTTTATATCAGATTTTGTGGGGACCGTTCGTCCCATTATTCTCATGCTAAAGAAAGATCTAGTTTTCAAATGGACTGAGGAAGGTTGACAGTCTTTTGAATTGATCAAAGAGGCTATTGCATCAGCCCCCATACTTCACAACCTTGACTTCTCACAAGATTTCATCATGTACATATACGGGGGGGAAATAGCATAGCATCTATGTTAACCCAAAGGGGAGAGTGACAGGGGTAGGAACACCCCATAACCTTCTTTTTAGAAACACTTCATGACTATGAAACAAGGTACAAGTTTTTGGAAATATGGGCCTATGCCATAGTTAAAGGTTTGAAGAAATTAAGGCACTTGGTCACACACAAAAATATTATGGTCATGTTAGCTCACCCCATTGTCAAAGAGTATATAATGGAGGGTGATATAACTGAAAAAATAGAAAATTGGATAGCCAAAATCCTAGAATATGACATAGAAATAAAGCCCACGAAGCTCGTAAGAGGCAAGGGACTATGTCAATATTTGACACAGGAACTGGTCCCCGAAACAATTAGCGAGTCGGAAAAGATAATGTACCTACAGGAGGATAGGCCCGAGGGGTGGGTCTCTAGTAGAATTGGTTTTATTCAAACTGGAGAGTATACTAGCCATCTCCCCTTGAAAAAAAATATATAACAGGTAATAAGGGACTCAATTCGCTATATTTAATGGTTTCCTGTTTAAGAGGAATTTTAATGGGTTGATGTTGAGATTCCTTGAAGGTGAAGAGGCCAAAATATTCTTAAGAGAGTTACATCATGGAGACTCAGGTGGTCATTTTTCGGACTAAAAAACTACTATAAAGATTTTGTAGGAAGGATACTTCTAGCCTAGCTTGTTCATTGATAGCCAGGTGGAAACAAACAAATGTAAGGTTTGTCAAGTTTACACGGGTTTACGAAGAACTTCAACATTTCCCCTCAACCCCATTTTAATTGAGGAACCTTTCACATAATGGGGTCTTGATTTCATCAGAATGGTCAATCCGAATTTAAGTGTTGGACACCATTGGAATCTCATGGAAATGGATTATTTCACCCGGTGGATGGAGGTAGTCCCACTTAAGGAGTCTACTAAAGACGTGATCCTAAGACTCTTGCAAGATATTGCTACTCATTTTGTTTCCCCCCACACCATTATATCTGACAATGCGAAAGATTTCCTGGGAGCTAAGGTGGGTGTCTGATTTTGTAATCAAACACAAAATATATTTGAAGACATCCTCCACCTATTACCCACAAGGGAACGGCCTAACGGAGTCTATAAATAAGAATCAGATAAGACTCATTAAAAGGATGGGACATGAGCATAAAAGGTTATGGCATGAGCATGTTAAAACAACCTTATGGGCCGATCACATCACTCCAAAGTAGATCCTAAAAGCTTCACCGTATGAAATGGTCTATGGAAAAAGTGTTGTGATGCCAATCTTTGTGGAGATTCTCGCATTACAACTGTTGAAAGGATTTGAGATAAAGGAGGATGGAGAAATCTCAGTAAGGCTCACCAAGTTGGTAGAACTCCAAGAAAATCATGAACTCACCCACAAGGCCATGATTAATCACCAAAAAATAGTTAAGACAATAGAGCCAAACTTCCAAATCAGAATTGTCATTTTAAAGTGGGATGCTAGAGTAGCTAAACCCAGGAACCATTGAAAGTTTGACCCCTTATGGACTGGACCATTCATAATCAGTGCATGCAAGATACATAACTCATTTGAGCTTGAAACCATGGCAAGAGATCCTTTGGTGATTCCAGTAAATGGGATCCATCTGAAGCCTTATGTTTAAATATCTTCCAAATTGTATAATATGTATATATTGTTGCCTATTATGTAGTTTTAGTTTATTTTGAGCCTCTACTTTCATTGGATTTTTTTGCCACGTGCTTCACTGCCCCTATCCATGTCACTTTTGATACATCAAAAAATTTCCCTACTGTCTTCTCACATTAAAATTGTCATCAAAGTTAAATATCTCTTTCCTAAATAAAAGTTCCACAATCAATGCAAAATCTATCAAGGGCACAAAGTCCAACACCTCGAGTCTCTCACTTAAAGGAGGAATTATGAGAAATAACTTCGGGAACCTATGATTTTTTACTCCTAGGGTAGCAACAGATATTAAAGGCCTCTCAAGTTTTGTTTGACAGGATGATTATGAGGAATTTAGTTTTTATTGGTGAATATCAAAGTTTTCAAAAGCTCTGGAGTCATTCAAATAAATTAAAATCTCCATGGCCAGCACCACCTCCAGCTCTACTCAGGTAACAAATTATTATGTAGGACAACCCATTCCTCCTTGAAAACACCATCCAAAGTTAAAATATCCAGACCCATCATCTCGATATAGCAACCCTTCGTTGGTCATCCACCCCACCAATGATATATTTGAGCCCAGTCTCAAAGAAAGGCCTAAATCTTTGAGAGAAGTGACATGTGATAGGTTCAACCTTTTGGGAGACTTGGATTCATTTGGCACTAGGATCTGGAGCACTACTCTTGCCCAATACATGGTTCCTATAACACACCCATTCTGAGAGCTCATACAAATGTGTGTGACATGTTTCAACCCAAGAACCCATATCATCAAGGGCTGGAATATAACTATTACAATCACACCACAGGCCATTAGGGACATGTTAACCTTGAACTATGATCAGTTTGCTAGTTTATATGATGTATACAAGCTTTGAAATGTATGGGTCTAGTGTCAAAAAAAGTTTGGACCCTTACCAAGGAACTAAGACAGTTAGACTCCAATGCATCAGGGGTCCCTGGTTTCCCCATCCCCTTAAATTCCCTCAAGCCTAACACTCAAGATGTTTACTCTATGTTGGATTTTATTTTTGGGAAGTACTTTGACAAGGACATTGAGGACTGAAAGATGGTGGCTATATTTCAAATGAAGACCATCAGCACAAAGAAAAGATATAAATTTGACTTTGCATAAGTCATATTAGGGTAAATTTGTGAACAACTCGAGCATTTTTCAATGACGTCCACCTTTAGGTATTCATGTTTCCTTTTTACCTCATTCTATACCAAAATGCTTAGTATTTTAGTCAATTCATGCCCCTGACCCTATGGTATATGAAGGTCAATTCAACAAATATTATCCTGACATCTGCATGGACCCATATATTATCTTGTTCTTTAGACATCTATGAGTTTTTCAATGCTTTTTGGAGCCCTTTTTGCTAGAGCTCGATCCTGAAGGGATTGCTAACAAAATGAATGACTCTACACAATCTATCTTCTCAGATCCATTACACTCCATCAACTACTTCTTTTCCAGAGGTCATTCTAGGATTTGAGTCCATGGATTAAGAGGAAAATCCTTCATGCTCTGGAGGATCCTCACACCTCGGATAGTAGGTCTCAAGGTCACCTGACAGATTTTCACGCTAGACCGGGAGGTCAGCTTGACTAGAAAGAAGAAAGAAATCTATGACCTCACTTTTAGTAGGGGAGGGATTACTGTAATCAAGAGGCAGGAAGACCATTATCTATTTTGGAAGTTAGCCTCCTATGGCTTTGCCTTGATTCAAGACACATGGAGGTATGATTTGGATAAAAAAAAGCTTTGACCCTATCTATAAATAAAATCAAAGTTCCCTTCAAGCATGAATCGATACTATTTTTCGATTCATGGTGAAGCCCCAAGGCTGAAGCACCTAAGATCTTCATTAAACTCCAAGATATCCCCACTCTGGACTTGGAGTCATTTCATCCAGTGAAAAAATTATTTGACCCTACTCTAATGATTCAGAAAGGGTTGAAAGAAGCCTTAAAAAATAAAGGACTAGAGTCCGAGGAAGATAGAGGGCTTTTGAAAATACAAGTAGGAAATCGGCCAAACCACATAGAACTTTGAAGAAGTTCCTACTAACACACCATGGGAGGATAAGTGGGATGTGGAGCATGAATCTGATGTAAAAAGTGAGGATATACTTATCCTCACTTCTGAGTAACCTCTTAGGTCAATCACGGGGTACTCCGCGCTACAATAGCAAATACCTGGGATACCTTCATCATCCACTCCTTTCCAGACTCAAATTTCTCTATCCCTTGATATCTTAGATCATGCAGTAGAGGGAGAGTCTCTCTCCAGCCCATCCTGAAAGAAGCTAAAATCAATTGTGATTCCTAGAAGCCCACCACTTGAGGATTCACTCTATGTAATGCTTCCACCTCCACTAACCCATTCAGAAGGAATCCTTTACTATATCACTACATCCTAGCCCCTTTCTTCACGTGGTGCCCCTTTACTTCTACAGTATGCTACAACCATTCTAAGCTTCTCACGTCACATCACCACACCCTCTTCTTTAGCCCTGGTATCTGTAGTATCTCAATCACTAGTGACTTTTCCATATGACTTGCCACTTGGTTTTCCATTTTTGGGAGGGATGGTCTCTTCTCCTTCTAAGTTTTAGAGTCAAGCAGAGGCCGCCAAGACAGCCTGAGATCAAAGGATATCAAAGAAGAGAAACAAGGAGATGGTGGCTTAGTCAACTAAGTAGGTTCGATCCCTGTATGATCATTAATAGGGATCCTTAAAAATTGCTCACCTTGTCCTTCAAGTTTCTAAGCTCGTAGAACAAATGTGCCATGTTGAATATTCCATTAGCACTATTGCAGTGGACCTCTCTGAATTCCAACCTCAGGACAAATTTGAGTTGATGAATGAAATGGTGGTGGTAGTCACTACCGACTATTTAAAGCTTAGCAATCAGCTGAAAAAGGTGTAGGCCAGCCTTCAAAAGGTAGAAGCTATGACAACGGGCTGAATGACTGAGCTTAAGGCTAAGGACAGAGAGGTAGACTAGATCAAGAAGGATTTAAGGGACACATCGACCAAGAAAGCACTCGTAGCTTCTTAAGTAGAGGAAAAATATCTGGAAGCTAAGTTCACCACTACTGAGGCCCTGATCATTTGCTTTCACAGGAAAAAGATGGGCTTTAGGCCAAGTTAAAATCTTCTAATAAAACCCTCAGGGAGTTGACTGACCAATTGGGTTAAGAATCTCAAAAAGATGAAATTGTATCATTAGTACAAGGTCTATATGCCTCTTGTTATGACAGGATCAACACCATAGCAGAAAATCTATCCCCAATGCTCATATTTATATCCAAAGCACATGAATTATGCTCTAGGGTAGAAAGTGTAGTCTCTACCATCAATAATGCCTTATCCGCCAAGGTCTAGGAGTCAAAATTCCTAATTCAGAAACTCTACGATGCCTCATATCTCGCTCTTCAGAACACAGGAATCATTGACAGGTAGTTGACGACGACAAAGATCAATGAGGTTATGAGTTGTGACAAAGCTTCTATCAAATGTCAGAATCTTTTAGCACAACTTTTCCAGGGTATGAGGGAAAGAAAAAAATATCAATGAATTAGTATAGCTTGGTTTCCCCTCTCCCTTCCTAGACAAGTCTACGGTCTTATCTAAAGACCAAATTCAGAAGCTTCTGATCGATAAGCACCAAGACAAGATGATCTTATATTCTTTTAACGAAGACTCCATTGTCACTAAGGTCGAGTCCATCATTAATCCTATCATACAGCTAGAGTTCCGCTTGCATGTGGTCATGCAAAGCCTTCAAGGTTTCTCCCATAAGGAGATAATTGAATTAGACTGATATTTTCAAGCCTTACAGCGAAGAACCTACCTGATGGAAGAAGAACGACTCGGGTATCAGGATTCTTTGTGAATGCTATAAAAGACCTACGGTTAGATGTAATTTTTGAAATTTTGGGAAGGCATGAGATCTCGTATTCTTCCATGACATGCATAGAGTCCCTTGGTGAGTTGCAAAACTGATTATATTATTTTATTGTGACTCTTTTGTTAAGTGTTTTGTCCCCAGACTCTAGATGCCCCTGGTTGATCAAAGCTAGTAATGACTAAGTATGAAATGCTCACGGCAGTCTCTGTATGTCTCATAGGTGCATCCCCAACTTTGAACATTCAAGCGGTTTCTCAAATTCATGCAGACACTCCATGTGCTTTTCTAACACATGTTTGATATAACCCAAAAGGAAGGGGGACACTTAGAGAGCGCGAGTGCTCCACGTGGCCTAAATGAGGAGTCTAATCAAACAGGGACTCAGTGGCAATACCAATAAGATATTAGGTGCACAAATTTCTATAAAAGGATGAAATATTTATTCCAAAACCATGAAGGTAAAATATCTGATTTAATAGGGAAGACAATGGTGGTGTTGCATTTAAAATACTAGGGGTAGGAGCCAAAAGCATAAGTTCAAGGCCTCATCAGAATCAAAGGAAAAGGGTGGTAGATGAAGTGACAGAGGAAAAAATGTTTCCTATAAAGGGAGGTGAGATAGAAAGAAGAAAAAAAGGAGAGGAAAAGGAAGGAATTTTGAGGCAAAGAATAGGTAGGAGAAAAGTGGAGAGTTTTGTATGTTTTATCTAGCCTTAGCAATCCTCTATCATAAAAGAGAAGTGTAATTTGTGCTTTTATGGGCCTTATGTACCATTTCTCTATATGAATAAAGAGTTCTTATTCTGTGCAAATTGGATTTTCATATGTTATAAAATTTTATTTCTTTTATGAAAGGTAGTTATAAATGAGTCAGGAAATTCATCATGATTGATGCCCTTAGAATTTATTTGTTTTGTTTATTATTATTTGTTTCAGTTCCTCATATTTTTACGTTATCAGAGTAGTAGATTGTGATGTTTATCCCTTCAACTATTCTTGATAAAGATCTCAGATATTATGTCCTTTCTTTTTAGAATACGGTGCATCACCTATTTATTTTAGTCATTTACATGCTTTTTCTAAAACTATTCCTAAAACTAGAGAAGATCCAAGTTCTTTAAAAATTGGAGGTCACCTTAGAGTGCACATCTCACTAATCTAAGGTTTCTTACGACTCTGATGGTTTATCTGTAAACAAAATTATCGACAGGCTCCTTTTTCTGGGGCTATGTAGGTAGCACTCTGAGGGCATGGGACCCTTGGAGGTTAGCTCGACCACTTTTTTCCCTGACCAATTTTCTCCCCCATGTTTTCAATTAACATTTCACCTTACTTAGTTTACATTTTTCATAAATACTTGGAAATTAAACAATTAACAAACGTCAATACCTGCACTTTTCTTAACAACATCATATCATACATCCATCATTTCACCTGTCCATGATATCAAATATTTTTGAAATCTACACCATAACATATATATACACCATCATTTATTTCCCATGTTATTAATAACTTGGAAATTAAATCAAATCCAACAAACCTTAACTTCACCATGCCTAACTCACCTAGACTAAATCATGCTTATACCTAACTCAACCATGCCTAAATGACCTAAACTTAACCATGCCTATACCTGACTCAACCATGCCTAACTGACCTAAACTTAACCATACTTGATAAATATCAAACTCCACCATGCCTAACCAGCCTAACTCAACCACGCATACACGACCTTAACTCAAACATGCCTAATTCACCTAGTTTCCATCACATACACAATGACAATGGAAATTAAAACCAAGTACATAATTAATACATACACATCACCATCAGAATCATCACCTATATCAATGAAAATATTTTTGTATCAATACATATGTACATAGCCACAAATAAATACAAGTATCTCAAGATGCTCAGATATAATCTCACTATCTTCAGCATGTAGGCCAATATAATAATCAAAATAACAAAATTGTACATCCTCACTATCATCAACATGCAAGATGGTATATAAAAAAAATAGATACACCAATAATATCAGGTGATTACTTGTTACTCCATCATATATCCATGCCTATCTCCTCCTCCTCACCTCCATCCTGACAACCTACCTGCATCTCCCCACCTAACATGCATCTAGGCCTAATCTCTATTGGCCACTCACCTGGGATTGGCCTCCATGAACTTGTAGCCTAACCCTAACCCTGCCTCTAGGCTTGTCAGCCCCTTGTGCTCTTAGAACTATAAGTGCAGGATCTAGTCCTCTCACTTACTTCCTTTTGTGCTCAACACTCAGCATAAGAAGGGACATCTACCTCGATAGTAGTAAGATGATCCTAGTAATATCATGCCTCATTCAGGGAATCCCTTAACCTCATCATTGGAACCGTCTAATATCATTCCATAGGTCTCACAACAAACCTGTGAGCTTTTTCCTACTAGGGCTGGCCTCGAACCCTCTACCTAGGCTCCCTCTCCTCATCCATGTACCTAAGGACCCTATCCTATCACAACTGCTTATAGTATGGGACCTTGTCCCTGAGCCTATGGCAGTTCCTGCAATGTAACCTAGGCTAGTAGGGCCATAACCTAAGCCTATGCAGTGGCCAACTAGCCCTACAAACCTACTACATGTTCCTGCAAGGTGGCACTTGTCCCCCATCTCCATCTCCACCCTATGTGGGTTCCTATCCCTATGTAACATAGGCCTATAGTGCCACTACATGTGCCTGTAAAATGCAAACTTGTGCCTCTGACCATGTAATATTCACTTGTAAAGTTGTAATCTGTGCCTAAAAGGCATCCACCTAACCCTGTAAGGTATCCCTTTATATTGTGATGGTAGCTAAGTCTAGCTACCTTGGCCTCATTGGTGTCATTGGTAGTTGTGCCACCCACCACTACCAATATCTATTGGTGACCCCCACATCATCGATCTTCCTGTCCACTTTCAGCTCCTCCTACTTTATAGGCACACTTGGTCATGGTGCAAACATAGGTCTCTCCATGTCCTCTCTCTTGTATTGTGGGAAGGGTTGAAGCATGTCCGGTGGTAACCCAAATTTTCATCTTACCCTGTCTACATGTATCATCTCATGTTAACCAACATGACATCCCTGAATCCACCTTAGTAGTTGTAACCCCTCTAACTCCTCAGCCATGACCCTGTATGAGGGATAGCCAACATATGGCCTCCAAACAATATCCACACAAGGCAATCCCTCTAGCAACTTCTTGTAATATGAAACATCATGTGTAGCCCTAGCCACCCTGTGCTACCCACAATATAGTACCCAGCATCTATATCTGACTCTAACCAAGCCACCCCCAAGCCAATCAAGTCTGGGAAAAAAAACTGGAAATACACATATGATGTGCTCATATGCCCAACAATGCAGAAGAAAAGTGTAACAAAAACTAAACTACCGCAATCTAACATAAGCCCATAACCCCCTATACAAATGCAAGGGGAATGTCGGTGCTCATAAAAAATAGATCTGCTCCTCCAAAATATTCTGGAGCACTCCCATTAATTCTAGCAGGAATTTACCACCCTCGACATTTTGTAAGGTGAAACAACATACCACTTCCATCATCAAAACGATAAACCTCGTCTCCTAAGGATGGGTTGCATACATCTATACGTAGCTAAGGATCATGTTATGGTACCTCATGTCACTCATCACCTCCCCCAAAAAAACCACTATAGGCTCCACGAAGGCCTCTAAATAAATAGAACACTCACTCACCCATAATTGGTAGCCACAGGATAGTGTATACATCCTCTACGTTGACAATAATCTCACCTGTTAGTAAATGAAAAGTGTTGGTCGTTGAATCCCATCTATAGATGAGTATGACCATAAAACTAGGATCTCGATCTACATGCATGTAGCACCAGATCCAAATCAATCCAACATCATTCATATGCTACCACTCCTCTGCAGTCACTCTTGACCGCATATTTACAAACATTAGTGGTACTTTGTCTTGTATACGTAGCTGATCCTTAGCCTGCATCTAATAAAACACAACATTGTTAAGACCTCATTACCTCCAATTATGTCTTAACCCTAACACCATACCCAGTCACACCAATCCTTCTTACCCCATTTACTTAGTTCACATACCAACCTCCTACCCTTTAAACTCATGACTCATTACCTTCACATTATTTCACCTATTCACCTATCCCATCAAGCCAGAGATCATATTTTACCATTATCCCTCTACAACAAGTCATTACTTGCCCCTTCTTGACCTCTTTTCCTTTCATACATGACACTTCTTACCCTTGTCCCTCTTTCACCCTAACTAGCACCGGTCTCCTAGACCATCATTGGTTCTTCTTGACCAACATCGGTTATGATTAACTAGTGTCATTCATGTTAGTCTTGACTAATTTCATCTACAACTGACCAATGTCATCCAAACCTTAACCAACTTTGGTCTTTGTTGCGACCCCAAAAATTGAAACCCCCTTCTCTCTTTCTTAAAAATTGATAAAAACAGACTAAAACTCTTCTTAATCCCAACCACTTACACCCCACATTTATTTATCCCCTTAATTAGCCTATATTTGACCTCAACCCCTCTCAATTTCATCTATTTTTCACCCACATTTCAAAATTATCATTCCCACCCAAAAATTCTTCATTATAAAACACAATTAGAGAAAATCAATAAGTTAAGAAACACCCCCTACCTCATCACGGTGTTGCTTACATGGTGGCATGTCTGGTCACCATATGGGTGGTCCATCCAAACCCTCTCCTTCCTCTGCTATGAAAAAAATCTACCACGAATCTCTCCACCAATGACACGCCTCTAATTGACCTCATGGACCCAACTACCTAGCTCCTCTCACAACTTAGAAACCTCCACCTCATCTTAGTGTCTTGTACTATCACTTTCTATAGAAACACTATCAATCTGTCATTTTCCCAAATGACAACAAGATAAAGAGAATATGTATAACACATAATTTGGTTTTTTATACCCAAATCAACATGAACGACATTGGTCATGTCGTGCCCTATTAAACTGACACCAGTCATCCCTTAACTGACATCAGTTACCTGTCATTACCATTTACACCCCCTTTTACCTATTTTGACCAAGCTCATTACTGCCACATACCCTTTTCTTGTACCAAACACACATTATACCCTACCCACAAGCCTAAACTACCCATATAACTCCCTAATTACATTTAGGGATTTGTTAATTTACCTATACCTTGGCATTACCCATGCCAAAACCTATTTACCTAGACCTGGCCTACTTTTTGTGACCATTGAACTTGTGTACTCGTTATACCTTGCGATGTTGTTACCTATGTTGTTTTAGTCTAACAACCATACATTGCCTATTGACGTGTCATTTATCCCGACAAAACCTCTGGTGTATCGGATCATACCTAAATTTTCTTACACCTAACCTATGTTGTGTTTTTAAACCATATCCTATACCCTAGATACCTCAATCACTTCAACCTTGTTTGGATAAACCTATCAACCTTGGACGATGTAGAGTTTACAAGATCTTCAACCTAGTACCATGTTGTAGTCTCTACTTGTGCGTGTGTTCGATTTCCCTTACCCATTACCTGATTTGACCATTTCCCATTCCCTATTACCTAATTTGACCAGTACCCTTTACCCAATGTGCATATACCCTTACCCACAACCCGCCTACCTTCACTTTCACCAACTACACATTTATAAAACCACTCACCAACTACACATTTATAAAACCACTCACCAACTCTATATACCATCTCGTCACTTCCTATTTTGAATGGGATCACCTTATCCCACACTTGGGATAACCCCACTCTCACCCATACATGGGGAAACCCATCACTCACCCATACATGGGGTAATCACTTCCTATTTTTATCAGCGTCACTTATCAATAAAAGCTACATGATAAAAAGGGGAAAAATGTAGACACCAAAATTAGGTCATACTACCCTTATAATTTTTTTAAATAAAATTAACCATACCTTACCTATTCATATCCCATAGTGCACATGATTAATTGATTTAATTAACTTAATTAATTTAATTAACATCATCACTTGAACACCTCACCTAGCCACCTCACTCCATGACCCACTCAAACCCCATTAATGACCTAAGAGCAAGTCTAAGCCTATTCTAACCAACTAGGACTTAGTCTAAACCAAGACTTACCTCCTATTAAAAAACCTAGGAGGAATCTTATTCATTCTCCCATGATATATCACTAGAGACTCGAATAAAGATTGAAGACGATGCCAAAAATAACAACAATTAGGCTATTTTTTTTCAACCTAGATATTCCTACCTTAACCAATGCCGGTTATACCTCAACCGACGTCAGTCCCTTAACCGTCACCAATTAGCTTAAATAAATTTCCAAAAGCCTTTCCTGAGGTTGGTCATTCGATTCAGGATATCACATGAATAGGGACTTGGAGCACTCAAATTTATAAAGCACTCAGGTAAAGGAAAGCACCCAGGAGCACTACCAATAACCATTGACATCCACCACCTTCTTCACAATCATAGATTCACATAAATAAGTACATAGGCTTGAATTTACATGGAATGTAAATGACGTCCCTTCTCTCTAGATCTCTACCATCATTTTTTTCATCACCTACACTATAAAGACCCATTCTTCAATACGTACCTAACATCTCTTCTGTTATCTCTATTTTCTTTCAGTAAGATCATCATTCCTCTCATTAACTTTTTTTGGTACATTCGTACACCTCATTCCTCCCAAAAACCTATCACATTACCATATATAGCCCTTTCACCTATCTTCACCCTCTTGTATTCATCCATGAGTCATTGAGGCCATTCTATGACCTCACCTTCACCATTTCTAGCCTCTCAGCAATCATAGAGAGCTTGTAAACTAGTTTTTAAGAGCCTTTCACTAACTGCCCCTACTGATGCTGGTTAGTTAGCCAATGTCAGTCATCATGCCAAACCTATATTAGTCACACATCCAATGTTGGTTAATGTGTCTAGCAATATACCTTAGACCAACAAGCTCATACCCATTCCTTAATAGCCTAGAATAACTCCTAATCTTTACTAAATCTTATATAGAGCCTATACAAGACCTGTTACTCAATACCAACCCATCACCTGACTCATTTTGACCTCAATCACCTTTTATCTGACCTTTCTTATTTTTTTTTCATGAGATACATAAATCATTTCAATTCCAATAAGATTTTTTATTTTGGATACCATTAATATTGTTATATAAAAGTGGATTTATAGCCTATTCAAGAAGAATTGTGCTTCCCAAATCTAGCTTCTACTAGGTAATCCAATCATTTTTTATTTAACTTTATCTGGTGGTATTATTTTACATTTTACATGTATTTCATCATAGGAAAAATGGATCTCTCGTAAGCATTATTGGATCAGAAAATTAGAACACAGGCATAACCTTTAATCGACATCACAAAAAGGTATTCCTCCTTGGCCTTTCACCCTCTATCGATTTCATTAACTTGTTAAGAATCCAGTGAAAAAAATTTCATAAGACCTTAAGGGTTTGTTATTGCTGGCCTTATTTGTTCAAATATGTTTCAAAATTTGGTTTGAAGATGTGAAATTTGTTAAAAATTTCTAGAAGACTGAAAGCCTCTAGGGCCTTACCCTTGCAAGCTATGTTAATAAGCTCCATTTAAATAGTAGGGCTTGGAATTTATTAGTGATATTTCAAATTATTCAAGTGTTTGTCATAAGTTGATATTGGTAGCCACTAATTACTTTACCAAATGGATTAAATTCATTCCTACTAGAAATACAACTTAACAAGTAGTCGTGAACTTTATTTTTAATAATATAATTTGTAGATTTGGTATGCCTACCAAGATAATTACTGATAATGCCATGATCTTCAAAGATGTGCCATAAGTATGGTATAAATTTGGATTATGTATGAAATTATAATCCATAGGGAAATGGGTAAGAAGAATTGGGAAACAAAAACATAATAAAAATTCTCAAAATAACACTAGAGACCAATAAAAAGAAATCGGTTGAGCAACACAAGTTTGATATATTGGCAGAAAGAGTTACTAGTAAGAGGTCTATTGGAAAAATAAATTTTGATCTGGTTTATGGATTTCAGGCCATTTTTATCCTACACTTACAAATTTCCTCATATTATTTTATGCAAAAAATTTAAGATGGAGGAGAATTAATTCTATATGAGGAAAGGAGAAATAAAATTATGGGATTGGATGAAGAAAAAAGAGAGTCCCAAAAAAAGTGTCCCATGAAAGACATCTCAATTTCAGAGAAAAAATAAAGAAAATATTTGACAAGAAGGTTACTCCAATATTTTTCAATGTTGGAGGCTTAGTTTTTTTTATGAGACATCAAACATGAAGATAAAGGTAAACATGGAAATTTTGATGCCCTATGGATGGGACCATACTCTATTGATATCAGGATTGGAGAACATATTTTCTTTTTGAAGGAATTTGATGGAAATTTGCTAGATTTTCCTCTCAATGAAAGTCACCTAAAACATTTCTTGTACTAAGTCAAGGTATCATGTATAATCATTGTACAATGTACAATTGGAATGTTGTTGTTTTTCCCTTTGTTTGTGTTGTTGTTTCCCTTTTATGCTCTAGTCTATAGTGACTAGGTTTCGAGACATGAAAATATTTTATTTTGAATGTAATGTATCTTTTCAAAGAATCCTTGTGTGTGTTATCCCCATGACTCCTTACCCAATGGATTAGGCATATAGTCTATTCTTTGTTCTCTTAGCACCCATAAGGGGCACCCATCCCTAAACAAGAGCCACTATTGGTGCCCATTCTAAGCCCTTGAATTAAATTGGCATTTTTCATAAACTTTAAGTTAATCTAACTATTTTATGTGCTTGATATTTTTCCATATGCTTCAAAGATTAATCTGAGTTAAGGAAAAGTATCAATTTGTGAGAAGCTTTGTGCCTTAGCCAAATAGAACCTGATATTCAACAAAAACACCGAGAAAACTAGTTTAGTGGATTGGTTTCTCAGATTATAAAGAGATTCAAACTTTTAAAAGATTAGGATATATTTACAAAGGAAAAGAACTTGAAAATAAACAAAAAATGATCCAAATTTCTCTAGAAATCTGAATCTCCAAAGGCCCAAAAATAATGTAGCCCAATTGCAAAGTATAAAGTTATAAAAATTCAGTCAACAAGGACTTAGCTGTTTTAAAGGTAAGAAGACATTCGTACAACCTTAAAAATATAATTCCCAAAATATTTGGCCGTTGGCATTTGAAAACCCATGGGAAACTAAGTTTAAAATAATTTTTCGGGTTTCCTTTCAAAAAAATCCAACAAACGTTCATTTGACTGTCAAAATGAACATCAGCAAGAAATAGGCTACATGATAGTAGATAAACTGTAACATCCACTTTTTATCACCTCATATCTAGGAAATATTTTATATTTTTTGTATTTCTTACTTTATGTATTTGATTTAAATACCCATATATTTAAATTACGCATAAACCTTAATGCAATCCATTTCTGATAACTTTCATAAACTATGTGCAACTACGTGAGAGTATTGTTAGCATATGGATTTGCACACATGCAAATGACATGCAAAAATGTGGGAACAAAGTCCCTCCTCAATGAAGGTGAGGGTTCCTTTATTGAAAACCAAAATTGTATGTGGGGGTGTTTTGGAACATTAATGGAAACAAAAGTGAATGATGGAGATAGAATGGAATGAAGGAAAGGAGTGGAATGGAATGAACTGAAAGAACATGCAAGATTTAGGTACAAATAGAGCCTAATATTGCATGAAGAGGAAATATTAATAACCAACACAAATAAAATGGAGTTTGAGTTAGCCAAATAAGAACGTGTAAAAGGGAACACACATGAGCAAGTAGATAATCAGAGCTTGATCACTGTGAACTAGAAAAACTGATAAATAACGTTGACAATAAGATCAAAGATAATATTTGCATGCAAGATTCAAACACCTAACATCTAATGAACATAAGAACATCAAATTTTATAAGAGACAATGAATGAGACACAAAGTTCATATTTCATTAACTCCAAAATGTTTTCACAAAGAACACAAAGTTTCTTCCTGAAACAACGCTTACACACAAATATTTTCTTCTCCTCTCTCAAAGTCACCCTTTAAAAATGAGCTCCTCACTTCCTTTTATAACCCAAAAATTGGTTACAAAGTAGTTAGGGTTTTACATGATCATTAAATAAGACAGTTAAGTGACCTTTGACTTTTTCAACAACTTTATTAAAGATAACCCAAAAATAGAAATTACTTAAAATATCCATTGTTTCCCGAAAACAAATAACAACACCTTTCAAAATATACAATAATAACCAGTGCCTTCTCCATTGAAATGGGGTCCACCTATCTCAAGCATATGAGAAATGGACTCTCCCACTTCATTAGATACCAAGAAAATCAACTCCCTGAACCATCAGTGAAATTAGGATCTGTGGCTTTTGCTAGTTGAAAGGATCTAAACCTTCCCAAAGTTTCAAACATATTTTCTTCTTCTGGAGGTTCACTTGGTCGAAGAATAGCCTCACAAAATACCTGCAATTCAAGAATTATACTTGGCATATCATTTAAATTAATAATTTTGGATTCAACATTCTCAAATAAGTTTTTTAATTTGATGCATCACTCCATGGAAAATGACGAGAAATTGTTGGCGAGAGTGTACATGTCCTTAAACAATTGTGAAAATTGTTCTTCCACCTACTCTGATGAACACCTTTGATTATGCTCATTTACGAGGTTACAAGGAATCTCAGCCATGAATTCCTGAATCAAGGAGAGTGAAGTGAAGGCTTCATTGCACATGCTTTCATAATGGATTATAGAATCCTTGAGAAGCATTTTTCTTGATTTGAGATGCAGACATTAAAGAAAATGTGTCCCTCGATGTTCAAATTTGAGAATTCCTTCAATAGCTAAAACTGAAGATTCCATACTTGTCATCTCCTGTAAACTAGGAAATATCTAATCCAAATTTGATATAGTAGAAACAAAAGTTTCTTTGAAAGAAATAATTGGATCCAGATACGCATTGACATCTTCATGAAGCTTAACCATGGTCTTGATCATCCCCTAGCCAAAAAAGAGAATCTCTGATAGCCAAGTTTTAGTGACATGGCACAATGTGTTTATTTCCTTTGAAAAATTGAGAGTATCTTCATCTGGGGCAGCCATTACATCAGGTACTGAGAAGGTGGATGATATGGGATTTATCAAATGTTGAACATATTCCACCAATTGATTCTTTTCAGCCTTGAGTTGAGAGTTTTCAGACTTGTATTTCTCAAGTCTCTTTAACATGATATCAATTGAATCTTGAGCCATCACCATGTCACTTTCTAATGTAGATCTTCCAAGTCCCAGTCTAGAAACTTCATAGTCGGTGGGCGTCATAGCATCACACTCTTTATCCACTTGTGGAATGGTAAGGTCTGTAAATTTATTTCCATCATTATCCACCATTATTAGAGAAAGCACCTTAGGCTTCTTAGGAATGGAATCATTCGAAAGTTTGAAAAGGGAATTAAAATTAGTGTCAATTGGCTTAACAACTCTCTTCCTTTTCTTTACCTTGGAATCAGCCCAGGAAGGAGTATCATTCACTATTTCAGCATACAAAATCCTGGAGCTCGAATTGATATTATCATTATTCCCAACATCATGAGATCCTTATTGAATCCTATCTATGACCTCAATTTGAGGAGACACAACCTCAATATCTACTTCCTCATTATTTGGAAGATTTTGAGAAATCCCTTCATGAACTACATGCTCTGAAGTGTTTGATATTTGAATTACCTGCACCTGAGTGGATGCTTGTTTGAAGCATGACTGAGGATCATTTGCTACTAGCTTCTGAGCACTATTAATGATGTGGGTAGAAGAATCTCTACTTGAGGTAGAAAATCTAGACACATGCCCTCTTCCTTCTTTAGGGTTAGGATCTTTAGATCTTTCTCCTTGTGACACGTTACTTGGCGAAGTGGATTTTGGAAACCACTCTTTTCTTGCCTATTGTGTATGATTGGATGGTAATGAGGTTGATCGAGAAGAGACTTTGGTCGAATGGAGACCCCCTTGTATTGGAAATTTTTGTGATCCGGAAACGTGAATTGGAATTGATTGTAATTTGGAAAGTTCTCTGTCATACCAAGATATGCTTCTTTCAATAATTGATTGGTTCTTGCCATCAAGAGAAAATTCATCTCTTTTGGTCTAGTCTATTTGAGGCAATGGGGTAAAGGAAACAACATCATATGAGGGATCGATGACATCCTCATCATCATTTATAAATGAATCAGGACTTCTGATGTGGAAGGCCTTGATCTGAGTAAGTGTTAGGCAAGACTACTCCCATCTTCTTACCTCATGTTCAACCGAAAAAGCAACCCAGAAATCTTCCATGGTAGGATTATGTTGGTACTTTGCTCCAAAAATATTTTGCATATATCTAGTGATATCAAACTAGGCTCTCTTCACATATGGATGGATGGTTATGAGAGTGAACTCTTTTCCATGAGTTGTGCACTGAAAAGATTTGGACATTGGTATTCCCTGATTTGGATCGGGAAATGAATTCCTGAACGTTTCTTGTCACTAAAAAGGTAGTGAACTTGGAATAATTGTCGTGCTAGCTCCATTAATGCCCATTTTTCACTGACGCACTTAGGAATTTTCCATGGGGTACTAGCAAATCCACTCACGTGAATGTGGGAAAATGATGAAAATTGAATAAACTAGGTTCCCCATTGAGAAATGACACTCATGACTTCTTTAGAACCTTTCTTTAGTATTCTGATTCAGGTTCTGGATCACGTGGAAGGTGAATGCATCATTGAATCTTCTAAAATGGTGAGAACTATTTTTTAAACTAATTTGAGGGTAATAATGAAAAACAGTGTTTGACGGCCCCATGACTACTCTCATTTCAAGTCCCGAAAATAGATTTCTTCTTGCCACCACATAAGTCAGATACGAATTCATGTAAAAGCATCCAGTCATCTTAACTTCTATCAATTTTTTGTAAAGGGTGTTACTGATGATGGTGGCCCAATCCACAAACTCTTTCTTGGCTAGGATGATACAGATAAATTGGTACATCCATGGGTGGAAAATCCTAGCAGAACGTAGACCAAAAAATCAACTTAGGAGAGTGATCATGTCCCCAATTTCTTTTACAAACTCAATGTGGTACAGTTCTTTGGTAATCCTTTCAATTCAAGGTCTCTTGGTTACTAACCAGTTGTTGTTAACCATCTTGCTCCATCTCAGGGGTTCTTCATCCCAGAATTCTTGTGCTGATTGGCGAATGATATCCGCATTCTTAGGAAAGTCAGGTATGTCGAGAAATTCCTCAATGTGCTCTGGTGTGATTAAGAGGAAAGTCTCATGATTATCTTTAAAAATTCCTAGTCTCTCAAGGTCATAATGCTCTGTTCAAGCAATAACCAATTCCAGATACTACACCGAGATAGGAAATGTTGCTGCTTGGGGTAGACCACTATGGTAAAGTATATCTGAGAAAATGGTTTTGCCTTCAGTTTTCACCCTCTCCCAAAACTATTGCACGTTGATGTGACCTAGATTTGTATCAGTGATGTTGTCATATGCTGACTTAATGGAACTAGGAGGGATAATTCCTTAGAATTCATACTTCAGGGTGGATTTGTTAGATTTCTCCACTAACTTCCTTGATCTCCCTGCATATTTGGAATTTTCAGCCATTATAAATTTTACAAAAGAATGACTCAGGCATGTAAGACAATGCAAACAGGGCTGGGTCTCGGTCTCTGAAACCTCGTTGATGCAAGAAAAATATTTTCCGTTATAATATTATTATTATTTATAAATAATAATAATAATAATAATAATGACAATAATTTGATTAGGTTACAATTTCTAATTCCAGTGACGATTATTTAGTTATTTTTAATTTAAAATAAACAAAATCACCCAATTTTAATATCCCAATATTTTATTTTTACTTCTCCGGTGCATGAATCCTCCTGAGAATGTGTGATTCCTTGTGGTGAAAATAGGAAATATTTAATGTTCTTCTTTGTAAAATTTATTATTTCCTTTGGCTGTGTTGTTCTTGGCATGGGCAGTCTTGTGTCTATCCTACATTTTTGGTTATTACTTTGAGTTCTTGTTCATGTGTGGCTTCCTTCTTTTGGACTGTGAATGTGTGGACAATGATATTTCCTTCTTTGGCTATGTGCTATTTCTTCTTTCTGTGCTGATGTTGGACTACGCTTGGGTTTGTGTTTGGACTGGTCTTTCTTTGAATGTGTGGGGATTTTCTTTTTACTCCTTATCAATGCATGGATATTTATTGCTTTAATCACATTACATGGGTAGCTTCTCAAACTAAATGTGTATGAGCTTCTTGTCTTCTTCTTTGATAACGTGGATATGTGACTTTAAGCAATGCATAGCCTTTACCTCTTTTCACCAAACCGTTGATTGTTTCACCTTTCCTTAGCATGGCCGTGCATGGAAGATTTTTGGATGGGCATGTGAGATTTGAGACAAATCCACCTCTCCTTCAATTTTTCTTTTAAATGTTGCTCTCACTATGTTTTGCGTAGCTCTTACTTACTTCTGTCTTTTTCATTTTAATATTTCCAAACTGTTCTCTTTCCTCTTGCCAATGCATGGAAAGGGATTTTTTATGTCTTCTTCTATTTCTTTCCAAAAGCATGGATTCCTCCTAGTCGCCTCCTCCAAAAAGAATACATGGAAAGCTTCTTGTGCTTGGGTGATGATCTCCTTTCTATGCGTGGAAAGCTATTTTTTTAATTTCCTGAGCATTCTTGTATTTATGTGTGGATTCTCCTTTGCTGGACGCATGGATACTGTCCTTCTCTCTGCGTGGTGGTCTCCTTTGTACTGGAAAGAAAAAATGCATAAGCTTTAAACCATGCATGGGGAGCCACCTTGGAAAATGCGTGGAAAAAATGCTCTAAAATTTCTTTACACTGTTCTTTCAAAATAGCAAGCTTTCCCTTTATCCAATGCATGGGATTTTAAAAATTGTTTTTATTTCCCTTTGCATGTGTGGGAAGTTTCTGGTGTTCTCCTCCTTCAAACTGCATAGACAGATGATGGATATTCGTCCTTCTTGGTGTGAGTTTCTCTTGTATTATGGGATGTGACAAAATATTATATCCTTCAGAAGAAATAAGAAGCAATCAGAAATCTTCGCATGAATTTTTCCAACAATTTTAACAGAGGAAGTTATGAGGATTAATCCAAATTCCTCTCTTCCTAGGTAGTGGACTTAAGTGCCAAGGGGAAATGGGGAAAGCAATGACCAATTGCCAATGAGAATGGCAAAGTGGGCTAGCAATCCCCGTTCAATTTCCCCATGTGGGAAATTGGGGAATTTCTTTCCCATTATCCAATCCATGATTTGGAAATTGGTGGAGAAAATCCCACATGTGGGAAATTGGAAGAAGATTGTCAGGAAAGGAGAAATCTGGGTTTGGGAAGCCAAATTGGCATTCCTAGTAGTTGGAAGCATAAGCTTACTTCCCCAGCAATAAAATTTTATTGAACAAACTTCTTAATTTATATTTATTTAATTAAATACTCTCAAGTTATTTAAAAATGGATTTTATCAAACAAGGAGCAATTAATTAATTAATTATTAATTAATTAATTTTAATGTATTTTAATGTGATTTAAATCCTGGCGAGAAGAGTTCTCGCTCGAAAAGGACGAAACAAAGAATGAAACGATCACAAAAAGGAGACGGTCATCATGAGGGTGATAAACCATGCAAACTAAAACTTTTCAAAATTTCTATTTTTATTATATATATATATATATATATATATATAATCAATTTTACGAAGTCAAAAAATGGCTGATAACAAGTATATAGATCCTACGTGATCCACCTCAAAACTCTTTATGAGCCAATATTTCAAATATATCATTTTGTCTTTCCTTTTTCAACATATGATAATTAAGTAAAGATATCTAAGTAGCTACATGGGTTCCTCTAAGGAATCCCACTAGGCATCTCTTAACTTTGATCTTGGTGAAATCACAACAGTGTAATCAATAGCTTACACTACTTTTCAAAAAGTTTTAGAGTAATGTATGCAATGCTCAGCTCCATGATGAAAAACTCACCATTAGGAACTTGTCATGTCACCTTAATCACTTATTCATTTAAATGAATCTACAATCAATGGTTCTTTAAACAACTACAAGTCTTGTATAAGGTATAAATCCAGATTAACTTGTAAGAGGATGTACCTCTATGTCATCCTATGATACCTATGGGAAGGTAAGTGTCTATGTCATGATTTTCATCATCACTAAACCACTTATCTTCCCATATCTATCATAAGTTGGTATCGGGGTACGTATCCATGAGGTTCAATATGCCTTTGTAACTCTAACAAAGCTTGTACTTAATGTAGTATATTTCCATAATTTAGGGTCTTGATGAGGCAACTCAGTACAACAGCTAAGAAGACATATCCAAATACTAACTACCATCATTGTAGGGATACGACTGTGTAGTGGAAGTAGTGACCTGTCTTTCCAAGGGTCCTATATTAGAAAATTGTATCTTAATGTCTCAGAGTATTGATTAAATCATGACAAGTTAGCCTAGGTCTCATGAAACTTTCACCTCGATTGAGTCTTACCTAAGTTCCTATCTCAAGTTGATCTAAGGATACTTAATTCTCTAATATCGATTAATTACCTTATTAATCTCATGTCAACAATATCCTTAAGTGGAGATCGAAATGATCTTTTATTTATGTTCAGAATTAAAGATTTAATTATGTCTTAAGCTTAATCAATCAAGCCTATGTTTCTTATTAATGTAGTTATGTATTATGCCACTAATATAGTTATATCACTATAAGGCAACATTAATATCATGCCTCTATATTTCACATTAATAGATATGGTGCATTTACACATAGCTAAATGTGTAGGTATGAATCATACCTTTATCAAGTATCATATACTATTATTGTTATTCAACATTTCATCATAAGCACACAAATTTTCTTTATTTTTACCTTGATTAAAGTATTCAATTGGTCATGATTTTATTATGTCATTCATTTTCATCTACAATAATCACTTAGTTTGTAGGTATGTAATTAAGTTTCTTCACTTAAAGACTAATTCAATCTTATAAGTGTGCTTCCTTTCTTTCCATTTATGGACATATAATATTATCCATAAGTTCATAATGATTCATTACAGTATAGCCCTTATAAGGAACATGATATCATTTACATATAAACTTAATATTACAATTCAATAATTCCAAGATAAGGTTTACTATATCATTCTTATAAGATCAGTTTATCTTTAAGCCCATTTGACTAATGAACTTTATGTATAGTCCTTCACTTAATCGACATACAAGTTACATAGTATTAATTAAATCCTTATATATTTAACTTATACACACTTAAGAAGTAATATTATAAGTTAAATAATCACACTGACTTTCAAATTAACAACATTCATCCATTTATAAAGATAAATATAGTCAAGGATCCATCTCTATTTCCTTCTCCTAAAATAAAGACAACACAAACTCAGTCTTTAAAAATCAACGAGTTTTCAATTTATTACAACATTAAGGCTCTACACCTTCCATGTTTCCCAAGCATAACTACTTCAAGAAACTTATACAATAATCATGTAATCATATCATTTAACTTCATCAAATATATAAATGCAAATTCTTAAAACTCTTTCTTCTTTTATCTTTCACGAAATTCATTTCAATAATTGTTAGCATGAGTCAGTTCACATGAACTGAGCATGATAAGTACTAACTCTTCATAACAACATGCTCTACTTAACAATTTCATAAAAATAGCTCTACTTTTTAATGAAATAATATTAAGGTTCCAAGAAAGTAATCAATTCTTTCTTAAGTATGCTAAGAACAATCAAGATAAATAAAACCATAAAAGAGGTCAATTTTAGTCATACACTTTGTCACAATTATTTTGTCACTAATAATTTCAGTCACTTTAGGTAAAACATCAACATTTGAGTCAATATTATTCACAAAACAGAAGTACAAGAGTAATATGATTTCAGTCATGCAATCCCATACTTGCATGCTTGAAATCATTTACTTAGAAATTTAATAATCATGCTTAACTAAGTATCATAGCCAAAAATTGTAATCAATAAATGTCATAGTCAAGTAAAGAAGGTTAAAATCCATAAGTTAGAGTCTTATAATCCCATAATTATATGATAAAAACTTATGTATCATCCATCTATTTTAGATAACTTATTCTATTAATGATAAACCATCAAGCCATTCCAACTTCATTATCATAGTCAAGATAATTCACAAACATTTCTCAATATAATAGTCAATATAATTCACAACATTGTTTAATAAAATAGTCAATATAATTCACATCATTTCTCAATATAAAAACCAATAGAATTCACAACATTGCTCAATAAAAGAGTTAGTAGAATTTACAACATTACTGAATAATTTTTTAATATAATTCACAACATTTCTCAATAAAATAGTCAATAGAACTCAAAACATTTCTCAACATAACAGTCAATAGAATTCACAACATTACTCAATAAAATTGTCAATAGAATTCGCAATGTTGATCAAAATAAAAATCAATAGAATTCACAACATTTGTCAATAAAATATTCAATAGAATTCACAAAATATCCCTATGTTAAGTTTAGGACTAAATAATAATGTCAAGAATAATTAATAAAATAGTATGATATTCAAGTGTTAACCATTAGGACAGAGAGAAGATCATAACATCATGATAATTAACAATCAATCAAAGATAAAATACTTGTAGTAAGCTACATAGTCAACACTTACACTGACTATGTAAGTTATTATGAATAGAGAATTCATTTATAACATATCAAAGCTTTATTGAAATAGAAAACATGATTCAACAACAAAATGATGTTATCAAACATATCTAGGCCTCTCAAAAAGTAAAAGAATCTCACAGTCCCTAAAAGGATGAATACAATTACTATCATATACAGAGATAAGCAGAGATAAACATGATTGACATTAATCTATAAACCCCAAATGGAAATTCATTATCCTAAGTATTTTCTCATACAAATTTTAAATGAAAGTAATCCAATAGTCCACAATGAGTCAAGGACTCTACTCAAATATCAACCTTATCTACTAGCTCATCCTGCTCAATAAGGTTTAGAGCATACCAAAATCCATTAATGACATAGTGTAATGAAATCGATAGGGTAAAATTTGAATATCAAGGAATCACAATAACCCATAAGCTAAATGGATTATAATTCGATATGAGTAACAAATTCAAGCTTCAGGGTGAGCTAGAATAATACACGATCCTACATAAATCTAGACTTAATAAAAAAATGATTCAAAACTCAAAACTTCCATATGGACTTAGTTTCAATCACAAAACCAGTCGTCGTCTCCCATAAGAGGACATGTTTATAGCTTAAAACATTAAGACCCAAAATGGATTTTTACTCTAAATTGATTCTTAAATAATCTCTAACTAAAATCATAGATTATGGTCGACAAGACCAAATAAAAATCCTATACAGTATCAAAAAATAAACCCTACATCCTTCAATTGAAACCCAAATAAGAAACAGTTTAAGTTTTAATAATAAGTATAAACCCCATGACTAAATCATTCTCAGACATGCATATCAGAAATGGAGAATACACTATTCCAGCCAAATGCAAAACCCAAAAGCTAAGAGACTGTCTTTTTCAGGAAACACTAATTCACAATCATACTTAATGACCCATAATCAATTATTCGAAATATAAAACCAGTTTAAGATGATATTAAACAACACAACAAAATTATCATCGAGTAACTCAAAAACCCTCAAACGCAGAACACAAAATGTGACTTCACATGAAGAGTAGAGTTATTTTCATGAAATAATTAAACAGAGAAAGATATATTAATGAGTTAGGGCCTATCATGCATGTGATGCCTATCCTTTCCTTCCTTGTTAGGTTCCCAAGCTTCTTATGAAAATCCCAAATCTTGAAGCTGATTCCATCATAAAATAAAACCTAACATTATTCACAATATTTATTTATTCTAGGAGACACTATTTCTCATCAACTCACAGTTTCTTAAAACATGAAACATCTCAAAACAACCAGTCCCATATTTCCTTACATGTAAAGCTTCTGAGATAGAGAAAATATCGCAATAGAATGAAACAACTACACCAAAAACTACCCTATTTCCTCAAACCAAATTTCCATTTCCCAATACTGGTGGAAGAAATTTAATTTGATTTAGTTCATGCGTACAATACATATTTCCCGCCATCTAATATCGATCCATATTTAGGATGCACTCTAACCACTTAAAATTCCATCGCCAAACATTGAGTTATCTTGTTTATTGTTCATGCCAAGTTTAAACTTGGTTTTGCCAAAGGTGGTGGTTCTTACCCATTAAAGTCACATTTAATTCACCAAGTACTCATATGGGTTGTCGTCATTTTCATATCCATATTCTAACTTTCCAATACCATGTCACCCTTGGTTAGGTCCTTGTGTTAGGTCTTCGGTTTAGAACTTAGGATCTTTTAAATAGGTTTAGGATTTCATTAAAGAAATTTATTAGCCTTAGCTTAGGTTAATAATGTTTAATCAAATACATTTGGATATAGTAAGGTCCCTTAGTTCTTAGTCATCACCTAAGGATAATTTATCTTAGACCTTCAATACATCAATATAGTCTAACATTATAAATCAAATCAATATGGAATTAGAAATTAAAATGGATATAGAGTATAAGTCATGTTGGTAACACAAATGCAAGCTTAAAATTATTAAGCTTGAACATATAATAACTCATAAAGCATTAAGAGCCCAATTTTGATTTATCTAATCAAGATTGAACAATAAAGACGATCAAGGAAAATTCCTTGGATCATTGAAATTTATCCAAGGTATTATCCCTTATTGAATATTTCACAATATAGTCTTAGGACAGGAATAATAATAACGAAACTTAAATAACTTAACTAGTTACCTGATAATTCTAATGTCCCCACAGAATGAGATCACCTAGTGAAATTCAAAAACTAGTTAAGTGAATACTAAATGATAAATCCACATAGGTACATCTTTTCCCAAAACATGATCAAAACCATATTTTTAAACAGACAACTGATATCATTCAAGAAAATAGGACCAAACAATTCCAAAGAGCATATTATTTTAGAACTCAATTAAATTCAATTTACCAACTCTAATAAACTAAGCAAATAAGATATCAATCAAAGTAGGGCATTACATAACTCCCCTCTAAAAAGCATTGTTGTCCTAAGGATTTCTATCTAAATAGTTAGAACCAAGATATTCATATATAGATTATATTGATAACCCTTTAAAGAAACAGTCTTCAATTTCATAAAAATTTAAAATTTTCAGATCCGTACTATAATTTATCAGTTGTTGTAGATTTATTTTCAATAAAATTGTCTCTTAATCAAATAAACATGACATTTTTTCACTACTACTAATTATATACTATAATATCACTTGATATATAATACTAATAGTAAAAAAAACCTAGATTTTGTAGAAAAGATAAGGAAGACTCAGATTTCAATCTTCATACTAGTTTATTAAGTTTTTTCATTTCCTTACTTGATTGTCTTTCTAGACCTTTAGCTTGTGTAATTACTAATTTTATTTAAAATTTACACAATGGTCTAACTTTTCCTTGCCTTACAGACTTGTTTCTTTATCATATTTACTGGAAATTTCTTGGCCTTTGCATCAATAGTAATTAATTTATGTTGGAATTGAATATGTATATAAGGCAATATATCATAAGTTCACTTATATCAAAACATAATTTTAATCCCAAGAAGATGTTAAACACCATATAACTTACCTTTAATAGACATAAGTCCAAAATTTAAGTAATTTTTATTCCATACTTACAAATACAAATTGGATTTTTAGATTAGTTATCAACTATCCATTTGATTAAAAAAACTCCATATTTCTTAGTTTTTTACTATACTAACCTCAGGGAATCATCCTGTTAGGGATATTTATTCCTTTCCTTTGTTATCTGTCCTTGTACCATACATCATCAATCGATGTTTGTTCATATTCTTGAAAGGAAAATGGTTGGCATAATGCCCATTACCACACGTAAAACATCATCCTATAGGTCTTGTTTAATCACATCTAATCTTGCTATTTACAGGGGCATTATACTTTTTCTTGCAGGTTATTACAACAAGTTTTTGTGCATTTTTATTTCTTGCAGAACACATTTTCCTTATTTGTTTCTTCCACCATATTTCCTTATCATTCCATGATGACGAAAATTTAACACTCTTCTGTTTATTCTCCTTTTTATGAGTGGGAATGTCTCATAGATTTTTTTAGCCTACTGAAGTTTCCAAATATCACCTTATCAGAAAAAGGTCCATGTTCCTCTAATGTATCTCCCAATTTTTAGTTTAATTCATCTTTGGGTCTATAAGTCCAAAACTTGTCACCATTGGGTAGTTCAAAATTCAAACAACTCCCTTGTTGTTTGTTACTAAATAATTCAAATTGTTTTTCATCCAACTTATCATTTTCACCCATCACCAATAGCTCCAAGGCATCTATCCAGTTCCAGGTATATCAAAGGATTGGTAAAATTTTATCCAACTTTTTCACAGTTGAATCTACAGCAAAATATGACCTGGTTCTTTCTTCACGGTACATCCTTCTCATATCCATTGTAATTTTGAAAACAAAATTAAATTTTCAATTAGCGTAAGGACCCAATAAGTCCAAGAGTTCTAACCTCTCTTTGATACCAAAATGTAACATCCACTTTTTGTCACTTCACATTTAGGTTATTTTTATTTATTTATTTCTTACTTTATGGATCGGATTTAAATACCTAGATATTTAAATCGAACATAAACCTTAATTCTATCCATTTATGATAACTATCATAAACCATGTGCAGCTGTATGAGAGTATACTGATCCTACTCGATATCCTTCAACGCTCTTTATGAGACAATACATCAAATGTATCATTAGGTATTTCCTTTTTTCAGGATATGATCATTAAGTGAAGATATCTAAGTGTCTACCTAGGTTTCGCTAAGGAATCCCACTAGGCATCTCTCAACTTAGATCTTGGTGAAATTACTAAAGTGTAATCAACAACTTACACCACTTTTCTCAAAGTTTCAAATTCATGTATGCCATGCTCGGTTCTGTGACGATGCACTCACCATTGGGAACTTGTCATCTCACCTTAATCACTTATTCAGTTATATTAATTTGCTCTTAATGGTGTTGTAAATAGTTATAATTCTTAAACAAGGTACTAATCTAGATTATCCTATAAGAGGATGTACCTCTATGTCATCCTATGATACCTATCGAAAGGTAAGTGTCTACATAATTATTTTCATCATTACTAATCCACTTCTCTTCCCATAGCCATCACAAGTTAGCATCAGGGTACGTATCCATGAGGTTTAATCTATCTTTGTAACTCTAACAAAGCTTGTACTTAATGTAGTACCTTGCCATAATCAAAGGTCTTGATGAGGCAACTTAGTACACTAGCTAAGCACCAATATCTGAATAGTGACTACATCATTATATGGATACGAATGTGTAGCAGACGTAGTGACCTAACCCACTAAGGGTCCTAAATTGGAACATCATATCTTAATGTTTCAAATTATTTATTAAATCATGACAAGTAAGCCTAGGTCTCATGCCACTTTTACCTTGAATGATTCATACCTAAGATCCTATCTCAAGTTGATCCAAGGATATTTAACTCTCCAATATCGATTAATTACATTACTAAATATCATTCCAATAATATCCTAAAGTGGAGATCGAATAGATATTTTATTTAAGTTCAGAATTACACATTTAATTATGTCTTAAGCTTAATAAACTAAGCCTATGTTTCTTATTAATGAAGTTATGTATCATGCCACTAATTTAGTTATATCACTACATTGCAGCATTAATACCATGCTTCTATATTTCACATTAATAGATATGGTGCATTTACACATAGCTAAATGTGTAGGTATGGATCATACCTTTATCAAGTATCATATGATATTAATGTTAGTTAACATTTCATCATAAGCACACAAATTTTGTTTACTTTTAGATTATTTAAAATTCTTCAATTGTACATGATTTTATTAGGTCATTCATTCTCATATACAATAAGCACTTAGTTTGTAAGTATGCAATTAAGTTTCATCACTTAAAGAATAATTAAACCTTTTAAGTGTGCTTCCTTTTTTCCATTTAAGGACATATAATCTTATCCATAATTTCATAATGATTCATTATAGTATAGCCCTTATAAGGGACACAATATCATTTCCATATGAACTTAACATTAAAATTTAACAATTCCAAGATAAGGATTACTCTATCGTTATTCTTAGATCATTTTATCTTTAAGCTCATTTGACTAACAAAATTTATGTATAGTCCTTTACTTAATCATCATACAACTTACATAGTATTCATTAAGTCATATATTTAACTTATAAAAACTAAAGAAGTAATATTATAAGTGAAATAATCACACTAATTTAAAATTCAAAACATTAAGCCATTTACAAAGATAAATATAGTGAAGGATCCATCTCTATTTCCTTCTACTAAAATAACAACATAAATTCAGTCTTTAGAAATCAACAAGTTTTCAAATGATTACAACAATAATCCTATAGGCCTTCCATGTTTCCCAAGAGGAACTACTTCAAGAAAATTATACAATAATAATTTAATCAGATCATTTAACTTCATCAAATATATAGATGAAACTTATTAAAATTCTTTCTTATTTTATCTTTCATGAAATCCATCTGTAAAATTGTTAGCATGAGGTAGTTCACATGAATTGAGAATGATAAGTACTAAATCTTCAAAACAGCATGCTCTACTTAATAATTTCATAAAAAGAACTCTACTTTTTAATGAAATCATATTAAGGTTCCAATAAAGTAAACAATTCTTTCTTAAGAATGTTAAGAACAATCAAGATAAATGAAACCATAAAAGAAGTCAATTTTAGTCAAACTTTATCACAATTATTCTTTCACTCATAATTTCAGTCACTTAAGGTACAACATGAACATTTGAATCAATATTATTCAAAAAATATAAGTACAAGAGTAACATGATTTCAGTTATGCAATCCCATACTTTCATGCCTAAAATCATTTACTTATAAATTTAATAATCATACTTAAATAATTATCATAGTCAACAATAGTAATCAATAAATGTCACAATCAACTAAAGAAGGTTAATATCCATAAGTTACAGTCTTATAACCCAATAATTATATGACATAAACTTATGTATCATCCATCTAGTTTAGAAAACATATTCTATCAATGATGAACCATCAATCCATTCCAAGTTCATTATCACAGTTAAGAGAATTCACAAACACTGCTCAACATAACAATCAGTAGAATTCACAACATTATTCAATAAAATAGTCAATTGAACTCACAACATTTCTCAACATAATAGTCAATATAATTCACAACATTGATTAATAAACAATCAATAGAATTCATAACATTTCTCAACATAACAATCAATAGAATTCAGAACATTACTCAACATAATAGTAAATAGAATTTACAATATTTCTCAATAAAATAATCAATAGAATTCACAACATTACCTTATGTTTTGTTTAGAACTAAACAATAGTGTAAAATATTTAGCATCCATATTTATCTTGTTTATTATGCATGCCAAGTTTAAACTCTGGTTTGCCAAAGGTGGCGGTGCTTACCCATTAAAGTCACATTTAATCTGCCAAGTACCCATATGGGTTGATGCCATTTTCATATCCATATTATAATCTTCCAATACCATGTCACATAAGTTAGGTCCTTAGGTTAGATATTAGGTTTAGAACTTAGGATATTTTAAATAGGTTTAGGACCCCCTTAAATAAATGTATCAAAATTAGCTTAGGTTAGTCATGTTTAATTAAATACATTTAGATATAGTTAGGTACCTTAGTTCTTAGTCATCACCTAAGGTTAGTTTAGCTTAGGCCTTCAATACATCACGATATATGAACATTATAAATAAAATCAATATAGAATCAAGAAGTACAATGATTTTAGAGTATAAGTTAGGTTGGTAACACAAATGCAAGCTTAAAATTGTTAAGCCTGAATATATAATAAGTCAAAAAGCATTAAGAGCCAATTTCTAATTTATCCAATCAATATCAAATAATAAAGATGATTAAAGAGAATTCCTTGGATAACTTAAATTTCCAAGGTATTATCCCTTATTGAATCTTTCACAATATAATATTAGGATAGGAATAATAATAATGAAACTTAAATAACTCAACCAGTTACCTAATAATTATGATGTCCCCATAGGATGAAATCACCTAGTGAACTACAAAAACCAATTAAGTTAATACTTAATGATAAATCCACATAGGTACATCTTTTCCCAAAACATGATCAAAACCAAAATTTTAAACAAACAACAGATATCATTCAAGCAAACAGGACCAAACAATTCCAAAGAGAATATTAGTTTAGAACTCAATCATTGTCAAGTTCGCCATATCCAATCAAAGAAGAAAGTAATAAATCAATCAAATAAGGGTATTACATCAATGGTCCAAGAAGAGGACACGTGGAAGAATTTTTATGCTCTTCAAGTCATTTAGGTTCCATAGAATTCAAGTCTATGGAATGGATTATATTTTATAAAGATTGAAGTCCATACCGCACTACAAAATCTGAAGGGTACGTGGAGCTTTCTCATTTATCTCTACTCCGTGACTTGAAAAATTCATAATTACAAGAAACATGGAGTCATTTCATTGGTTCAAATATCAATTAAGAAAAAAAAAATATTGAAATTTTTTTTCTAAGTATTGTGGAACTTTCTAATTGGTTTATGATTCGCATTCTGAAAATCCTCATAACTCAAAGTAATGTGGTTGGTTTATGCTTCACATTATAACAGAGCTAACAAATCAGAGGTGCATGGAGCAATTTCATTGGTTTCTACTTCACAAAACTGACAAGGTCTTTATAAATAAAAGTGAATTGTGAAGAGTGTGGAGCCTTCCCATTGGCTCACATGTCACTGGTGTCAGTCAAAATTGTCAAATATTCTGACAATGTGAAGAGTGTGGAGCCTTCTCATTTTCTCAAGTTTTTTACGGATCAGTCATGGTCATCTACACGGGGTAAGTTAGGGTTATCAAATAGACTGACAATGTGAACAATGTGGATTTCCCTCATCATCTTAAGTTTCATTGTAAGAAAACAAGAAAATCAATAGTCTAACTTGTGAATAAAACATGAAATTTTTTCATTAGCTCATGTTCCAAGATAGATAATGCAAGACAAATAAAATCCTAACACTGTGAAAATATGTGGATCTTTTTTACTGGCCCTTATTTTACAATAGCCATTACAAGTAAAATAAAAGTTTAAAGAAGGTGAAATAACATGACATTTTCTCATTGGCTCACATTTTAAAAGAAATATCCTACATCCAAAGACACACAATACACATATCAAAGGAAAGGTAATGCAAATGTAATAAGAGGTAGTTCTCAATCCAATCAAAGGCCAAAACATGTCTCTTTCTTTTTCATCCTGACACATAGAAATTAAAATGGCCTTAACTTTCAATCCAGAGTTCCAAATCAAGTAAAATTGGTCTCATTAGAAAGGTATATTCAATCTCTTCAACCTACAGTAATAAGATTTATAAATTCATGGAATTCAACAAGAGAAAATGAGAACAAAAAAATACACATACGCACATGGAAGTATGAGCTAACTATTTTCCCTGTGTTATAGTAAAGGCATGGAATCAAGAATCAATCCCAAAATGCTAACATAAAATTATTTATTTTTAGTTAGATAAGTTGTATTCCCATTCTAATCAAAATATATTTCTTTGTGAACTAGGACAACATTTATTTTTTGTTTTCAAGATAAAAAATCTGGTTGTAAGATGACATCAAATTTGAATAAACATGGGGCTTATCCTCATAATTAAACAAATTAATTTTTGTATTTTTATCAAAAGCGGATTAGTATTTCAATATTTGAAGAGGTATTGAGATATAATTATGAATACTACATGTTTATTTTGTGAAATGCATATAGAGTTCAGTTTCCCAAACTTCTATGTCAAGGTGGTTGTAAGTGTACAACCATTCGTGAACTTTGACAGAATTCAGTTAATGTTCCATTGCTAAGAAATTTAAGAACTAAATTAAATATGTATGCTTCTAAGTTTAATTTCTATGTTTTGGATGATGATTTTCTGATTGATGAGTCATACTCTTTGCTACAGTATTGTATTTATTGTTTCTATTTGTCATACACTAGATCTATCCTTGATTTTTTTGCTTTGGTCATTAAGTTTGATATTATGTTGTGATATGTCCCTTTCTATTATTGAACTAAATTGTAAAGTCCTTATCATAAAAATTTTGTACTGATAGATTTTTATTATCCTTTGAGTGTTCCTTAGGAGTATGAAAGATGAGGTAGTAAATACTTTATTAGAGTGATTGCACGAGTGCTTGTGTTAAGTACTTTAGAGATTGTGTAAAATATTTTGCATCTATTGAGCTTCAATAAATGAAAATAGTTTTTAGTAGATATTTTTACTGTTTGACCCAGTTTTATGTACTTTTCAAGATTGCAGGATGCTTTGAGTGTTAAATTTTGTCACAATGAACATCTATGCCTATAATTCCCCCTGTGTGAAGTTATAATTGCCATAATTGACCCCATCCCCCAAGTATTAAATGTTTGTTTTTTCTATCTCACTACCTTGTTGCTTTAAACATCAATGAAGGTGTATTTTATCCTTAATTTCATTATCAAGAGAATACAAGAGAAATTGAACTTAATTTTATTTAGTAACCCATGTCTTGAGTGATAAGCATATGCAACACTTTGTGTGATAACTCATGAGAGTGAAGTGTTGTGTCCTTGACCATATTTTTCCTAAATCAATATTTCATTTGAAAATAAAATTGAGGAAACAAAGCCTCCATCTCCCCCTCTGCATTTTTGATTACATCTCGAGTCCTCTCACCCTAGCTCAAGGTAAGACCAAAAGTATAAAGAAATGGCCATCTCCTTTGTACAAGCCCCATAATCATCCTAGGGCTTGATCCTAAGAAAGTGTTAGACTCGTCCCCAGCTACAAAATGACACAAAAACCCAATCTATCACCATTCCAATCCATTTCCTCCTTTCTTGAGGAGAAATTGATTTCAATCCAACATGGGTGCTGATTTGAGGAATAACATAGGTAATGTGATAATACCTAGGCATGTGCATGTAGTGGAATCATATCCAAAAATAAGAGTGTAATTTTTAGTTATGAAATTATCAGTAATGTCGATTTGGTTTAAAAGGGGGTGAGCACATATATTAACTATGGATCCATTTTCAATGAGTACATGATTGATACAAATGGTTCCAATGATAGCAGTGATAAGTAGAGGTGCACGTGGATTATCAATAGTAGATAGCGATATGTCCTCATCACTAAATGATATAGCACATGGTAGACTTTTGAGAGACTAAATGATATGTGTGAAGGAAACCAAATAATAAGTGCTTTCATTATGGATAGAGAAAAGGGTATCTTATAATGTATGACAACAATAAGGTGCATTGTGTAATAATTCATAGAGATATATTTTGGTTAGTGTATTCGTAAGCTTCTCAATGATATGAAAACATTTAGAAGTTGTAGGAGGAGTCATAGAAGTGATAGGTGGTGGAATAGAAATAGGATGAACCATAGGAGGATGAGTGTGGTGAGTAGTGACTACTTTAATAGTTAGATTGGCCCCAAGTGTAATAAAGTGAGTAGGATGTTGATTATACACTTACATAAAATAAAAAGCGGTAGTAATCATGTCAAAAACCTTATTTTCGGTGAAATAAGGATAAGAAGATTGATCCATGACTTGATAAGAAGAATACATACTCAGAAGGTAGGGTTTTAATGGATAGGTTCACCAAATGATTTAACAAATATAGAGATTTGTAAAACCTCAATTATAGAGTCATGGAGCAGTAATAAGGAATGAAAACATAGATATAACCTAAGAAATAAGATAGATAAAATGAAAAACATAGGTACAAGAGAGGGAATAAGATACCTAAATTCACAATAATTCCAAATATGTACTGAGGTAGAAAGCTGATGAAACAGGAGGGCAGGATGTCACAACTGAGCCCAAAAAAATTTAGAACTATCTAAACTAATGGGACTTGGGTGCCTAGATTAGTTCAGGGGGACCTAGGTGTTGGAGACCTATGTTGGGCACTCAAGACTATGAAAATGGGCTGGAAAGTGATTTCTTCTGTGTCGATTCAATGTCACTAACCCTCTCTATTTTTTTCTTATATGTCATTGGAATATCTATGAGTTCTCTTGTAACATGCAAATAAAAAGAGCACATATAAAACCCCAAAAAAAATCAAATCCTAAAAATAAAAAAGATGAAAATTGGGAGTCAGACTGACCCCGATAGTCACATGACAAAGTGAACTTATGATCAAGCACTACACTACATCTTCGACTCTATGTAGTTTTTGTGTTTGTGTAGAATCATTCCCTAAGTGGATTTTGTGAAAGACACACTTGAATAACAAGCAATAGCTAAATGTAACAATGAATATAGATGTGTGGATGGTAAAATGAACTTCCCCTAATATGCATGTATGCAAAAAAATTAGTCCCTTTGCCCTTGAATGAAGTCAGATGGATGCTTTGATGCTCTTGAGATGACTTTGGATGCAACCTTAGGTGATAATAGATTCTTAGATCTTAGTCCCCCATAATGGTCACATAGATTTATATTTATATGATTAACTTTTTTGAATTTCAAAACTAACAACTAAAAGGTTGACCCATAAGAAAACAAGATGACCAAAAGATAAAATATGGCCAAAAGAGATGAGTAAGATTTAAAGAGGTCAGAGCACCCAGAAATACGGGGGTGCTTGCGCACTGACATCCTAGTTAGGCATTAGTGTCCAAAGTGATAAAATATGAAACAATGAAGCATTGACTATGTTGCAGGGTATAAGAGGCCAAGAAGAAGACATGCAGAAATAAAAGGCCTTAGACAATTGTTAATTCCTAGTTTTCTCACTTGGGAATCATATGAATAGTGGCATGTGATCGACACCTAGAAATGTACCCAAATAGCATGATTTAGTGTCTACACCCATCACTCTCTCTTTTAACCTATAGAGAATTTTTAATCTTCTTGTTCTTTACTCTCTCGCTACTAATGATATTGTACACATATGCATGGTAGAAGTATCAAAGGTGTGAGAGGAAACCCATCAAAATAATGAATTCTCTATTTTCCCCACTAACTATTAGATGCTCAATTATGATGGAGCCAAATTCCCATATGGTGCAGGTTCAGTGGTGATTTTAACTTCTCTGGAAAGAAATATCATGCCTTTTTCTTCAAAATAAGACTTTGAATGCACCAAAAATGGGGCATAGTAAATCCTTACTTCTAGGCCTCATTATTTCCAAGAGATTGGGAATCAAAAACATTAGAATCATAGGATATTCACAACTGGTATCCAATAAATTTTTTGAAGTTTACAAAACCAGAGAGAAACATCTCCAAATTAATAAATCCATTATATGTTAGATAATTAAATAATTTGAATTTATCTCTATAAATCTCGCTTCAAACTACCACTTGAGACCAAGAAACAAACTAGGATTAGCTAGGAAAATTATGGAATAATAATTTTTTTTAATTTAGAGTGTTTACAAGGAGGGTCACAAGATCATAATTAGCACAACCCAAATAAGGATTAACAAGCAAGACTTACTTGCAACAATTACCTCAAGCAACTAATGTCAACAAGGCACAAGGTCAAAACAAGAGGATAAATTCATCACTTAGGTTAGGAGAGTGAAATCCCACTCATCTCTACCCTAAGAGGATTACAAGGTTCTACTTGATTTTTCACACACTTAGAGTCATCAAAATTTTCCTAAATCATACCCATTGGATAGGAAATTCTCACACCTTTCCAACCATTTAAAGAAGTCCTCCTAACTCCTTATAAATATCAAGTTATGGCCTGATGGATTTCTGGGGTGAAATTTTCCCTTGAGAGAGTCTGCAGGCTTAGGGAATTTTTTTTTCCCTTGAGAAAGTCGGCAGGGCGGGGAGGAAAATTGAGAATTTTTCCCTCCTTGAGCGCAAAATCACAAAAGTCCTTCGTGTGCCTGCGGGTCTGATGGGGGAGACATGTGGCCCTTTGTGATTAGCGTAGGGAAAAGTGGAGTAGAGGAGCATTTTAGGATCTGGAGTTTTTTAATCCAAAATCCCAAAGGTGGAAATGGATGCGCGCCTCTTCTAAGGAGAAACCCATGCCACGTGTCAGCATGTAATTGGATGGGGGCTGGCAGGTCATGGGGAAAAATTTGAAATTTCTTTCCCATGGTCAAAATCAATTTTCCGAAGGAAATTTTGCCTTCGCACCTCCAAATTCTCTCAAAAGGCCATGTGGCATCTTATGATTGCATGCGGGTTAGTGGAGTGATGGAGTGATTTAAATTTTTGTGCCCAAAAATTTTTAAAGGTCAAAAAGTATTGTGCAGGCCCGTGCGTCTGTTAGGACATGTGTCAGCACCTGATTGTCTGCAGTGTTACAGGGCCATGGAGGAAAAAGTGAAAATTTTCCAAAAGAGTCAAATGGTTAAGTTTTCAAATTTAATTCGCATGACATCCATGCCATGTGTCAGCACGTGGTTAGTTGCAGGGACGCGGGGAAAAATGGGAAAATTTTCCCAAGGTCAAATTTTCAAAAGTTAAGTTTCAAAAAGATACGCCCCTCCAAAGTTCCACGTGGCAACATATGATTGGTTGAGAGTGTTGCGGGGTCGCGGACTTTTTGGGGAATTTTTTTCCAAAGTTTAAATTTTGATTTTTATATAGTTAGATTAATTTTTGGATGGCCATTTTGAAGTAAAACTTCAAATGGCCATATCTTTTGACAAAAAAGTCAATTTCTAGAAAACAAGGACTTTTTGGAAAGCTCTCAGAGTCCTCTTTGCACAACAATCATCAATTTTGAATTCTAATGAAGTTTTAAAGGTCAATTTTAAGAAATTGATCTACAGAGTTTAAAATTCAAAATTGGAAAATTTTCAACTTATAAAAGTATGTTCAATTTTTGGTTTTCTTCTTCTTGACATGTCAATTGGACATCGAGACTTGTTTTTGGTTAAATTCCAGAGAGTCTCAAGGTCCAATTTAGTTGATAGAATTACAAATTATATTTTTCCATCCTTTGCCAGGAAAATGGTTATGCAAGTTTGAAATCGGATTTTGATGAAGTTATAAAATGTATTTCTTAAATGTTGAGGTCGAATTGAGTTCATTAGGGCTTATTAAATCTAAATTGTATTGTTTCATTTCTTAATTTAAGTTACACATCCGAAATGTACATTTGTTAGCTAATTTTAAAATCCATATTTGGGATGAAATAGAGATCATTTACTAATCAATTTATTAAATCAATTTGCAACTCCCAATTGTGGGAAACATTCTTGAATCTATTATAATACATTCCATTCTTTTATAAAACAATTAATTTATTTATTTGATCATTCAAGAGAACAAGCAACATTTAATATTTCAAATTTTAAATAAATGCAAAGAACAAAATACTGTCTTTTCCTCTCATACGCATTTATTTTCACACAGAGATGTCATTTCAAATACAACACTCCAATTCAATACGACAATACAATTTTGAGAAAGGAATGTATTCCTTTTATTGATTTCAAACAACAACATTACAACTTCATTCTTTATTTGAGCTTCAACTTACAAAATATACTACATGTTTCATTCTTTCACGTTATTTTCAAAATAGAGTATGAAATAAAAACTTGTTGCATTTAAAAAATGAATCTCTATCTTTTCCTTTGCATTACAAGTAACTTCACATTTTTAAATAATGATATAATTCATCCACTCCAAGTGGAAAGATAACAATGAAATTTTCTCTAAGGAAGGGACTGGCAAACTGCATTTTCTCCAAGCTCCAAAACAACAGCATGTTGATTTTCTCGTATTTTCATTTGATCACAACAAGGAAGGGGGACAGGCAACACTCTCCACCTAACCAAGACATCCAATGGGAAAGAAGAAGCCATATTTCCCCATTGGCCCCCGAGCCCCAACCATATTGGAATAGAGAATGAACATCAACACATGGAAACAAGGATTCTTTCACAACAAACAACATTCTTTTCACATACAAATAACAACAAAATACACATTCCAAACAAAGACAATAGTTCACAACTATAATAAGAATCATACACATGGCACATGGGCTTGATCAAGCAAGCCATCAAGAGCAATAACTATGGGGAACTCCTTATGCCTCCCGATTTGGAATTGGGCATCCACCAAATGCATACCACTAAAAAACATATCAAACCCATAAACCTTATATCTCCCAACCCCTCCTTATGCCCCCCCCCCCCCCCCAAGTTTATCCCTTATACCCTCCCAAGAGTAAGAAATACAAGCAGTTTCTTTTCTTAGGTGAATGCCAATCCAAAACTCCCTCCATAATAGAATAAGTGTCATTGGCAATCCCTTATTCCCCCCTCCCCCCATATAAGACCCCATAGTCTTCACCTATACCTTTCCCTAAGAAATCTACCCAACCAGCCATGAATACACAACACATTCACCATTTCATTTATGTAAGAAAAGGGAAAAAAAATAACATATAATAAGGACAAGATCCTACCTCTCCATAGTGGGGATTGTTTCCAAACAACAGTTCCTTCAATGCTCAAATATGCAATCCAAAACAGCAACACCAAGCATGCAAATCAATTTCCAAACTCCCTCCATAAGCAATACTCCAAAAGTAATAAAATTTGACCCAAGAGCAAAGAGTAAAGTTTCAACAACCCTCCACAAGAGAAGAATTCAAATTTTTAAAGGAGAGGGAGGGGAGAGGATGATGTGGATTCCAAGGGGGATGCCACATCATTCTGACTCAACCCTAAAAATATAATTTCAAATTCACAACTAATCTCATTAAATGGAGATGAAAATCAACTTACACACTCAAAATCAACCCATACTTTAACAAGGACTGAATTAAAAACTTGTAAGAAAAGTGCAATAAAAACTTACACGTAGTCATTTCAAAATACAATTAAAAAAATTAATTTTGACTCCAAAACCATAGGTATGGTTGGTGGATGATTTTAAGAGGTGTGGGACAAGTTTAACTTGTCCCACAAGCCTCCAAATTTGTCCTCCAAGGTCAAGTTCAAATTTTATAAAAGATGGATGGTTTGACCTTCCAAAATCAGCCTTACATACTCTTACATATTTATTACACATCCTTACAAATTAACTTACACACTCTTCCAACATTATTATTTAAACTCAACAACTTTATTAATTGCATTCCATGTCCAAATTATATTTAAATAAATTTTAGCTATGTGACTCTCACATTCTTAGAACATAATGATTTATTTATATAACACATGGTTAAAATACATAAACCCAAATTAATTAACAACTAATGAAATGGGTAACACAATAAAATTAAAATACATAAAACAATAATTAAAAGGAACACATAAATAACACACATATCCCATGGTCACAAATAATGGAAATCCCCCCCATGGGAAATCCTAACATAACACAACACACAAATAATTACAGTTGCCATGGTGACCACACTGATTTCATCCAGAATTTCAATATGGTTAGTCTCAAGTCCCCCGACATTGTTGTGATATTTTAACCTACAAAATCGCAATACCTCCTTCGGCCTCGTGGCCATATCAAAACATCCAACATGATATAAATAACATATAAAGATCAAATCCAAATAACAACAACATCCAGAATTCAACATCATCATTTAAATTCAATTTGCAATTTTATCATCATCCAATGAATCTCTATGCTAGAGTTACCCTTAATATCAAATGTCACATGTCTAAAATCAACATCAATACTATATGCATGTCAACAGTATATCATCATCCATATATAATAATGTCTCTAATAATCTTTATGCATGCTAACTGAATCAAGGTCCATAATAATCCATGATCTAACATATACACATCATAGTAAATAAAAACATAGTAATGTCTAAAATGAGATCAACAATATCCAGGTCAGTATCTAAACAATGTCAAAGGGAAGTGGGCACTAAAATCTCCATCATGGAAATTCCTAGGGAGAGAAACCAAGTGGTTGAATTTATGGCCTCTTCCTCTTCTAGCTTCTTCCTAAATGAGAATTTGATGGAAATTTAGTTTATTGTATCTATGAGAATCAAATGCCTAGTTCAAATACTGTTAAATACAACAATATTATCGTATGTAGAAAAAAGATGAACTTGTTATTATGGATTTCTCTAAGAATGAAAAGAAAATTTCAGGTTTCCTACATGTGTATAATGATCTCCTTCCCACACACCACAAGAGGATATTTTCTCCCATCCCACATCCCTTGTCCTATTTTAAAGGTAGGACTATTTCCATTCCCTCATCTCAATACCTCAAAATCTATGAGGTGGAGGAAAAAACCTCTTGATCCCCACCTACTCCAAAATTCAAAGAAGGAAATGTCTCTTTAATAGACTACACAATCAATATAAAAATTGGAATAGAAGAAGACCATAATATTTTGAAGCTTGGTTCTTCACTATTTGTGAAGGAAGTAGTGGAGCATTATAGGGTCCTTAAAGACAATTATTTAGCTTTTGTATTCAGCTATAAGGACATGAAAAGAGTTTATTCTAGTGTATTGGTTCACAAATTGGGGACCAAACCTGATGTTAAAACCATCAAGTACAAAATGATACCGATGAAGCCTAAGGTTGATTTTATGGTCAAAGACTAAGTAATAAAAATCCTTGTGGTAGGGTTAGTAATTTAAATGGAATATTATATATGGTTATCCAACATCATCCTGGTCCCTAAGAAAAATTACAAGACTAGAATCTTTATTGACTTCAAGGATATTAATAAATCATTCCTAAAAGATGATTTCCCAGTACCATCCATAGATTTTATTTTTTATGAAGTCGTTGGGTATGAGTTATTATATCTCATGGATGGATTTTTAGGGTAAAATTAAATTATAATATTTGAAGAAGATCAAACCAAGATAACCTATACCACACCTTAGGGGACCTTCCATTATGAATTTATTCCCTTTGGCCTAAAGAATGTTGGTGTTACTTACCAGAGGTCCATGACTTACATATTCCATGAACCCATCCATAAATTTTTTGAAACTTATGTTGATGGCCTTATAGAAAATGATAGAAAGAAATTGGATCACCCTAGCAACCTCCTTATCACTCACTAATAGTTAATTGAATACAATGTTACCTTGAATCTTGTGAAATGTGTTTTCAGAGTCACAAAATAAAATATCTTAGGTTACATAATTTCCACACGAGGAATTGATGTGGAACTGGAAACTAATCATGTAATTATTTCGATGAATCCACCTACGGATGAACCTCGCATCATATGTTTCATAGGAAATCTTGGGTAAATCTAAAGATTTTTTCCTAGCCTCACATATGCCATACATCCCATCGACGATATGTTAAATAATGCCTATTACAAAACCTCAATGGTAGAATGTCACAACACATTTGAATCAATGAAATGCTTCGTCCTTTCTCCACCAACTCACATACTGCCTATGTCTCATCCTCCTCTATTTTTTACTCTACAGACATGAATGTGTCAATTCCATGTATGCTGGCACAAGAAGATGATAAAATTTGTGAATTTTTTATTTAATTCATTAGTTTTTTTACCTCTTGTTTATGAAACCTAGTATACTCAGGAAGAGAGAGAATGTCTAGCCATTTTCTTCATGGCTAAACAATTAAGGCATTACATGCTCAACCAAGAGATGAGGGTCATTATCAAGTCTAAGAAGCTACATAATTTCTTAACTCAATAAAATTAATATAATATTTTTTGTAGGTTCATAACACTCATGAACGAGTTTGAACTTACGTTAACCAAAATTTATTCAAGGGGAAAATCACTATCGACTAGCTAGTCGATAATACCTTGGACTCTAGTGAACTAGTTGACCTTGAATACCTCAATGAGTGTATCTGTCAGGTTGAAAACCCCCAATCTCATTATGCCCATGTTATTGTGACATTTTGAACTATATTGCAAACCGAACTTATCAGAAACAAGATAACTCACAATAAATACAAAGGATCCATGTTATAACCACCAAGTATTTCATCAAAGAATAATTCATATCTTAAAATGACTTTAATGGCCTATTATTTAGATGTCTTGATGGAGAAGAAACATAAAAGATCATTTTTGAATCCCATGGTGGATTTTATGGTGGAAATTTTAGCATACATTTGACTATTTGGAAGATTAATTGGAAGGACAATTTTTATACCACTCCTGAGCATGATGTCATGGAATATGTGTGAATATGTTAAGAATTTTCACATGACATATATATTCGAGTGCAATATTTGCAACCTATAGTCACACCTTGTCCATTATTTACATGGGGCTTAAATTTAATAGGAAAATTCTCTCCTATCTCCACCGATGGCCATAACTTCATCATTATGGAAACCAAATATTTTATGAAATGGGTTGAGGTCATGCCTCTAGCCATGGTTCCTAGTTCCATAGTAGTGAAATCATTTTTAAATCAAATCTTTTCGGTAAATAGAACCCCAGAAGTTATTATCTCTGATAATGGCTCTTCATTTAAGAATTACGAGGTATGTGAACTATGTGAAAGGTTTAAAATATTACATCACATTTCCTCTTTATATTATCCTCAAGAAAATTTTGATGTTGATGTTATAAATAAAACATTGAATTCTATCCTCCAAAAATTCAAATAGAACAAAAAATATTGGCACTCAAAGTTATTCCCAGCCTTATGTGCAAAAATTAATTTCATTTGTACACTAACAAGAACAACACCCTTATCCCTAATTTTTTGTATAAAAGAAATCCTACCTTTAGAGGTAGAAGTCCATAGTATTCATGTGTCTTTATAAGGCATATTAAATGAAGACGATTATAGAAATGTGCAGCTATATGACTTAGAAAACCATGATGAGAAGATGTTTAGAGCTGAACATCATCATCACATCTATGTAAATAGAATGTGTCAGAAATATAAAGAATTTTTTTATGAATGCCTAATTTAGGTGGGTGGCCATGTTCTAATACTTGATATTTTCATATATAAAAATATTGGTGAAGGTCACAAATTTATACCAAAGTGGATAGGCCCCTACGAAGATGAATATTTCATGAATAGAGCCTACCGCTTATGTAGTTTTGAGGGTGAGGAGTTTGGTGAATCCGTCAATTGGCTTCACATAGAATTTATCTATATGAATATTACATCTTCACAATATCCTATTTATTTCTATCCTTTGTTTAATTTACATTACCTTTATGTTTATATTGTACTGTGGATCTAATTATTTTTCAAATGATTTTCAAATTTCATACATTAGCACATGATTCAATCATGATATCTCTACAAATTTTTCAAACTCTTCAATTATATAATTTACATCATAAGTTTCAATCATGAGGAAAATTTTAATATTTATCTTATAAGGTCTCCCATACTTCATCCCTCTTATGATTTTTCCTAATTCAGATGTTTTCACCTATACTCTTCTCTAGAAGCTTCTTGATTGCAAATCCTCCCCTAAAATTTTCTCTCCGTAGTAAGAAAGTTATAAAATCTTCACTTAGATCTTATGATCACCAATCTCAATATTTAGTGATGAGACCTTTCATTTTACTAGTTGTGTGGGGATGAGAATGAGCAGAACACATTACCTCCCAACAAGAAAAATATGAGAATAAGGTAAAATTATATATATTCTTATCATGAATAATGACATCTTCCATTCTTCTCAGTCTTTGATGGTGATCACATGCCTCTTACTTGTAACATGAGGCTCAAAAATGAGAACGATGTCCTTACTCACCTATATTTTTTTATCAAATAACTCTTGAAAAAATGCACATAAGAAGTCCACATGGGAAAATAGGCCAAGTTTAAGGACAAAAATGGACAGGAAGAACCCTTGCGTGGAGGGAAAATTCAACATTCAAGACTTAGTCAATTTTGAGCATGAAGACCTATTTTTGGAGATGGCATGCAGAAAACATGAACAATGCAGGGACGTGTGTGCCACACATTATCTATATTTGGAGGATCGAATTGAAGCGTTTTGCATGGAGATGAGATAATAATAGGATTGTCACTTCAATTAAACTGTAAGAGGTCTATAGATAACACACTTGCATGCATGGCTATGCTTGTAAATGGTGTGTGGCTATTAATAGCATGCTACCTATTTTGTAATAGATAAGTGGTAAAGAGAAAGTCCCCACCCTATATAAATAATGTGAATCACTTAATGAGAGATATATAGATATACATAGATAGAGAAGAGAGATATGTGCATATGTCTAGATTATTGTATCAGATCCATGTGCACATTGGTATAGATTGCTATTATTGGAAGGAGCTTCTCTAGTTATTAATAGATATAAGTTTTTGGTTGAATCTAAGTGTCATTTATATGTGTAATTGAGTGGTACATGATCTTGATTCAATCATGATTATCATTTAATCTTTTTCTTTCTTAGATTTTAATATGACATGCCTTGTAGAATGAGGTATTAGTTATGGATCTATATGTTTATAACTTCATCATGTTAACATCCTGATACAACAACCCTAAAGAGGGACCTGGTACCTTTACACACTTTGGGTGAGAGCTCAATCTAGGTTGAGTGATGTGCTAGTGAGTTTGGGGTGTTATCTGGTAAATTCTAGGTTGCATCATTGGTTCCATTGCTAGGACCTCTTTTTTAGTTGTTTTCAGGATGGTTCACAATGAATACATACTAAATAACTCTAGCAAGTATTGAGGAGTGGATACACGATCTGGAGGAAGAATATGAACAACGGTTCAGAATTGGATCTAAGTTTAATGCATGTAGTTGGGTAGAACATAATGTATATGATAGCTTATATGAGATTTTTTTTTCCATATTTCCACTAGAACTATACGAGTGGCTGATTGCATATGCATCTAAGATGAATTGGAGATATCGTTCACTTTTCTGGACATAAGAAGAATTTCAAGCCCTTTATGATGATGATTTGACCTAGACTCGCACTGTACATACATGGTTTCATGGTGTTCTAAATAATTATATTCTGGAATATTCAATTTTGACGTATTTGGAGATATCCTAGAGGAGCATATTTGAAAGGTATCCCACTAGCAATCAAGATCTTAATGGTAGCTTTGAACATGAAGAGTAAACCAATGGCTAACTAAGCCTTTCCTCGCATGAGGCTAGGAACAAGTTTATTGAAAGATGGAAAACCTAGTGGTAGAAAGGTAGAGAGAGGAAATGTGGATTAAGTATAATGAGGTGTTCAAGAGGGAGATGGAGAAGCAACGTACTGTTGCAGAAAGTATGGCAGTGAGGAGGGAGATGGCTCGTGAAGGATTTAAAGATCATGTATAAGACATGGATCCCAAGCATCAAGAACTCCCCCATCTTGGAAAGCGTGATAGAGATCCCCCCTTGGCTTCACATAGAAGTGTGCCAGTAAAGACTACTTAGGCTATAGGCACACATCTTAATCCACCTGGTGACCTAGCCCTTGCACTTGGTTTTCCCGTATCTAGTACGATAAGTAACCAACAAGATAAATTAGGAAGTAGGATAACAAGAATAAGTTAGGAAGCAAGTACATCAATAGAAAGAGAGACAAATTCAATGTTATTCGAGGGAACATTTTTAGGCACATCATCCACACAGAACGTGAGCATGTAGAATGTTGGATTCAAATCTGGAAGTGGAACTACCTCACAAACTGTAGGGGTTTAGTATAGTACTACTGTCGAAGCATAGGGGAGTACATCTATAGGTCCAAATCTTACAAGAGGTGGAGGATCAAGAGGTATAGGCGGTTCTATTTTTGGTGGATCTGGTGGTTTTGGAGGTAGAGGAAACACATGAGGTTTTGGATCATGTGGTCAAGGCTTGTAATAACCACATAATATCTATATGGAGATGTCTCTCCATCTCTCAGAATATAGAGGTATAGAGGATGCTTATGAACATGTGCATATGTGTGAAATATTATGTTGCGTGAAAGGGATCATGACCTCTGAGTGTAAGGCAAGTCAATTTTCTACCACATTACAAGGATGTGTACACAGCTGGTATAGGAAGTTTTACCCTGATCAAACTTGTGTGGATTATGTAGCACTAAAGGATGCTTTCTTAAAAGAGTTCCATGTCCCTAAATTTGAGTAGAAGATTATAAGTGCACTCAAAGATATAAATTAATGAACTATTGAGAGTGTACCTGCATGTGATTTCCATTTTAAGACACTTCTATCTAAGCTATCTTATGATATTCATGCCAGCCAGCATACACAATAGTTTTTTGGAGGATTGATTACACCATTTAAAAGAGAAATGTCACACAAGACATACACTGATCCACATGAAGCACTAGAATTAGCTTTTTGTTTTGAGGTAGTTGGGAGCATTGACACTGGTGTCAATCCATTCCTAGAGGAATAGATTACAGCTATGGAAAAACAACTAGAAAAATTATCAGCAAATTTAGCTCATGAAACGCGCTCAGGGATTTTGTGTAAAGATTATGAAGTGGAAGGTCACACCAAGGATAGTTTTCCTCACATAACAGTACATTCATTACTATTAGATTATGAGATCTATCATTTGAATCATGATGTTATTCATTGTCCTTTGTTACAACACATGATAAGGAAGAATGTATCTTGTTACTGTAAAATTTACCAGTCCACAACCCATGATACTAAAAATTGTTGGTTGATTGGACAGATCTAGGATCTTATAGACTTTGGGGTACAACAAAAAAGTGTAATGGATAACTCTAAGAAAAAGAATGAGCACCAAGATCAAGATCATAATCAAATGTGCTATGATAGGAATGAGGGGCATTTTGAAGGAGGTCGTGGAATAGGACATGGATATCGTAGTGGATATGGAGGATGAGGTTGTGGTGGAGGAAGAGGTGAGTTCCCTCATGGAACATGTTATATGTGTGGAAATCTTGACCACTATAGGCACGAATGTGCTCAGAATATTACATGTTCTTTTTGTAGGAACTATAGCTATGAATATTTCCCAGACTTATATGAGTATTTAAGTAATAAGAATAAGAAAGAAAACAAAGGTACTGGGATTTTTAGAATCAAACACACAATAGAATATCAGTGGATACCCAAGATAGTAGAAGGACCCAAGACATAAATAGTGAAGATGACTACATGAGATGAAGTGGCATGCGTAAGAGAGGCATTACACTAGAAACCTATGATCACCAAGGAGGAGGTTTTGCATTCAAGGTACCCAAATCTTGCTCATCAAAAGGAAGTTTACTAGGGTACCATGGAAGTGCTAAGGAATATTCAGGGTGAGACACAATACTTAAAAGAGTAGAAGAAAGCATCAGAGACAATCCAAACTGATATCGATGAGCTAAGAGAAGTGTGTAAAATGTTGCGACAGGAGAACATCATTCCACTATTGGGAATTTGGTTAAAAGGGAACACTCCATGCACAAGTATTGAGACTAGATGATAGATCCTATATGTGAATCTTCCCCCCAATAGCATTGACTATAATAAGAATATCACTCTAAATTTTTTTGTAGATGGATGGTTGCATAACAATATTTTGATTGACACAAGAATGAAAGTGAATGTTCTTGCATTAGGTACATGGGTAAAAATGGGGAGGCCTCCATTACAGCCATTGTCTAATGTGTTGTTTATGGAAAACCAAACTAAAGCCACTCCTATAGGAGTTTTGAAGGATGCATCTATAACCATACAAGGGGCCAAATTCACTGGGGATTTTGAGGTATTAAAACTTGTAGAAGGAGACAGTTTTACAGCTCTACTTGGACAACCTTGGTGTCATGTGAGTAATGCTGACCTAGGATTCAATAAGGGGTATATAAACTTTGAGAACAAGCAGGAAAAGGTTGTGATACCTTTGGAAAATGGGAAGTCTACACCATATGTTGAGCCTGTAAGTGAGGAGGACTTAAACAAAATCTATGTACGCGCTATTCAGGACCCAGAGGTTAATGAGCCATCAAATGAAGGCATCCTACATTGGGAGTATTCTCACTCTATTAATGATAATACGAGTATTGCTTGTGATAATTGGGCTCATGGTACATATGAAATAGTAGTAAGTGAGGTAAGAAGCATTGTTGCTCGTAAGAATGGAATTCGTTCTATTTAACGGATAAGTAGCACAGTACCTTGGTATACAAGAGTAGAAAATTTTCTTGTATTCTTACAAGACATGGAGGCACAGTGGATAGAATAGGTCAGGAGAAGAGACATGTTAGAATATGTCTTATGTGGGACAGCAACGTGCTGGTGGGTAGTTCATAAATATAATATTACGGAATGGAATGAGATTAGATTCACCCTATTTACTAGAATTTTAAGGAGAAATGCACCTACCCATATCTGCAATTATAATGGTGATCAACCTACTCAGCATCACATTTAGCAGTCTGAGAGACTCTGGAGAGTGAGACATGAAGCATTACCACCATAAATTTGGGTGCATAGATTGTACTCTACTCTACAAGGATGTGTACATGCCTAATATTTATATGCCGAACTACATCGAGAGACCAGGAACTAGAAAAATTTTACTATAAGAAAGATCCAGACATTTGACTACATTTCTTCCCAACCTCCAATAGAAGAGGCATTAAAATTTGTTATGTGGTTAACCATGGGAGATAGTGCAAAGGTGAAGGAGCTCATACAAGACTCATTTGGTGAGAGATAATTAGGCACACATTTTGAAGAAGGAGAAGACTTCATATTGCTTAAATGAGCCTATCTTGAGAATGAAAAAGGAAAGATGGTTACATCATGGATGATGAGGAAGTTGAGAACCTAGATATTGAACATTCACAGGGGGTACACGAGGGCTTAGAAGGCATAGATAAGGATATGCGCTCCTATCACAAACCCATGAAGACAAAGAAGGTCAATATAGGATCTAAGGCTGAGCCTAAGGAGGCCATAATTGGAGACTACTGGTCAGAGTCAGAGGTGGCAAAGATTATTGAGTTACTACGGGATTACATGACTTATTCCCTCGAGGGTATTATGAACTTAAAGGTGTGCATGAATCACCTAGGGAAATGAATATAACACTTAAGGAAGGTGTTCATCCAGTGAGAAAGAGACCTTACAAAATGAATCCTAATTTTCATGAAAAAGGTAAAAGAAGAAATTGATAAAATGTTGAAGTCTAGAATCATTCGACCTTTACATAACTCAGAATGGGTTAGTCCAACGGTAATCAGTATCAATAAGGATGGTAGAATTCGAATATGTGTATACTACAGGGAGCTAAATGTTGCATGTGTAACAGACCCATTCCCTATGCCATTTACTAAGGAAATACTAGAGGGAGTTGCAGGGTGTGAAATCTATTCCTTTACAGATGGGTTTTCCAGGAATCATCAGGTTAGGATTGCTTAGGAGGATTAAGAAAATATAAATTTTACTACTAAATGGGGTAGTTTTTCCTATACTATGATGCCTTTTGGATTGAAAAATGTTCCTTCTGTATTCTCAAGGATAGTTGTTTAAGCATTCAATGATTTTATTCATAACTTCTTACAAGTCTACCTCTATGATTGGATAGTATATGGGCTTGTTAAGGATCACTATGACAATCTACGCTTAATGTTTGATCGGTGTAGATAATTGAGTATCTCTTTAAACATCAAGAATTACATATTTGTTACACCTTTTGGAATATTGTAGGACACATAATCTACAAGGAGGGATTGATTGTTGATCTAGCTAAGGTTGGAGTAATTTTAGGGTTGGAAGCACCTACCAGTTAGAGTAAGTTTCACATATTTTTAGGTCACACATGATATTATAGAAAATTCATCAAGGGATATGCCAAAATTACCACACCTCTAGAGGAGTTATTGAAAGGAAAAGGTATATTCTATTGGGGAGAATTGCAGCAGTGTGCATTTTAAACATTGAAAGATAAACTTACTACCACACCTATCCTACATTTTACCTCATGGGAAAAACCATTTCATGTACATGTGGACACCTCTGGCATGCCATTGGCATTGTGTTAGCTTAACCTAGATAGGGTATTGTTAATCATCCGATCTAATTTGATAGTATGAAGCTAATTCCTACTGAACATAATTATACGACTATAGAGCGCGAAGCTTTTTCCATGATCTATGTGTTGTAAAAGTTTTGATAGTATTTTCTAGCTACACCATTTGCATTCTATACGGATCACATGGTATTGAATTATTTGGTGAACAAACCCATTTTACAAGGGTGCATCTATAGATGGGTACTCCTATTTCAAGAGTTTTATTTTATAGTTGTGTTGAAGCCATGGAAGAGTAACTCAGGAGCAGACCACTTATCTAGAATTAACTCAAGGGAGGAAGCATAGAAAATTAAAGAAACCATGCTAGATGCAAAATTATATAGGTTGCACATCATGCCATTAGAATTAGAAGACATTGATTTCTCTCTATGGATTGGTGTGGCACTAGAAGGAATGAAGGAATTTGAAAAGAAACAACTTACTATACGTGTGGCACCATTTATGTTGATCCGTGGTGACCCATACAAGTTAAGAAGAGATGAAGTATTACGTCATTGTGTATTAGAGCATGAGCACAAGGATATTATGGAAGAATCCCATGGTGGTATTATAGGAGGTAATTATACAGGTGATTCGATTGCCCAGAAGATCCTACTTGATAGATTATGGTGGGAGACAATGTATAAAGACTATAAAGAATATTGTAAGGTGTGTAACCATTGTCAGCACCTAGGAAAACCAGGACAAAGAGATGAAATTCCACTGAGACCTATTCTCAGTGCTGAACCATTTGAGAAATGGGCCATCATCTTTGTAGGACCTATTTTTCCATCCACGCATAGGAATGGATCGCATTATATCATTACTTCCATAGATTATCTCACTCACTGGGATGAAGCAGTACCTACAAAGGACTATACAATAACTACAGTAGTTAGGTTTCTATGGGAGAATGTTCTTACAAGATATGGATGTCCTTTAATTTTGACAAGTGATAGGAGTACACAATTTTTAAACAAAACCATCAGGATCCCATTAGATGATTGTATGGTTGCCCACCATAAGACTACATCTTACCACCTTCAAGAAAATGAAACTAATGAGGCTTTCAACAAGATTTTGACCCAGACATTGAAAAAAAAAAATTGATGTTGGAAGAAAGGATTGGGATGATAAAGTTTCAGATGTTCTTTGGGCATTTAGAACAACTTATAAGAGATTGAATAAAGGCACACTGTTTCAAGTTGTGTTTGGCACCGAATACATTCTCCCTATAGAATTTATGTTACCTTCTTTGTGTATTACATGTGTTGGAGGTCTAGATGATGAGTAGGATTTAGAAGAGCGTATTGAGAATATGATTCAACTGGATGAGTGACGAGCCATAGCACGACGGAGCCAGAAGTAGGAAAAGGCCAGGAAAAAATCATGGCATGATGAAAGTATAAGGGATAATAATTCTGAGATTGGACAAATAGTACTTCTCTATGACTCTAAGTTCTTACGCCATCCAGGAAAACTTAAAGTACATTAGTTCGGGCTATATGTCATCACTTACATACTTGAATCAGGTTCTTATCAGTTAGAAGCACTTGATGGAACACAACTACTCGGTTACTTCAATGGGAGTAGGCTGAAGCCCTACTATAAATAAGTGTTCTTGGTGTTTGTAATAAGGCAAAATTTCCATTTAGATTAGGTTTCCATTCTATATTTCCTTAATGTATTTCCTTCATTGTCACTATGTTTTGTCAATTTTGTTGTTGTTATTGTCTAATAAGTGCATTTGTGCACATGAAGCTAATTAATATGTGAAGAATGTTTATGCATAGAGGAATGCACATAGTTTTAGTGTGGGGTGGTTGTAGCTATCCAAGAACAAGACTGTGGGAATTCAAAGGTGAAAGGAATAAGATGTTATGGGTGTGCTTTAATTCAAAAGAAGATTACTTCTCAAAAGTGACCAAGGATGGAGATGAATGAAAGGATAATATAACATGAGGTAAGCAGAGGCCATGATAACTACCAAGAGAATCTATAGTGATGAGGTAATCAAGCACAAGGGCACACGCTGAAGAGAATTCTATGACTAGAGGGTAGGAAGGTGCACTAGAAGGTTATAGCTGGGGAATGAAGATGTACTGCATAGAATGAACATATTTGGTCAATGAATGAGAGGATACTTGGTAGGTGAAGGAGCAATAAATGCATCAAAATTTGAAAATCATATAGGGATGGGATGTGAACTCATTTTTCCCATTGCGACTAAGAGTATTTGAGGAAAGCGCTAAGTGCAAAGAACCGAGTGATTAGGTTAAAGTGAAAAAGGGTGTGAAACCAAGTGTGACAAAAAAATATGTGTGAAAAGAAGCTTGCATACCCGGTGGTGAATGGTTTGAGTGAAGCAAGGTGACAGAGTAGATTTAAGGCACAAAGTTTCCACCTAGGGCACGATTAAATCGAGCTAGGCTTTGACTAGAAAATTGCAGAGTTAAAGAGGAGACAATTACGAGGTAAAAATGGCACCTAAGAAGGAAGCTACAATAGGATAAAAATTAAAGAAGAAGGTTGTCGTTGAGGAGGAAGAGATGGCACCCGAAAGCAATTTTATAAAAATGCAATATCCAGAAGGAGTCATTGTCAATCAGGAATGGGATTCACACATCATAAAGAGAAAAGTAAGTGAATACAATCACAGGACTTCAAAGAACAAGAAGGAGCTTGATTCCTTTCTCACTACGAGGACAAAAAAACATATGGCAGATGACATGCCGGTTTATGATGATGCAGACTATAAGCTTCTAAAGAAAATTGGGGTCTACCAATTATATGAGCTTGCATATTTTAGGAAGTATGATCCCTTGTACCAGTGGCTCATGAGAATAGTGCATGAGGACTTCTTATACTTTGCAGGACACTAAGTTAGAATCTCATCCAAAATTATCTCATCAGTGATAGGTTTGAAGGCCACAGGGGAGGATATAAAGAATGATCTCATAGATAAAGCCACAATCTTAAAGACCAGATAGGAGTTGGGATACCTAAAGGGTCCGCGTGTTATGTATATAGACAAATTAAAGAAGTGTCTAGTTATGGAAGAAGCAGCACAACTTGTTACAAAGTTGAATGATCAAGAGTGGTGGTCATAGGTAAATACTATGTGGTTACACGTGTTGGCCCCATTATTGAGATTTCATAATGTGCCCTAATTTCTTCTGTCCAAATTTTCTCACAAACATTTCATTTTTTTAATTTGATGATCTGTATATTGTTTATCCTAGTGGAATCCTTCGAAAATGCCTAAGTTGTTATTATTTTTCCCTAATTGAACAAACTTACAGGTTCCCCCCTTTCTATGCCCTAATTTCTTCTTTTCCATGGGATGTGTCATTTTTTCCATTGGCAAAACGTGCAAGAAACTCAGGTTTGATTGAATTCCATTTATGTGCAAGTGAAATCCCAATCCCTTGGTTGAAATTAATATAAAATCATGCTTCACTTGATTTAAAACTGAGAAATCTACATTCCTTGTGATAAAATATGATTTCTAAGGCATCCTCTACATTTTTTATGTTTTTGACAGGTATACAGGTGTCACCTACCCATTAAAATTATCTTTGCAACATCTTGCTAACATGACAGGATCCTATTGGCCAAGGATGTGCGTGAAAATGTTATAACTTGTCACTTTTTAATTTTTGGCACAAGGAGAATTTTGGTTTGTGGCCCTGCATTGCTACAGTGATGTGCTTACGTGGCACAATTTGATTGGCTGGAGGATTGGTGGGTGACAGAGGTCACTTGGAAATTTTGCCTTCATTTTTGTAAATTTCTCAGAATCAAATTTCTTCCCGAAGGCCCACAACGAATGGGAGGGAGACAGGTGGCACAAGAAGCATGCGGATGGCAAAGGACTTGGAAATTTTTGTTTGTTTTTTGGCTCAAGGTGTCAAGGTAAAATTTTGACCCAAAGACCAGCATCCAATAAGAAAAGGACACATGTCCAGGAAAGTTAGCATGGAGGGGTGGATTTTGTGAAAATTTTGAAGTTTTTAACTTCAAAATGTTAAAGTTAAAATTTGGCCTGAGATCCCACATCCAATGGGAAGAGGACACATGTCTAGGGGAGCCAAGGAAGGAGCGGGGTTGTGCAAGTTTTTGGATTTTTGCCTTTAGATGAAAAATTTCAAAGTTTAAATTTGAGCCGGATCTCTGCACAAATCACTAAGTGACATGTGTCCAAAAGGGTATGATGGATCCGTGGATTTTGTGATGGTTTTAAAAATTTTCAATATTTCAAAGGGTAAAATTCAAATTTTTGGCCGAAGTCCCACAACCAATGAAAATAGGACACGTGTCCAATAGGAGGCGGAGGTTTGGAGCTAGGGGAAATATTGAAAATTTTACAAATTTTGGCAAAGACAAAAAGTTTTTCATGGCCCCGACAGGGAAACATTGGACATGTGCCCCTGTATCCAATTAGGGGGTGACATGTGACATTTTTGAAGGGTCAAAAAGAGGAGGGTGGGCCCACAAAGGTTTTTGTGCTTACAAATGGTTGAAGGCAAACTTGGAGTGTCGGCTCCACAGCGAATGGGAGACCGCCACGTGGTAGGGGAGAGAGCGGGTGCTCGGGCCCACGGAGTTTTTTGAGAAAATTTTCCTTTTCTCAAAAAAGTGCCAAAATTCATCAAACTGGCCCTTGGTTTTTGTGGGGCCCACATGTGGACACGTGGCAGGTCCAGGGGGCAAGCAGGAAAAAATTTCAAAATTTTCCAAAGGTCAAAAGGGTTAAAAATGCATTTTTAAGATGGGGGCCTATGCCAATAGTTTTTGGACACATGTCCACCTTATCCAAAGGAAAAAGGGGAATATTCAGGAATCTCATCTTCCATGTGGAGGGCTGGCATTAAAGGTTGACTAAAATCAACAGTCACTGTGCAATTTCATTTTTGGGCACCATGGAGCTCCGTGAAGCTTGGAATTGTCATTTCTTCACCAAATCACATGAAATTTTATATGGTTTCGCATCCCCTCGGCCTTTTAAATGCAATGGAATTATTTTTATGAGATAATTTAGTGCCTTATGGTGTTTTCGATGAAATTTTTATTCAGGCCCGTGTAAAAAATGTGAAAGGCAAAAATAAAAGGTTGCAGAGGTAAAAAATGATGAAGTAAAAGGTGTAAAATGATTGCAAAAGCATTTTGGCATGTCTGAATGCCAAAAATGTGACCTTGGGATGGATAAGAATCCAAATTCATGTAATATTTTAAAATATTTGTGCATCCCTGGCATTTTACGAAATGTTTTACAGTTTAATGTCATTTTCATGAAATGGATAAGATTTCTTGTAACAAATTTGATCCCTAAGCATATTATTTGCTTGGAAAGCAAGGATCCAAGCTGACATGAGGTATAAAATGTATTTTTCAAGAATTTGTAAAGGGATGGGAAAAAAAATAGAGGAGAGACTTAGAATTTTCAAAAGGAAAAACAAGAATAAATCCATTTCCTTGGAGAAAACCGCCTGAGAGTCATTCTCAAATCCATTTTTGTATCATATTTCATCATGTTGAGTTGGTTTCAGTTTTAAATCCATCAAAAATCTCTAATATTGTTCTCATGACTTTCCCCTACTGATGTATCTGATCATTTTCTAGATTATCTTGTTCATTCTCTTAACAAAATTTGCATATACTTATGTTTCAGACTATTTTTAATTTATGTTTCTTGCTCATGTTGCAATATTATATTTAGGATCTCTTTGATCATACAGGGTCTCATTTCTTGTTGATGTTTTAATGTAATTTGTAATCTTATATTTAGAAGAGCTTTCATCTGATAGAAGATAAACATATTTAAAATCATTTTATTGTCCTTGAATAATGAGACTGTTTATAAACCTTTGGGTGCACCTTAGGTCATGATTAAATAGGGATTCCTAGGTACTTTGTTGGTATTTTGCTTCAAGCTTTTTTGGCATGTTATCAAAGGTTGTGTGGAAGAGTGTAGATCTGGGCCTCCATTTGTGCACATATCCCAGTTGAAGGAGCATTTAAAATATCTGGAAGTGTTCTTGTTGTGTAGGTGTTACAAATTTCCAACAAAGGTTCTCAAAGAAGTTGGTAATTCCCAGCTAGTCTTGTCAAAACATCTCCCACAAAATTTCATTCAAACTAACTCATCCTACCTATACTACCCCTGCATTGCATTGTGTGTCCATAAAAGAATTCAATCCTTCCACCAAAATGCACAAAGCATATTAGGGTTTTATCATGTCTTTAGCAGCCTTAGCTTTGTTTTGAGAACATTTCCATCATTTAGTAGTGCCAACTCCTTTGAGTTTGGATAATGGATATTTGATCATGTTTTCACAAGGCCATCTTCCATACCATATGCAAAACACAAGGATATATCCATCTCCTTTACCATATAAGGGCTGCAATATAGGTTCTCTTCCCTTGGTTGATAGGCACAACCTAAAATAGTGAGGGTTTGAAGGTGCTATCCACTCCCTCAAATCTTGAATGCAAACAAGCAGATAGTGTGCTCCCCAACTACAAATGACATACAAACCATCTATCTATCCTTGAGTGTCTTGTGCAAGTTCATGATGTTGTTTAAGTTGTGAAGGAGATTAAATCTGGATACTAGAACACCAGAGTGGCACCGTTGCCAGGGACTTCTTGGATTTCTTGGTGGTTTTGAAGTGTTTGAAAGGTTTTAGAATTTTTGTGATCAATTATTTGAGCTGTTACATTCTTGAGATATCATTTCATACTTCAAATCTGCATGTTTTGGGTAAAAAAGATTTCAAGCTCAATTTGCTCTTCTCATTTACCAGTAGTTTATGTGATTTGGATGCATTGTTTTTGGTTGAATGAAGAAGAAGAAAATCTGATTTGCTTACCCTTGCAAATTTTTTAGTCATAGCATACATTTGATAGAATATTTTAGTGCTTTCTTACACAACTAAGGTGGAAATCCTTAGTGGCAACTCCATGTATGTTGAGATCTTGAAATACCAGTTGTCTTATGACATCTCTATCATTTGAAACTTGTTGTTTAAATCTGTCAAGCTGGAGGGAAGGAGATCTCTCTTCATCAAGGACTCTTCTAATAAGTTGCTCACTGAATCAAGAAGCTCAGAACTAGAAGGAAGAAGAGTGTGGAAATTGGTTGGTGATTTGGTTGCAAGAAAAGAGATCCCCATAGTTGAATTTGAAGGAGAGCAGCCTATTATTGAAGATTATAATTCTTCTTCAAATAGATCTAATTTGGGAAATCATCTTACTGATTTTCATTCTCCTTTAGGTGAGGGAACCTCTTGTGTATTTAAAAAAACTTGCTCCTAAATCTACTCGTGTGGTTTCTAAGTTTGTTAAAGTTTATCAAGAGAGAGATCCTTTGGGGGGTTGTCACTTTAAAAATCACTCATATATTCCAATCAAACCCATTACTACTCCTCACCAGCTTGTTTCACCTCCAAGATCACCCCCACCAAACAATATGACTTAGCCTAGACCTCTATTTATTGTTAACACCTTTGGTCCTATAAATTTTGGAGGAATGGATGGTTATCCAAATGTTGTCCCACAAGATGTGAGAAATAGGTTACCAAAATTCCAAGGTAACAATGCCATTACCGGTGATCAACATCTCAAACTGTTTGATAATATGATGGAATATTTTGAGATAGAATTTGAGGATGTGTATATCAAGTTGTTTATCCATACACTTGAAGAAGATGCTAGGGATTGGTACAAGGCTCTACCTGATAACTCTATTGATTCATGGACTAAGATGAAAAATGCATTTAGCTTGTAGTATGGTGACAAGACTGATCCTAGATTTCTTTTGTCTGAATTTGAAAATATCAAGAAGAACTTGAATGAGATAGTCCATGACTTCAATACAAGATTTAATAAAACATTGAGAAGGTTCCTTGTCATTTTGAGGCCTTGTGATGAATCTTGCTTGATCAAATATGCAGATGCATTTGATAAAAAGGTAGCCTATTACTTGAGAGACAAAAATCCTACAAACTTGAGGCAAGCTTTCACCATGGCACTTCAAATTGAAAATAATATTAAAGCTATTGGTAAACCACTTAAGAGGGATGGTGTGAAGCTGATAAACCATGAGAAGCCTCAAGCTAGCAAGGGTGCTGATTTAGAAGATGTTGTCAAGACTTTGGCAGGGGCTGTCAAAGAAATTTCTTACAAATTAGCCTGGGCTGAGAAAGGTATGGGACAAGGTTCACAAGGACAATAAAGAACTCAAAACCTATGATTTGATTTGGATGAATCATCCTAGGGGTGATCAAAGATGCAAGATGATAGAGGTAAAGGGCCTATTGGACTTGAAACAAGACAATCCTACAAGCATGTGAAAATAGAGTGGTTCACTATGACCCTCTAACTGACAAGGGTTAAATGCTATTGGTAAGAAATTGCTGATATGGATTGGTGTGATAGATTGATTTTCTTCCTCATCCTCCATGTGAAATGGACCAGAAATGTTATTGAAGATGATAATGAAATGAAATGGATGATGACAAATTTGTATGATGGAAAGCTCTTGGGCAAGGCTCACAACAAGTAGCAACATCAACAGATGTGATAAGTGCAAGGACTGCTGATCAAACCTTTTGGGATTGCATAAAGCAGGTACCATTTCTTTCTCTTCTCTCAAGCTCATGATGTATATGTAGTTCAGGCCTTTGAAATTCCTAATAATGACTTTGAATATCTAAGGGATTTAATGATCAAGAAGTATGATGGTGGTATTCCTTTCGAGGAAGATAGACAGTTGTTAATGAATGTTGTGGTTGGACAAGAGAAAGAGTACAAAACTAGAAGTAAAGTTATTAGAGGAGCTGGTCCTCAAGCCAAGCCAAAGACACCCTTGCTCACAAGCATTCCCAAGGACAATCCTAGAAAAGAAACAATTTCCAAGAACCTTGTTGTCCCATGCAAAAATATCAGTCCTCTTCATGCCCAGGCTGCCAAGAATACTTCTCCATCTGATGAACCTTCTTGTTTCCCTTCCAATGTTGTTTTACCAAAGAATGTTCCATATGATATAGCCCAAGTTTTGAGCCAAATTAAAGTGAGTGTTCCAATTATTGAATTGCTTAGAATTCCTGAGCATAAGAAGAGAGCATTTGAGTACTTGGGATTGAAAGAAGAAAAGATTACCCCAAGCAGAAATGTAAATGTTGTTGAGACTCCTCTTCAAAGCATTGTTGGCCTTGAAACACCACCACCAATGGAAGATCTTGGAGAGGCACCTGAAGTATATTTGGGGACATCCTTGGTTGATTCCCAATTGAATGTTGATCCATTTTTCACAACTTTTCTCATAAAAGATAGGTTGCTTCACAATTGCATGTTTGATTCCGGTGCATCATGTAATGTCATGCCTCTAGAAGTCATGAATGAGTTGGATATCAAAGTGACAGTAGCATATGGGAAATGTACAGCCATGGATTCAAGGGAAGTGCTGGTTGTTGGTTGTGTGAAGGGTTTAGTAGTGCAACTTGCAGCCTATCTGGGTAAGAATTTAAAACTTGATGTTGTAATTGTTGATTGCCCTGCCAAATGGGGTATGATTTTGTCAAGAAAATGGGCTGCAAGTGTTGGTGGTAGTGTTCAAATGGACATGTATTTTTCCACCATTCCCATTGAGGGGAAGCCTTGTCAAACTCTATGGTGAAAAGAAGATGTTACACTTGATTGAAGATCCCAACAATGCTTCTTATGAAGTGTTGTTTGCTGATGTAGATGTTGACAACTTCATTGGTTTTGCTGATGAAAAAGAGACCAAGATGGATAAATCAGAATTCCTTGATATGATAGGTTCTCCTTGGACCTTGCTATTTGATGGAGCTTGCTCCAAAGTTGGAAATGCTGCTGGTGTAGTGTTTCTTTCTCCTAGTTTGGAAGAATTTCCTTTTTCCTTAAAACTTAATTTTGAATGCACTAACAATATTGCTGAGTATGAGGAATTTCTATTGGGATTAAGGATTGCATGGAAGTATGGAGTGAAGGATATTGTTGCCAAGGGGGATTCAGAGCTGGTTGTCAAGCAAGTAAGAAAGTTGTATGCTACAAAAAATCAGCGTATGAAACAATATAAGCATGTTGTTTGGGACTTGATTGAAATGTTTGATTCCTTTAACATTGTTTACCATGATAGAAGTCTTAATGTTGCTGCTGATAAGTTGGCTGTCCTTGGTTCTAGATTTGACAATTGCACCATTTCACCTTTTTGTGAATATGACATTGAAGTGCTAACAAGGCCAGTTGTCCCAGATAATGTGAAACATTGGCAGATTTTTGATGATGATGCACAAGTGTTGAGATTATTACAATGCCAAGGTGATTTTTCTGGTCAGAACATTGATTGGGAACCAATGGTATGCATGAATGAAGGGAGAGAAACTTTGTTTGACAAGGATATTATCCAATTGAAAACAAATACCATTCCTAAAGGTCTTATTGCACTTGAGGCAAATTTTAACAATGTTGATTGCATCATAAATAGAAAGATGTCTGTTTCAAGGGATGTGGAAGAGCACAACTTGGGAACCAAGGATAAACCAAGGAAGATTTGGTTGGGTAGCCATCTCAGCAAAGAGGAAAAATAGTCCTATGCCCAACTTTTAAAGAAGTATCAAGACTGCCTTGCTTGGTCTTATTCAGAGCTGAAGGCATATAGAGAAGATTTATTTCAGCATGAGATTCCTCTTGAGGCCAAGAATAAGCCATTCAGACAAAGACAAAGGCCTATTAATCCACTTCTTTCTATGAAAATGCAAAAAGATTTGAAGAAATTGAGAGATGGTGGTATCATTCAGCCTACTAGATACTCATCTTGGGTGGCAAACCTTGTGCCAGTTAGAAAGAAGAATGGTGATATCAGACTTTGTGTGGATTTTAGGAATCTAAAAAAAGCATCTATGAAGGAAAACTACCCCTTTCCAAACATGGAGAATATGTTGCAGCTTGTAACAGGGTCAGAGATGCTTTCTACTTTGGATGGTTTCTCCAGATACAATCAAGTAGTTGTCAAAGAATTAGAAAGACTTAAGACAACCTTCACTACTCCTTGGGGGACTTATGTTTTTGTAAGGATGCCTTTTGGATTGATGAATGTTGGTGCTACTTTTCAAAGGGAAATGGATGTTGCCTTTGCTGGTTATATCAATGAATTTATTGCAGTTTACCAAGATGATGTGACTATTTTTTCGAGGCAGCGAGGAGACCATTTGCAACACCTAGAGAAGATGCTAATCAGATGTAGAGAGTATGGAATTTCTCTTAATCCAAAGAAGTGTCATTTTGGCGTGCAAAAGGCCAAGATTTTGGGACATATTGTGTCCAAAGAAGGTGTTATGATAGACCCTGAGAGAGTGGAAGCAATCAGCAAAGTGCCCATTCCAAGAACCAAGAAAGGTATCCAATCTTTCTTTGGCCAAATCAATTTCATTAGAAGGTTTGTTTCCAATTTTGCTGAGCTAACTCTTCCAATCACAAGCATGCTAAGAAAGGATCAAGTTATCAAGTGGGAGGAGGCTGCCATTCAAGATTTTGAAGGAATAAAGGATGCACTTAAGCATGCACCTGTTTTGGCAGCTCCAAACTATAAGAGGCCTTTCCAAATCTTTTCTTTTGCCTCTGAATTCACTATTGCTTCAGTTTTGTTGCAAAAGGATGAGAATGGAGCTGAGAGGCCTATTTCCTTCTTTAGCAAGGCTTTACAAGCAGCTGAGTTGAAGTATACAATCATGGAAAAACAAGCATTTGCATTAGTAAAAGCAACAAAGATTTTTAGGCCTTACATTTTGAGTTCAAAGGTTGTTGCTTATGTTCCCCACACCATGGTTAAGGACATCTTATCAGACATGGAGATATCAAGCAAGAGATGTAGATGGGTCAACAAATTACAAGAATATGATATGGATATCCAAACAACAAAGCTAGTAAGAGGTTTGGGTCTTGCCAAGCTCATGGCTGAGAGCAATTTGTAAAATGTAGAAGTGAATCAGCTAGAGGAAGAAAGGGTAGATCTTCTTGACAAATTGATGAGGTCTGAGTGGTACAAAGATGTGATTTTCTACCTCAGACACCTATGCTCTCCTAGTCACTTGAATAAAAATCAGAAAAGAGCCCTCAAGCTGGCTTCTCAAAAATATATCATAACAGACCTTGGGCTGGCTTGGAAGAACCCTGAAGGTGTCCTCTTGAAATGCATAACTGAAGATGAAGCTCCCAAGTTGATTGCTGATTTCCATGGGGGAGTTTGTGGAGGAACATTTTGCTGGGAGAGTGACAACACATAAGATTTTAAGAGCTGGTTATTGGTGGCCTACTCTTTTTAAAGATGCAACCCAGCTGGTTAGAAAGTGTGATAGTTGCCAACGTTTCTCTGGAAGACTGAAAGCTTCAGGCTCCCTTCCTTTGCAGCCTGTATCAATTGAAGCTCCTTTCAAACAATGGGGAATGGATTTCATTGGTGAGATTTCAGATCCTTCTAGTGCTGGTCATAAATGGATCCTTGTAGCAACTGATTATTTTATAAAGTGGGTTGAAGCAATTCCATCTAGAAAGGCAACACACCAAGTGGTAATGGATTTCTTATTGAATCATATCATATGCAGATTTGGAGTTCCAGTTAAGATTGTATCTGATAATGCCATGTGTTTTAGAGCCAAACCTTTGATGGCAATGTGCAATGAATATGGGATAAATCTGACTTATTCTTCAAACTACAATCCACAAGGGAATGGACAAGCTGAGTCAAGTAACAAGAACTTGCTCAAGATCATTAGAAGGACCTTGGAAATCAACAAGAAGAAGTGGGGAGAGCAATTGAAATTTGTAGTTTGGGCTGATAGAATAACTCCTAAAAGAGCAACTGGTAAGAGTCCATTTGAATTGGTGTATGGAACTCAAGCTTTGCTGCCCTTACACCTGCAATTATCCACTTTTTAGTTTTCCCAACAGTTGGAAGATCAAGAACATGGCCCATATGAATCAAGGATCAATCAGATCATTGAGTTGGATGAAGAAAGGAGAGCCTCTCATCAAAGGCATATCAGATTTAGAGAGAAATTGAAGAGGTTGTTTGATAAGAAGGTCACTCCTAGAGCCTTCAGTGTTGGAGATCTGGTTTTGCTGTGGGATAGTAGGCATGAAGACAAGGGAAAGCATGGAAAGTTTGATGCTCTATGGATGGGCCCTTATGCCATTGATATCAGGATTGGAGAAAATACATTTTTTCTCAAGGATTTAGATGGGGATTTGCTAGAGCTGCCTATTAATGGCAGACATTTAAAACATTTCTTGGATTAAATCCCCATGTGAGGTATGCACAAGTTGTAAATTTTGTATAGCCCTTGTTTTTACTTTGTTTTTTGCTATTGTTGGCTTGTGGTTTTCCCTTTTGTCCTTGGCAACCATTTTTGGTCTAGTTTTCTCGGCCTATTTTTGGTGAAAATTCTGGTTTTTGGGCTGCTCTGCATTTTTAACTCCTTTCCCAATGGATTTCTGGCACTTGGTCTATGTTGTGATCTTGTGGCACTCGCTGGGAGTGCCCATCCCCAAGCAAGAGCCAATGTTGGTGCAAATTCTGAGTTTGCACAATTTGCCCTAATTTTCTATATCCTATTTTGCTGGTCAAAAATTTTATTTGCTCGAGTGGGTGATCTACAACTCATTTTTTCCAGTGGAATCCTTCAAAAGTGCCTCAATGTTGTTATTTTTCCCTAAATTGAAACAAAATCCAAGTTTCCCCCCCATTTGTGCCCTAATTTCTTCTTTCCCACGGGTTGTGTCATTTTTTCCATTTGCCAAATCGTGCAAAAAACTTGAAGTGGATCGAATCCTAAGTTATGTGAAGTGAAATCCCAATCCCCAGGTCAAAACTAATGTCAAAACATGATTCAGTTGATTTAAAACCAAGAAATCTATCATTCCTTGTGAAAAAATTTGATTTCTAGGGCATCCTCTATGTATTTTTTACATTTTTGACGGGCATACGGGTGTCATTTGCCCGTCAAATTTATCTTTGCAAAACTATTCTGACAGTGGTAGCAAGCTCCTATTGGCCGAGGATGTGCGGGAAATGTTATAACTTGTCACTTTTCAATTTTTGGCACAAGGAAAATTTTGGTCCACAGCCCCGCATTGCTACAGTGAAGTGCCTACGTGGCACAATTTGATTGGCTGGAGGATCGGTAGGTGGAGGAAGGTCACTTAGAAATTTTTCCTTCATTTTTGCAAATTTCTCAAAATAAAATTTTTTCCCGAAGGCCCGCAACAAATTGGAAGGTGACATGTGGCACAAGAAGGTCAGGAAAGTGGAGGAAGGACTTGGAAAATTTTATTGTTTTTTGCCTCAAGATGCTAAGGTAAAATTTTGACCCAAAGGCCCGCCTCCAATAAGAAGTGGACACGTGTCCAGGAAAGTCAGCATGGAGGGGCGGAGTTTGTGAAAATTTTGAAGTTTTTAACTTCAAAATGTTAAAGTTAAAATTTGGCCCGAGAGCCCATGACCAATTGGAGGAAGACACGTGTCCAGGAGGCAAGATGGAAGAAGGGGCCGAAGGAAAATTTTATGAATTTTTGCCTTTATGTTTGCAAGGTAAAAAATGAAAAATGGGCCCGCCTCTAATGAAAAGTGAACACGTGTCTAGGAAGGTCAAATGGAGAAGCAATAACTTAGAAAAATTTGTTGTTTTTGGGCTCAAAGTTACAAAGGAAAATTTTTTCCCGAAGGCCCATGTCCAATTGAAGGAGGACATGTGTCCAAAATTTGGTGGAGGTTTGGAGCGTGGAGGAAATATTGAAAATCTTACAAATTTTGGCAAAATTTCTCAAAGTCAAAAATTGTCTGTGGCCCCGACATGGAAAATTTGGAAGTGTACCCCCTACATCCAATCAGGGGGTGACATGTGGCATTTACAAAGGGAAAAAAGGAGAGCACGGGCCCACAAAAGGTTTTTGTGCTTTTGGATGTTTGAAGGAAAAACTTGGAGGGTGGCTCCGCATAGTGAATGGGAGACCGCCACGTGGTAAGGGAGAGAGCGGGTGTTCGGGCCGCATGGAATTTTTTTGAGAAAATTTTCCTTTTCTCAAAAAAGTGGAAATTCATCAAATTGGCCTATGAATTTTTGGTAAGGGCCCACATGTGGACACATGGCGGGTCCAGGGGGCAAGCAGGGAAAATTTTCAAAATTTTCCAAACATCAAAAAGGGGTAAAAATGTTTTTTAAGATGGGGACCTACTCTAATCATGTTTGGACATGTGTCCACCTTGTCCAAATTGGGAAAAAGGGGAATATCTTTGACATGTGGAGGGTAACATTAAAAGTTGATTTTTAAATCAACGGTACACTGTGCAATTTCATTTTTTGGGCGCCATAGGAGCTCCAAGAAGCTTGGAAATCATTTCTTCATCCAAATCACATGAAATTTTATATGATTTCACATCCCCTCAGCCTTCTGAATGCAGTGGAATAATTTTTATGAGCCAATTTGTGCCCTATGATGTTTTTTGATGAAATTTTTTCCCTAGACCCGTGTAAAAAATGTGAAAGGTGAAAATTAAAGTTGCAGAGGTGAAAAATGATGAAGTAAAAGGTGGAAAATGATTGCAAATGCATGTTGGCATGTCTGAATGCCAAAAACGTGACCCTGGGATGGATAAGGATCCAAATTCATGCAATATTTTAAAATATTTGTGCATCCCTGGCATTTTACGAGTTGTTTTACAGTTTAATGTCATTTTCATGAAATGGATAAGGTTTCTTGTAACAAATTTGATCCCTAAGCATATTCTTTGCTTGGGATGCAAGGATCCAAGCTGGCATGAGGTATAAAATGTATTTTTCAAGAATTTGTAAAAGGAGGGAGATAGAAGAGAGAAAAAGACTCAGAATTTTCAAGCAAAAGGCTGGAAGAAATCCATTTCTCTAGAGAAAACTGCCTGAGAGCCATTTTTAATTCCATTTTGTATCAGATTTCATCAAGTTGAGTTGGTTTCATTTGTAAATCCATCAATAGGCTCTGAGATTATTCTTATAGCATTCCCCTGCTGATGTATTTGATCAAGATTTTGGATTATGTGGTGTTATCTCTTGGAAAAAAATTTGCATATACTTATGTCTCATAATGTTTTCAATTTGTGTTTCTTGCTCATGTTGCAATCTTGTGTTTAGGATCTCTTTGATCATACAGGGTCTCATTTCTTGTTGATGGTTTAATGGCATTTACAATCTTATATTCAGAAGAGCTTTCATCTGATAGAAGATAAACAGATTTAAAATCATTTTACTGTCCTTGAATAATGAGACTGTTTGTAAACCTTTGGGTGCACCTTAGGTCATGATTAAATAGGGATTCCTGGATACTTTGTTGGTATTTTGCTTCAAGATTTTGTGGCAGGTTATCAAAGGTTGTGTGGAAGAGTGTAGATCTGGGCCTCCATTTGTGCACATATCCTGGTTGAAGGAGCATTTAAAACCTCTGGAAGCATTCTTGTTGTGTAGGTGTTACAAATTTCTTGCAAAGGTTCTCAAAGAAGTTGGTGATTCCCAGCTAGTCTTGTCCAAACATCTCCCCACAAAAATTTCATTCAAACTAACTCATCCTACCAATACTACCCCTACATTGCATTGTGTGTCAACAAAAGAATACAATCCTTCCACAAAAATGCACAAAGCATATCAGGGTTTTATCATGTCTTTAGCAGCCCTAGCCTTGTTTTGAAAGCATTTCCATCATTTAGTAGTGACAACTCCTTTGAGTTTGGATAATGGATACTTGATCATGTTTTCACAAGGCCTCTTCCATACCATATGCAAAACACAAGGATATCTCCATCTCCTTTACCATATAAGGGCTGCAATATAGGTTCTCTTGCCTTGGTTGATAGGCACAACCTAAAATAGTGAGGGTTAGATCAAAACCCTTTTGAAGGTGCTATCCACTCCCTCAAATCTTGAATGCAAACAAGTAGATAGGTGTGCTCCCCTGGCTACAAATGACATACAAACCATCTATCTATCCTTGAGTGTCTTGTGCAAGTTCATGATGTTGTTCAAGTTGTGAAGGAGATTAAATCTTGATACCAACACCACCAATCTTCTTGGTGGTTTTGAAGTGTTTCTGATCAAGTATTTGAGCTTTTACACTCTTGAGATATCATTTCATACTTCAGATCTGCATTTTTTGGGTAAAAGTTTCAAAGCTCAGCCCTGCTCTTTTCATTTAGCAACATTTTGCATAATTCATTATTTTTGGTTGAGAAGTTGTAATCCCTTGCGAAGTTTTCAGTCATAGCATTGACAAAAAGTGCTTTTTGCACAAAGGTGGAAATACTTAGTTTGACTCCATGCTATTTGGATCTAAAATACCATTTGTCTTACTACCTTATGTTATTTGTAACACTTTTTGTTTAAATCTGTCAAGCTGGAGGTATTCTTCATCAAGGACTCAGAAGTTTCTCACCAAATCAAGAATCTATAAGGAAGAAGAGTGTGGAAAGTTTTATTTGGTTGAAAAGAGATCCCCACAGTTGAATTCGAAGGAGAGCAGCCCGTTATTGGAAGATTATAATTCTTTTCAAGTAGATCTGATTAAGGAAATCTTCTTGCTGATTTTCATTCTCCATTAGGTTTAAAAAAAAATCTCCTATTCTCCTATGGTTTCTATGTTTGTTTCATCAAGAGAGAGAGCCTTTGGAGGATTTTCCTTTTAAAGTACTTTATTCCAATCAGAGCTACTACTCCTCACTAGATTGTTTACACCTCCAAGATCACCCCCACCAAACAATATGGCTTAGTTTAGACCTCCATTTGTTGTTATCATTTCTATACTTCAGATTGCATGTTTTGGGTATCCCACAAAAGAAATTTCAAAGCTCAGCCTAACTCTTTTGATTTACCTCAAAGTTTATATGGAAGAATTTTGGATGCATTGTATTTTGATTATCCAAGAAGAAGAAGATCTAGGGATTTGTACAACCCTTGATAAGTTTTCAGTCATAGCATACATTTGACATAATATTTTAGTGCTTTCTTACACAAATAAGGTGGAATTCCTTAGTGGCGACTCCATGCTTAAATGATTTGGATCTTGAAATACCAGTTGTCTTATACATCTCTGTCATTTGTAAACTTGTTGTTTAAATCTGCCAAGCTTGAGGGAAGAGATCTCTCTTCAGCTTTCAAGGCACTCTTCTAAAGAAGTTGTTGGATCACTTAAGAATCAAGAAGCTCAGAACTAGAAGGCTAAGAAGAGTGTGGAAAGTGGTTGGTCAAGACATGTCAAGAAAAGAGATCCCCATAGTTGAAGTTTGAAGATAGAGAGCAACCTGTTATTGAAGATTATAATTCTTCTTCAAGTAGATCTGATTCAGGAAATCTTCTTGCTGATTTTCATTCTCCATCAGGTGAGGGACCTTCTTGTGTATTTAAAAAACTTGCTCCTAAATCTGCTCATGTGGTTTCTAAGTTTGCTAAAGTTTATCAAGAGAGAGAGCCTTTGGGGGGTTGTCATTTTAAAGATCACTCATCTATTCCAATCAGACCCATTACTACTCCTCACCAGCTTGTTTCACCTCCAAGATCACCCCCACCAAACAATATGGCTCAGCCTAGACCTCCATTTTTTGTTAACACCTTTGGTCCTATAAATTTTGGAGGAATGGATGGTTATCCAAATGCTGTCCCACAAGATGTGAGAAATAGGTTACCAAAATTCCAAGGTAACAATGCCATTACCGGTGATCAGCATCTCAAACTGTTTGATAATATGATGGAAGATTTTGAGATAGAATTTGAGGATGTGTATATCAAGTTGTTTATCCATACACTTGAAGAAGATGCTAGGGATTGGTACAAGGCTCTACCTGATAACTCTATTGATTCATGGACTGAGATGAAAAATGCATTTAGATTGCAGTATGGTGACAGGACTGATCCTAGATTTCTTTTGTCTGAATTTGAAAATATCAAGAAGAACCCGAATGAGATAGTCCATGACTTCAATACAAGATTTAATAAAACATTGAGAAGGCTACCTGTCATTTTGAGGCCTTGTGATGAATCTTGCTTGATCAAATATGTAGATGCATTTGATAAAAAGGCAGCCTATTACTTGAGAGACAAAAATCCTACAAACTTGAGGCAAGCTTTCACCATGGCACTTCAAATTGAAAATAATATTAAAGCTATTGGTAAACCACTTAAGAGGGATGGTGTGAAGCTGATAAACCCTGAGAAGCCTCAAGCTAGCAAGGGTGCTGATTTAGAAGATGTTGTCAAGACTTTGGCAGGGGCTGTCAAAGAAATTTCTTACAAATTAGCCTGGGCTGAGAAAGGAATTGGGAAAAGTTCACAAGGACAAAAAAGAACTCAAAACCATGATAGATTTGGAAATCATCCTAGGGGTGATCAAAGACAAGATGATAGAGGTAAAGGGCCTGTTGGATCTGCAAATAGACAACCCCAAGCACGTGAAAATAGAGTGGTGCCTGACCCTCTAACTGCAAGAGTTGTTGTTGTTCAAGAAATTGCTGATATGGATTGGTGTGATAGATGTTTTCTTCCTCATCCTCCATGTGAAATGGACCAGAAAGTTATTGAAGATGATAATGAAGATGAAATGGATGATGAAATTTGTATGATGGGAAGCTCTTCAGGCTCACAACAAGCAGCAACATCAACAGATGTGATAAGTGCAAGGACTGTTGCAACCTTTTGGGATTGCATAAAGAGGGTACCATTTCTTTCTCTTCCTCAAGCTCATGATGTAGATGTAGTTCAGGCCTTTGAAATTCCTAATAATGACTTTGAATATCTAAGGGATTTAATGATCAAGAAGTATGATGGTGGTATTCCTTTCGGAGGAAGATAGACAATTGTTAATGAATGTTGTGGTTGGTCAAGAGAAAGAGTACAATACTAGAAGTAAAGTTGTTAGAGGAGCTGGTCCTCAAGCCAAGCCAAAGACACCCTTGCTCACAAGCATTCCCAAAGACAATCCTAGAAAAGAAACAATTGCCAAGAACCCTGTTGTCCCATGCAAAAATATCAGTCCTCTTCATGCCCAGGCTACCAAGAATACTTCTCCATCTGATGAACCTTCTTGTTTCCCTTCCAATGTTGTTTTACCAAAGAGTGTTCCATATGATATTAGCCCAGGTATTGAGCCAAATTAAAGTGAGTGTTCCAATTATTGAATTGCTTAGGATACCTGAGCATAAGAAGAGAGCATTTGAGTACTTGGGATTGAAAGAAGAAAAGATTACCCCAAACAAAAATGTAAATGTTGTTGAGACTCCTCTTCAAAGCATTGCTGGCCTTGAAACACCACCACCAATGGAAGATCTTGGAGAGGCACCTGAAGTATATTTGGGGACATCCTTGGTTGATTCCCAATTGAATGTTGATCCATTCTTCACAACTTTTCTCATAAAAGATAGGTTGCTTCACAATTGCATGTTTGATTCTGGTGCATCATGTAATGTCATGCCTCTAGAAGTCATGAATGAGTTGGATATCAAAGTGACAGTAGCATATGGGAAGTGTACAACCATGGATTCAAGGGAAGTGCCGGTTGTTGGTTGTGTGAAGGGTTTAGTAGTGCAACTTGCAGCCTATCCGGGTAAGAATTTAAAACTTGATGTTGTAATTGTTGACTGCCCTGCCAAATGGGGTATGATTTTGTCAAGAAAATGGGCTGCAAGTGTTGGTGGTAGTGTTCAAATGGACATGTCTTTTTGCCACCATTCCCATTGAGGGCAGCCTTGTCAAACTCTATGGTGAAAAGAAGATGTTACACTTGATTGAAGATCCCAACAATGCTTCTTATGAAGTGTTGTTTGCTGATGTAGATGTTGACAACTTCATTGGTTTTGCTGATGGAAAAGAGAACAAGATGGAAAATCAGAATGCCTTGGTATGATAGGTTCTCCTTGGACCTTGCTATTTGATGGAGCTTGCTCCAAATTTGGAAATGGTGCTGGTATAGTGTTGGTTTCTCCTAGTTTGGAAGAGTTTCCTTTTTCCTTCAAACTTAATTTTGAATGCACTAACAACATTGCTGAGTATGAGGCATTGTTGTTAGGGTTAAGGATTGCATGGAAATACGGAGTGAAGGATGTTGTTGCCAAAGGGGATTCAGAGCTGGTTGTCAAGCAAGTAAGAAAGTTGTATGCTACAAAAAATCAGCGTATGAAACAATATAAGCATGTTGTCTGGGACTTGATTGAAATGTTTGATTCCTTTAACATTTTTTACCATGATAGAAGTCTTAATGCTGCTGCTGATAAGTTGGCTGTACTTGGTTCTAGATTTGACAATTGCACCATTTCACCTTTTTGTGAATATGACATTGAAGTGCTAACAAGGCCAGCTGTCCCAGATAATGTGAAACATTGGCAGATTTTTGATGATGATGCACAAGTGTTGAGATTCTTACAATGCCAAGGTGAGTTTTCTGGTCATAACATTGATTGGAAACCAATGGTATGCATGAATGAAGGGAGAGAAACTTTATTTGACAAGGATATTATACAATTGAAAACAAATACCATTCCTAAAGGTCTTATTGCACTTGAGGAAAATTTTAACAATGCTGATTGCATCATAAATAGAAAGATGTCTACTTCAAGGGATGTGGAAGAGCACAACTTGGGAACCAAGGATAAACCAAGGAAGATTTGGTTGGGCAGCAATCTCAGCAAAGAAGAAAAACAGTACTATGCCCAACTTTTAAAGAAATATCAAGACTGCCTTGCTTGGTCTTATTCAGAGCTAAAGGCATATAGAGAAGACTTTTTCCAACATGAGATTCCTCTTGAGGCCAAAACCAAGCCATTTAGACAAAGACAAAGGCCTATTAACCCACTTCTTTCTATGAAAATGCAAGAAGAGTTTAAGAAATTGAGAGATGGTGGTATCATTCAACCTACTAGATACTCATCTTGGGTGGCAAACCTTGTGCAAGTTAGAAAGAAGAATGGAGATATCAGACTTTGTGTGGATTTTAGGAATCTAAACAAAGCATCTATGAAGGACAACTACCCCTTACCAAACATGGAGAATATGTTGCAGCTTGTAACAGGGTCAGAGATGCTTTCTAATTTGGATGGTTTCTCTGGATACAATCAAGTAGTTGTCAAAGAATCAGAAAGACTTAAGACAACCTTCACTACTCCTTGGGGGACTTATGTTTTTGTAAGGATGCCTTTTGGATTGATGAATGTTGGTGCTACTTTTCAAAGGGAAATGGATGTTTCCTTTGCTGGTTATATCAATGAATTTATTGTAGTTTACCAAGATGATGTGACTGTTTTTTCAAGGCAGCGAGGAGACCATTTGCAACACCTAGAGAAGATGCTAATCAGATGTAGAGAGTATGGCATTTCCCTTAATCCAAAGAAGTTTCATTTTGGCATGTAAAAGGCCAAGTTGTTGGGACATATTGTGTCCAAAGAAGGTGTTATGATAGACCCTGAGAGAGTGGAAGCAATCAACAAAGTGCCTATCCCAAGAACCAAGAAAGGTATCCAATCTTTCTTTGGCCAAATCAATTTTATTAGAAGGTTTGTTTCCAATTTTGTCTGAGCTAACTCTTCCAATCACAAGCATGCTAAGAAAGGATCAAGTTATCAAGTGGGAGGAGGCTGCCATTCAAGATTTTGAAGGAATAAAGGATGCACTTAAGCATGCACCTGTTTTGGCAGCTCCAAACTATAAGAGGCCTTTCCAAATCTTTTCTTTTGCCTCTGAATTTACTATTGCTTCAGTTTTGTTACAAAAGGATGAGAATGGAGTTGAGAGGCCTATTTCCTTCTTTAGCAAGGCTTTACAAGTAGCTGAGTTGAAGTATACAATCATGGAAAAACAAGCATTTGCATTGGTGAAAGCAACAAAATTTTTCAGGCCTTACATATTGAGTTCAAAAGTTGTTGCTTATGTTCCCCACACCATGGTTAAAGACATCTTATCAGACATGGAGATATCAAGCAAGAGATGTAGATGGGTCAAAAAATTACAAGAGTATGATATGGATATCCAAACAACAAAGCTAGTAAGAGGTTTGGGTCTTGCCAAGCTCATGGCTGAGAGCAATTTGCAAAATGTAGAAGTGAATCAGCTAGGGGAAGAAAGGGTAGATCTTCTTGACAAATTGATGAGTTTTGAATGGTACAAAGATGTGATTTCTACCTCAAACACCTATGCTATCCTAGTCACTTGAATAAAAATCAGAAAAGGGCCCTCAAGCTGGCTTCTCAAAAATATATCATAACAGACCTTGGGCTGGCTTGGAAGAACCCTGAAGGTGTCCTCTTGAAATGCATAACTGAAGATGAAGCTCCCAAGTTGATTACTGATTTCCATGGGGGAGTTTGTGGAGGAAATTTTGTTGGGAGAGTGACAGCACATAATATTTTAAGAGCTGGTTATTGGTGGCCTACTCTTTTTAAAGATGCAACCCAGCTGGTTAGAAAGTGTGATAGTTGCCAATGTTTCTCTGGAAGACTGAAAGCTTCAGGCTCCCTTCCTTTGCAGCCTGTATCAATTGAAGCTCCTTTCAAACAATGGGGAATGGATTTCATTGGTGAGATTTCAGACCCTTCTAGTGTCAGTCATAAATGGATCCTTGTAGCAACTGATTATTTTACAAAATGGGTTGAGGCAATTCCATCTAGAAAGGAAACACACCAAGTGGTAATGGATTTCTTATTGAATCATATCATATGCAGATTTGGAGTTCCAGTTAAGATTGTATCTGATAATGCCATGTGTTTTAGAGCCAAGCCTTTGATGGCAATGTGCAATGAATATGGGATAAATCTGACTTATTCTTCAAACTACAATCCACAAGGTAATGGACAAGCTGAGTCAAGTAATAAGAACTTGCTCAAGATCATTAGAAGGACCTTGGAAATCAACAAGAAGAAGTGGGGAGAGCAATTGAAATTTGTAGTTTGGGATGATAGAATAACTCCTAAAAGAGCAACTGGTAAGAGCCCATTTGAATTGGTGTATGGAACTCAGGCTTTGCTGCCCTTACACCTGCAATTATCCACTTTTCAGTTTTCCCAACAGTTGGAAGATCAAGAACATGGCCCATATGAATCAAGGATCAATCATATCATTGAGTTGGATGAAGAAAGAAGAGCTTCTCATCAAAGGCATATCAGATTTAGAGAGAAATTGAAGAGGTTGTTTGATAAGAAGGTCACTCCTAGAGCCTTCAGTGTTGGAGATCTGGTTTTGCTGTGGGATAGTAGGCATGAAGACAAGGGAAAGCATGGCAAGTTTGATGCTCTATGGATGGGCCCTTATGCCATTGATATCAGGATTGGAGAAAAATACATTTTTTCTCAAGGATTTGATGGGGATTTGTTGGAGCTGCCTGTTAATGGCAGACATTTAAAACATTTCTTAGATTAAATACCCATGTGAGGTATGCACAAGTTTTACATTTTTTATAGTCCTTGTTTTTTTTTTCTTTTGCTACTGTTGGCTTGTGGTTTTCCCTTTTGTCCTTGGCAACCATTTATGGTCTAGTTTTCTCGGTCTGTTTTTGGTGAAAATTCTGTTTTTTGGGCTGCTCTGCATTTTTGACTCCTTTCCCAATGGATTTCTAGCACTTGGTCTACATTGTGATCTTGTGGCACTCGCTGGGAGTGCCCATCCCCAAGCAGGAGCCAATGTTGGTGTAAATTCTGAGTTTTCACACTTTACCCTAATTTCTTCATGTCCATTTTTGCTCAAAACATTTTATTTGCTCGAGTTGGTGATCTGCAACTCATTTTTTCCAGTGAATCCTTTGAAAATGCTCAAATATTGTTATTATTTTTCCCTAATTTTAACAAACTTCCAAGTTCCCCCCTTTCTGTGCCCTAATTTCTTCTTTTCCATGGGCTATGTCATTTTTTCCATTGCCAAAACATGCGAGAAACTTGGATTTGATCGAATTCCATTTATGTGCAAGTGAAATCCCAATCCCCTGGTCGAAATTAATGTAAAATCATGCTTCACTTGATTTAAAACTAAGAAATCTACATTCCTTATGAAAAAATATCATTTCTAGGGCATCCTCATGTATTTTTTACGTTTTTGATGGGTATACGGGTGTCATATGCCCGTCAAATTTATCTTTGCAACATATTGCTAATGTGGCAGGCTCTTATTGGCCGAGGATGTGTGGGAAAATGTTATAACTTGTCACTTTTTAATTTTTGGCACAAGGAAAATTTTGGTCTGTGGCCCCGCATTGCTACAGTGATGTGCCTACGTGGCACAATTTGATTGGCTGGAGGATCGGCGGGTGGTAGAGGTCACTTGGAAATTTTGCCTTCATTTTTGCAAATCTCTCAAATTCAAATTTTTTCCCAAAGGCCCGCAACGAATGGGAAGGAGACACGTGACATAGGAAGCATGTAGATGGTGGAGGACTTGGAAAATTTTTGTTGTTTTTTGGCTCAAGGTTTCAAGGGAAAATTTTGACCCAAAGACCTACCTCCAATAAGAAATGGACACGTGTCTAAGAAAGTTAGCATGGAGGGGCAGAGTTTGTGAAAAATTTAAATTTTTTAACTTCAAAATGTTAAAGTTAAAATTTTGCCTAAGAGCCTGCATCCAATGGGAAGAGGACACGTGTCTATGGGAGCCAAGGAAGGAGTGGGGTTATGAATGTTTTTTGATTCTTTCCTTTGGAGGAAAAATTTCAAAGCTAAAATTTGAAAGATCTCCGTGCACAAATCACGAAGGACATGTGTCCAGGAAGGGTATGATGGATCTGTAGGAATTTGTTGGCTTTGAATTTTTTCAATATTTCAAAGGTAAAAAAAAATTCTTAAGGCCAAAGTCCCGCAACCAATGAAAATAGGACACATGTCCAATAGGAGGCGGAGGTTCGGAGCTAGGGGAAATATTGAAAATTTTACAAATTTTTTCAAAGATAAAAAGTTTTCCACGGCCCCGACAGGGAAAAATTGGATGTGTGCCCCCACAGCCAATTAGGGGGCGACACGTGGCATTTTTGAAGGGTAAGAAACAGGAGCATGGGGCTGCAAAGGTTTTTGTTCTCACAGATGGTTGAAGGAAAACTTGGAGTGTCGGCTCCATAGTGACTGGGAGATTGCCATGTGGTAGGGGAGAGAGCTGGTGCTCGGGCCCGCGGAGTTTTTTGAGAAAATTTTCCTTTTCTCAAAAAAGTGCCAAAATTCATCAAATTGGCTTGTAGTTTTTGTGGGACCCACATGTGGACACGTTGTGGTTCCAGAGGGCAAGTGGGGAAAATTTTCAAAATTTTCCAAAGGTCAAAAAGGGTTAAAAATGTATTTTTAAGATGGGGGCCCATGCCAATAGTTTTTCGACACATTTCCATCTTATGCAAAGGAAAAAAGGGAATATTCATGAATCTCATCCTCCACGTGGAGGGTTGGTATTAAAGGTTGACTAAAATCAACGGTCACTGTGTAATTTCATTTTTGGGTGCCATGGAGCTCCAGGAAGCTTGGAATTGTCATTTCTTCACCAAATCACATGAAATTTTATATGGTTTTGCATCCCCTCGGCCTTCTAAATGTAATGGCATCATTTATATGAGCCAATTTGGTGCCCTATGGTGTTTTTGATGAAAGTTTTATTCAGGCCCGTGTAAAAAATGTGAAAGGCAAAATTTAAAGTTGCAGAGGTGAAAAATGATGAAGTAAAAGGTGGAAAATGATTACAAAAGCATGTTGGCATGTCTAAATGCCAAAAACGTGACCCTGGGATGGATAAGAATTAAATTCATGCAATATTTTAAAATATTTGTGCATCCCTGGCATTTTACGAGTTGTTTTACAGTTTAATGTCATTTTCATGAAATGGATAAGGTTTCTTGTAACAAATTTGATCCCTAAGCATATTCTTTACTTGGGAAGCAAGGATCTAAGCTGGCATGAGGTATAAAATGTATTTTTCAAGCATTTGTAAAGGGGTGGGAGTAAAAATAGAGGAGAGATTTAGAATTTTCACAAGGAAAAAGGCTAGGAAGAAATCCATTTTCTCTAGAGAAAACCACCTGAGAGCCATTTTCAATTCCATTTTTTGTATCAGATTTCATCATGTTGAGTTGGTTTCAGTTGTAAATCCATCAATAAGCTCTGAGATTGTTCTCATGACTTTCCCCTGCTGATGTATCTGATCATTTTCTGGATTATCTGGTTCATTCTCTTGGCAATGTTTGCATATACTTATGTTTCAGAATATTTTCAGTTTATGTTTCTTGATTTTGTTGCAATCTTGTATTTAGTATCTCTTTGATCATACAGGGTCTCATTTCTTGTTGATGGTTTAATGGAATTTTCAATCTTATATTCAGAAGAGCTTTCATCTGATAGAAGATAAATAGATTTAAAATCATTTTACTGTCCTTGAATAATGAGACTGTTTGTAAACCTTTGGGTGCACCTTAGGTCATGATTAAATAGGGATTCCTGGATACTTTGTTGGTATTTTGCTTCAAGCTTTTGTGGTAGGTTATCAAAGGTTGTGTGGAAGAGTGCAGATCTGGGCCTCCATTTTTGCACATATCCTAGTTGAAGGAGCATTTAAAATCTCTTGAAGTGTTCTTCTTGTGTAGGTGTTACAAATTTCTTGCAAAGGTTCTCAAAGAAGTTGGTAATTCCTAGCTAGTCTTGTCCAAAACATCTCCCCACAAAATTTCATTCAAACTAACTCATCCTACCTATACTACCCCTGCATTGCATTGTGTGTCCACAAAAGAACTCAATCCTTTCACCAAAATGCACAAAGTATATCAGGGTTTTCATCATGTCTTTAGTAGCCCTAGCCTTGTTTTGAAAACATTTCCATCATTTAGTAGTGACAAATCCTTTGAGTTTGGATAATGGATATTTGATCATGTTTTCACAAGGCCATCTTCCATACCATATGCAAAACACAAGGATATCTCCATCTCCTTTACCATATAAGGGCTGCAATATAGGTTCTCTTGCCTTGGTTGATAGGCACAACCTAAAATAGTGAGGGTTAGATCAAAACCCTTTTGAAGGTGCTATCCACTCCCTCAAATATTGAATGCAAACAAGTAGATAGGTGTGCTCCCTAGCTACAAATGACATACAAACCATTTATCTATCCTTGAGTGTCTTGTGCCAGTTCATGATGTTGTTTAAGTTGTGAAGGAGATTAAATCTTGATACCAACAACACGTTGCTCACAAAATTTAAGGAGTATTCTACAATATTGTAGGCATCATTACAGAGAAGATAGTCGAGGAAGCACGCACATGAGGGAAGTTCATATTTGGGGCTGTTCTATTATCACTAGTAGTCATGGAAATTGGAGTACCAGATGGGCCGAAGAAAAAGGTATGGGAATACCCCATGGAGTATAAGTCACCAGCTGAAAGGTTCATAAAGTACTTATGTAAAGGGGCCATAACAGATGACATCAAGCATAGGGTAGAGAAATGGTATGATAAGCTCCATGTGGCATTTGGAGAAGAGTGATGAATCCCAAAGGACCTACCATCGATAGCGGGGAAATAATTATAGTTTGTTGTATATCAACATTTCTGCATCGTGCGCTTCCTAATGAGAGATGGAGTCTAGAGCTCTTAGTGTAAATTTCCTTACGCATTCATTGCAACGTATTTCTAATCATCTAGTCATAGATTCACAGACACGTGCTGACTGGTATTCAATGCAGATAAGGTAGGATGTGACTACCACATATTGAGGAAGACGTATGTGTATCTAGGGAGAAGTTGTTATGACAAGAAGCTCTTTTTAGAGGCGTTGAATATTAAGCCAATAACTCTTGTTATAACAGATGTAGGGGCATCATTAATATATCTTCAGCTAAATCTCAATATGTAGAACAATATGTACGTGGAGAATGAATTCACGCTCACAGGGCCACTGAAGGGTAAGCACACAATGGAAGACATACCCACGTAAAGGCCAATATAAACTATTAAGGTAGAGGATGAAGAAGAGGATCGTGAAGATAGTGGAGGTTTGGAGTGCAAAAGAAAGCAACCATAAAATAGAGAAGAGTCATAGGGCGTGACCACTCCACCTTAGGGACAAGATGAAAAGGAAGATATAGAGGTTGAGCAGGGGGAGAAAAAATTTAAGAGAGTATTCAAATGCACAAGGAATCAAGGTGGAACCCCACATATGGTAAGGAAATCACCCTGTATCTCTCCACACAAGGAGATCATTGAGCCAAAAAGGAGAAGAAAGTTGAAGTTAGATGAAGTGGAGGAATCATGGGAAAGCAAGCATGCATCTCCTACCCCATTTGAGCAAGAAGATGAGCCACATAATGAGGAAGAGTAGAAAGATGAAGGATGAAGAAGAAAGAGAGAAGGAAACCTCTGGATCCACGCATGCAACTTCTCAAGGTGTAATGAGATAGAATCCTAACATTGAAGACACAATTCCCAAGGGATCTTAATTATAGAGAATAAGTGGGGAACACAGTGCACCAATCATGGGCTATGCAAAGGACATTGGAAAAATTATCCGCACATGGTTCCAAAGCACTGTAGAACCAAAGGATTTATTTAGATAGGAACTAATGGATGGGGATATGGCGACTGTGCACACTCGAAAGCAACTCTCATTATCAATGCATACCTACATGGATGAGCCTAACTTTGATGTACGTGAGGAGTTATGTGTTTCGAGATAGCTGAAGAAGGCACCCCAATCTAGACATAAGATAGTAAAGCCTACTATCATTTCAGATGAGTAGGTCAGCAATGCATTGGTGAAGGTTTCTGCTGAAGTTGTAAGAATAAATATAAATAAGGATGCAACAATAAAAGTGATGTACAAGGAGTTAAAGATGAAAGATGTAGTGATATCTTGCCTAACCCAAAAGAGGGACTTAGCGCAGAAGAAGAACGAAGTATTTATCAACATTGTAGAGGAGATTGGACACAATGTCATAAGAGCTAGGCCACACTTGCAGCCCAAGGTACCACAGAAATTTCCCTCAGCTATACATTACGTAGGAAATTTGGTGGACCTAGGGCTTAAAGATGAACCCCTGTGCATGTCGGCACCAATGAATCTTGAAAAAGAGGCAAAAAGGGCTAAGGCTGCAGTAGCCAGAAATATTGCATCATACGAAGGCTTACTGCAAGTGCTCTAAGAACAATTGAAGAAGGTAGATCATGCCTTGAATATATGCACATCTCCAGAGGCGCTGATTAAGGTAAAGACTCTGGAAGAAGATGATGCAGTCCAAAAGGCTATGAAGGATGATACCTTGGGCTAAGCAGAGTGGTTAACACTCGTAAAGAAAAAGCATGAGGCCCTAGTAGAAACACAAGAGCCACACAAAGAATGATTAGATGAGCTTGGGAAACTCATCGCACAAAATATGGATGTGCTAGAAGGACATCATACTACAATGTCCAACATTATGTTAGTATTGTAGAATGAAAAAGGTGAAGCTACCCAAGATTAACTGGAGTCTATTATTATGGATGTACCAGAGCAGGAGGAGAAAGCATTCATTGAGTGGAAGGATTTAGAGGTCATAATAAAGGAAGAGTATCCAAAGATGATCCTTCAAACTGATACAATGGAGTTTGCCTCATAAAACATTCTTTATTCATCTACATTATTTCTTATTCTTTCCATTCAACATTATTTACTTAAATTTTTGAAGAACACTTGACAGAAATCACACAAGAATTTTGAGTGGGAAAACAGGCTAGGTTTAAGGGCACGAATGGACAGGAAGAATCTGTGAATGGAGGGCAAGTTCAACATTCATGACTTATTTGATTTTGAGCATGAAGACCTATTTTTGGGGATGGAATGTGGAACAAACCAACAATACAGAGATTTGCACACCATGCATTGTCTATCTTTGGAGGATTGAATCAAATAATTTTGCATGGAGATGAGATAAGAATAGGATTTTCACTTCAGTTAAACTATAAGAGGTCTATAGATATCAAACTTGCATGTGTGGCTATGCCTATAAATGATGTGTGGCTATTAATAGGATGCGTCCTATTTTAGAATAGATAAGCAGTGAAGGGAAAGTCTCCACCCTATGTAAATGATGTGAAGCACTTAGTGAGAGATATATAGATATACAGAGATAGAGAAGAGAGATGTGTGCATATGAATGAATTACTGTATCAGATCCATGCATGCATTGGTATAGAATTATATTATTGCAAGGAGTTTCTGTGGTTATTAATAGAAAAAAGTTATTGGTTGAATTTAAGTGTCATTTCTATGTGTAATTGAGTGGTGCATGTTCTTGATTCAATCATGATTATCCTTTAATCTTGTTCTTTCTTAGATATAAATATGACATGCCTTGTAGAATGAGGGATTAGTTATGGATCTATATATTTCTAACTTTATCATGCTAACATCCTACTACGACAACCCTAAAGAGGGACATGGTACCTATGCACACTTCGGGTGAGTGCCCAGTCTAGGGTGAGTGATGTGCCAGTGTGTTTGGGGTGGTATTTGCTAAATTCCATCACAAGTTTCAATCATGAGGAAAATTTTAATATTTACCTTATAAGGTCTTCCATACTTCATCCCTCTTATGATTTTTCCTAATTCAGATGTTTTCACCTATAGTCTTCTCTAGAAGCTTCCTAATTGTAAATCCTCCCCTAAATTTTTCTCTCCACAGTAAGAAAGTTGTAAACTCTCCATTTAGATCTTATTATCACTAATCTTCGTATTCAGTGACGAGACCTTTCATATTACTAGTTGTGTGGGGATGAGAATGAGGGGAAAACATTACCTCCCAACAAGAACAATATTAGAATAAGGTAAAATTATATAATATATATATATATATTCTTATCATGAATAACGACATCTTCCATTCTTATCAGTCTTTGATGGTGATCACATGCTTCTTACTTGTAGCATTAGGTTAAAAAATGAGAATGATGTCCTTACTCATCTATATTTTTCCTTCAGTGATTGTCCATGCCTCTTACTAGTAGCATGGGGCAAGATTTAGGTGTTTTTTCAAAAACAATCCTTAAAGAAATGAGGAAATAAAATCACTTTAATGTGTAAAACTCCCAAGTAGATGGTTTAGATACATATGTTAGTAGAGATAATCATTCGTTAATTCTATGTTGCCAATTAGTAGGCCACCCCGTTATCCTGTAAAATTGGCAAGGGCCGTTTTACTGATAACCATACCGAAATTTTGTTATGATCCCTCGTTAGGGATCCCTTACGTTCGGAACGTTGTAAAATCCCTTCCCGGGAAATCTTAGTTTTCTGAACTTAGTCGTTTTTGGTCTTTTTGGCTGGGTGCATATAATGACTATGCAACATCAAATTTTGATGCACCCCCTTTAAACCCTTTGGCGCATGCTTTCTTATGTTAGCAGGTATTTTTGTGCACCTCTCTATGTTGAGTCTTTCCTGCGTGCGCCAAGGGGCGTGTGCCAAGGCGCGTGCACCAAGGCACGTGCACCTTCCTGTCAATAGATCATTTGTTGCGCCTCTTTTTGGTGTGCCAAAGGTGCACATATCTTCATGTTGATAAGCCTTTCGGTGTGCCACGGGGCGCATGTTTTATCATGTCGACAGTTCTTTTGGTGCGCCACTTGAAAAGGTTGGTGGCGTATTTATTACTACCTCGCCTATATATAGGCGCGTCTACGCTGTCATTGTCACCGGAGTAATCACATGACTATTTTCATTATGTTCTCTGAGCTTGTCAGCACACCTACCATGTCATTTTTTTATTGCTTTGTGGACCCGTTTTCATGCATTTCTTCATTATAAAGCCGGGTAAGAGGTCATCCTTCTTTTGTGCTTCATGTTTGTGGTTTTTGGCAGTTTTTGGATATGATTTAGATTAATAAGGAATAAAATCATGAACTTGTTGTTCCCCCCTTGCTATCTTTCCAAATTTCCTCCTCTTTCCAGATCTGCTAGTAGAGGAAGCTCTTTCCTGAGATGATAGCTTGAAACCCCTTTTGTTTAAGCCATTTCATCACCCAAATGAAACTTGCAAAGAGAGCTTAACCATATAATAACCCCTCTGAAGGATCAAAGTTTTAAAGGAAACTGTATTTTCCTTTGGCGTGTTGACATACTGTGCAACATCAAGAACAGTTACGCCCTTGGCACATCTGTCACCCCTACTACACAAAGATAGGCTGCGCCAATGGCGTGCATTTCCTACCTGCTGCTTCATAAAAAGATGTGCCCTCATGGCACACTTCCCTCACTTGCTGCAAGCGCTTTCTGTGCGCCCTCTTGGTGCATCAGACTTGAGTGTAACATCATAAATTCTTGCGCCCCTTAGACGTACCCAGCATCCATGTAGTAGTCTTTTTCTATGCGCCAAGTGTAAAGCTATAAACAGCGCAGGCGTGTCCCTCATCGCAACAACATTGTGTCATGCAGACCTTCCATGTGCCACGCCAAGTTCCCCTTTGGCGCATGAACATATGATGTTACATGCATTATTCCTGCACCCTTTGGTGTACCCTGTACTTGTGTAACATGAAAATAATGTGCGCCCTTATAGAATAAACACATGGCACAGGTGCACTCACACTTACAGCAACAGAAAATGCACTCTGCAGTGTCTATGTGCCATGCGCCCTTTAGCACTGATTTAACCCTTGCAACACCCTTTTCCTGTGTGCCTTTTCTATTTAGCTCTGTAATCTGCAATATCCATGCGCCATGCACCCTGAGGCCTTTAAATTGCTAACTCTTTCTTCTGTCAGCATTTCAATGGAAAATCAAGCAGCTGACATGGCTTTCTCCAATTGGGTTTCACTTCTTATTCTTGCAGATCAATAGTTAAGTTCAGAAGAACATATGTCAACATCAAGCAAGAGACCTACCAAATCCAAAGGCAAGGCCAAGCTCACAGAAGAAGAAATGAAGTATAAGTATCAGAGGGTCAGAATGCCCGACTCCCAGGCTGAGTGTGACCTGAACATCAGAGACTTAGAGTTGGGTCATATTGATATGGAGGAATTCTAGGTCAGGACTCAGAAGGTCACAAGAAGTCCATGGATGGACAAGATGATAGGTAGTGCCCTGCACTTTGCTAGGGGAATCCCAGTCAGCGCTGTTAACAATGAATTCATGATGGTGGTTTCTCGGTGCTACAATAAAGACACAAGATGTGTCATAAATGAGAAGGGCGAGGTCATAATTAACCTCACTGCCCACCACTTTGAGATAATACTCGACATTCCTCATCACTGGAACTTTATGGCTGTCAGCCAAGAGGATTGTATCAAAGCTTGGGACGACAATGAAGATCAGTGCATGCAACTGATGAATGAAGTATATCTGAAGAACAAGAAATTAATGACCCGTTGGCCACAAATCATTCACCACAGTGATTTTTCGGAGGATCTCAGTGACACCATCATGTTCTTGAGTAGGGTCTTTGGGCTTCCTGACGCCCACTATTTCCACAAATGGATGCTGCGGTATTTAGAAACAATGAACAAAAATGTGCCCGATCAATGCTTTGAATGGGCATAAATTATAAGCAGCACGATATCAGAGCAGCTGCAACAATTCCCCACAATGGGGAGGTTATACATGAATTCCTATGTTGTTTGTGATGTAGCTTCTAAAAGGGACTATCCAACTCTGATGCGGAGTGGGGTTTGGCCCCAAGTTAGAATTTATGAATACTATCCAGAGCTAAAGCTGTAGAATAGCATCCCTCAATTTACAAAGATCAATGATGCATTTTTCTATTTCATCATCTGCCTATTGAGGCCAAATATGACTTACGATCGCATGACCAAGAGCATCGTGGAAGCCACTGAAAAATGGGGGGCCCTGTTCACCCAATTCCCCACATTTACTTATCTGAGAGCGGCTAACTTCTTGGGAGAGCCAACTAGACTACCAAGATATGTTGGGACCAAGTTGATTCTACTAGAGCTGTCAAGACAACTAATCACTTATCACGAAAAGTGCCTAAAAAGAAAGAAGGGTGGAACTCCTTTCCCCCTCATAGTGGGTAGATATACATGTCTTACTCACCACAAGGCAAAGGACATGTTTGCAGAGCTGGAGCTACTAAATCTAAAACATGACTTCCCGGAAAGGCCTACCTTTGACCTGAGAAATTGTCTTCCAAGGGCTAAGCTCGATCCGATCCACGTCCCTCAGATCGAGGATATCTACATTGACCTATATCATGAGGTGGAGCTTAGGAGGAAAGACCATTCTCGTTTGGCCTTGGCAGAAATCATCCAATATGGGGTAACCATCGTCCCCAAAGGCTACCAAACTACCGAAGAGGAAGTGGATCAAGTATATCTTGACACAGGTGGGGATGATTGGCATTTTTGTGGCAGTTGATAGGACTAAAGCACCTCAGACAATTGAGGAGAGGGTCAAAGAAACTCTGCGCAGAACAGAGCATTGGTGCCGAATGAACGGACTCATCTACCTCGGGGTTGATTTCACAACCTCTCCATTGGGTAACGCACCTTCTCGATCTAAACAGCAGCCTAAAGGTAAGGGTAAAGGTAAGGAGGGTGAGTCCACCACCACTCAAGAGGAAGCTCCTGAAAGTCCTCCTTCCACTGCACCCGAACAAGTAACTTTGGCTCCTCCAGAGAAAGAAGCAGAAGAAGATGTTCCAATAGGCCCATCCACTTAGGATGTCGGCACTACTGCAACAACTGAGGTCCCTTCTGTCCCTTCTTCCTCTCCTCCTTCCCCTCCTCGAGTGACTCAAGTGACCATTCCTTTATTCATGTCCTCTCCCCCTTCTTCTACCATTCCTCCCGCTTCTTTGTCTATCTTCTCTTCTCTCGCGGACCTGTCCCCCTCCATTTCTTCTCTCATCTCTTAGATCCCTTCCCTTCCTATGTCTTCCTCTCCTGCAGTATCTCTTCCTCCCATGAGCACTTCTTCAGCCTCCCTCTCGATGCCGCCTCCAAGTGTCTCCATGTTTTTCCCTTCTACTACTCCAGCTGACCCCTTCTCTGTTTCTGGCCCTTCTCCCATAAGTCCAGCCTGGATCTCCTAGCACTTAAGTCAGTAGAAAGGGAAAGTTCCTATCACTCCAATGGACTTTTCTGTAATCCCGTCTAAAGGGGAAAAGAAGCAGAAGCCCGTCACATGCTTCTCTCAGAGTGCTTCGGGAGAGAGGGTAATGGAGATTGCATACCCCAATCCTCTGAAGGATAAAAAGGATCTGTCTTCGACAGATTATACAGTGACCCAAGTCACAATGGGGACGTCTTCTGAAAGCCTTCAGGGAAAGGCCCTATCTACAGTTGACGCCCTCTGCAATAAGCTTCAAGAAATAAAAGAAGAGAAAAGGCTATTGAAAGAACAAAATAAACATCTGCTCCAAGCCTTACAGAAGATGGGCAGTGCACCTCGCACAACTGCTGCCGAGAATCCTAAGCCTCTGAGCTAGGATAAAATTAATGAATATGCAAAAATCGGTGAGCAGGGCATGGCAGTTTCAGCTTGGAGGAGCCAAATCCTCAAGGAAAGTGAACAAGTAATCGCCAAGTTCTCTGATTTGTATCTTAACATCAACAAGGTGAATAAAGAGCTCCAAGCATTAGCAGGACCCATATCAGAAGAGATGGACCATGCTAGGCCGTAGCATGAGACCTTTCAACAAATTTTTGACTGTTCAGTCGAAGATCTGGTCAAGTTCGGCATCTTCAGTCATCCCAGGGCCCTCAATAAAGTCATTTCAACCCTAGACTACTGGGTGGATCAACTGGAATTTGTCCTTGAAAAGATCGATAAGGTGAAGGAAGAAGCCCTGGACGCGATGCACCAAATGAAACAAATCATTCTCAACATGTCACCAAGGTTTCTTACTCCTTCCTTCGCCTTAAGAAAAGTTGAGGAAACCATCCAGATCTTCAAGGAGATCGTTTCACAAGGGCTGGGGCCAAAGGTCAATTTTAACGTGGAGTCCAACAATAACCTACTGGTCTGTCGGGACTTTATCGGGTTCGTCATAGAAGCAGAGAAAGAATATTCCAAACTCCTAGAGAAGCTCATAGACAAGTGGGAGACTTGTGAGGTGATCAGTGAGTGACACAAGTATCTTTACCAGGATCAACTAGGGCCCATGATCAGCAAGTTCATGGAATACCATGCTCAATTTCACATCTCGTCACCTGAGCAGTAGTAAAAGCAGGCTACCCCCTTTCGGCTACAGGATGACGACGATGAATAGCTTCTCTTTCTTCTTCTTCTCTCTCTTCTTCAACTTTCTTTTTGTGAATATCTAGAGTATGTTGGTACAAATGATGACATCATCCATGTTGCACCATGGGATGATGTCATCCATCAAGTTGTCAAAAGTCAACATGACTTTGAGATATTTTGTATATCCTTGTAGATATTTTGTAAATATCTTTATAAATAGGTGGTTGGCTCCTTTTTTCCTTCTTTTATCTCCTTCTTATATAAATACCCCAATACTAGTTGTATTGGGTATGAGTGAATATCTTTCAGATGAAAAATAAAAGTGAGGAGAAAAGACTTTGAGCTTTTTGTAATAGAAAGAATTATTAATACAATATTTAGACTTTGTGCTGAATACGTGTGTTATTTGCATTGGATATTTCTTACGTTAGATCTGTCTGCTTGTTCTGTTGGATCTACTTCTATTTTATTGTCATTTATTCATCAGTATTACTTTTCTTGTTTATGCAAGTAGGTTTGGCTCTGTTTACTACCAATCCCAAAACATAAACCCTCTGACCTTTCTTCTTTGGAATTCATTTCTTTTCTTTCTTCGGGTCTGATCTTTCTCCATCCTCTCTTTCATTCCTTTCTTTTCACAGTCGGAAACATCCTACTGGGATGAGATCCCAAACCCCTGAAGGTAGAATATTGTGAGACTTGCATAGATTCTTGCTGGTAGAATAGCAATAAACCAGTTTCACTTTCCTGACTCAAAGAGGGGCTATGCCCTGCACACTGTTGGCTCATCTATCCATAGATCTGCCCAAGCGATAGATTTTTGAACCAACACACCCATGAGTTTAAGTCTATTCAATCCATATGAAGTGTAAATCATCTTGAATTTGGTCAAATAATATTGATTGTAAATGAACCAATCATTGTTAAATATCACGTCTCCTCATTCATCATTCTCAGCTATACAATATTCATTCATATATCTCACATCCTTCTTGGCTCTTGGTATTGAGCCCTTATATCTTACTAGTTGTATAGGGTCAAGAATGGAGTGAGAAATCTCATCATTATATCATCTACAATATATTTCCAATGAAATGGAATGTTTAAGAGTTATTTGAAAAATAAGTTTCCTAAGTATGACCCACAACCATATGTGTAACTATATCTCATTTTGTTTACCAATGTTACATTATCATCCATGACATTCATTGAAAAGTATAAAAACCTCAAAATTTATTGAACTATCTAAAGGCACAAATGAAGTAGAGCATAAATAAAAAAATGTAGAAAGGAGTGTCCAACCAAAAGAGTAGTCATATATGTATAACTATACCAATGTTTTAATATAATGAAATAGCATTAAAGGACAAGTGTGGTCAAAATGTTGAAGTCATGAGCTAAAAATCTCCAAAAATTTATATATATATATATATAATGAGATCAAACAATAAAGGCACTCATCCTATCTTTCGCTTCAAGACCCCTACGAGGAAACATGTTGACGAATCTTGTTATGGATCGTATGATTCAATATACTATGTCCAATATGATAAACTTTGTATGTCAAATGGTTGGAGTGTCCATGAGAGTACTCGTGGGAGTTCTAATGAGAGTGTCCAAGTGAGGATGTAATTCCAATAGTCGCACTATGAGTATACCATTCCCCTCTGAGAATCTCTCTATAATCATGAACATGTTCTTTCAACACTATAATCTTGGGATGCATCTGAGAGAGATTTCCTTCCATGTTTCGAGCTGGTGTAAGAACATTAGTGTGACTGTTGGCTTGGGTTGGGAGTCTTGGGTCTACTAATAAGGTATCTCAAGCCAAACTAGAAGTGATGGATAATAGGTCCATATTCGTATTATTTTTAAGATCCTTCCACTCTATAGTGGTAGTTGCAAAAACAAATCCCACATCAGTGAATTTATAAAACAAAATGAGATAAAATATACTAATGTATAAGCAAGTGACTCTAATTTATAAAAGTAGGAGAAAGAGAGAATCAAAATTACTTACTAGGATCTCCCTTGACCTAATCAAGATCTTCATCCATCTCCTCTTCCTCTATATAATAATCTTCCTCTACCTCTAAAAAATCCTCCTCATCTACCTCATCCTTTTCCTTGGTTACCTCCTCCTCCTCTCTATTGCCCTATTAATTAGGGTGTGACTCCTCTAATTTAGTGCTTTTCTCCACCTCCTTCTCCTCACTCCTTGTAGGTGCCTCACCAATCTCTAAAACCTTGGGTGATCTTGCTCTTCCACTAACAAATTGTTTGTATCTAGCTTTAGGTGTCTCAATTAGTACCCTAGGGACTACTAATATCTATCTCAATCTCTTTATATGAATGGATTGCTCCTCTCTAGTACCACTAAAAATAGTCTTGACTATAGGAAGGTACTCGATATACTTCCTACTAAACTATTAAGGCACTTGTGTCATTGGATGAGTCTCCCTGTAACCACCACATTTAATAAAATGTGTAGTGGTTGTATGATGATCCTTCTGAATTCCCATTCAAAACCCCATTTTTTAATTATCACCTTGTATTTAACTGATATTAATATTACTATTACTGTAGACAGCTAAAATTTGTTACCTAATTTAGTGTCCCCTGGGTTCGTTTATCCTCTCAGGTAACTTGGGGCACCTTCATATCACCACTTCTCCCTTAGGGTATTAATTAAATATTTAATTTAAATGTCTATCCTAAGTTTTATCCACCCCATTATATTTCACCCATGTTTAATTAAACATTAACCATGTAATTATACCTTTTACATTTATTCCACTTCTACTTATTCACCTCATATCACTTCCCAACCTCCCGTGCTATTATTATCCATCTATCCCACCTATTTCTCCTCTCCTGGAACCATACATCGGGATTCTTCCCATATTTGAGTGGGAGGGATACGTTTAATATCCCCACAAATCATTTCTTTGCCTCTTTGGGAAGCTGTTCCTTGATCGGCACCGATTGATTTTTGGTTGACACCAATTTTTTAGAACTGCACCGATTTTATTCCAGTCGACGCCGATTCTTCAGAATGACACTGATTTTATCTCAGTTTGCACCAACTATAAATTTACAACCTGAGATCCTCTCTAGTTAGATTCAGGAGAGCTAGTTTCCTGGAGATTACTTTATCTGAGTGATTACAGATATTATCAAAGAAAGAGAGTGAGTTTTGTGAAGTTTAATCCCTGGGAGGTGTACTGTTACTTTGTCTGTGTATCTACAACTCTATTGGGTCTCCACATCTCCCCTGGTCATCATCAATTGCCAATGAAGAATTTTTTAGGTATTCACCTTTGTTAGTTTCTGTAATTTCCTTTCATTCAATGCCAATCCAGTCTAGTCGAATCTGATTAGTCTTCTATCGACGTCGGTTTATCCAGATCGGCACTGATCGGGCCTTTCTTTGGTTTATGGGTTAGAATCCATCAATTTCTACCTCAGATCCCATTTTTCTATCTTCAATATTTGCTTTCTAATCAATCTTCAGTAATCTGGTCTTACGTTTAATCTGTTTTAGCTTAGCTTGCCTTCTTATTTTACTCTTTGTCCTTCTATCTTCCTATCTATCTAATCGACGTTGATCACTATCTGATCGATGCCGACCCAAACAATCGACATTGATCACTGTCTGATCGAGACCGACTAGTCTATAAAAAAGTACAGAATTCAGCTAACACAATTTCAATTCTATTTTTTATAGTTTCCTTCCTTCTTTCAGTTTCTTCTACGGTTTTTACATTGTGTTTGTTGTTTTTAATCAAAAAACCTAGATATTCATTTACATCTTTCATCATGTATGTCTTTACTCTTGATTGAAAATGTGAATTGACATCCACCAAGAAAGCTTATCGCTTCCCGAACCTACTTTACAAGGATTTCACCCATATATAATCTAACGTCATCTTTTTTTGCCAAGGATTTGTGCATCGTAGCTTTCTTGGATCTACTTTGTAGGATTGCTTGTGTGTACCCATATTTTCTCCATCGGCATTCTCTCCATCTACATCTTCGGATCTTATCCAATCTATCAGGTATCGATTTCATTTGATTTTTTCAGGGTTTTTGTGTTTAGTTTGGTGCATTAACTTGGAATCTTAACAAGTGCAAAAATTCTTGATCTACATTCTAGCGCATCATCAATATTTTTCCTTTTCCACCAAATCCTTGTTTTGGTCTCGTATCATTTCTTATCACAAGATACTTGATAAAAGGGGTAAATGTAGACACCTAAAATTGGTTACCCAATTTAGTGTCCCCTGGGTTCATTTATCCTCTCGGGTAACCCGGGGCACCTTTATATCACCAGTTCTCCCTTAGGGTATTAATTAAATATTTAATTTAAAGGCCTATCCTAAGTTTTCTCCACCCCATTATATTTCACCCAAGGTTAATTAAACATTAACAATGTAATTATACCTTTTACATTTATTCCAGTTCTACTTATTCACCCCATATCACTTCCCAACCTCCCGTGTTATTATTATCCATCTATCCCACCTATTTCTCCTCTCCTGGAACCATGCAATGGGATTCTTCCCGTATTTGAGTGGGAGGGATAAATTTATTATCCCCACAACTCATTTCTTTGCCTCTTTGGGAAGCTGTTCCCTGATCGGTGCCGACTTATTTTCGGTCGACGCTGATTTTTCGGAACGGAACCAATTTTATTCCGGTCGACGCCGATTCTTTAAAATGGTGCTGATTTTATCTCGGTCGGCACCGACTATAAATTTTTTACCTGAGATCCTCTTTGGTTTGATTCAGAAGATCTAGTTTCCTAGAGATAAATTTATCTCGATGATTAAAGAGATTATCAGAGAAAGAGAGTGAGTTTTGTGTAGTTTAATCCTTGACAGGTGTACTGTTACTTTGTCTGCATGTCTATAGCTCTTGTGGGTATCCATAGCTCCCTTGGTCATCATCAATCATCAATCAAGTGTTTTTCAGGTATTCCCCTTTGTTAGTTTATGTAATTTCCTTTCGGTCAACGCCACTCTAGTTCGATCGAATTTGATTAGTCTTGTACCGACACCGGTTTATCCAAATTGGCACTGATCAGGCATTTCTTTGGTTTCTGGTTTAGAATCCATCAATTTCTACCTTGGATCACCTTTTTCTGTCTTCAATCTCTACTTTTTGATCAATCTACAGTAATATGGTCTTGCGTTTAATCCGTTTTAGCTTAGCTTGCCTTCTTCTTATATTCTCTGGCCTTCTCTTTGCCTGTGTGTCTACTCAACGCCGATCACTATCTAATCGATGCCATCCCAAATAATAGACTCTGATCAATTTCTGATCGACGTAAACTAGTCTACACAAAAGTACAAAATTTATGTAACACAATTTCAATTCTGTTTTTTATAGTTTCTTTCCTTCTTTCAGTTTCTACTACGGATTTTACATTTTGTCTGCTAATTATCATCAGAAAATAAATATTAATTTACATCTTTCATCATGTATGTCTTTACTCTTGATTGAAAATGTGAACTAACATCCACCGAGAAAGCTTATCATTTCCTGGACCCACTTTCCGTGGAGTTCACCCATATATCGTCTAACGTCATCTTTTTTTGCCAAGGATTTATGCATCATAGGTTTCTTGGATCTACTTTACAGGATTAATCGTGTGCACTTGTGTTGTCTCCATTGGCATTCTCTCCTTCTACGTCTTCGGATCTTATCCAATCTATCAGGTATTGATTTTATTTTAGTTTTTCAGGGTTTTTGTGTTTATTTTGGTGCATTAACTTGGAATGTTAACAATCAAAGAAATTATTGATCTACATTCTAGTGCATCATCAATATTGTTCCTTTTCTTCCAACTCTATGTTTTTTTCTCATACCATTTCTTATCACGAGATACTCGACAAAAAGTGGCAAATGTAGACACCTAAAATTGGTTACCCAATTCAGTGTACTCTGGGTTCATTTATCCTCTCGGGTAACCCAGGGCACCTTTATATCACCACTTCTCCCTTAGGGTATTAATTAAATATTTAATTTAAAGGCCTATCCTAATTTTACTCCACCCCATTATATTTCACCCATGGTTAATTAAACATTAACCATGTAATTATACCTTTTACATTTATTCCACTTCTACTAATTCACCCCATATCACTTCCCAACCTCCCGTGCTATTATTACCCATCTATCCCACCTATTTCTCCACTCCTGAAACCATGCAGCGGGATTCTTCACGTATTTGAGTGGTAGGGATACATTTATTATCCCCACAACTCATTTCTTTGCCTATTTGGGAAGCTGTTCCTTGATTGGTGCCAACTGATTTTCAGTCAACGCTGATTTTTCTGAACGGCACCAATTTTATTCTGATCTACGCCAATTCTTCAGAACGACACCAATTTTATCTCAGTTGGTGCCAACTATAAATTAAAAACATGAGATCCTCTCTAGTTAGATTCAAATGAGCTAGTTTCCTAGAGATTAATTTGTCTGAATGATTAAAGAGATTATCAGAGAAAGAGAGTGAGTTTTGTGTAGTTTAATCCCTGAGAGGTGTACTGTTACTCTATCCGCGTGTCTACAACTCTAGCGGGTATCCACAACTCCCCTAGTCATCATCAATCGTCAATTAAGCATTTTTCATGTATTCCCCTTTGTTAGTTTCTATAATTTCCTTTCAGTCAACGCCCATCCAGTCTGGTAGAATTCAATTAGTCTTCTATTGATGCCAGTTTATCTAAATCGACACTAATCAGGCCTTTCTTTGGTTTCTAGGTTATAATCCATCAATTTCTACCTTAGATCCCCTTTTTTTGTCTTCAATCTCTATTTTCTAATCAATCTTCGGTAATCTAGTCTTATGTTTAATCCGTTTTGGCTTAGCTTTCCTTCCTCTTTTACTCTCTGGCCTTCTGTCTGCCTATGTGTCTAATCAACGCCGATCACTATCTAATTGACACCGATCACTATCTGATCGACGCTGACCCAAAAAATTGATGCCGATCACTATCTGATCGATGCCAACTAGTATGCAGAAAAGTACAGAATTTAGTTAACACAATTTCAATTCTATTTTTTACAGTTTCCTCCCTTCTTTCAGTTTCTATTGTGGTTTTTACATTCTATCTACTATTTTTAATCAGAAAACCTAAATATTCATTTACATATTTTGTCATGTATGTCTTTACTCTTAATTGAAAATGTGAACTTACATCCGCCGAGAAAGCTTATCGCTTTGCAAACCCGCTTTCCCGTCATTTCACCCATATATCGTTTAACCTCATCTTTTTCTACCAAGGATTTTTCCATCACAAGTTTCTTGGATCTACTTTCAGGATTGCTCGTGTGCACCTATCTTGTCTCCATCGAAATTCTCTCCATCTATGTCTTCGGATCTTATCCAATCTATCAGGTATTGATTTCATTTGATTTTTTTCAGGGTTTTTGTGTTTACTTTGGTGCATTAACTTGGATTGGTAACAAGCACGGAAATTCTTGATCTACATTCTGGCGCATCATCAATATTATTCCTTTTCTTCCAACTCCTTGTTTTTGACTCATAGCATTTCATATCGCAAGATACTCAACAAAAAGGGGAAAATGTGGACAACTACAATTGGTTACCGAATTTAGTGTTCCCTGGGTTCGTTTATCCTCTTGGGTAACCTGGGGCACCTTTATATCTCCACTTCTCCCTTAGGGTATTAATTAAATATTTAATTTAAAGGCCTATCCAAAGTTTTCTCCACCCCATTATATTTCACCCATGGTTAATTAAAAATTAACCATGTAATTATACCTTTTACATTTATTCCACTTCTACTTATTCACCCCATATCACTTCCCAACCTCTCGTGCTATTATTATCCATCTATCCCACCTATTTCTCCTCTCTTGGAACCTTGCAGTGGGATTCTTCCCATATTTGAGTGGGAGGGATACGTTTATTATCCTCACAACTCATTTCTTTGCCTCTTTGGGAAGTTGTTCCCTGATCGGAGCTAACTTTTTTTGGTCGACGCTGTTTTTTCGGAACGGCGTAGATTTTATTCCGGTCAATGCCGATTCTTCGAAACAACGCTGATTTTATCTTGGTCGGTGCTGACTATAAATTTATGACTTGAGATCCTCTCTGGTTAGATTCAGAAGAGCTGGTTTCCTATAGATTACTTTGACTGAGTGATTAAAGAGATTATCATAGAAAGAGAGTGAGTTTTGTGCAGTTTAATCCCTAAGAGGTGTATTGTTACTCTGTCTGCATGTCTACAATGGTAGTGGGTCTCCATAGCTACCTTGGTCATCATCAATCATCAATCAAGTTTTTTTAAGGTATTCCCCTTTGTTAGTTTCTATAATTTCATTTTGGTCAATGCCAATCCAGTTCACTTGAATCTAATTAGTCTTCTATTGACGCCGGTTTATCCAAATCAACACTGATTAGGCATTTCTTTAGTTTATTGGTTAGAATCCATCAATTTAATCTAGTCTTATGTTTAATTTGTTTTAGCTTAGCTCGCCTTCTACTTTTACTCTCTAGCCTTCTATCTGCCTATGTGTCCAATCAATGTCGATCATTGTCTGATCGATGCCGACCCAAAAAATCTACGCCAATTACTTTCTGATCGACGCCGACCCAAACAACCAACGCCGATCACTTTCTGATCGACGTAGACCAGTCTATAGAAATATAAAGAATTTAGGTAACATAATTTCAATTCTTTTTTTATAGTTTCCTACATTATTTTAGTTTCTACTGTGGTTTTTACATTCTGTCTGTTGTGTTTAATTAGAAAAAATAAATATTTATTTACATACTTCATCATGTATGTATTTACTCTTAATTCAAAAAGTGAACTGACATCAGTCGAGAAAGCTTATCACTTCTCAGATCCGCTTTCTGGGCAATTCACTCATATATCATTTAACGTCATCTTTTTATGCCAAGGATTTGTGCATCGTAGATTTCTTGGATCTACTTTGCAGGATTGCTCGTGTGCACCTGTCTTGTCTCCATCAACATTCTCTCCATTTATGTCTTCAGATCTTATCCAATCTATCAAGCATCAATTTCATTTGATTTTTTCAGGGTTTTTATGTTTAGTTTAATGCATTAACTTGGACTGGTAACAAGCGCGGAAATTCTTGATCTACATTTTGGCGCATCATCAATATTCTTAATTTTATTCCAACTCCTTGTTTTTGTCTCGTAGCATTTCTTATCGTAAGATACTCTACAAAAAGGGGCAAATGTCGACACCTAAAATTGGCTACCCAATTTAGTGTCCCCTGGGTTCGTTTATCCTCTTGGGTAACCTGGGGCAGCTTTATATCACCACTTCTCCCTTAGGGTATTAATTAAATATTTAATTTAAAGTCCTATCCTAAGTTTTCTCCACCCCATTATATTTCACTCATGGTTAATTAAACATTAACCATGTAATTATACCTTTTACATTTATTCCACTTCTACTTATTCACCCCATATCGCTTCCCAACCTCCCATGTTATTATTATCCATCTATCCCACCTATTTCTCCTCTCTTAGAACCATGCAGTGGGATTCTTCCTATATTTGAGTGGTAGGGATATGTTTATTATCCCCACAACTTAGTTCTTTGCCTCTTTGGGAAGCTGTTCCTTGATCAGTGCTGACTGATTTTCGGTCGATGTTGATTTTCAGAACAAAGCGATTTTATCCTGGTCGACATCAATTTTTCGAAACGACACCGATTTTATCTCGGTTGGCACCGACTATAAATTTATGACATGAGATCCTCTCTGGTTAGATTTAAAAGAATTATTTCCTAGATATTACTTTGTCTAAGTGATTAAAGAGATTATCAGAGAAAGAGAGTGAGTTTTGTGTAGTTTAATCCCTGAGAGGTGTATTGTTACTCTGTCCCCGTGTCTATAGCTCTAGCGGGTCTCCATAGCTAACTGGTCATCATCAATCATTAATCAAGTGTTTTTAAGCTATTCCCCTTTGTTAGTATCTGTAATTGCCTTTCGGTCAACACTGATCCAATCCAGCCGAATCCGATTAGTCTTCTATCGATGCCAATTTATCCAAATCGGCATTGATTGGGCCTTTCTTCTGTTTATGGGTTAGAATCCATCAATTTCTACCTCAAATCCCATTTTTCTATCTTTAATCTCTACTTTCTGATTAATCTTTGGTAATCTGGTGTTACGTTTAATCCATTTTAGCTTAGCTTGCCTTCTTCTTTTACTCTCTAGCCTTCTGTCTGCCTCTGTGTCCAATCAATTCCAATCACTATCTAATCGATGACAACCTAAATAATTGATTCCGATCATTATCTAATCGACGCCGACCCAAATAATCGATGCTGATCACTTTCTGATTGACGCCGACTAGTTTGCAGAAAAGTATAGAATTTCGGTAACACAATTTCAATTCTATTTTATACAGTTCCTGCCTTCTTTCAGTTTCTGTTGTGGTTTTTACATTCTGTCTGTTATTTTTAATCAGAAAACCTAAATATTCATTTACATATTTTGTCATGTATGTCTTTACTCTTGATTGAAAATGTGAATTGACATCCCCTGAGAAAGCTTATCACTTCCCGGACCCGCTTTCCGAGAATTTCACCCATATATCATCTAATGTCATCTTTTTCTGCCAAGGGTTTGTGCATCACAGGTTTCTTGGATCTACTTTGCAGGATTTCTCATGTGCGTCTGTCTTGTCTCAATCGCCATTCTCTCCATATATGTCTTTGGATCTTATCCAATCTATAAGGTATCGATTTCATTTGAGTTTTTCAGGGTTTTTGTGTTTAGTTTGGTGTATTAACTTGGAATGGTAACAAGTGCAAAAATTCTTGATCTAAATTTTGGCGCATCATCAATATTCTTCCTTTTCTTCAAACTCCTTGTTTTTTTCTCATAGCATTTCTTATCGCAAGATACTCGACAAAAAGGGGCAAATGTAGACACCTAAAATTGGTTACCCAATTTAGTGTCCCCTAGGTTCAGTTACCCTCTTGGGTAACCTGGGGCATGTTTATATCACCACTTCTCCCTTAGGGTATTAATTAAATATTAAATTTAAAGGCCTATCCTAAGTTTACTCCACCCCATTATATTTCACCCAAGGTTAATTAAACATTAACTATGTAATTATACCTTTTACATTTATTCCACTTCTACTTATTCACCCCATATCACTTCCTAACCTCGCGTACTATTATTATCCATCTTCCCACCTATTTCTCCTCTCCTGGAATCATGCAATAGGATTATTCCTGTATTTTAGTGGGAGGGATACATTTATTATCCCCACAACTCATTTCTTTGCCTCTTTTGGAAGCTATTCCCTTATCAGTGCCGACTAATTTTCAGTCGACGCTGATTATTCGGAACGGCTCCAATTTTATTCCAGTGTACTCTGATTCTTCGAAACGGTGCTGATTTTATCTCGGTTAGCACTGACTATAAATTTACAACTTGAGATCCTCTCTAGTTATATTCAGAATAGTTGGTTGCCTAGAGATTACTTTGTCTGAGCGATGAAAGAGATTATTAGAGAAAGAGTGAGTTTTGTGCAATTTAATCCCTGAGAGATGTACTATTACTCTGTCCCTGTGTCTACAGCTCTAGCGGGTCTCTACAGCTCCCCTAGTCATCATCAATCATCAATCAAGTGTTTTTTAGGTATTCCCCTTTGTTATTTTTTGTAATTTTTGTTTGGTCAATGCCAATCCAGTCCGATCGAATCTAATTAGTCTTCTATCAACATCGGTTTATCCAAATCAACACTGATCGGGTCTTTCTTCGGTTTCAAGGTTAGAATCCATCAATTTCTACCTCACATCCCCTTTTTCTGTCTTCAATCTTTTCTTTCTGATCAATCTTCAGTAATCGGGTCTTACATTTAATCCGTTTTAGCTTAGCTTGCCTTCTTCTTTTACTCTCTGGCCTTCTATCTGCCTATGTGTCCAATCGACGTTGATCACTGTCTAGTCGATGTTGATCCAAACAATCGACACTGATCACTATCTGATCGATGCCAACCTAAACAATCGATGCCAATCACTGTCTATTCAATGATGACTAGTCTACAGAAAAGTGCAGAATTTAGGTAACAGAATTTCAAATATGTTTTTTACAGCTTCTTGCCTTGTTTAAGATTATGCTATGGTTTTTACATTCTGTCTGCTATTTTTAATTAGAAAACCTAAATATTCATTTACATATTTCATCATGTATGTCTTTACTCTTGATTAGAAACGTGAAATGACATCCACCGAGAAAGCTTTTCACTTACCAGACCCACTTTCCAAGCATTTCACCCATATATCGTCTAACATCATCTTTTTATGCCAAGGATTTGTGCATCGGAGGTTTCTTAGATCTACTTTCTAGGATTACTTGTGTGCACCTGTCTTGTCTCCATCAAAATTCTCTCCATCTATGTCTTCGGATCTTATCCAATCTATCAGGTATCGATTTCATTTGAGTTTTTCAGGGCTTTTGTGTTTAGTTTGGTGCATTAACTTGGACTGGTAACAAGCATGAAAATTCTTGATCTACATTCTGGCACATCATCAATATTCTTCCTTTTCTTCCAACTCCTTGTTTTTGTCTCGTAGCATTTCTTATCGTAAGATACTCGACAAAAAGGGGCAAATGTCGACACCTAAAATTGGTTACCCAATTTAGTGTCCCCTAGGTTCGTTTATCCTCTCGGGTAACCTGGGGCAGCTTTATATCACCACTTCTCCCTTAGGGTATTAATGAAATATTTAATTTAAAGGCCTATCCTAAGTTTTCTCCACTCCATTATATTTCACCCATGGTTAATTAAACATTAACCATGTAATTATACCTTTTACATTTATTCCACTTCTACTTATTCACCCCATATCACTTCCCAACCTCCCGTACTATTATTATCCATCTTCCCACCTATTTCTCCTCTCCTATAACTTTGTAGCCAGATTCTTCCCATATTTGAGTGGGAGGGATATGTTTATTATCCCCACAACTCATTTCTTTGCTTATTTGGGATTTTTTTCCGTAATCAATGTCGATTGATTTTCGATCGACACCGATTTTTCGGAACGGCATAGATTTTATTCCGGTCGATGCCGATTCTTTGGAAAGGTGCCGATTTTATCTCGGTTGGCACCAACTATAAATTTATGAACTAAGATCCTCTCTGGTTAGATTCAGAAGATCTATTTTCCTAGAGATAACTTTTTCTAAGTGATTAAAGAGATTATTAGAGAAAGAGAGTGATTTTTGTGTAGTCTAATCCTTGAGAGTTGTACTGTTACTCTGTCCATGTGTCTACAACTCTATAGGGTTTCCAAAGCTCCCCTGGTCATCATCAATCATCAATCAAGTTTTTTTAAGGTATTCCCCTTTATTAGTTTCTATAATTTCCTTTCGGTCAATGCCAATCCAGTCTGGTCGAATCTTATTAGTCTTCTATCGATGTCAATTTATCCAAATCGACACTGATCGGGCCTTTCTTCAATTTCTAGGTTAGAATCCATTAATTTCTACCTCGTGATCCCCTTTTTCTATCTTCAATCTCTAATTTTGGATGAATCTTCAGTAATCTGGTCTTACGTTTAATCTGTTTTATCTTAGCTTTCCTTCTTCTTTTACTCTCTGGGCTTCTGTCTGCCTGTGTGTCCAATCGATGTCGATCACTGTTTGATCAATGCTGACCCAAACAATCGACACCGATCACTATCTCATCGATGCCAACCAAAACAATCGACATTGATCACTTTCTGATCGACACCGACCAGTCTGCAAAAAAGTATAGAATTCAGGTAACAAGATTTCAATTCTATTTTTTACAATTTCTTGCCTTATTTCAGTTTCTATATGGTGTTTACATTCTGTCTACTATATTTAATCAGAAAACCTAAATATTCATTTACATATTTCATCATGTATGTCTTTACTCTTGATTGAAAACATGAACTGACATCCGTTGAGAAAGCTTATCGCTTCTCGGACCCGCTTTCTGGGTAGTTCACCCATATATCATCTAACATAATCTTTTTCTGCCAAGGATTTGTGCATCACAGGTTTCTTGGATCTAATTTGTAGGATTGCTCTTGTGTGCCCATCTTGTCTCCATAAACATTCTCTCCATCTACGTCTTTGGTTCTTATCCAATATATTAGGTATTGATTTCATTTGAATTTTTCAGGGTTTTTGTGTTTAGTTTGGTGCATTAACTTGGACTGGTAACAATCATGGAAATTCTTGATCTACATTATGGCGCATCATCAATATTTTTCCTTTTCTTCCAACTCCTTGCTTTTTTCTCGTAGCATTTCTTATCCCAAGATACTCAAAAAAAGGGGGTAAATGTAGACAACTAAAATTGGTTACCCAATTTAATGTCCCCTGGGTTCGTTTATCCTCTCGGGTAATCTAGGGCACCTTTATATCACCATTTATCCCTTAGGGTATTAATTAAATATTTAATTTAAAGGCCTATCCTAAGTTTACTCCACCGCATTATATTTCACCCATGGTTTATTAAACATTAACCATGTAATTATACCTTTTACATTTATTCCACTTCTACTTATTCACCCCATATCACTTCCCAACCTCTCATGCTATTATTAACCATCTATCCCACCTATTTCTCCTCTCCTAAAACCGTGCAGTGGGATTCTTCCTATATTTGACTTGGAGGGATAAGTTTATTATCCCCATAATTCATTTCTTTTCCTCTTTTGGAATTTGTTCCTTGATCGACGTTGACTAATTTTTGGTCGACGCGAATTTCTCGGAATAACACTGATTTTATTCTGGTTGTTGCCGATTCTTTGGAATGGCACCAATTTTGTCTCAGTCAGCATCGACTATAAATTGACGACTTGAGATCCTCTCTACTTAGATTCAGAAGAGATGGTTTCCTAGAGATTACTTTGTCTGAGTGATTAAAGAGATTATCAGAGAAAGAGTGAGTTTTATGTAGTTTAATCCCTGAGAGGTGTATTGTTACTCTGTCTACTCGTTTACAACTCTAACAGGTCTCCATAACTCCCCTAGTCATCATCAATCATCAATCAAGTGTTTTTTAGGTATTCCCCTTTGTTAGTTTCTATAATTTCCTTTCGATCAACACTGATCCAGTCTGGTCGAATCCGTTTAGTCTTCTATTGACACTAGTTTATCCAAATCGTCACTGATCGAGCCTTTCTTCGGTTTCTGGATTAGAATCCATCAATTTATACCTTGGATCCCATTTTTCTATCCTTAATCTCTACTTTCTGATCAATCTTCAGTAATTTTGTCTTACGTTTAATCTGTTTTAGCTTAGCTTGCCTTCTTCTTTTACTCTTTGGCCTTCTGTCTGACTGTGTGTCCAATCGACGACGACCCAAACAATCGACACAAATCACTGTTTGATCGACGCTGACCCAAACAATCGATGCTGATCACTATTTGATCGACGCTGACCAGTCTGCAGAAAAGTATAGGATTCAGGTAACACAATTTAAATTCTTTTTTTTATAGTTTCCTGCCTTCTTCAGTTTCTACTGTGGTTTTTACATTTTGTCTATTGTTTTTATCAGAAAACCTAAATATTCATTTACATATTTCATCATGTATGTTTTTACTCTTCATTTAAAATGTGAACTGACATTCACCAAGAAAGATTATCACTTCCCGGACCCACTTTTTGGGAAGTTCACCCATATATCGTCCAACGTCATCTTTTTCTACCAAGGATTTGTGCATCGCAGGTTTCTTTGATCTACTTTACAAGATTGCTCGTGTGCACCCATCTTTTCTCCATTGGAATTCTCTCCATCTACATCTTTAGATCTTATTCAATCTATTAGGTATTGATTTCATTTGAGATTTTCAGGGTTTTTGTGTTTAGTTTGGTGTATTAACTTGCACTGGTAACAAGCACATAAATTATTGATCTACATTCTGGCACATCATCAATATTCTTCCTTTTCTTCCAACTCCTTATTTTTATCTCTTAACATTTCTTATCGCAATATACTCAACAAAAGGGGCAAATGTAGACACCTAAAATTGGTTACCCAATTTAGTGTCCCCTGGATTTGTTTATCCTCTCAGGTTACCCAGGGCAGCTTTATATCACCACTTCTCCCTTAGGGTATTAATTAAATATTTAAATTAAAGGCCTATCCTAAGTTTTCTCCACCCCATTATATTTCACCCATGGTTAATTAAACATTAACCATGTAGTTATACCTTTTACATTGATTCCACTTCTACTTATTCACCCCATATCACTTCCCAACCTCCCGTGCTATTATTATCCATCTATCCCACCTATTTCTCCTCTCTTGGAACCTTGCAGTGGGATTCTTCCAATTTTTGAGTGGGAGGGATATGTTTATTATCTCCACAACTCATTTCTTTACCTCTTTGGGAAGTTGTTCCCTTATCGGCACCGACTTATTTTTGGTTGACACCGATTTTTAGGAATGACGCCGGTTTTATTCCGGTCGATGCTGATTCTTCAGAATGGCACTGATTTTATCTCAGTTGGCACTGACTAGAAATTTACAACCTGAGATCCTCTCCTAGAGATTACTTTATCTGAGCAATTAAAGAGATTATCAGAGAAAGAGATTGAGTTTTGTACAGTTTAATCCAAGAGAGGTGTATTGTTACTCTGTCCGCGTGTCTACAGCTCTAGCGGGTCTCCACAACTCCCCTAGTCATCATCAATCATCAATCAAGTGTTTTTTAGGTATTCCCCTTTGTTAGTTTCTATAATTTCCATTCGGTCAACACCCATCCAGTCCGGTCGAATCTAATTAGTCTTCTATTGACACCGGTTTATCCAAATTGGCACTAATCGGGCCTTTCTTCAGTTTCTAGGTTAGAATGCATCAATTTCCACCTCAGATCCCCTTTTTCTGTCTTCAATATCTACTTTCTTATCAATCTTCAGTAATCTTGTCTTACGTTTAATCCATTTTAGCTTAGCTCTCCTTCTTCTTTTACTCTCTGGCCTTTTGTCTGCCTGTGTGTCCAATCGATGCCGATCATTGTCTAATCGAAACTAACCTAAACAATTGATGCCAATCACTATCTTATCGATGTCGACACAAAAAATCGATGCTGATCACTTTCTGATCGATGCCTACCAGTCTACAGAAAAGTACAGAATTTAGGTAACACAATTTCAATTCTATTTTTTACAGTTTCCTGCCTTCTTTTAGTTTCTGCTGTTGTTTTTACATTTTGTCTACTTTTTAAATCAGAAATCATAAATATTCATTTACATCTTTCATCATGTATGTCTTTACTCTTGATTGAAAACGTGAACTGACATCCACCAAGAAAGCTTATCACTTCCCAGACCCGCTTTCTAGCAAGTTCACCCATATATGGTCTAACGTCATCTTTTTCTACCAAGGATTTGTGCATTATAGGTTTCTTGGATCTACTTTACAGGATTGCTCGTGTGTGCCCATCTTGTCTCCATCGGCATTCGCTCCATCTTTGTCTTTGGATCTTATCCAATCTATCAAGTATCGATTTCATTTTATTTTTTCAGGGTTTTTGTGTTTAGTTTTGTTCATTAAATTGGACTAGTAACAAGTGCGGAAATTCTTGATCTACAGTTACTAATACTTCTATGTACTTAAAGAGAAATTCTATGAATTAATCTTGGTTATCTTTCATATTTCATATGATTCATTGGGTTGATTGGTATAAGTTGTTTTTTTATGCTAACAAGATTGAATGGAATAAATTTCATAAGCCTAATGCATGACTCACACAGCCTAGTGTAAGACTCGCACATTAGAGTGCAGGTCTCACATGACAGAGCATAAGAGTCATACAGTGGAGTGTGGAACTCACGTAGTTAACATATGATTTGTATAACTCATGGAACACTTATTTAACATCAGTTCCATTTGAGACTTAGACTATTTAGGTGGAAATCACCTTTGTAGACATTCCATTCATAGAATTAAACATGAGTAAATTTGTTATTGAAAGTCCTAATTTTGTAGAAAAATGAGCAATGTGAGGAGCTTGATTACTTCATTTGTCTAGACTCCAGTGATATCGAACATAAGTTAAATTTTGTTTACAAGAACTTCCCTTTCATTCAAAATATAAATGTGAACAACAAGTCACATCCAAGATAAAACCTCAACTTAATCATTACAAATTATGTTGTCATTCTGATATAGATTTTTCATGTTAACTAATACATGTAAATCTTGTATGAATATTATAACATGTTCTCTTGAAGAAGAAGTTGATTTCTTATGGTATATAACCCATACGCATTAGGATTATTAAGGGATTCACATTTGGGAAAGAAACGAAATTTATTGAAGCATTATTGATAAATAAAAAGGCACATGATTTTGAATTTAGTTGTGTTTATATGAGTAATATGTTACAACCATATGTGACGGGAATTATTGTTTATTTATTAATTTATTGATTAATCAGTAGTTTGATTTCTTTCATGCATCACAAAATTTACATTATTTAAATAGTTATTCTATTTAATCATGATTTAGTTATTTAAATTTACAGAGTTAGCATTATCTCATCAAGTTTTAATAAGATAGGACAAATTCTTAGATACAATAGTTTTTATTCTTTAGTTAATTTAGTTGCATGCTTAATACATTTTCACCAATTCTTCATTGTAAATTTCCTTGGACACTATACGTACCCAAAATTGCACAGGTGCTACATCAAAGGTACAGTAAATCCTCCAATGATGACAATCTATTTTCTACCACAACAATGGAATTCATATCCTTTGCCCTTACTTTTAACATGCTTATTTTTATTTATTTGTCCTTGTTTCAAAATTTTCTATCTTTTTGAGCCATATTTTTCTAATCATGAAGTTATCATGACTTTAAGTCATACAACCACCTTGGCGGTTACGCAACCACTAGTATTCCTAGATGGGTGGTTTCGTAATTGTCATGGCAGTACTATAACCTTTGGTTTATGCATACTGGCGGTTCCATGTAGTTTAATCCGAGATTTTGAAATGCATGTTTCTGAACATGTGTCTCAAGTTTGTGAGTGAATTTCTAGAACATTTCTTAACCATTTCTTCTAATTTTTAGATACGTATTGAAATCTTCTTCTCATTTTATTATTATGAGAAGTTTTAATCCCACTTTCTTTGATGATCTGACACTTCTTGATTTCCATGTGTGGTAGATTTCTTCTCTACCTTTTTTCTATAAAAGCCAATTTTTTGCCCATATCATGGGTTGGAGATTTTTTATTTAAATTACATAATTACTCTACCATAATCCTTCTCAGAAGTACACAAACAAAACAATACATTGATTTTTTGCTTCCCAATTATATTTTTTACCAGTTTTCCAACAATCAATCTACTCCAGCATCTTCTTGATTTCTTTTACAATCAGCCAACACTATTTTCTAGATCAATTGGACAATCATGACTAGAAAGGAAGATGAGGAGACACATGAATCATCACCACACTTGTAAGTTGTCATGGTTATACAATAAAAAGGTTGGTGATGTATTTACAATTTCTTCAAAGCTTTAATTTTAGAACACTGTCATTAAAATAAGTAATACACTTATTTTAATAATTATAGTTTTTAATTAATTTATTATTGGTAAGAATATTCCATTCATATTTTATTCTCATCTTACTGATCAGGGGATCAATTTTAGTGTCAAATGTTCCCTAAACTTCAATAAACCATGCCAGTGTAGTAGAGCCTTCACAGAGCCTTCCGACAACTATAAGAACATGAAAAATGGATCTCTGAGCTCAAGTTATGTTTAGTCAAAATTTAGTCAACATGGAAGTCAACTTTGGTCAATAGGTCAATAATGGACCAATAGCATTGTGACACGTGGCAAAAGGAGAAAAAGTGCAAAATTAAGGTTGTTCGATTTTTTTTCAATCTCCAATCTTCGACACATGTAAAAGTTGGCTAGAACAAGAGGCTCAACTTTTATAACAAAAGGGAGCTTAGCTGCCATGAGGATGATTATATCATCGCCGACGTGGTGGGTCCTTAAGCTACCACGTGTTCGATTTACCTATCGAGGATCGACAAGTGGTCTTAATTGTCATAGCTCATTTTGAATATCACATTATATTACTTGGGTTGAATTCCATTTTATTACCTTTGTAATTCTTTGATATTAACTTCCATGTTAATTACCAAGCCATGTTATTTGCTATGTTCGGGCTTATTATTATCCAACTTGGAGAGCTCGAGGATATACCGGGGATTACCTTATCAACAGCCAAGGATATATCATATCCTATCAACTCGGTGTATGTATATATCCAAACATACCAATATCTCCTTTGGCGCAAGATATTATCTCCCACGCATTTCATGTATTTTCCACGTCTTATATGATAAGTGCCACGCATTTTATTCAAACCTTATCCCTCCAAATACACCACTTACTTATCCAATATGCTATGTCGAGTCACCAATATAAATGGCACCATATTATTTTGGCACAAAAAACAAGTGGAATAGATGTGGCTCAAGCCACAAGGATAATGGGCAGTTTAGCCAAAAATAAACCTTCTTTCCACCTTTCACGCCGAAGATATGGGATTTTCCCACTTATGAAATAAGTGAAGCACCGACAAAGGGATAGGAGATGAGCATTAAATCCATGACCTCTTCTGCCCAAGACACATCCACCAACCAACTCACCTAGAGGCTTGGGTGGATTATAAAATGGGTCGGTGCAACTTATACAAGAAAGGGATAGGTTTGTGCAAAGGAGCATAAGGAGGTATTTCTCAAAAAATTACATTTTTGAAGGCCTTACACTCAGATTGGGAACTCAGAGTAAAAAGATGAAATGAAGGAAATTATGAGAGGATTCCAACGATGTAAGATTTGATATTTTTTGTTGATTTTTAACCTGTTTTTGGAATCTTTTAATGTAGTTTTTAACAAGGATCTACAAGACAACTAGTTGGAAAACATGAATTTCAATGCACTATTGGTAAGAAAAGTGACTTGGTGTAAACATGAAAAGTATTCAAAATTCATAGATGATCTCAGATATATGATTTTTTTTCATAGAAGGTTTGTAAATATCCATTTGTAGGTGTTTTTTGAACATAGTTGCAGGGAGATCACATTGTGAAAACACTGTAGGAGCCACGGATCGTTCTTGGAACAGTTTCTGCTATTTTTCAGAGTTCTTGGGACATTGATCAGCTCATTTGCAGATTTTGATTCATTATTGGTTTTTTGTAATAGTTATTGTACTTACATTTCAATATTATTAATGGATCGGTTCAATCCGAACCCGGGGATGTAGGAATTTTTGAACCCCGTAAACAATCTTGTTTGTTATCTGAGTGTTTTCAGTTTTCTGATTATTTATTTGCTACTCAAGTTTTCCACACTTCTATGGATGCATAATAATCAGAATTTAATCAATTTGTGGAGTTTAGGATACTTAAAATTGGTTAAGAAAATCATGATCTTTGGAAACTTTTGAAAGTGAAAAAAATACAACACACTTTTTCAGATCACTTATCCCTGTGGATTTTCCTGAGAAATAATTTTTAGGAAGGTTATGTGCATGAATTTATTCATTTCTTTGTTTCATAGCATCTGTGTATTTCAATTTCTTCATTATTAGATTTGTATTTATACAAGAAAGCTTATGTTGATATCAGATTCCCTACTTATCATTTTGGATCTGCAAGGGAAATAATCTTGAGGAAGCTTCTTTTTTATGCTTGTCATTTTAATTCTTCTTTATTAGTTTACTTGTGTACTTCATTTGTTTTACTAGGGAAGTCTCAAGGGAAAGAGGAAACTGCTTCTTAGAAGTTTTCTTTCTTCCTGTGATTCTGAGGTGAAGCAATTAGAGGAAGTTAGATTTCAACAATTACAAATTAGAATTTTTTTATTTAAATTAGATTTAGCTTCACATCCTGCAATAGAGGAATAACTACATTTGGTTATTCCCTATTTGTTTTATTCATTGTTATAATTAAATTGTTTTATTTAAATTAGTTTCTTTGTCTGTGTTTGTAGCTTTGTTTTATTTAATTTCTGGTAACAAGTCAAACACAGAAAATATAGATTAGAAGTTAAAGTAGATTTTTTTCATTTATTTTTTTGAAGCCTCATAAAAAATTACAAAAATAGTTTGTTTTATTTTTCTTTAATTAAATATTTGAAAATCAAACTTAGTTAATTAAAATAGGAAATCAAATATCTTTTATTTAATTCAATTTTAGTTAAAGGTATGAGCTAAAAGTAATTTATATTGGAAAGAACACAACTTCGACTTCCCTAACGTCCTAAGCTACTTGAACTTAGCTCTTAGCTCCTTTGGATTCTATATTTCTTGTTTGTTTGCATTTATCTTGACTTGGTGCCAACATGACCATTCCAGGTCGATCACAACAATGTATCAAAGTCTTTGACCACTTATAAGACAACCAAACATTGAGAGAAACCAAATTGATAACAATCAAGGCTTAGGCCAGTTAGTTTTTAGAGCCGCACCTATGCCTCCTACAATTATCAGCCAGATCATTACCCTCAATGAAGAATAAGAAATTACTGAGGAATATTGGGCTAACTAGGTAGAAATACTTAGACCTCAAAACCCTTGATTTTTCATTGCTACATCTTCCATTGTATTTTCACGACCCTCTTCAATGAGGAATACATGGAAGATGAAGGACAATTCTCTCACATTCCACAAATGAGTTGGGTTTTGTTTAGTTCCATTGAAATTGACATTTATCTATGCACTAATTTTATCTTTGATTGTAGTATCACCACCGAAAAAGTTAGGAAATCATTCATTTCTCTTAATGAATGAATTTCCATTCTTCCAGTTGAGAACATTCGATTACCTTAACTTCTTATTGTCATTATCACCTATCCCACCTACACTCTATCTAGCTATCACATTAACATCTCATCTATCACATTTAGGTTGTCGCGACATGACCTTGGGAGGTCGTGTGTGTCTAAAATCACGTGTTGATTTTTAGGCATACAAAATTGGTGAACCCAATGTGAAAGACTAGTTCATTTCATATCCTCTTTCCTTTTATTTTCTTTCATCCACTTTTCCCGTATCCTATTATTCTACAGGTTTTCATATACCCCCAAATATGTCAGGTCAAGAGTATGGTAAATTTATTTAAGTCTGGAAGCCTACTACAACCAAGTAAATATAAAATAGTCATCCTCATTTTCTTGGTGGGCTGATAACTACTTGTAAAATTTGTTATCTCCTCATACACCCTATTATCAAGTCTTGAAAACCAATTCAAAAGAAAGGATTTAAGAGATCGATCAACTTAACTATAATACATAACTATATTTCTCAATTTCTAATAACATGACATTTACAGGATAACATGGTTTTTATCCACGAGTCTTGTCTAGACCTCATATCATTATGTAGTTTGATTCCTTTTCTTCCTACTTTCCCCAAAATGATAATCGTTTAGTGTCACACCCAAATTGGTGATCATCTAAAAACTCTATAGGGATCCTTAGAAAAGATACAAGGATAGATAGATATCCTTTAGTAAAACAATGCTACCTCACCCCTGCCTAAAATGGAGAACATATCTCAAAAGGGGGGTCCTACAAATGACCAATTCATAATGCGGTATCACATACCCTCAGAACCAAACAATTTCCAAAATAAACCTAAATAAAATTAATAACCTTCACTTGGTGATGTGATTTCAACGTTGATGGGAAGAATCAAAGATTTAAAAATTTCCCAAACTTCACAAACGTCCATCAACAACCACAAGCACAGTTCTACTTCAGTATTCCTAACCTTGGTGACATACTTACAGGATCAGGAACACTAGGAATGGACCCTCATCCTTCTTATGTGTATCCTATTCAAGGGTCATTTCGAAGTATGTTTGTGAATGTCACTCGTTTAATAAATTTGACGTTCCCTAGTTTCGTGCCCACTAGCCCATCTCATAGTGTTACCCCTCTTATGTTCACATGTATTAAAAGTCTCCTTAGATGGATATGTACTCTTTCCCTAGTCCTTACATGTAACAATAAGGGGTTATTTATATCTTGACCAATGTTTACATTGTACCCTATAAAACTATTATTCCACCTCCTCCCCATCAATGAGCTTTAATGGTTGAATCTTATGCAGTTGGTACTTACTCTGAATATATAAAAGATGCTCTATATATAATAAAAGGTTTCATACTCCCACGACAATTTTCATATCTTCCAAATTTTTATGGAGAAGGAGACCCCAATATCCATAGTAAGGCATACACTACTTCCATTAGAGAGTTACTCCTTCAGGGTGCAGTTGCAAAGATATTTCCAAACACTGTCAAAGGGATTTCCCTCAATTGGTATTATACAATCTTAGAATTATCTATACATTCTTTCAAGAAACTTGTATCTGAGTTTATCAAGGATTTTTATATGGAAAATTTATTGAGGAAAAGGATCAGGGAATTCTTTTACAACAAGCAAGATAAAAACGATCCTGATCTCCACTTCATTTAGAGGTGGCATTAATTACTTTACTCCTCCAAAAGTGCTCTAAACATGGATCATATGTAACCATATGACTTATTACTCTACTCACTTAATCAAGAGGCTAAGGATAAGGTCTAGAAGTTTCCTCCTTTAAGTTATAAGTAAGTTTTAGAGGAAAGACTTTCCATTGACCAAAAAAACAATTATAGCGAACGGAAGACTTATGTCCCCAATGGGAGGTTGGTCACCCCTACCAAAAAAATCTCAAAATTTATAAAGGGTTAAAAAAATAACCAAGGACCCAAGGTCGTCAATTGGAACCATGGTGTCACAAGAAATGGGCATTACCGACTAACCAAAGAAGCCAAATATTATGAACACTAGTAATGGAAATAATTAAATGAACAAAAATATATCTCCCTCTAATAATTTGGTTGATCTCGGTCACCCTCCCTTACAGTAATTTTGGGACCAAACCCTAAATCAACACCAAAATTAATGCCAAAGAGATTTGAATTATAATTACAACAATTAGTATCATAATAACAATCAAAATTATGGACCATAATAGAATCAAAACCAGACACCTAGAGATTATGATCCCAATTTATATTTTATATTCCATAGAGTTACTAGCCATGATGTTTGGTATTACTAAGACTATAAAAATTTAAAATATAACAGTAAACTCTTCATTTACATGTTCTTAGCCAACCTTGCAGGAACTTCCCAAGGTACCCATACCGGACCTGTCACTCCATAAAATGTTAGCCTCCGAAATTATAGAGATCCTTCCTAAAACTCCCTAAAAATGAGAAATTTAATCCTTGAGGTGCCAACTAAGGTATTCTTATAAGAATCCATGATAAAAAATCATTTACATATTCTAATCCATGATTTTTTCCTAACTAAATCAAAATAATTAGACTAAAATCATAGGCTTAGTTGAGTTGGAGATAGAGCTCGAAATCTATGCAACTACGCATACTCATGATTATACATCACAACCTCTCCCCATGTATCCCTTAGTAAAAAATGATTCACTCATAATTACCAGACTAGTAGGGGCTTATGATTTCATCATAGATCTCACCAATACCTTTTCTCACATTTCCTTCTTATATTTTTTTGAAGAACTCCCTAGCTCACCGATCCACTTTGCTAGAATCTTTAGGTATTTTTAATTTAGTACACATCACACCTCCTCAAGAGGCCCAAATTAACCATGTAGACTTTGAGGTCTATCCTTTGGGCCAACATGAGAGGGATACTAGATTTTTGTTTGACATTAATAAGATGCCTACATATGCCGAATTAACACTGAGAGGTGATCCTACGTTGTATTTTCAAGTATGGATCTATAATAACTATGTCAAGATAGAAATGATTGGTGATGGAGATGTCATAAAAATTGTTCCTTTTTCCTTCTTACAAAAGCTAGGGTATGGAGAAACATGCTAAGGGGTTATGATAGCGTTAAGGCCACATCCATTAGTAGTATGGTTCTCCCTATCACTCTTTGGCCTAAGACCATTATAAATGAGTTTTATATTATATATAGGTAAAATAATTATAATATAGTCCTTGGTAGACCATGAATTCATATAATGAAGGAAATTTCATCGACATTATTTCAAGAAGTAATATTCCTTCATCTAGGGAAAGTATTTGTAGCTCGAGGTGATCTAAAACCCTTTAATATTCACCTAATGAATCTTAAGAACAAACATGGGATTCATTTTGAGATTGAACTCCCAGCTAGCCAGTTGAATAAGCCTCTTCCTTCTAAGGAACTATCTTCCACATCAAAACTAGTTCTAAGAACTGAATTAGAATCACCAAAAATGATCAAAGGGGTGGATATTGGTGAGAATAAGATTTTTGTAATAGATACTATTTCAAAAAAAATGACAGTAGAGATAGTGAAAATCTTGGGGAATTATTTAATGATCATTCATCTATTTTATTATTTAGTAATTAGGAATTCTTTGGGAGTATCCTCTCTTCCAGTAAATGGTTTTGAAGAGGTGTGTATGGTTGAGGTTTTTGAGGTACATCAAGAAGATTCAAAAATACAATGCAACATCTATTTTTCCTAACAACTTTTGGACCTTAAATTACGATGGAACAAAATGTTGTTATGGCATAAGGGTAGGGGTGAATCTCACTTCTCTAGAAGGGAGAGTTATGCCCTTTTCCCTCAAATTAAATTTTGAGTGTACTAATAATGAAGAAGAATACAAATCTCTACTTCTTGGGATAAAATTTTCCAAGAGCATTGGTTTGCATAACATTAGACTATTAGTGACTAGTAACTCACCAAAAACTAGGTCTCAAAGGTTTATGAGACTAGAGAAGAACACCTCCAACTTTACAATTCCATTATACGTGAGATGTGTAAATATTTTTATTTCATTTCTATTGAGACCTTTCATAAGGAACAAAATCAGATGGCTCATTCTATGGCTACCTGTTCTCCTTGTTTTTTCATATAAATGATTTGAAGGAAACAAAGTTCATTGTATTGATTTGATCTAAAACCTTGGTTTGTAAGATTCCTAACAACCTTATTATAACATATGTAGAGATTGAAAATGACCCTATCACATTATATTTCGTGGAGAATGATGAGTAAATATTAGGATTCCTCCATGTTTATATTGACTTCCATCCTACACATCATAAGAAGGGATTTTCCCTCCCCCCACATCATTTTTCATACTTCAGATATAAAATAATGAATCATTCCTCGTAAAAATAAATTTCAATTTATGAAATTGTGGAAGATCCCCTGAAGTTTCCTCCAAATCCTCATGATTTTGAAGAAGGGAGTGCTTCCTTAATTGAAGAAACTATCGACATTAACATTGGGATAGAAGAGGATCCAAAAAATTTGAATCTTGGTTCTTCATTTTCACCTAAAGAAATAGAATATCTTACTAAGGTGATAAAGGAACATTCTAAATCCTTTACATTTAGTTACAAGGATATAACCAGTTTTTTCCCTGATGTAGTAGTTCTTAACTTGATAGCCAAAATTCAAGAAAAGCATGTAAAATAAAATTTAACACATATGAAGCCTAAAGTCACTGTAATGTTTAAGGTGGAGGTGATAAAGCTACTTTAGGTAGGGTTCATAAAGTTGGTAGACCACTCTATGTAGTTGTCTAACATCATCCCAGTTCTAAAAGGGAATTGAAAAATTAGGATATGCATTGAATTTAGGGACATAAAAAGGCTTTTCCTAAGGTTGACTTCCCACTACCATCCATTCATATCATTGTTGATGTAATGGATGGTTATGAGTTTGTATACATTATGGATAGGTTCTCTAGATACAACCAAATAAGGATTTCCATGGAAGATAAAACAAATACTACCTTTACAACCCCTTGGGGAACCTTTTATTATGCCATTTGGATTGAATAATACTGGCACTACTTATCAACGCACCATGACTTATATTGTTCATGATCTTATTCATGATATTATGGAAATATTCATTGATGATCTCTTAAAAAAATATAAGAAGAGAGGAAACCACCCTAAAGTTCTTTGGATCATTATTTTACACTTGATCTAATACAGTCTAAGCTTGAATTCAGAGAAATGTGTGTTTGGAGTCACTGCAGGTAATTTATTAGGCTACATCATTTCCTCTCAAGGGATTGATGTAGATCTTGTGAAAATATGGGAAAATTTTGAAATGACTCCATCATCAGACGAGTCTATTATTAGGTAATTCTTGGGAAAACATGGGGTAATCCGCTATTTTTTCCCTAACTTGATATATGCTATCCATCCTATAAAATCCTTACTAAAGAAGGATTTTTACAAGGCATGGAATGATGAATAGCACAATACATTTGAGTCACTCAAATGCTTCATTAAATCTTTGCCAAAACTTATGCCACCTAAATCTAATCATCCTCTCAATCTGTATTCTCAAGCCATGGACATCTCGATAGTGTGTATGTTGGCACAAGAGGATGATGATGTTCACAAATGCACCATATATTTCATTATTCATATACTATTTTACTATGATACATGATACAAAAAAACCAAGAAAGAGTGTTTGGCCATTGTGTTCATAAATAAGAGGTTGATACATTACGTGCTCAACCAGGAAACAAGTGTAATTGTTAAATCACAACAGGCGTAGATGTTCTTGACTCAAGCATGATGGTCTAAGAAGGAAGGAATGTTTATAATGTTAATGGATGAATTCAATCTTAACTTCATAAATCAAAAATCCATCAAGGGACAAATCATTTTTGATTGGTTGGTGGATAACCCGATGTACTATGGGAAAATAGTTGATTTGAACTTCCTTGATGAGTGTGTTTACTATATAGAATCAATACTCACCATTTCTTCATGCTCATGGTATACAGATATAATAAACCACATAAAAGATCAGACATATCCTAGGGAACAAATCACAACAAAGGTGATGGATACATGTCATATCTTCTAAGTATGTAATTGTAGTAGAAGTCCTCTATCGTAGAGATTTTGATGGCATGCTACTAAGGTGTGTTGATGAAGGAGGCGGAAATATTATCTATAAATCCCATAATGGAATCTATGGTGACCACTTTAGAGGGAATTTGACCTCTTGAAAGATCTATCAAATGGGCTATTTATGACCCGCATTAGAACACAATGTTGTAGATTATGTGAAAAAGTGCCAAAAATGTCAAGATTTCTCACACAATATACACATCTTGGCCCATGCTTTATAGCCAATAGTGACGCCCTGGACCTTCTCTACTTGGGTTCTTGATTTGATAGGGAAATTCTCTCCCTTTTCGTTATATGGATGAAACTTTATAATCACAGCCACTAAATACTTCATGACGTGGGTTGATTTCATGCCTCTTTCTATGGTACTTGGATCTATCATTACTAAGTTCATCATAAAATAGATCATTTGTAGGCATGGTGTCCCAAAGGTCATTATTTTGGATATTGGAACTCCCTTTGAAAATAAAGAGGTACATGAGTTGTTTTTTTAATTTAAAATATCTCATCACACATCCTCTCTATATTACCATCAAGCCAATGGATAGGTTGAGGCGACTGATAAGACTCTAAAGTTCATTCTTCTTAAAACATTTAATGAGAATAAGAGAGACTGACACTTAAATATTTTTCCTACATTATGGGCCTATAGGACTTCTTTTCGAACTCTAACGAGGGAAACCCCTTTCTCTCTATTTTTGGTGTCAAAGAGGTCTTACCATTGGAGGTAGAATTTCCAAGTATTCATGTGTCTTTATGAGGCATTCTCAATGAATATGCATACCGAGATGTGTGACTAGATGAATGTGAAATACTCTATAAAAGGTGGCTTAGAGACAAAAAATATTATTTGATATATGTAGACAGGATGTGTCATCAATTTAATAAAAATTTATACGAATGAAAAATCCATGTAGGAGACCTTGTATTAAGACTTAATAGAATTTTTTTTAAAAAATTTATCGAAGGTATGAAATTCACAGTGAAATGTTTGGGGCCTTATAAAGTAGTGGAAGAATACAAAAATGGTGTGTTTCATCTATGTATTCTTAAGGGTAAAGAATTTGGCAAGTTCGTTAATTCACTGTACCTCAAGCGTTTCTATTTATAATCATTTTCATTTCCACACTATCCTCTCTTGCATTCACATTGTCTTGTTACTTGCATTATCATGTCACTTAAATTTTAAAGTAGAAACATATTTTTCAAGTAATTATTTGAATTTATAACATTCGTAAATATCCTAATCATACCTATTTCATAGTTCTTTTCAAGCATTTTAGACTATATAATCTCTATCATCACTTTCATAAAAGAGATAAATTTTGACATTACTTTATAAGGACTCACAAGCTCAGTATTCTCCATGGTTACTTATGATTTGGGAACTTATTTCCCATAGTTTTCACTAGGAGCTTCTTGATGATAAATATTTCTCTAAAATATCTCTATAACAAAAACATTCTAAACATTTCACCAAAAACTTTTGTTCTCCCATATTAATATTTGGTGTTAAGCCCTCGCATCCTACTAGTTGTGTAGGTTGAGTTTAAAGGAAAGTGTTTTTTCCAAAAAATCACAACTCAAAGTCAAGTTGGAAAATATATATATATATATATAAACACAAATTTCTTTTATTACAAATAACTACACTTCTTGTCCCTAGCAACCTTCGGTAAAGCCCATTCTTCTTACTAGTAGCATGATATTGGGAAAGGATGGAAGTGCCCTTACTTGCCTATGTATTTTACTTGGTGATGAGCCCATAATAATTACTAGTAGAATGGGGTAAGACATAGGGGTGGCTGCATTAATAAGTCAAAAGATGCAATTTATAAACAAGGAAATAAAAGTTCTTCTTAAAATTCAGATAGAAAATGACTTGGATATATATGTTAAGAGATACATTTATCCTGTAAAACCATATATTATCAATCAATAGGCCATCTATTGATCTAAGTATAGTAGAAAATTACAATTAAAATTCATTTCAAATTGGTTAAGTTAATCTTGGGTTTGGCTTGGGTTGTAGGTTTCTTAGTAAATCCTTATCAAAATTATCGTCTCTTGGTCATTCTCATTCACATTATTCAAAACATCCATCTCACGTTCTTTCTTACTCTTATTGGTGATCCATCACATCTTACTAGCTACAAAAAATTAAGAATGAAGTGATTCTATCTTATCATAATACCATATTCAACACATTTTGCCAATGGAACAGAAATTCCAAAAGTTACTTGAAAAAAAAGTATCAAAATTACAACTTGTTTCCATACTCATAATCATATGTATATCATTTTCTCTATCACATTGCATCATCACCCATATAATGCATTTAAAAATTAAAAAATGGCAATTCCAAACCATCTAAGAGTACACAAAGGAAATAAGCCACAATGAAGTTAACTCTTGCAAGGAATGTCAAGCCAAAAAGATGTCAATATGGATATATAATCTGTCAAATGTCTCATGTACAATGTCATCACACCATAGAAAATTTTTGGTCATAATGCTCAATGTGAGCTCAAAACAAAATATACATATAAAAAAATGTCTCAAAGTAATAAAGGCCATAGGCCTATCCATCCCCCCTATAGCTAGTTTCAAATAAATGCTTCATTTTACCGAAAAAAAGAAAGTTATTTAAATTACATGTTTGTGTGCCTTTGTTGCTGTCAATGGTTGCGCTTCCATAATAAATGAATGCTCTTAAATTTGATTGTATTCTCACATGAAATGCTCACAGGTAATCCATAGATCAAAAATTGGCTAAGAGTGTGTGCGAAAATGATTTCTAAAAATAGAAAAAAAGTGATATATATATATATATATATATATGTATATATATATATATGTATATATATATATATGTATATATATACACACATGTATGTATGTATGTATGTATATATATTGATATGGTTTTCTAATATCTCTTTGAGTGATTGTATGCATGTCTGATACACTAGAGTAGGTATATTCCTCATCCCCACGAATATGGTAAGTAATCTTGTCATTTTATTTTAGAGTATTTTGTTAATCATGTTTTATATTTGTCCTTAATTCCCATTTTTATTTTACAGGTGGTAGGAAGGATGGATTGGCATGGTTTCAACACACTAACAGTTGAGGTATAATTTATAATTCTCCCATTTGGGAGTGTCATACTCAGAATTCATGTTTTACACCTATTCATGGCTAAAAATATTATCCGAGGGGGAAATATGTATTCACCCAAAATTACACATGTGCTACATCAACAGTATGATAAAGTATCCAATGATGAAAATGTTTTATCTAGCACAACGATGAAATTCATATCCTTTCCCCTTAATTTTAATATGATTATATTTCTTTATTTATCCTTGTTTAAAAATTTTCAAGCCATATTTTTCTTAAAGTGAGGTTATCATAAATTTAAATCACGCAACCACCGCATAAGTTATGAAACTACCACAACAATTGTGTAACCTTCAGTTTGCGCAAACTAGAAGTTCAATGTGCTTTTATCCGAGAGTTTGAACTATGTGTTCTAAACATGTGTCTCAAGTTCGCGAGTTAATTTCTTGAGCGTTTCTTAACTATTTATTCTAATTTTTTGGCTTGTTGGATACGTATTGCAATTCTCTTCTTAGTTTACTATTATTAGAAGTTGCACTTCCCCTTTCTTAGATGATCTGTAACTTCTTTATTTCCATGTCTGTTAGATTTCTTCTCAACCATTTTCTATAAAAACCAAGTTATTACTTGTATCATGGGTTGGAGATTATTAATTTGAATTATACCATTACTCTTCCAAAATCCTAATAAGGAGTATATAAACAAAACATTACATTTCTTTCTTACTTCTTGCTTACATTTGTGACCAGTTTACATGTGACCAATCTACTCCAATGTCTTCTTGATTTTTTCTACAATCATCCAACATTGTTCTCTAGATCAATTGGACTCTCATCTCTTGAAAGGAAGTTGAGGAGAAAAAATAATCATCACCACACTTGGAATTTGTCACATTTATACAACAACTAGGTTGGGGGCGTATTTACAATTTCTTCATAGTTTTCATTTTAGAATATTTTTATTAAAAGTAATAATACAGTTGTTTTAAGAAGTAGAATTTGTAATTAATTTATGATCAATAAAAAACTTCCATTTCTATTTTATTCTCATCTTATCCTTGTGGAGTTTTCCAGGAAAGAATTTGGAGGAAGGTTTTGTGCATGAATTTCTTCATTTCTTTGTTTCTGGACATCTGTGTATTTCAATTTCTTCATTATTAGATTCATGAGCGTATGAGAAAACTTTCATTGATATCTTATTCCCTACTTATCCTTGTGGATTTGCATGGGAAAAAATATTGAGGAAGATTTGTTTTTGTGATTTTAATTTTAATTCTTCATTATTATTTTACCTATGCAATTCATTTTTTTACTAGGGAAGTCTTAGGGGAAAGAGGAAATTTCTTATAAGAAACTTTCTTTATTCTTGTGATTATGAGGTGAAGTAATTAGAGGAAGTTAGATTTCCAAAATAAAAAATTAGAAAGCATATTTCTTTAAATTAGGTTTAGCCTCACATCTTGCAATAGAGGAATAACTACATCTGCTTATTCCCTATTTGTTTTTTATTTACAAGTGAATTGTCTTATTTAAATTAGTTTCTTTTTCTGTGTTTGTAGCTTTGTTTTATTTACTTTCTGGTAACCATTATATATATATATGAAGTTAAAGTAGATTTTTTCATTTATTTCTTTTGAAGCCTCATCAAGAAATACAAAAAGAGTAAAATAGAATTTTTTATTTTGGTTTAACTAAATATTTACAAATCAAACTTAGTTAATTAAAGGAGGAAATCAACTATCTTTTATTTAATTCAAGTTTATTTGTTTTCTTTATGTAAAGGTAGGAAATACAAGTAACTTTGATTGGAAAGAAAATAACTTCTACTTCCCTTGTGGCCTAAGCTACTCAAAATTATCTCTTATCCCCTTTGAATTCTAGTTTTCTTGTTAGTTTCCATTTATCTTGACCTGGTGGTGCCCACATGACCATTCTGGGTCCACCAAAACAATGTATCATAATATTTGACCTTCTTATAAGACAACCTAACATTAAGAGAAACTAAATTGATATTGATCAAGGATTGCGCCAGTTAGTTTTTAGATCCATACCCACACATCATACAATTATTAGCCAACTCTTTTCTCTCAATGAAGAATCAGACATTGCTGAGGAATATTGGGATAACTAGGTAAAAAGGCCTAGACCCAAAAATCCTTGATTTGTCCTTGCCACATCTTCTATCATATTTTTGTGACCCTATTTGGAGAGGAATACACAGATGATGATGGAAAATTTCCTTGTGTTCCATAACCAAGATGGTTTTTTTATGGTTCCATTGATATCGACACCAATCTATGCACTGTGATCATCCTTGATCGTAGTATCTGTTATCCAAATAACTCTCCTAGTGATTTGGATAAATTATATACATCTTCTAACTCTGAGATCTCCATTCCAGGGTTGTGCACACTCAAGCTCCCTTGACACATTCTCTTATTTTCTTCATGTGTCCTTACACGTTTCCCCTTCTTCCCTTCCTTTTATTTTCTTCTTCGTTCCATATTCCCTTTACATACATTTTTTTTGTATTCACCTTCTTTCTCACAGATGTCACTCTCACACATACCCACACATTATCTTGTAATGGTTGCACCTTGACCATGTGTTATCTGCTCACTATTTTTCCTCTTTTCTCCACCTGCATTGCTCATGCGTTCCTTTGCACCTTCCTCTATTTTATTTTGTGTGCCCTTACAGCATGCCCTCATTTACACACTTCCGAGCTAGGTCATATTCTGACATGATTGAGTGTGCCACATACAACCAGTCAAAGCATGCCAACAGGGAACCAAATCACCGCAACAAATTAGTGAGTGACATGGGGTAGAAATGACAAACATTTTGCATAGTTGCCCATTCTTTTAGCCAATTCACACACACCATGTGTCGTGCATATGCATACGACTCTAAAATCCTCTGGTAGCCATATCTTATTCTACAGATATCTAATTGGCACATGCCTTGAATTTTCAGAGAGCTAATGACATCATCCATAGTGTTATACATTCAAATTCATATTTTGGTAGACCTCCTAGGTGATAACTAGGAAAACATATTTATGAGCATTAATGAAGGAGATCTGATTGCTTCAACCACCTGATTTGAAATTTTTTGACCTAATTCCTCTGATAACATTCCAAACATACCTAGGGAAGTGCACTTGATAGATTCTTTGGAGGATTTATAAGCATTAAATGCTTCTTGTTGATGATTGCATTTCAAATTTGGGTTTTCCCTCCTTGTTTTCTCCTTACACATATTCATCTATAAATGTAAGATTTGGGATCATTATTAATGTTGGATACTTTGAGTCCTTATACATTTTTGCTAAGGACTTCATATTTTATGTATTATGAGTTACAAACATCTAGATCTGGCTCATACATGTGGATATTGACCTCTTTCACCATTGTAACAACTTTGTGCATTTCTGGAAGTAATAGAGGCATATTTTTTGACTATTCTCTATCCTAATGTATTTACATTTCTTCTTATTTCCTTTCTTTTACATTGTGTGTTCATTTTTCCACTTCACATCCCTTGTAGCTTCTTATTTAGTTGTATTATATGATAATGATATGGTAAATTATTTTTCAGCTATACTACTCATGCTTAACCTCCTTTCATGTGTTCCCCTTTCATTCCCACTTAGAACAAATAGTATTCATCCCTCTCTTTCTTGTGTTATTTTCCTCTTAGTGTAGTTTATTTTCACATTATCCTTTTATCCCTGGTCCCTTGGAATTCATTAGCTTCGTTTCCCCTTTTAGCACTAGGAGTAGCAGTAGTATTAGAAATAGATAGAGGAAATGACCTTCTCCAGAGATTCATATCAAGCGTGCAAGGTCCCATAACTTGGAGATGGTTCCATTGTGATCTCAAACACCTCATCTCTTCTAGATTCAAGACACAAGTGTAAGTTTGAAGACCAATAGTTTCTGGCATGCCCGGTGGGACCAACAATGAAAGCTTACATTTCATATTGCTAAGTTATGGTGTGTGGACTTAGTGTTACAACCTTTAAAGGCTTGTTTCAACACATCTAGTGACTCCCAAACATTTCCAAATCTCTATTTTAACACTACTAAGTGACTTTCATGAGAAGAGTGTATACAAGAAGAAGTGCAATAGCTAAAGATTATTTTGAGTACCTCCGGCTATCCTTGAGGAGATTTTGTTCCAAAAGGCCCATGCACACATCTCTATCACGAACGCGTCCAACCCATTCAACTCCTCCTTAAAGCAGGAAACCTATGCACCCTACAATGGCACATCAACCACCTCCTCCACTGAGAAAATTTTCTAACTTCACAGGAGGAAGTACCTTGTACTGGCTATGTAAAATGACATGTGAAATGGTGTTCTCAAAATTATTCCATACTTTACTGGTTAGAATCAAATCACCACTTAAGATCATATCCAGGATGTAGCAAACATGTGTTCACTCTATTTGATCACACATGATGATGTAGTAATAAGGTTACTTATAGCCTCTTTCAAAGGTAAAGCACTTTAATAGTACTGAGTCTTAAGACATATCTATTACCATCTGGGATGAGCTGGGAGAAAATCTCTGTAATTATTTTAAAGATAAGTTAGATCACCTATCTCTGGTGGAGTAACTGACAACAACAAAAAGGGTGCCCACTGAGTAGATGAATGATTTCAACATAAAATTTTAGAAGACTTGGGACAAAATCCCTCTTGTGGTAATACCTATATCCCAACATGTTTTTCTGTTTTATCTAAAGGCACTGAACAATGATATCTCAATCACGATTCAATATATGGGAGGTAGGACCTTACTAGTAGCTTAGAGTATTGCAGTAAGGGAAACAAATAATCTTATTCAGGTGGGAAAGATAGCTCCTAGACCTCCTATACTCTTGTTCCCATAAATTTCACAAGTGCCCCATCCTTTTATAGCCTTTATTCCCATTCTTCATTAAAGTGCGTACCTTTGTTTCTTCAACATCCTACTCTCCAGCGCAACTAAAGGAAGATGAAGAATTAAAGGCTCTGATCAGAAATTTATCAAACAAAGTCATATCATTAGAAAAGTAGCAAGTACAATCCTATAGAGGTAATTCTAATCAGGTACATATCCAAAACAATCAGCCTTGGTGGAATCAATATGGAAACCAAAGATATGTGCCCAACCCAAAAATGATAGATGGCATGCTAACACATATCTCCCCTTGCAATTTGTTCCTCATGCACTTTCTCTTCCAATACCTAGTACAAGTTAGGAACTTATTCCAATTTAGAGCAATTTGGTGCAAGATTCATAACGGTGTTTCTCTTACAACATTCCTCATAGTCAATACCATTGTTCAAAGGTTGTGTGCACACAAGCCTACATGATCCAGAATGCTTTAGCTTACAAGCCTTCAATAAGTTCCTTTGAAGTAGAAAACCAAAGAAGACTAGAAGCCCCTCCAGGGGAAATTTCATGTTCTCTTGCACTAAGGACTTCTGTGTAATCAACCAAGTAGTAGATGATACAAGAAGACTATGCACCCACGTTGTAGATAACACGAGATATAAGAAGATAATTTTTACATCAGGTGCATAGGTCACATACCCAGTAACTAAAACCGACCCTCAAAAGAAGGAAGACATAGCAAAGGAATCCAATAGTAAGAGTTCTCAAATTACTACAAAATAGGCCTTGTGCATCACTTCTGAAGTGGCGTGTTCCCCTCCTTTGGTAGTTCAAGCTCATGCTTTAGCTAAAACTATTGTTTCTGTGCCTGAGAAGTAAAAAAGGGATGTTGTTCCCCAAATTCATAAGTCAGTAAGTCTTCCCTTCAACATTATTGACTAGATGGAGAAGACAAATATAAATGTTACAATGTGGGATGCCATGACTATTCCATCTCAGTGGGATCTATTACATGAATCTCTAGCACGAATCCCACGAACTGATCCAACCATACAGATGCCACACACTTCTATCAAAATCTACCAAGAAGAGAAGAAACAAGTAGGTAAGGTTGTTAAAACCCCACCCTTCTATATGTCTGTTATCACTAGAAAACATCTTGTCCATAATTGCATGATAGACTTGGGCACTAGTACCTCTGTTATGCCCAAGAATATAGTTGATGTCCTAGGTCTTAGGTATATCCCCCTCTTTAAAGGAGTCCTGTAAATCTACAGATCAATTGTCAATACTTTAGGATTCATTAAGGATCTTGAGTTGACCCTTCATGCATGTCCAAGTTTAACAATTACTCATGATGTGTCATTCATTTACTTACCTCTGTTTTCCCTATGTATATCAAGAGATTTCACTTCTCAAGTAAGTGGTTACTTGTCTTCAAATTGGTCTCATATGTTACTCAAGATAAGGTATGGTACCTGGTTTAACAAACAAGTCTAACCAATATTTTTTGATCATGCAGAGTCATATGTCCCATCCCCTCTCCAAGCCAACTATTTAATCTAAGAAAAAGATTCAATTCCTCAAGAGCATCATCTTCCACCCTTTATTCCTTACCTAGTACTTGATGAATGGGTAGAAAGGCACCATAAATTTGATCTATATTCTAAATAACTAGAAGCTTATGAAATTGGGCTTAGTATTTACTACATTCTTGAATAATAAGTTGTGCTATAGCACGCGCTAAAGAAATATCAAGTTGAACCTAGCCTATGGAAGTTATACTTTGATGGTTCTAGAAGCAAGAATGACATGGGAGCAATATTTGTTCTCATTTCTCCCAAGGATGAGAAATTATTCTTCATGCATAGGCTATAGTTTACATGCTCCAACAAAGTGGAAGAATATGAGGCACTAGTGCATGGTTTATTGTACTAAAAAGGAAAAAATTAAGGCACTACAAATATTTTGGGATACAGAGTTGGTCATCCACCAGGTTACCAAAAATTTCTTAACAAATAATAAGATTCTCAAAGCTCATAAATATAGAGATTGGGACCTTCTTGAGAGATTTTATGCTCTAAACCTGTAGGTGGTGTTGCGCAAAATGAACAAGGAAGCTAATCAAATGGCCGCTCTTGGTTCACATTTATCTCCTACTGAGGAATTTGTCAAAGGAAACACCCAACACATTAAGATGGTGATCAGACCATCCATTGCAAACAACAATACCGGCTAGCAATTTTTTGATAGTGACGCACAGATTGTCTAGTTCATCCAAAATGAAGCTAATTTCTAATCAAGCGTGTAAGCTAACTTGCATGACAGATTTGGTGACCAAGTAATACAGCTGAAGGTAAGAAAGTTACCTAAAGGGATGGTTACCTTAGAGAAAATTTTTAGCCCCGATGATGATTTCAAGGGTGAATAAAAGTATATGTGTATTGTGTAAGAAGACTTCTCCCAAATCACTATTACACACGGAAAAGAGTTATTGCTCAGGAATTCTTGCGCACATGATGAAAAGAAGGCCTTCATATTTTTGTGTCAAAAATATAGTGATATATTCTCATGGGAGTATGAAGACCTTAAAGGTTTTGATCTAACTATTTATGAACACTCCATTGACCTTGATCCTAGTATCAATTCCATCATACAGAAGCAACAATCATTCAATCCAAAGATAGAGACCCTCATGATAAAGAATTTATCTAAAATCATTGAGGAGAAGATTATTTTTCCCATAAAATACTCTTCTTTGGTCATGAATTTAGTTCTAGTGTGCAAAAATAATGGGGAAATCAAACTCTGTGTTGATTTCAGTGATTTGAATAAGGCATCTCTAAAGGATCATTATCATTTTCCTTCAATGGAGAAGATTTTGTAGACTGTAGAATGTGTATGGCGCAAAGAGGTTCTCATTGTTAGATGGATATTTGGGTTTCAATCAGATCCTCATCGAGGAAGATGATCAATTCAAAATAGCATTAACAACCAAGTGGGAAACATATGCGTATAGGAAAATTCCCTTTGGTCTCTCAAAATTAGGCGCAACATTTCAACATTCTATGGATATTTCCTTCAAATGCTACATCAATGAGTTCATCTTGGTTTACCTTGATGACATAACAAAATTCTCAAAGCAAATCACAGATCATATGGTGCACTTGGAGAAAGTATTTGAGAGATGCCGAAAGTATGGGGTGTCTCTTAACCCCAAGAAGTGTAATTTTGCAGTGTCACAAGGCAAGCTCTTGGGCCATGTTGTTTCAAAGGATGGTATCACAATCCATCCTGAGTGCATTTCATCCATCCTAGCTCTTTCCCTACCAACAAACAAAAAGGTCTCGCAGTCCTTCCTTGGTAAGATCAACTTTGTTACGTGTTTTATCCCTAACTTTGTAGGACTGGTTCGGCCCATCACCATGATGCTTAAGGACATATCCTTAAGATGGAAAAAAAAAGGAAGAGAAAGCTTCAAAAATATCAAGAAATTTTTTTTTTCATGCCAACACTCATCAAACCAGATTATTCCAAGGATTTCATCCTTTATGCTTGTGACACTAATACTAGTGTTGTTGTTCTCTTAACACAAGAAAATGAACAAGGCCTGGAACAAAAAGTGACTTCCTTCGATAAGACCCTGAAGGATTATGAATGAAGATACAGTCACATGGAGAATCAGGTCTTTTCCATCATGCGTGTGCTCAAGAAATTCAAAATTATGCTTGCCACAAATCATATCAAGGTATTAGTCTCCCACTCTTATGTTAGAGAGTACATCATGGGAGTAGATATTGGTGAGAAAAGAGCATGATGGGTGACCCAAATCATGGAGTATGATGTTACTATCAAAGCCACAAAAATGGTAAGAGGTAGCGCGCTCTATAGGAAGATTGTTGAGGATTCTATGAGACTTCATTATTTCTAGATGAAGGTCTTCCATGTGTAGAGATTGAGTAGAATACAAATCCTGGCACATGTGACTGGATGATGGACATGATCACATTCCTTCCTGAGGTTGCATACCCTTTTAGATTTAGTAAGGAAAAGAGAAGACATCTGATGTTAGAATCTATCCCTTATGTTTTGGTTAATGGACTTCTCTTCAAGAAGAATCTTGATTGTGTGTTGTTAAGATGTATCAACGATGCATAGACTGAAAAAGTGTTAGCATAATTTAATGATGGATTCTATGGTGCACACTTATTTGTAAAAATTAAAACAATGAAGATCATAATGAGAGGAATTTTATGGCCTACCCTATTTACAAATGCACACAAGTGGGTCACAAAATGCAGAGAGTGCACATTTTTTACAAGAAAGAAAAAATTGGCAGCGCTTCCCCTCTAACCAATCCAAGCGGATCAGCCTTTTGCTCAATTTGTTGTTGAATTCATAGGCATGATATTTCTTCCTTCAAGCACTGGACACAAGTGGGTGTTGACATCTATAGACTATTTCACCAGATGGATAGAATTTTTCATGCTCAATGAATCAACCGAGTCAGTCATCCTTGAATTTCTCAAAAGTATAGTCACAAGATTTGGCATCCCTCAAACCATTATCTCTGATGATGCAAAAGCCTTGCTTGGTACTAACACCACTGATTGAGCGCTAAATATGGGCATCTACCTAAATAATTCTTCTAACTATTACCCTCAGGGAAACAGTTTGGTAGATTCAATGAGCAAAAACCTAATCAGAATCATAAAGCACATAATTAACATCAACGAAAGATAATGACATACAAAGGTCTCGCGCACACTCTAGGAAAATAGAATCACAGTCAAAAAGGAAATAAGAAATTTTTCTTACAAACTTGTTTATGGAAAGGAGGATACCCTTCTTTTGACACTAGAATTGAATTCATTAGCGCTTTCCTAGTAGCCAGAATTTGAAGGCATAGACCAAAGAGAAATCAGAATGACAAAGTTGGTTAGTCTTGAAGAGCGAAGGAACTCTTCCATGATCAATCTAGAACAACATCAACAAGCACAAAATAAATGTTTTGACAGAAAGGTTAGGCCTCAATATTTAAAATTTGGGGACTTGGTCTTAAAATGGGATGCTCATATAGCTAAACAAGGGTGTCATTCAAAGTTTGATGCACTTTGGAGTGGCCCTTATATCATCAGTTCGTGTAAAGAAGATAATTCTTTTGAGTTAACTCATCTTGATGGAAGTGCGCTACAAATCCTAGTAAATGGGATCTATCTCAAACCATTCCATTAAGTTTGTTGCATCATTTTGTATATATTAGAGTAGTTTCAATTCCTCGAAGTGCATTACACACACATTGTTTTTTGTACATAGTTCCTTCTTTTCGCGTGATTCTTGCACGTGCTCTTCCTTTGCTTCCAAAATGTAGATCTTATTTAAATAGGTACAAGATTAAGAATCGAGTTAGAAATGATCCTTTAGGTTTCTTTGGCAACATTTCTTCAAAAAATTACATAGTATACTCCATGCCCAATGGATGGTTTAGGATACTAATCTCCTTCATCTAGCAGGAAGATGGCCCTAAAAGTCACCAAAAATTTTATCCAAATAACTCTCCTAATGATTTGGATAAATTTTATACATATTCTAACTTTGAGCTCTTCATTGCATGGTTGCACGCACCCAAGTTCCCTTGGCACATTACCTTCTTTCCCTTCTTACCTTCCTTTCATTTTCTTCTTTTTTCCATCTTCCCCTTGCATGCATCTTCTATGCATTCACCTTCTTTCTGGAAGTTGTTCACCCTCATGCACACCTGCACATCATCTTGTAATGGTTGTGCCTTGACCTTGTGTTCTCTACTCACCAATTTTCCTCTTTTCCCCACCCGCATCGTACGTGCATTCCTTTGTTCCTTTCTCTATTTTCTTCTGCGCGCCCTTCCATCATGCCCTCCTTTATACCCTTCCATGCCAAGTCATCTTCTGACATGCTTGAGTGTGCCAAGTGTAACTAGTCAAAGCATGACAATAGAGCAACAAATCAATGAGTGACATGGGGTAAAAATGACAAACATTTTTCATAGTTGGTCATTCTTTCAGCCAATTTGCATGCATCATGTGTCTTTTCTACACAAATGGCTCTGAAATCATCTAACAACTGTATCATTTACTATAGTTCTCTAATTTCCATGTGCCTATAATTGTTAGAGAGCTATTGACATCATCAACAATGCTAGACATTCAAATTCAAATTTTGGCAGACATGGTAGGTGAGAAATGGGAAAACATATTTCTAAGCATTAATGAAGTAGATCTGATTTCCTCAACCACCCAATTTAATATGATCCTCCCTCCTTCCTCCTCCAACATTCTTAACAGACCCGAGGAAGTGCACTTGATAGTTATTAGGTGGATTTGTAGGCATTAAATGCTTCTTGTTGGTGGTTGCATTTCAAATTCAAGTTTTCCCTCCTTCTCTTCTCCTTACACAGATTCATCTATAAATGTATGAGTTTGGCTCATTATTAATGTTGGATAATCTGAATCCTTACATGATTTTTCTAAGGACTTCATATTTTTTGTATTTTGAGTTGTAAAACTCTAGATATAGCTCATGCATGTGGATATCGACCTCTTTCACCATTATAACAGCTCTATGCATTTCTAGAAGTAATAGAAGCATCATTTTGTGACTATTCTCTATCACAATGTGTTTCCATTTCTTCTTCTTTCCTTTCTTTTACATTGCATGTTCATTGTGCCACTTCACATCCCTTGTAATTCCTTATTTATTTGTGTTCCATGAGAATGATCTAGTAAATGCATTTTTAGTTTTTCTACTCATACCTAGCCTCCTTTCACATGTTCCCCTTCATTCCCACTTAGAACAGATAATATTCATCCCTCTCTTTCTACTGCTATCACCCTTTTAGTGTAGTTTATTTTCAATTTATCCTTTTATCCTTGGTCCCTTAGCATTCATTAGCTTATTTTCCCCTTTTAGCACTAGGAGTAGTAGTAGCAATAGAAATAGATAGAGGAACCGACCTTCTCCGGAGATCCTTCTCAAGAAAGCAAGGTCCCACAACTTGGAGATAGCTCCATTGTGATCTCAAACAACTTAGATCTTCCATATCCAATATGTGGGTGTAAGTTTTAAGACCAAAAGTATCACTCCCAAACAAGTTAGGAAAGCATTCATTTCTCTCAAAACACATATAACTATTTTCCCAATTTAGAACATTCGATTTCCTTGAATTCTTATCATCATTTTCACCTATCCCACTTACACTCTATCTAGCTACCACATTACCATCTCATCTATCACATTATTATTTTCCTAGCATGACCTCAGGAATTTGTGTGCATCTAAAATCACATGTTGATTTTCAAGCGTATAGACACCACTTAGGTATTGATAATTATTGAATGATTAAAGTGCGAGTATCAACTATGTTGGTCACTTTTTGGTGCCATTGCAAAATAAACTCTCCGCTATTATCACTTTTAACTAGTGATTCTAAAGTCCAATGGAAAAAATATTTTCAAAATGATTTTTTACATCATAAAATAGAAACTAACTAATACTCTAGTTCTTAGGGGACCAAATTGAAAGATTTGTTTTCATATTCAAACTAATTCTTCCAATGATGTATTTGGGACTGTTTTGGATCAACATGAAGAGGGAGATAAAATGCATGTAATTTATTACATCATTAAAAAATCTCTCCCCAATTGAAATTAACTATACTACCATAAAAAAATATTCTTGTATGTGTTTATGAAATCAACAAATTTCTATACTACATCACATTGTATGAAGTGATCATTCATTCATAGAACTCTTCCATTAGATATTTGATGAAAAATCCCTTGGTTCAAGGAATAATTGTTATATGGATGTTATTATTGTAAGAATTCAATATTATAATTATTGATAAACCTGGTAAAGAAAATGTTGTAGATGATTTTATTTCAATAATATTTTTTTACGTACAGATGAACAAGTGATTGATGATTTCCTAGATGAGCATTTATTTGTTGTTTCCACTAGATCTCCTTGGTTTGTTGATATTTCTAATTAATTGGCCACATATAAGTTTCCATATTTTCTTACACCCAAAACAAGAAAACAATTAATCAAACATAGTGTAATGTATAAATGGTTTGATGGAAATATTTTTAAATGTGGATGTGATTATGTCTTATGCAGGTGTGTAACTGAAGGTTAATTCTTTGATATACTTAGAGCCTTCCGTGACAAACCATCCAGAGAGCATTATTCACTCAAAATAATAATTCATAAATTTCTAGGAATTGGGTATTATTGACCTTCAATGCACAAGGAAGTTAAGAAATATGTGTGGAAATGTGACAAGTTCCAATGTATGGGGAAACTAACATTGTCAAATTAAATGCCTCATCAACCCTAAATATTTCTAGAACCATTTTAGAAGTAGGAATTTTATTTCATTGGACCATTTGATCCAAATTCTTAAGGGAAATAATATATCTTGGTATGCACAGACTATGTAACAAAATGGGTTGAAGTAAAAGATCTCCAAAATGATAAATATGAAAAGGTGGTTGATTTCTTATATGAGCATATTTTTCAGAGATTTAGAGTAGAAAGGTTAATTATTTTAGATAAGGATTTTAATTCATGTTAAAGATGATTATTTATTTTTTGAAAATAATTCAAGTGAGACACAATAATTCATCCCCTTACCACCCTCACTCTAATGTTAAAGTTGAGATTACCAATAGGGAAATAGAAAAAATCTTGACTGATACAGCTGATGTTTCAAGAATAAATTGGGTGTAAAATTTACTTAAAGTAGTATGGTAATTTGATACAAATTGGAAATTAACTAAAAGATTCACGCCATATGAGTTGGCCTATGGAAATAAACCTATATTTCCAATAGACTATGATATACAAACATTAAAAATAGATATTGAAGTAGGAATTGAATTATCAAAGGCATGGAAATCAATAATTACCAAATAGAATAAGTTGGATGAGATGAGGATAGAAGTTTGCATCAAACTAATCTAGTCCACCATAAGAGGAAGTTGTGACATGACCAAAACATTAAACAAAAGAAGTTTTATAGAGGAGATTGGGATCTATTATTTGAATCAAAATACAAGTATTTTAAGGAGAAGTTAGAAACCATCTGGATGGGGTAATATCAAATAGAATAAGTGTATAATAATGGTATTTAACATCTTGTTCCAATTGATGGTGAAAGGAAACTGATGTTGGTTAATGCTAAGAGACTACATTTATACCAGAAACTAGCGTCTCGAGAAGATTTTAAAATGATGTTACAAGATAATTTAGATTTGAATTTTTTGGATGAGGTCTCCTTTTCCAATTTAATCTAAAGTAAGAATGTTCTAAAAAATGTTAATAAATGGGGGATGCTTAAAAAATAGAAATTTCAATCATCTTCCTATGAAGGGGTGGTTGAAAACAAGAAATATCATACATTCTTTCTAAATAAGTGTTGATAAAATTTTAAAAAGGTGGCTAAAAACTAGATTTGGTGGTCACCTCAAAATCATGCCATGTAGAATTGTACTAGAATAATAGATGAGCATCTGACATAGAGGGAACTTGTGGCAAGTAAAATGGTACAAGGTATGTTCCAACACTCGTTAAGTTGCCAAAAGTTTTAGTTATGACAGTTTTAATTGATATTCTACTAAAAGTGTTGTTCACATGCTTCCCATTATTTCTCACACAACTCCCAATCACCACCTGCACATTCCCATAAATTATTCACCCCCTTCATAATTAAATAAATTTTGTTACCTCCATATCAAATCCACTAAATCAACTACTTGTTCCGTTCCATTTTTAACCTTTGTAATACTACTAATCACCTTCATTCCTACACCCCTAGCACCTTTATACATGTGCCCTTATCACGTCCATTCTTGTGCCATTATCATCTCCATTCTTGCACTATTTTCACTTATATTATTTCACAAAATGGGTTTTAAAGTCAGCCATGAACAAACAAACTCTATGGAATTTCAAGTCCATTAAGTTTTTTGAAAAGGTAGGATGGTTAGACTTCATGATCATGTACAAATAATTCAATCTAGTAATGATAGAGGAATTTTCCAAAAATATTGGTGAAAACATTCATGGATAAAAGGTATAAAAAATATTTTTAGTGAGTGAAATTTATTACATTCCTCAGATAGGGAAATTAGTACTAAGAGAACAAATATATTTTCTATGTAGAAAAAGGAGAAATTAGAATTGTTGTTTGATAATACTAGAAAGGAAAAAGGCATTAAAAGATCCATTTTTTCATAGCCATGGGGCTCTATTGTGAAATGGGTTAAAAAATATTTCACCTGTGAAGTCCAAAATGAAATCCTTGTTTTCCCTGTACTGATAATCCTCATACACTTGTACCATGGAAAGGCCAACGAATAGAACAAAATTGACATTCCACATTTCTTACATGACTTTTTTTCATCCTCCATAGAAAAATTCCATTGTGGGGATAAATATTTTAAAATTTGTTGGTATATTAATTTAATTTTCAAACACCACCTCATTAAAAAGAAGTAATTGGATGAATAAATGGTTCAAATTCCAAATGTAATATGCTCTAAAGGATTAAATTCAGGACAAATGTAAAAGACCTAAAATAGAACCTATGATTGAATTAAAACCCAAAAATAAATTAAGGTCCTCTAGCATAAGTATTGAGCATCAAGTAGATAACATCCTCTCAATGGAACAATAGGAAGAAAAAGCCAAAATTAGGGCACTAAACCCCACACCTCATGCTCCCCCATATACATCTCCATATCTTACAAACCATGTTTTAGAGGAACATGTTATTGATCCAATGCTCATTGCTAAAGAATCAATGTTGGAAGATAAAGGGAAAATGCCTATGTTTAAAAGTGATCCTATCTCACCCCATAATGAGGAATACCTTACCCCTAATGTTTTGGCCCTCTCCAAAATTAAATTTGAGCTGCAAAACACAAAATACATGCTAAAAAATTTGTAACTTGACCTTGAAGGAAAGGATTCATACACTTCCAAATTAAATAATAAAAATGAATTACAAATTTAGTAGCTCCAGTAGGATTAGAAAGGTTAAGAATGGATCATTCAATAATTTAAACACGCTGCAAAAAATTTGACTATAGAATTTTTAGCCCTAAATTTTGAGAAAGAGAGAAAGTAAATGATAAACAATACAGAGAAAACATCTCAAACAAAAAAAAAATCCCCAAAATTATGGTTTTGAAAGGAATGGTAAGATGGATGGATAAATGTTATGATTTAAGCAAATTGGAAGATGAAAAAAAATCTTGAATGAAGATAAAAATGTCTCGAAAGATAATCTATCATTAATATTTCAGCTATACAAGAAAACATTTACTTTTAGGTCACCTTCAAACTTCTATGCTTTGTTTCTGAGTGAAAAATTTTATAAATAGAAAATTTATAGTGTTTTCTCCCATGAATCCTTAGAATTTAAAATTGGGATAAATTTTATGGCCACATATGCAACATGAGATATAATTGGGAGGAATTTATTTTGTGAATTTTAGTTCCACAAATTTCTATTTCATGAAGAAGTAGAGATTCCAATAAATTTATATGTAGGAGAGGTTCAATTAAGGTCATTTGTCTCCACACTCTGGCATCTTATAATTTGGAGGGAACATAGAGGGAATTAAACAAAAGAGGATACAAATTTAGGGTATCTCATGGGACATGATCTTATAGCTCCTGTAATATTCTCATGGCGTTATTAGGTTTAGATAAATTTTCTTCATCTTGTGGATTGGTATAAACAAAGCATTTCTACATGTGTAGCATATTTCAAAGCATACATTTTGTGAAATTTTAATATGACATTATTTTCCAACCAAAAGAGGTGGGAATTTCTCTTATATCCTTACAAGAAGGAGGTAATGTATCCTACCAACCTATAGTGGTCATTAATAAGGGCCAAAGAAATATGTATAATTATGTTAGACATGGAATAATATTGGGTAGGTATGTGGTTTATACCACCATTGATACTGGACCTAGTCCCATAGTGGAATAATGATCAAGACCATCCAATTGTAAGCTATGAAAAATGGATAAAACCAGTGATTGAGTTTAGTGGTTACCATTACCCAAAAGTGGAAACATGGACTACTTTTACCAATGAGTTTAATTGTACTAGGATTATAGAATTTGTAAATAGAAATGGATAAATATATACCAGGAGGAGTTGATAATCTATAATTCTGTGGGAGTTATGAGTCTTCTAAATTCCCATTCCAAATACAATTCTTTTCATTACCACCTTCTATCAAACTAATATTTTTTGGATTGAGGGTAAATTGAGGGTGTTTGAAAGGACCCACATCCTTATACACATGAGGATTTTTGAGAGGATCCACAACCTGGTTACAATGAAGGGGACCACTTATTAGGAACCCAATTGAAGCAAACATGAAACTGAAGTGAAGATGCAGCGACTGTCGACAACAACCATAGCGAGTGGGACAACTTAGAATAGCCACCAGCGTCGGCAGCGAGAGGAGCAACCACCAAGATCAGTAGCGAGTGGAGCAGCCACAAGTGTCAGCAGCGAGAGGAGTAGCAACAGTGAGCAGAGTAGCCACTAGCGTTAGCAGTGAGAGGAGAAGGAGCCACCAGCGTTGACAATGAGAGGAGCAGCCACCAGCGTCAGCAGTGAGGAGTAATCACCAGTGTCAGCATGAGCAAAGATGTCACCTCTAGCGGTGAAACCACCTCCGAGGAGGATCGTGCCTCGGGGCGATTTGAAATCGGATGGGCAAGCACACAACCACGTGACTTGACCACACCACTCCCACCCCATCAGCTTCTATCGAACTAATATTATCATTAGTGTAAATAATGATTTTGTGTACTTAAAGATAATTTTTGTTCATAAATCTTGGTTATCTTTCATATTTTGTATGCTTCATTGGATTGATTGATATAAGTGGTTTACTTGTGCTAAAAAAAATTAATGGAATACATTTCATAAGTATAAGATAAGACTCACACATCCTAGTGCATGACTCAGACATGCTAGCGTAGGACTTGTATATCCTAGTGCATGACTCATATAGTGGAGCATAAGATTCATATGACAAAGCATAAGACTCATACAATGTATGATAGAACTCACTCATTTATCATATGATTTTCACAACTTGTGGATTTCCTAGTTATCATTAGTTCCATATGGTAGTTGGAATTTTTAGGTCGTAACGTCATCTTTAAACATTCATATCATCCAATTGAACATGAGTAAACTAGAAGTTATAAGTCCTCATTTTGTGGCAACCTCCACTATGTGAGGAAATTGATTAATTGATTTTTCTAAAATCTAGTAATATCCAACATTAGTTGAATATTATTTACATTAACTTCACTTTCATTTTTTTAAAAATGTGATCAACAAGTCACATGCAGGATGGCACCTCAACTTAATGATTACCAGCCAAGTTTTCATTATGATATAGATCTATTTAGTTAACTACTACATGTAATTCTTGCATAAATATTATAATTACAAGCTCTCTTGAAGAAGTACTTGATTTTTCTTAGTCTATAAGGTGTACACATTAGTATTATTAAGGGTTTCACATTTGTGAAAGAAAAGGAATGTATTGAACCATTATTGATAAACATAAAAGGGCTTGATTTTGAATTCAGTTGTGTTTCTGTGAGTAGTACATTGTAATAATATTAGAGGGGAGGAGCAAAAGAAAATCCTCTCCAACGTGAAGGAAATTTTTTTCTATTTATTTATTTCTTGATTAATCAATAGTTTTATTTATTTTAGGCATTACATCATTTACATTATTAACACTATTATTCTATTTAAGCATGTTTTAGTTCTTTATAGTTACAAAGTTAGGATTCTTTGTAAAAAAAAATCTCTCATCAATTTTTGATAAGATAGGACAAGATTACTAGATAAAGTAATTGTTTATTATTGAGTTAAATTTAGTTTTATGCTCAATACAATTTCAACAATTATTTTTTGAAAATAGCCTTGGAAACCACCTTGGTATTGAAAATTATTGAATGATTAAAGTGTGAGTATCAACAAAAATTGTCTACCTTCTACCTCAATCTCCAAATATGGTTGGATTGTTCCTCTCTAGTACCCCTAAAAAAAAGTGTAGACTTTAGGAAGGGCATCAATATACTTTCTGCCAAACTATTAAGGCACCCACGTCAATGGATGAGACTCCCTACACCCACTATAGTCAATCAAATGTGGATTGGTAATATATGCATCCACCATGATCCCCTCCTCTCTACATAATCCTAACATCCCTTGGTATGTCTCTTCCACCAAGTTAGTTATAGTCAAGCATCATTCTACCTTTGGAGTGAATCTAAGGGGCAACATGTACAACCCCCAGGTGCACTAATGCTATTTGAGTATCCAATTTTTATAACCCTATGATAGGGGATCACCCTCTCATACACCCATGAAATCACAAGTGTATGGTGGCTAAGTGATATAGCCATGCATCTAACCAAATTGTACAAGTTATGGTAAGTATTTGTTAGTATTTCTTGGTCCCATGAAAACACTCCTGTTATCCAATTTCACCCCCCAGGGTTGAATTGATAACATACATCAGAATTCTCAAGTTCCAGGGGAAAAATCATGTTTCTAGGGCCCCTTAAGAAAATTTTCTAACTCTCCTGTCCAGGTTGAAAAGAACAAGCTCTGAGAAAATGCGAGAAAGTTGCAGAAAATAAGCTTGGGCCAGAAAAAAATTGTGAAAATCGGCTAAGTCCTAGTCCCCGAGATAGTCGGGACATTTGGGACGAAAAGGTGTGGATCAGCTGAAAAGCCTATAGGTGGCCCAAACAGCAAAGGGACAAGTGGGACAAGAGTGCGTGAAGGACACGAACCGGCTGGTTCGGCCGAAACGGGGAATTGTAGCACCAGGACAGTCAGACCAGAAGGACGCGTGGGATGATGAAAGCTGGTTCAGCCGAAAGAAAAGAAAATTGACTAATAGTTTGGGACATTTGGGCCGTGAGTACGTGAACCACCCGGATCGGCCGAAAAGGAGAAATTTTGCACCAAAAATTTAGGGCATTTGCGCCGTAAAGACGCAAATCGACCGGATCGGGCGAACTGGAAGAATTTTTCCCGCGAAGCACTGGGACATTAGGGTCAAATGGATGTGAACCGGCCGGTTCGGCCGAAACAAGAAAATTCAGCACAAGGAAAATTGGGACATCCGTGACAAAAAGATGCGGTGGACGCGAAAGAGCCGGCAGACCCGCGGACCAACCAGGAGATGACACGTGTCATAAGGGAAAAGTCCAAAACTCAAAAGGCGAGTTTTGAAGGGGTAGCCTGAGCTAATAGGAATTGGACACATGTCCAATGAAGCAGAGAAGTGTAAAACTCGGGGAGAAGTTAGAGAATTTGGCTGAGTTTGCCAAAAAGGGTTAAAAGTGAAGTAAGACCCCACACCCTGTCATCCAATCAGATCACGACACGTGTCGTCCAGGTGGTAGAGCGTGGGAAAAGTAAAAAATGTTCCAAGTCATCAAAAGTCAAAGAAAACCCACGGGACAAGGAAGGAGAGAGAATAACACATCCAATCAGATCACGACACGTGTTGTCTAGGTGGCAGAGCACGGGAAGAAATTCAAAACGCATTTTCACCTGTTTTGTGCCCTAAATCTTCAGATCGACATATCTTTCGATCCAGAGCTCGGATTTGAACGTTCTTTACATCAATGGAAAGCTGATGAAATTCTCTACACGATTCTGGGGTCAATATTGCATTTTGGTTTAGTTTGGAGAGAGAAAAATCAAGAAACATCTTTGGCACGTAGTAATGGCCAGAAGCGACATTTCAACAACCAGTTTAATGCAAATGGGTCGCATTCTTCTTCAGCACGGCCAGAAGCGATGTTTCAACAACCAGTTTAATGAAAATGGGTCACATTCTTATTTAACATGGCCAGAAGTGATGTTTCAACCACTGATTTTAATGAAGAATGTGTTTTGGTCAATGGCTAGGCTGCTTGCACATTTTCCCATGTTTTCTCTCTCCTGGGCTCGACCCATGCATTGTAAAAGGCCAGATTTGGCTTATTTCAGGTTAGACATTACAAGTTGTTCATATTTTCTACTCTTCCCTCCCTTCTTTTACCCTCCAGGGTTAAAAATGGAGTTCGAACCTCCTCCCTTGCTCTGTAATGGCATTTTTGCCTTTTACTATTGAAATGATGTTCTGTTCAAACTTCTGGAGTAACAAAACGTGTTTTGTGATGCATCTATCCATCCTTGCTCATTTTTTGCTTGTTTTCTTCTTGCCTCTCTTCATTACAGGTATTTGTGCATGTTTGAATGTTCATTGCAGGTTTGGAGCTATGTTCATGGAGTTTTGGGACATTTTCTGTGTGAAATTTGTCCTTGGGCCTGTGATGCGTTTGTCCATCCTTCCCATTGCTCACCTCTCTCTGTTCCATGGCAGTTTTGATATATGTTCAACATTCTCCTTCTCTGGTGTATCACCGTTTTAGTGTAGGCTTTTGCTGTTTTCCATTTTTTTCTCTCTCTCTCTATCCCCTTGGCACGGTTAGATTAGGATTAGATTAGGTTGCCTGCACTAGAATAGCTTGTGGCAGGTAGTTTAGGAGCAGGAACCAGCCTTCTATAGAGAATCCTTTCTCATCTTTACAAGTCCCACACTTGGAGAAAGGATTCCATGTTGTGCAATCACACTGGATGCCTAAACATCAACCTAGAAGCTTGATCTGCATCCAGGGGTGCTGTGAGTCTGCAACAACAGTTCTAGCACACCTGGTGGGACCTTAGAGGTCTTCCAGTTCATCTTTTGTAGGTTGGTGTGTTCCTGTGAATATTTCAGCCTTTGGAGGCACTTACAAAGACATCTGGCAACTCCATCTGATCAAAAACTCATTCTCTGAGTTGCAGACCTGTTTTCCATCCATTCCCATCCATCTTTCTTTCCATCCCTTTCATTCTTCTCCATTCCATGAAGTTGTGCAATCATGACTTCATTTCCATCATGGAATTCACATCAACAACAACAGTATATTCCACCTCCAACCTGTTTTACAAATCCTCCAAATCAGCATTTTGAACAAATTCAAGATCAGTATGCATACCCATATGAGCAGCAGTGCCAAAGTTAGTTTGGATATGAAACACATCAAGAGCAAGGGTATGTTGGTAATGAAGATAATCAGATGCAAGATGCTGGTCTATTGGAGAAAATCCAAAAGATGGAGGTAAAAATGGTGCAATCTAGGGCTCAGGCACAAATGAAAGCATTTGGAATAGGTTGTAGAGCACCTTGTCCATGGGTGGGACCTTTTCCAAGGCATTACAGCCCTCAAGAGAAGCTGGACTTCATGATTGCAACACTGCCATCGCTTACAAGGTGGATTGAAGGAATAGAGGTATATGAGAGGAGTATTCAACAACCTTGTCAACGGGTAAGCACACCATCTCATACTCTTTCTTTTCCTCCTTCTCAATCTATATCGTCTCAGCAGTGTCAAGTTTTAAACCCCCCATCTGCTGTCCCAAATGTTGAATCCATGTCTCCACCTCTCAGTATTCCACCTCATCTCAATTCTTCTTTCCTTTTTCCTTCCAAACAGTCATCCCCTCCACAAGAACTAATAGAAATACCCCCTCCTCCAGAGAAACAAGAGTTTCCATCAATTGAGTTACAACCTGTCCCTCTTCTTGCATTCCCAATTCAATGTGGGGAAGAAGAAATTACAAAAAATGGCCATGAAGGATAGCAAGAAGAGGAGCACATTCTAGTTGTGGAGGAGAAAAGTGCAGATCCAAGAGCTTTGAGCACAAAGCAGGCTACAGGAGAACCTTTAGTTCTTCTTTCTACTTCACCTCTCTCAAGTTCTAGTACTAAAGAGGAGTTTGATCTCTCAAACCCAATGCTGGAGGGTGAAAGAAACCGTGGTGGTCAAGTTACAGATCAAGAGGACACCATGGAGGAAGTTGAACATTTGCAGTAGGACAGCCATGAGGCAATTTATCTGTCAGATTTGGAGGACTGTTTTGATGGAGAAGAACCGGTTGAGTTTCCACCATTCTCTCTTTCATCATCCACATTCCAAACACAAGAGTCTGTTGTCATGAAGGAGAACATTCATTTGCAACAGCCTGCATCTTATAACAGCTCTTCAGAATCAAGATTGGAAGATTTTAATCTTTCATGTTCTTCATTGAAGGAAGAGAAAGGACAAAGGAATTTCACCATTGCTTCCATACCATCCATTGAGGGTCTACAAGAAGACTCCACTTTTGGAGTTGAGAATCAGAGCTATGGGCATATCAAATGGATCGGACCTTGGCCAATCAAGTATTTGGCTTCATTGGAGCCAAAGGAGAAGTCACAACTAGTCATGCTTGCTTCTGAGCATGAGGGTGAGCTACAAAGTACCAAGGATCAGCTGTCATACCCCTTCAATCCAAATGCACAGCAACTAAAAGAGGTATTGAATTTTCCTTCAGCTGATACCTTGATGATTTGGGTGGAATACCAGCTTCTTGTTGATTTTCCACTCATCCTAATAGCCATGATCAGCTCCAAATCAGTTGCATGGCTGCCACTTTTGAGAAAGGGAAGCTATTTCTCACAACCAATTACAGGGTTTGTTTAGCTTGCCTTTGCTCCCAGTTATAGTAGAGTAGGTAGGTTTGCTTTCAGTAGAAGAAGTGCTTGTGCACACTCTGCATGTTCCATTTGGAGCATGTATGATTTTCAGTTTTGTACATAGTTTTGGTGTTGCTGGTTCTGCCCTTACACAGTTTGTTTCAGTGGCATTTTAGTGAGAACAACTCCATGTCCGGTGGGTTTCAAGTAGCTCAAAGGGAGGCTTTCAAAGTTCAGATCAGTTACAGGTTACAACTCATGACCCCATGCCTTCATCTAGCAGGTGGATGACCCCACTGAGTCACCAAATTGTTATCCAATTTCACCCCCCCAGGGTTGAATTGATAACATACATCAGAATTCTCAAGTTCCAAGGGAAAAATCATGTTTCTAGGGCCCCTTCAGAAAATTTTCTAACTCTCCTGTCCAGGTTGAAAAGAACAAGCTCTGAGAAAATGTGAGAAAGTTGCAAAAAATAAGCTTGGGCCAAAAAAAAATTGTGAAAATCGGCTAAGTCCTAGTCCCCGGGATAGTCGGGACATTTGGGACGAAAAGGCATGGATCGGCCGAAAATCCTACAGGCGGCCCAAACAGCAAAGGGACAAGGGGGACAAGAGTGTGCGAAGGACGCGAACTAGCCGGTTCAGCCGGAATGGGGAATTGTAGCACCAGGACAGTCAGACCAGAAGGACGCGTGAGACGCGGAAAGCCGGTGCAGCCGAAAGAAAAGAAAATCAACTAACAGTTTGGGACATTTGAGCCATGAGTATGTGAACCCCGCGGATCGGCCGAAAATGAGAACTTTTGCAACAAAAATTCGGGACATTTGGTCCGTAAAGACGTGAATCAACCGGATCGGGTGAACCGGAAGAATTTGTCCCGCGAAGCATTGGGACATTAGGGACAAATGGATGCGAACCGGCCGGTTCGGCCGAAATAAGAAACTTTAGCACAAGGAAAATTGGGACATCCAGGACAAAAAGATGCGGTGAACGCGAAAGAGCCGGCAGACCCGCGAACCAACCAGGAGATGACACGTGTCACAAGGGAAAAGTCCAAAACTCAAAAGGTGAGTTTTGAAGGGGCATCCCGAGCCAATAGGAATTGGACACATGTCCAATGAAGCAGAGAAGTGCGGAACTCAGGGAGAAGTTAGAGAATTTGGCCGAGTTCGCCAAAAAGGGGTAAAATTGAAGTAAGACCCCACGCCCTGTCATCCAATCAGATCATGACACGTGTCATCCAGGTAGTAGAGCGCGGGAAAAGTAAAAAATGTTCCAAGTCATCAAAAGTCAAAGAAAACCCACAGAACAATGAAGGAGAGAGAATAACACATCCAATCAGATCACGACATGTGTCGTCCAGGTGGCAGAGCACGGGAAGAAATTCAAAATGCATTTTCACCTGTTTTGTGCCCTAAATCTTCAGATCGACATATCTTTCGATCCAAAGCTCGGATCTACACGTTCTTTACATCAATGGAAAGCTGATGAAATTCTCTACACGATTCTGGGGTCAATATTGCATTTTAGTTTAGTTTGGAGAGAGAAAAATCAATAAACATCTCTGGCATGTAGTAATGGCCAGAAGCGACATTTCAACAACCAGTTTAACGCAAATGGGTCACATTCTTCTTTAGCATGGCCAGAAGCAACGTTTCAACAACCAGTTTAATGCAAAGGGGTCACATTCTTGTTTAGCATGGCCAGAAGTGATGTTTTAACCACCGATTTTAATGAATAATGCATTTTGGTCAATGGCTGGGTTACTTGCACATTTTCCCACGTTTTCTCTCTCCTGGGCTCGACCCATGCATTGTAAAAGGCCAAATTTGGCTCATTTCAGGTTAGACATTACAAGTTGTTCATATTTTCTACTCTGCCCTCCCTTCCTTTAGCCTTCAGGGTTAAAAATGGAGTTCGAACCTCCTCCCTTGCTCTGTAATGGTGTTTTTTCCTTTTACTATTGAAATGATGTTCTATGCAAACTTCTGGAGTAACAAAACGTGTTTTGTGATGCATCTGTCCATCCTTGCTCATTTTTTGCTTGTTTGCTTCTTGCCTCTCTTCATTACAAGTATTTGTGCATGTTTGAATGTTCATTACAGGTTTGGAGCTGTGTTCATGGAGTTTTGTGACATTTTCTGTGTGAAATCTGTCCTTGGGCCTGTGATGCATCTGTCCATCCTTCCCATTGCTCACCTCTCTCTGTTCCATGGCAGTTTTGATAGATGTTCAACATTCTCCTTCTCTGGTGTATCACCATTTTAGTGTAGGCTTTTGCTATTTTCCCTTTTTCTCTCTCTCTTTGTCCCCTTGGCACGGTTAGATTAGGATTAGATTAGCTTTCCTACACTAGAATAGCTTGTGGCAGGTAGTTTAGGAGAAAGAACCAGCCTTCTCTGGAGAATCCTTTCTCATCTTTACAAGTCCCACACATGGAGAAAGGATTCCATGTTGTGCAATCACACTGGATGCCTGAACATCAACCTAGAAGCCTGATCTGCATCCAGGGGTGTTGTGAGTCTGCAACAACAACTCCTTCATGTTACTTTATCTTATACTTGATAGGTGCCCAAAAGAATAAAAACATATCTCCTCCCTTATCCCCAATCACATGCGAGGCTAATATACCAATAATGGCCTTGCACATAGTAGGAATAGGTGTTGTTTCTACTCATTAATATCTCACACCCTACTTGGTACTTGTATAAAGTTCCTCTACATCACAAAAATTTAGTCCAACATCAGAGGAAGTTGTGGCATGACCGAAACATTAAACAAAGGAATTTTTAGAGAGGAGATTGGGATCTTCTATTTGACTCGAAGTACAAATATTTTAAGGAGAAGATACAAACCAGATGGATGGGACAATATTAAATAGAATAAATGTACAATAATTGTACTATACAACTTTTTCCAACTGATGGTGAAAGGAGGGTGATGTTGGTTAATGGTAAGAGACTACATTTACAATAGAAACTAGCATCCCAAGAAGAGTTTTAAATGATGTTGTAAGATAATTTAGCTTTGAATTTCTTGGATGATGTCTCCTTGTCCAATTCAATCCAAAGTAGGAATGTTCTAAATTTTTTTTAATAAATGTGGGATGGTTGAAAACTAGAAATTGTGGCTATCTTCCTATGAAGGGGCGGTTGAAAATGATAATTTTCATCCATTCCTTCAAAAATTGTCGATAAAATAAAACAAAGGTGGATAAAAACCAAATATGGTGGTCACCTCAAAATCATGCCATAGAGAATTGTACTATAACAATAGCTAATAATCTGACATAGAGGGAACTTGTGGCAAGTGAAAGGTGACAAGGTATGTGCCAAAAATCTTTTTTAAATTTTTGAAAGTTTTAATTATGATAGTTTTAATTGATAATCGACTCAGAGTTTTTTTCACATGCTTCCCAATTACCACTTGCACATTCCCATAAATCCCGCACCCCCTTCATAATTATAGAAAGTTTGTTACCTCTATATCAAATCCACTAATCAACTACTTGCCCCTGCCATTTTTAGATTTTGTAATACTACTAATCACCTTCATTCCTACACCCCTAGAACCTCCATTCATGTACCCTTAGCACCTCCATTATTGCACCTTTATCACCTCTATTCTTGCACCATTTTAACTTATATTCTTTCACCAAAATGAGTGTTAGGGTCCGCCATGAACCAAAAAAATATATGGATTTATTATCAAATGTCAAGTACATTATTTTTTTTGAAAAGGTACGATGGTTGCAATTCATGCTCATGTACAAAGAATTCAATCCAGTAATGATAGAGGATTTTTCCAAAAATATTGGTGAAAAACATTCATGGATAAAAGGTACAAAATTTTTGTTTGGTTCCTTAATTATTAGTGAAATTTATGGCATTCCTTAGACAGGGAAATTAGTAACTTTTAGATCTCCATACTTTGAGATAATAAAGATATTTTGTGTTGAAAAAGGAGAAATTATAATTGTTTTTTTATAATACTGGAAAGGAAAAAGGCATAAAAAGAGCCAATTTTTTAGAACCATGGGGCTCTATTGTGAAATGGGTTACAAAATATTTCACATATGAAGGAAAATATGAAATCCTTTTGTTCCTTACAGTGATAATCCTCATACACTTACACCATGGAGAGGCCAATGAATAGAAAAAAATTGACCTTCCACATTTCTTACATGCCTTTGTTTAATCCTCCATATAAAAATTCCATTACGGTGCTAAATATTATAAATTTTAGGGGTATATTCATTTAATTTTAATACACCACTTCATTAAAATATGTAATTGGATGAATAAAGTGTTCAAATTCAAAAAGTAATAAGCAATGGAGGGTGAAATTATGAAAAAATGTAAAACACATAAAATAGAATCTATGATAGAATTAAAACCCAAAAATAAATTATGGTCCTCTAGCACAAGTATTGAGCATCAGATACAAAACATCTTCTCAATGGAAGAATAGGAAGTAGTAACCACAATTAGGGCACAGAACCCCACACCTCATGCTCCTCTATCTACATCTACAGCTACATCTCCTCCAAACCTTTTTTTATATGAACATATTATTGATCCAATGCTCATTCCTAAAGACTCCATGTTGGAAGATAAAGGGAAAATTCCTATGTTTGAAGGTGATCCTAGCCCACCCCATATTGAGAAATCTCTTATCCCTAATGTTTTAGCCCTCTCTAAAATCTAATTTTAGCTATAAAATACAAAATACATGCTACAAAATTTGTAACTTGACCTTCAATGAAAGGATGCATACACTTCCCAATTAAAGAATATACAAGAATTCTAAATTTAGAAACTCCTACAGGATTTTGGGTGAAGAACAGATCATTCAAGAAATTAAAAACACTACCAAAAAATTAACTATAGAAATGTTATCCCTAAAGTATGAGAAAGAGGGTAAATAAATCATAAGCACCACAGAGCAAACATATCAAACAAAAAAATTTCCCAAAAATTGTGGTTTTGAAAGGAATGGTAAGATGGATGAATCACTGTTATGAGTTGAGAAAAGTGGAATATGAAACAAAATCTTGAAGGAAGATAAAAATGTCCCGAAAGATAATCTGACATTAAAATTTCATCTCTATGAGAAAACGCTTTCTTGTAGGTTACCTTTAAACTTATATGCTCTATTTCTGAAGGAACAATTTAATAAACAAAAAAATTCTAGGGTTTTCTCTAATAAATCCTTAGAATTTGAAACTGGGAGGAATTTTATGGCCACATATGTAGCATCAAATACAACTGGGAGGAATTTATTGTGTGAATTTAATTTCAAAAGAAATCTATTTTATGAACAAGTAGAGATTCTAATAAATTTTTATGTAGGAGAGGTTCAATTAAGGTAATTTGTCTCTACACTTTGGCATCATATAATTTGGAGGGAATATAGAGGAAATTAAACAAAAGAGGAGACCAATTAATGCCATCTCATGGGACCTGATCTTTGAGATCATGTAATATTCATATAACATTATCAGGATTAGATACATTGTCTTTAGCTTAGTGATCGGTATGAACAAAGAATTTCTACATGTGTAGCATATTTCAGAGAATATGTTTTGTTGAATTTTAATATGGCATTCTTTTCCTACCAAACAAGGTGGGAATTTCTCTTGGAGCATTACAAAGAGGTAATGTATCTTACTAACCTCTCATGGCCATTAAGAGGGGCCAAAGAAATATGTATAATAATGTTAGACATGGAGAAATATTGGGTAGGTATGTGGTTTAGACCACCACTGATATGAGCCCCAGTCCCATAGTGGCATAATGATCAAGACCAAAAAAATGTAAGCTATAAAATTGAATAAAATCAGTGATTGAGTTTAGCAGATACCATGACCAAGAAGTGGAAACATGGACTACTTTTACCAAGGATTTTAACCGTATTAGGATTGTAGAGTCCTTAAATAGCTATGGGTAAATCTATAGTAGGAGGATTTGATAATCTATAAGTCTAAGGGAGTGATGATTCTTTTGAATTCCCAGTCCAACATCCATATTTTTCATTACCAACTTGTATTGAATTGATATTATCATTAGTGTAAATAATGCTTTTGTGTACTTAAGGAGAAGTTTTGTGCATAAATCTCGGTTATATTTCATGTTTTATATTATTCATTGGGTTAATTGATATAAGTGGTTTATTTATTCTAAATTTTTTGAATGGAATAAATTTTATAAACATAGGACATGACTCACACATCCTGGCACAGGACTCATACATGTTAGTGTAGGACTCATATATTCTAGTGCATGATTCATATAGTGGAGTGCATAATTCACACGACGAAGCATAGGGCTCATACAATGGATGATAGAACTCACCCATTTATCATATGATTTGAAAAACTCATGGAGTTGCTTGTTATCATCAGTTTCATATGGGACTTGGACTATTTAGGTTGTAACCTCATCTTTATACATTCATATCATCTAATTCAACATGAGTAAACAAAAATTTATAATTCCTCATTTTGTGGCAACCTCCACTATGTGAGGAGATAGATTACATAATTTTTATAGACTCCAATAATCTCCAACATTATTTGATTATTATTTAGAATAATTACAATTTCATTTGAAAATAATTGTGATTAACAAGTCACATGCAGGATGAAACCTTAACTTAATTATTACTAGTTATGTTGTCACTATGATATAGATCTGTTGAGTTAACTACTACATGTAACTATTGCATGCATATTATAATAAGTTCTCTTGAAGAAGAACTTGATTTTTCTAGGTGTATAAGGTGTACGCATTAGTATTATAAAGGGATTTGTGTTTTGGAAAGAAAAGAAATGTATTGAAACATTATTGATAAATATAAAAGGGGGTGATTCTGAGTTGAGTTGTGTTTCTTTGAGTAGTACATTATAACTAGATTAGAGGTAAGGATAAAGGGAAACTCCTCTCCAATGTGAATGGAAGTGTTTTTAAGTTTTTTAGTTCTTGGTTAATCATTAGTTTTATTTCTTTCACGCATTACATCATTTACATTATTAACACTATTATTCTATTTAAGCATGTTTTAGTTCCTTAAAGTTACAAAGTTAGGATTCTTTGTAAAAAAAATCTCTCATCAATTTTTAATAAGTTAGGACATGATTACTAGATATAGTAGTTATTTATTATTCAGTTAATTTATTTGTATGCTCAATATAGTTTCAACCATTATTTTTTGGAAATAGCCTTGTAAACCACCATGGTATATACAATTATTGAATGATTAAAGTGTGAGTATCAACAAAACTTTTCTATTATCTACCTCAAACCCCAAATATAGTTGGATTGTTCCTCTCTAGTACCCCTAAAAAATAGTATTAAATTTAGGAAGGGAAGCGATATACTTCTTACCAAACTGTTAACACAACCATGTTAATGGATGAGACTCCCTACACCCACTATGGTCAACCAAATGTGGATTGATATTACACACATCCACCATGATCTCCTCCTTTCTGCATAATCCTAACTTTCCTTGGTTTGTAACTTCCACCAATTTAGTTATAGTCAAGGATCCTTCTAATTTGGAGTGGCTCTAAGGGGTGTCATGTCCACCCCCTAGTTGCACTAATGTTAGTTATGTCTCCAATCTTTATAACTCTAGGATACAGAATCACCGTCTCATACACCCAAGACATCACAAGTGTAGGGTGGATGAGTGATATAGCTGTGCATCTAACCACACTATACAATTTATGGTAAGTATTCATTGGTATTTCCTGGTCCCATGCAAATACTCTTTAATATTACTTTATTCTCTACATGATAGGTTCCCAAAAGAATAAAAACATATCTCCTCCCTTATCCCCAATCAGAAGTGAGGCCATTATACCAATAATTTACTTGCACATAGTAGGAATAGGTGTTTTCTTGACTAACAAAAATATCACACCCTACTTGGTACTCGTATCAAATTCCCGTGTATCCCCCCAATACGTCACCCATTGATGGGCATCATCCAATGAACTAGCATTTTTTATTGATAACCTCCTCCCTATAATTGGAACTCCTAGTATTGGGTAGAAATCCTCCAAAGTATTTTTTTGCTCTTCTTGGAAACCAATGAATCAAAAATTGTTCCTACCAAAATCCCAAAAATTCATGAAATCATAGAGAATCTTGCTAGCTGGGGGAGTTGATCTAGTCGGTGTTGATTTCCATACCCATGCTCTCTCCATAATGCCTATCTCAACTTTCATCAATAAAGGGAGAACTCGTTAAAGCCAATTCTAATCTCAAGATCCGATCCATCAAAGGTAAGCCCCTTGCATCAACAAGGAAGTAAAAATAAGAATGTTAGGCATTTGCAAACAAGTACTAAATCCACAAAAACTCAAAGTAATAAGTGAAAATGCAATAACGACTATGTATTTCTCTTACATCTTAGGCACATGTGATGATTACAAAAGCATCCCTCTTATAAGTTTATAGGGTTTTCAACCACCCCTTTACATATAAATGCGATTATGAAACTGGTTCTCCATTTTTAGCACTAGTTACAAAATCATTGTAGTGGTCATGTCACCAACCACTAAGTTGTTCCTGTATACCTATAAGATAAAAAAAACTAAAAAAAAAACAAAAATTGTATAAAGCATACATATTCTAAAAACAATTTTAGCAGTCATTCTGACTGTATAATCATTAAAAATATCCCCTATAGCTCATTTTGAGAGAAAAAAAAAATATAGGAAAAAACATAAAAACGCTTATAACTTACAAGTTCATGAACCTTATCCCCTGCCATTGGATCTATTGCCATCATATTAGAATCCCCATAATTTTTCACTATACTCATGTGTGAGATGGTCACAAGAAATCTAGATCCCCCAAAAACAATAAGGATTTATATGAAAAAGAATTTTTTAAAATGAAAAATTGATATATATATATATATATATATATGTATGTATGTATGTATGTATGTATGTATGTATGTATGTATGTATGTATGTATGCATGCATGTATATAATATTTTAGATTTCTAAATTCATTTTGGGTGATAATTTGTAGTGTTAACATCGGTGGAGAAGGTATATTTCTAACCTTTGCATGAATGGTGAGTAATTTTTTCCTTTTATTTCAAAATATTTTTCTGATTTTGTTTATTACTAGACTTGATTCTCATACCTCTTTTGTAGGTGACAGAAAATCTCAGTTGGATTTGTACAGGTGCATGGTCAGATAAGGTATTTATCTAATGCTCCAATTTTGGGAAGTTTCATTCTCTAAAACCACATTTTGACCAATGCATGGATAAAATACTCTTCTGAGGGGGCAATATATACGCACCTTTAGATCACATGGTACAACATGCAAAACGTGATATGTCTCTACTGATGAAAAAAATCCCATCCAAGATAAAAAAATGTGATCCAAATCCCTCTCTCTCTCCTTTTCATTCCCCTTTTTACTCAGCTCATGATTTCTCTCCAATTTATAGAATTTATTTTTCTTATAGGATTATTTTCTAGCACAACTTCCTTGTATTCTAGTGGTTGTTATGAAACTGCTATGGTGGTTATGCAACCACCCATGTTGCCAAAGTGGATGTTGCAGAACTGCACCTCTAGAAAAAATGGTGGTTTTGTAACTATCTGACACAAAATCAAAACACACATTTTTTAGCTCATGTTTTTATTTCGACGTGATTTTCTCTCATAATTTTGGATCAAATTGGCTAAATGTAGGATTTTTTGATTGATCTTGGATTCCTCTTACTTTCTTGATAAATATAGTAATTTTAATTCTTATCCTCAATTTGAGTCACCATTTCTTGATTTCCTTGTGTTCTTGACATCTTCTCCTCTAGAAACTTATAAAAGTGGAACTTTTATTTGTATCATGGGTTGTGAAATTTGTAATTTTGTGAAGTTTTATACTACCAAATTTCAAAGAGGGTCTACATCGATAGCTAATTATCTACTTTTTTCCATGTTATTCACATTCCAATTACCTTCCTTGCACAAAACTAACTATCTATTTTCTTGTTCTTCTATTTATATTATTTTCTTCTCTCACTTGAATCAACTAGAGCTCATATTATGAGGAGACACTAGATGCATCACATCACTAGAACAAGCTACCACACCACTGTAGTGACTAGGTTGAAGTTATATTCAATTATTTGAATTTTTAAACATAATAATTGATTATTAGAAGTAAAATAAATAATTTATTTAATTTGTTTTAAGAGGAAGATCTCATCACTAACCATATATTACAATGTTTCTTTTCAAAATATTCCCTATATTAGAATTCTTCCCTTGATAACTTATTCCCATGTTATCCCTATGGATATGCTTGGAAAATTGGTTAGAGGAAGAAGTAGAATAATAGCTATTTTATTTTGTTTTTTTCTTTCTTCCTGTTAGTTTAGAAGTAATTAGAAACTGTTGAGGAAAGTCATATGGTAAAGCAGAAATCATTTCTAAGAAGATTTCTCATTTATGGAAGACTTGAGGTATAAGTTGTATCGAAGGAAGTTTTGCTTCATTAAAATAATAACTCTTTATTACTTCACATTAGCGTATAATTTCCATATAAACCCATAACAAAGGAATAACCATATCCAGTTATTCCCAATTTTAGATCTGTTTTAATTCAAAAGCAATCATAGATTTGTTTTATTTTATTAGAAGAAATCATTGATTTTTTTTTTAATTTTGTATGTCTGTAGATGTAATTTCTATTTCTTTTAAATATTCAAAAAAATACTAAAACATTAGGGATTTATCTACTTTAATTATTTATTTTCCAAAAAACATGTTAAAAACATTTTATAATAATTAGAATAGATAGATGTACATGTTTTATTTAATTAATGGTGAAAAGAGATCTAACTAATTAAAGGGGTAAATCATTCTTTCTTTTATTTAAACTAGATTTATTTTGTGTTATTTATTTAAAATCAAAGATTAAGTTAGTTTCACAAACCAAAACAAAGCAACAAACATAGTCGTTAGAGGCTCACACTACCATATCATAGTCCCTGATCACCCTTTGGCTAGTTTCCTAGCTTTCATTTTCCTTCCTCAAGAGTTGTTTTCTTCACATGACCACTCTCAATCCATCCCATTGTAGTTCTCATGCCTTGTCACACCATAATGGAAACTTAAATATGAAGGTATTCAATATCGTAATGGTGGCTTTTTGACTAAGTCTTATTAAAATTTGATCTTTTATAATAATAATAATAATAACCAAATCTTTGCAAACATCTTGTTTACCACCCGGTTTAGGGTCAAGAGTGAGTCTCTTTACAAGTCTTAGAGTAATAGTTTCTTATATAATAATAAAGACAATTTAAAATAATAAATGACATTAAAATAAATAATAATAATAATTAATTAATAAATATGAATAAAATGAAAAATGAATAATAATAAAATAGAATAGCGTAATAGAATTTTATTTATATTATAAAAGGAAGGCTCACACATTGATGAATTTGGGTTAAATGTGTTTGGTGAGAATTTTATGGTGGTCGGTGTAAGGGTGGTGGAGACTTGGCATGTGGGGAGGAGTTACTTGTGGCATATAGCAAGGATAACAAGATAAAGCCATCCATTAAACAATGCATGGAGGATGTCACATCCTAAATGGCCTTTTAGACCTATCATTTTCCTTGCATAGCAATATACGCACTTTATTTGATGTCCAAAGGCATTAACCATGTTGTAAATCTAGTAGTAATTGGATAGTTTTAGAAAGTGTGGATTCAGTTTCTAGTAAATCAGGGCTCTCTACGCTCATAACTAAAAAACAAAGAGTTTGCTGGAAGATTGTGTTAGATGGAGCTCTCTCTAATAGCCATCCTAAAATCAGTATCATTGTGGGTTTAACTATCCCTGCACATAGATATAAACTTGTAACCTAATATCTCCTCATCTTAATATACACAAATTTATTTATCTCAAACTATGTCTATATCTGAAGCGGGTTCTTTTATCTCTGAGTATAAATATATTCTTTTCCATGCAACTATTTTTTTTTCTTTATGTAGTAGAAGAAGAAGATTGATGAGTAGGAGGTGTTGTAATGTCTAGATGTATTTATTTTTCTTATTCTACGTACCTATGTTATGTGCACTATAACCTTTGAAGCACATTTTTTAGGGTAAATGACTACCACTTCATTTTCCTACTCTTTATCTTTTATTTTGAGTAGATTTTGTATTGGTTAGTACATTGAAAGTTCCTTTCCTACTATCCCACGTATGTCTCTTCAATATATTCCACTTTCACTCTTCATCTACGTGAAACTCTCTATTTTCAAATTTCCAGCAGCCTCCTCCCTAGTCCAAAACAATAAATTTAAAACAGATGCACTATCGTGATAATAATGATTTTTGGCAAGATATGAACAATACAAACTATCTTTTTTCAAAAAAACAATTTACAAGTGTGAACATGGTGCACCAACTATTTTCAATATTAATTCAAATAAAGGTGGTCTCATGGGATGTGTTGAATTCAAGATAAGCACATAATAATGTTCTTAATAAGGTTAAAGAATTTTCAAAGAAATACCTCAACTAGACATCATCTCATGTTGTTCCATTGTAGCAGGATATGTGAAAAATGGTCCTTTTTGTTTAAAATCCGTAGAAACCTTCCAAGAAAAGGAAAGAGTGGGTTCCAAAACAAATCAGTTTCATTTTTCTAGTGCCTTCTTGGTTGTGTCTAAATGAAGCATTAGAGTAGGTCAAAGGACCATTTATATGCCTTGGTGTCAAGTTTGGTTTTTTTTTAGGAAATAATAAGTTCGCATTGTATCTCATCATGTGACTTTGGTGATACTATAACAAGTTTGTCAGTTTTTTGGAGCTCATCATGCTTGCTCTCATCGAATGCAGTGATCTTGAGTTTTATACAAGAAAGGTATGGTTTTCCCCTTTCTTATAGCACTAAATTTCACTTTCATCATTCCTGGCATCTCAAAATTAATTTTTGGATTGTAGGAAATTTAATCCTAACAAATTATTAAAATGTACCTCAACTGAAAATACCAAAATGTAAAAAATTCCAACCGTGAGAGTCATGCGCATAGAGTGCCACACCCAAATGTACCACACATCTAAAACTCCTTGCACGACCCATAGAATGTGGGATACCATAGAGAACTTTAACCAAGTTGTTTGAAATCATTTACCAAATTTACAAGTTGATTTGAAAATCCCATTTATTTTAACATTCACTTGTAGTGACATGCACGTTTTAATAAAATGTGATCGGTTCCGGCTTACTGTTGTCACTTATTTTGAGTGAAACTAGAAACCACTGCCACCTACCTCTATATTTACAATAATATTATTGTAACCATCCTTATTTTCAATGAAAACTCCTTTGGATAATATTTTTGCAAGTGGGTTTCAGACCCGCTAGTTGCTGTGTGACAAGAGTTCTTGATGCGATTATGATAATTGGCCCCATAGTTTCCCTAGTAACTTGAGATCTTCTCATTGTAATCAATTTCCATCATACTTGATGAATTTTATATATATTGGGGAGTAATTAGGAATCATGAAACTTAGTGTTCGAACTTAAAACGAGTGTTTTCAAGGCCAAATTTTTAAGCACTTTAGATGTTTTGGCCATATTTCACCAAAATTGCAACCTTAGCTAAACACACCTTCTAAAAGTATTTTTTGGCTCATAACTAACCTGAAACCTTCTAGATATTTTTTCCATACTTTGGAGAGTATGAATTGATCAAATTTTTGTATGAATGGTTTTTATAAATTATGATATTTTTCTCTTTTCCATTTTCTCTCTGTAGAAATAACTATAAAATTCTATGAGTTATAAATGTTTATGGGTTGGAAATGATAATAAAATTAGATATGAGATGTATGTGGCTATGATATAGTGAATAGAAAATAAAATTAATTCTAGACCTTCTCTCTCCCCCTTTCTCTCTCTAGAAGTAATTATGAAAATTTTACTAAATTTGAAAATATAAATGGGTTAAAAATGTATACAGGTTTGAAAACAATTGAAAATACGAGATGTATTTGGTTATGATATGATGAATAGAAAAGTTAATGAATTCTATGATTTCTCTCCTCCTTACTCTTCTCTCGAAAAAAATGCAATACAATGTGGAATTGTAGATGTGTGAAGAAATAAACTATTTCTCTCTCTTTACTTTCTATTCAGTTTTCTTGAAATGACAAATGCATGGATTTTATGCTTGAGTGTAGAGGATTTCCATACCAGTCCTAAGACTGGCCCTGATTTGGTTATCGGTACTCTAAATAAGAGAAATTTGGGATGTGATATGTTGTATTTAATGAATTGTCATTAAAAAGTTAATATTCATCTTGCAATGCGTGTATTGCCTTAGAATTATGATAAGTAGTGCTATTCAAAGAATTGATTCTTATGTATATTTTGAAAAGGAAATATCAATGTGACTATATTTATAAGTTTTGAAATGGATGTGAAGTTGTAATCAAATGTTGTACTTATGTTATTGAGGTAATAAAACAATATTTTATGATTTTAATCATTGAATTAGCTCCTTAACGCTCTTAATGCTCTGTAGAATCTCATCTTACCAAAAATATTTTAAAAATATATTTTTTCATCCCTATTGTACTCTCTCCTCCCAATCAAGCCTTGTCTAGTGTGGAAATATCATATCATGTTAAGAAAAAAATCTAATCTCATTAATTACCTTTCTATTTTACATCTAAGACAATTCCTAGAAGTACCATTACCTGACTTTAAATAACTTTGTGTGAGGAAATGGATATCAAGATTACCCTATCATACATGGAGTGATAATGACTGTCATTTCTAGGTTTCGTCAATCTAACCACCTCATGGGTAAGTTATAATGCTTAGGTACGTAATTATCCTTAACAGTTTAGTGTATAACCTAGTCCTTTTGGGGATAGTTTGCAGTGTTTTCTCCTATGTCTTATCTCATTAAGGTACGTAATTGAGGTAAGGGGATTATAAGTGTTGGCTTACCTATGTATTAAACTAATGTGTTGAATTCATTAATCCATTACAAATAATAGTGTTACCTAGACATGTAGTAGGGTTTAGAAATCATTAAGATGAGGACAGTTGATTACTCTAATTGTGTCATGTAATAGGGTTTAGAAACCATTGAGAACTAATGAATGTAATAGATCATGTGACCTCTGATGATGTTTATGGTCAAAGGATATATGATGTATGGTTACGAACGATTGTAATATTTATTTAGAAGGCTTATGAAGGAGTAAAATTTTATTGAATGTCCCACTTTAATACATGCACAACATTTGAGCTGCCTAAGGAAAATAAAATTAATCTTACGAAACAAATCACACTCCTTGGAGATTGGAATCTATAAGTGTAGAATTAAGTATCATCTGAATTCATTTATTTTAAACGATACCAATTTTTTGACCAAAGTAGTTGTGTAAATGTAGTTAGAACAAAGGATAAACAAGAATTAAATTTCTAGTGATCACTATGAAAATCATATGCCCTCGAGGAATGTGAAACCAACTAAATTTTTTAGTGTGATCATAAAATGAATTTGATATAGGAGAGTTGCAGATGCGATAAAACAACCTATGAAATGTGGATTACAATGATCCTAATGAAATAATGAACATGAAACCTTGAGAATTGAATACCTTCAGTTGTTTCTAAGGTATGACGAGTTAATAATACTGAACCCTAGTTTTGTTTATAAAATTTATTAGAAACCTTGCACATAAATGGGAATACATTAAACCTAAGATATCTTAAGAAGTGGAATTTAAGGTCAAAACCTGTAATTAACCCATAACTATTGAGAATGAATCTTTAAAATAATTAATTAGAAGTAAGTGAAATGTGAGATTCTTCACTTAAACTCGATATCAAACCTCTATAGTGTTAAAATAGGTGAAATGTGTCCTTTCATGTGTAAGATGATTTTTACAAACAAGGAATCCTATTTGGGAAATTAGATTGTGAATCACATCACGAACGATGTAAATTAATTATCTATATTACATGGGGTTGAAATAAATTGAAGATGAAAAAATGTATCCTTAGTATTTCAGATATACTATGTAAAGAAATTGGATTAGGTGCACTCTTGACCTAATAACCTTCTTATGTCATTAATAAAGAAACTCATGTCATATAATAGTTAATGTGGAGAAAATAAATTATTGAAGTATAAATGAAAGAAAGAATCATGACCCTTGATCCTCAAAACTAAAAACTTATCCTCTTTTTGTCTTACACTTTTCCCTATTGTGTAACAAAGGTATAATACAAAACCAAGGAATCATGCCTTTAGAAATGATTCCTAGGGATAATATCTAGTAGCCTTGTGTGTATGTAAATACCCCTATTAACAAGTGAGTTAAACAAGTAATTAGAACAATGTATATGATCTAGATAAAATGAAAAAAACCTTAAATTAAATGTTAAATTATATAAAATAAATTTATTAAAAGAAAAAAGAATGTATGTTCATTTATCAAGTACTGTATAACCATTAAGATTGATTATTGAAACAGTGTTGTAATAAATTAATATTCATAATAGTGTTGTGTCATTGGTAGTGTCATTCGGAAGTTCATATTGTAGTTGAATATTTTTTTGGCCTTTGTCTCTTGGGTAATGTAGCTATGATGTCCATCATGTGCATTTTTTTGTCTTTTTATTGGGGTGAGGTTTTGTCATTGTTTATCCAAGGAATAAGGTCTAGCTAGTGAAGGGAGGATTAAGTGAAATGTGTGCGTTGTTTTAGAGGAAAAAGGGGTATTTGTAGCTAGCCTTAGTGTAGGTATAAGAGCGTGTTATGAAGTAGGGAAAATGGGGCCTGTCAAATTTGAGGTGATGTGTGTACTTTAGAGGAACCAATGGCTAGCTAGGATCCCTTCTTCGAGCAATAAGGGTAGCTGCAATGATTACCTCTCCCCTATGTAAGCCTCTTGGGTAGGATTGGTTATGTGTTTTGTCTTCCCTTGTGAAGCTAATTACATCTCATCTTGTGATATGTGTGGGTCCATGCTAGTATAAATTTTTTTTTAATTTTGAATTACCCAAATCATTCTTATGTGGTGTCGTGTATAAAAAAATGTAAATCAAACAACAATTATTTAGGTATTTTTACTGTTGTATTTGCATGCTTGGTTTAGTCGGCATTATATTTGGTATTAGAGAAGAGTTTCATGCTCTCAAACCTCTGGGATAGGTTGATGTTATGATGATTATGCATGGTGGTGGAGGATATGGGAAGAGTAATGTGATTTATGTTATGATCTGATCAATGTAGTACTAGTGATATTATGAACAGACATGTTTTGCATAACACTTAGTGCATATTTTTTATGATGTTTATGTGTTTTGTGATGAGATTATTCACTCTCTTTTTCCAAAATTCAGTGAGAATATCACGTGTTATGTACCTCCTTTTTTTGTGAAAGGAATGTTATTGTGTACTACAAAGTTTTGTAGTTTTTTATTACTTTGTGTTATGTATGTGTGCTAATGTTTTGTATGAAAAATTATTTCATAGTGAATTGGATCATATCATGATGTTGTCACCATATTGTGATGTATCGTGTAGTATCACCATGTTTTATTGCAATTATTTGTATGTTGTGATGTTAATCACTATGTTCATCATACATATTGTCCATGTGTTATGTGATGGATTCATGTCGTGAACTAGGGGCATATGGTGATCATATGAACCCTATTATATTGTACTTGAACTTTGGGTGCATTATGTGGAAATGTGATGTATTATAAACCATGAAAGTAATATTGTGTTATACCATGTAAATATACCATGTGTAAGACACTATGACTGATGTGTGTGAATCTATATTGTGTTAGTAATGTAATTATATGTTATGTTTTGAACCTTACACTAACCGACCCTAACGAAAGAAATCGGTAAACATTGTATGTGTGGAGTGAGGAAATGAGTACCTTTGATTAGTCACTCAAGATCAGTATGAGATAGGAACTAGAATCTTACATAAATTGAAAATCCACTTTTGTTCGTTTGGTATGCATGAAAATTTCCCAATGGGCACCATGTATATTTTGTTTTAGGAACAACTTAGGCTCAGTAGATGGTGACCTCTACCTTTTTCTCTCTACCTATATGGTTTTCATATAGACTACCTATGTGTACTTGGTGTACAGTTGCCCATTCACTTGAGCTGATTATGAGATAATAAGTGGAGTCTTATATAAATTTAAAGCTCAGTTTTGTTTGTTTGGTATGCATGGCACTTGCCCAATGGGAAAAATGCATATTGTGTTTCACAAACACCTTAGGCTCAGTAGGTGGAAAATTTTACCCTTGTCTCTCTCCCTTTATGTTTGTCGTATATATGACCTATGTGTATTTATGACTATGTTCATCCTTGTGGGAGTATGGAGGAATGATTTAGACATAGATTATGGTAGTTATTTATTATATTTCAATTTGTACTCTATGTTGGATGAGATCTGAGGTACTTGTGTTGTTGTTTTTTTAATATATTTTACAAGCTGAGGATCAATATCTGAGTGAAAAAAACACGATGAGTACTCCTTTAGTGGCTGTCTAAGGTGACATGGTGATTGTTATTCGATATTTCTCTATATGTAGTTCATTCATAAATTTGATTTTTCTTTCTCTTCATTTTTCTAGAACCAAAAAATTCTTCTATTTAACTGTTGGTTGAGTTATCATTTGTAATTTTGGGTATTTTATTTTATTATAGCACTAACATGAGTATTTTCACACTAACTACAGTTGATTAGCCACTTATTTGTTTCATTGAAACTTGAATTGGAGTTGATAATATTCCTTGAAGTTTCAATATATTTTCTCGATTTTCCTAAAGCAATTGAATTTGATGCCACTTGTCATTTATTATTATTATTTTTGCATGACGGTTCTAATGTTGTTATGTGTTGTAATAGGGGCATGGGTTCACCAAGGATTTTTTATACCTAATGGCATGTTTCGTTGTATGGGGGTACGCCCCATGGAGTTATAGATAACTAGCAAGTTGTTAAACCATGAGTTATTATGTCACTTAGGTTAGAGGTGTCTGGACCCTATGTGCCTAGGGCCATAGGGTGATAGACCTCTTTGGTGGAGTGAAAAGGAGAATTTATCTTCATTTATTTCTTTGGGAGTTATATGGAGTTGTTTGGGAGGATTACAGAGATTGGGAGGTGTATGGAGTTGCTATTTAGAATCATGAGTACTCATGTGAGTCGAGTTATGTTTTATGATGTTGAGGATTGATTTTCCTCATTGGTGGTATGGTTTTCATTCCATTTTGACACTGTGTAGTTGTATTTATGGTTTTGAGTTGTGATCAACTTCCATGTACTATTGGGAATTCCTTGTGGCTATAGTATGCTTATGTTATGAGCACTATTATGTTCGGGCATATTCGTGTGTTGATAACTATGATATGTGGGTTTTATATGTTCTTTCCATGGCTGGGTTGAGTTGTTGTGATGTGATACAATCCTAAAAGTATGTAGCAATATGTCTTGTGGACCATTAGTGTTGTGTTTGGGCCTTGTGTGGCATCGTGATGTCAGTTTCTAATGGACACCCATGAAAATAAATCAACTAAAATCCTAAGAAATGAAATATTAATAGAATGAGATTAAGAAATGATGTAGAGGAAAAGTCTAATTGAGTAATAAAGTAAAAGAGAACTACCAATATTCACAGAACATTAAGAAATTGTCAAAAAAATTCCTTCTACCTTGTGGTCACGTCTTAGTGGAATAGTTTCATCCCTTGGAAAAAAAAACGTTGTTAAATATCCTTTCTTATTGCCCATCCCTTTATCTAACCACGGTGTTGTGTCACATTGAGGACGATGCTCTTATAAGCCGAGGGGAATGTAGTGCACATACCTCATCACATGATAATGGAAAATTAAATTTGAAGGTCTTCAATCTAGTAATGGTGGCTTTGCAAATGAGTCTTATTAAAAATTTATATTTATATAATAAAAATAATAATAACCAAATCTTTGCAAATTTATTACTTAACACTCATTTTAGGGTCAAGAGCGAGTCTCTTTACAATCCTTAGAGTAATCATTTTTTATATAATAATAATGACAAGTTAAATTAACAAATGACATTAAAATAAATAATAATAATAAATATGAATGAAATGAAAAATTAATAATAATAAAAGAGAATAACATAATAGAATTTTATTTATATGATAAAAGGAAGGTTACGACATTAATGAATTTGGGTTAAATTTGTTTGGTGAGAATTTTATGGTGGTCAGTGTAAGGGTGGCAAAGTCTTGGCATGTTGGAAGGCAACAAGGATGGAAAGGTAAAGCCATCCATTAAACAGAGCATGGAGGATGTCACATCCTAAACAACCTTTCAAACTTTTCATTTTACTTTCATAATAATATAAGAACTTTAGTTGAGGTACAATGGCACTAACCATGATGAAATCCAAGTTTACGTTGTAAATTTTGCAATAATTGGATAGTTATAGTGAGAATTGAGTCGATTATTAGTAAAGTAGGGTTTAATACTCTCATAATTAAACAAAATGTTGCGGTAAAATTTTTATAAACAGATCTCTCACTAATAGCCATCCTAAAATTGGTACCATTATGGGTTCAACCAGTCCTAAACACAGAGATAAACTTGTAACCCAATATCTCCTCATCTTAATCTTTCTAAATTTATTGATATGGATCTGTATCTGTATCTGAACTCGGTTCTTTTTTATTTGAGTGAAAATATGATACTCCCCCTATCATTTTTTTATTTTTAGTATGTAGAATAAGAATAAGATTGAGGATTAGGATGCACCATAATTTCTAAATGTATTGACTTTTCTTCTTCTATGAACCTTTTTTGTGTGAATTGTGACCTTTGAATCATCATTCTTAGGTTAGATGAATACCACTTCATTTTCCTTCTCTTTATATTTTAGTTTGAGTTGTCGTTGTATTGGTTAAGACATTGGAATTTCCTTTCTTTCTATCCCATGCATGTCTCTGTAGTATTTTTCTATTTCACTCTTCCTCTACGTGAAACCATTTTTTCCCACTTCTTGTAGCCTCCTCCCTACACCAAAAAAATAGATTTTTAATAGATACAATATCATGAAAATAATGGTTTTTGGTAGGGTATGAACAATACAAACTATCTTTTGTCAAAAAAAATTTAACAAGTGTAAACATGGTGTGCCATATGTTTTCAAGATTACCTCAAAAAATGGTGGTCTAATGGGATGTGTTGAGTTCATGCTACGCACAAAACAATGATTTTGATAAGGTTAAAGGATTTTCAAATAAATACCTTAGTCATACATCATCTCCTAGAGTTCCATAGTAGCAGGATATACAAATAATGGTCCATTTTTTAAATGCCATATAAACTTCCAAGAGAAGGAAAGACAAGATGACCAAACAAATTGGTTTCATTTTTCAAGTGGCTGGTGGTAAAATGTAAGCAAGGAAAATTAATATAATAGGAAGATAAATAAACCAATAATGTAAACCTTCAAGCAACCTTCTGTGAAAACCTCAAATAAGGGTCTCATGTGAAACCTTTCAAGATAGATGTCAGAGATGATTTTTTGGAGGCTCTTGAGTGCTCTCCAAGATTTGAATGCAAATGATACAGACGCAGTTCAACAAATTTTTTGTATGTTATATTCAAGAGGATTTGAAAGGAATGTAAGCTTATCATTTATGGAGGTAGAAGGTAGTTGAAATTGGTTACACACGGATAAATAAGTATGCTAAAAATAACATTGTGTGAAACTGCAATAGTGTCGGGGGTAGTAAATAGATCAATTACATAAAGTTGCATCCAAAAAGGTGGTTGTATGTGCATTTTAATTTCCCCCACCTTTCAAGGATTCTAGAAGTGCAGTTAAATAGGGTAAGGATAGGGAGTCCAAGTGGAGTCTAAGTGGAGTTAGATCAAGTGAAAGATGACTATGATGTGCACACACTTAATTAATTAATCATTTAATTAATAAATAATAATTAATTTAGCCAAAGGGGTATAAAGGGTACATGTGATTAATTTAATTAATCCAAAGGGTAAAATGTGAATTAATTAATTAATTAAATCAATTAATTGCAAATGGATGAATAACAAGGTTTACTAGAATATTATTGTAACAAGTGGAAACAGAAGTGTAATTTTGGGGTTTCTACATTTTCCCCTTATTTAAAGTGTTATTGCAAAGTAATAGTTCTTTAAAGATGGTAGGTTCATGTAGATTGGTGAGTGGAAAACATTGTGAAGCATTTAGATGCCCCAGAAAATAGAACATTAGTTGAATGTCCCCTCAAGTGGATGGATGATGCAACAAGGTGACAACCAACCACTTGATAGGATAAAAGCAAGGGATTAAAAAAAGGATGGGAAAGGACTATGTACATAGCATGAGCATTATTTGGAGAGAATTTTTTTGGAGCAAAATCTTTTATGCTATTGCACAATAGAGTTTTCACCATGATTATGAAAGAATCGAGATGGTTAACCCAAATGCACATAAACAAACACACACAACAAATAAAATATAAAAAGGAAAACAAACCTAATACAAAAAGTAGCTATGAGCACCAGGGTTATAAAGGAACCAAGATGTGATCACGCTACTTGTAAATGGTAAAAAAAGAGTAAAAAAAGAAGAAGACAATCAGTCATGACCCTAATGCATGCCACAATGATGATTAAGTAGATACAAATGCTCCCTAGTGGGAATAGTATCAGATTGGAAGAGCGGAATTAAAGAAAATCCTTATGAAACTCTTATTTAATCCATTGTGCAAATCATCAAAGTTGAAACTTCCCCAAGTGAAGTTATATCACAAAGGAAAAACAATTGAGTGACTTTCCCTAACCAGTGTTAGCATGTCATGGAAAGGGAAGAAAGTGATAGTTGTAAGATTCGTACAATCACTAGGGTAATATATAAAATTATGAAGTTTATCAAGATTCTATTGAAATGTTGAATGATTCACTTTAATTATTTTCCAATTGGAGGATTTCTATGATAAGTGAATGTTTTTCTGAAAGTTTTTTATTTTTTATTTTTTTGGATTTTTGAAATATTTGATTTGATGGATTTGCAATATTTGATTTTGTTTTAAATTTTGCAATATTTTTTTTTTTGTGGATTTTCACAAGTTTGGAAATAAAAATGCAAAGAAAAATGAAGACTTTCCATGGCTTAAATAAACTAGGAAGAAAAACACAACATGTGCAAATGAAAAAAAGATATAAAATAAATAATAGAAAGAAACCCAATATGAATAGGAAATAACCACACCAAAGTTATATGTGAACTAGGATGCAAATAAATTTCTTGCAATTGGTCCATAAGTGCATTCTAGATACACACAGTATTGGTTATTCAAACTATCAAACATAAGAAACTAAGCTAAGAATATACAATACAAAATTGCATATGTACAAATGTTAAACAAGCAAACAAGCTAGTGAAAAAACACTCACTAATGTAAAAAAACATTCTAATAAAGAAGCGAATATATACAAATGTCAAGTTTCCCCCAAGAGAAATCCAAAGCCAAGTGATGTCCCTACAAAAAGTAACATTATAAAGAGTAGCTTGATTGATTGGGAACAATCAGATGAAAAATGGTGAAAGAAATTACATAGTCACGATACTTTTTTGAAAATTATTTTCAAAACATTTGGTATGTTTTTTTTTTGTATTTTCTAAACAATTTTATAGTGTTTTTGGGATTTTGAATAATTTTATATTGTTTTTGTAGTTTTTTTGAGAAATTTTTTGAACGTTTTTGGTTTTTTTGGAATATTTAACCACACGCCAAAGAAGAGGGAAAGGAAATTCCCAAGTCAAAATTGACATGCTAAATGGAAGGTGAACAATAGTGGTATACAATGAGTATGACAACCTAACTAGGAAAACATGCGACACACGACAAGGTGAAAAGTTACAAGTGGGAAACAAAGTGAAATGAAGAAATAGGTGGATACACTGATATACCCCTAGTACAAGGGTTCCTCTTTAGAGACTCAATAGTAGAAATTCTTCAGATGAATGGAATTCATAGGATCCTTCAACTCTTTTCCATCCTCAGTAGACAATTTGTATGAGCCAGATCCAAATTTAGTAGTTATAACATAAAAACCCAACCAATTAGGCTAAATTTTTCCCTGTTTTTTCTTGTGGTTAAGTTGTGCTCTTTTGATTTTCCTTTAAGACCAAATCACTGATTTCAAATTGTGAAGGTTTGATCTTGTGATTATAATTATGATGCAGTTTATTCTGATATACCTGCATATGGTCTAAGGCATGAAGCCATCTCTCATCTAGTAATTCTAGCTCTGTAAGGAGTGAAACGTGGTAATCCTCTTCATGAATGATATGTTATAGGGAGACACGAAGTGAAGGAAGCTCAACTTTGATAGGTAATATGGCTTTAAAGACATATACTAGGGAAAAGGGAGTAGCTCCTATAGGTGTAAGGAAGGAAGTGCGGTAGGCCCAGAGGGTAGCATATAACTATGTATGCCAATTATGCCCATGTTTATTGACTATATTTTCCAGAATGGACTTGATAGTCTTGTTTGATGCTTCATATTTGTCATTACATTGTGGATAATAGGGTGTAGCCCATTTTAGGCAGATATTATATTTCTTAGCTAGGGATTTGAGATCTTTATTTTTGAAAGAACCACCATTATCGGTGACAACAATAGCGGGGATGCAAAAATGAAATATAATATGGTTGATAATGAATTTAGAAATATTGCACCAAGTAATGTTAGTAAGAGGCATAGCCTCAACCCACTTGGTGAAATACTTAATAGTGGTTATAATAAAGTGTGGCCATCAAAAGATGTGGGATTTATTTTTCCAATTAAATCGAGTCCCCATTTTGAAAAGGGCCAAGGTGAAATAATAGGTTGCAAGGCTTGGGATGGTGCATGAATGAGATTATCATGTTTTTAGAAAGCCTAACATTTCTTCACAAATTTGCATGCATCTTCTTCCATTATGTGCCAGTAGTATCCAATGTATAGAATCTTCTTTACAAGGACAATTCCATTGGTATGGGCACCACAAATACTCGAATGCTATTTAACTAGTGTCTGATTAGCTTCATCTTGATTGAGACATCTTAAGAGAGTCCCATCATAGCGTCTTCGATACAAGGTGTCAGTAAGAAGGCTGTAGCACAAAGCACGTTCTACCAAGGCTATTTTTTTAGCTAAATTAAAATTAGGAGGATAGGATTTAGTTTGAATTAAGGTGTATATATCAAGGTATCAGGGATGATCAGGACCAAAAATCTCACAAACCATGGTAGACTCTAAAAATTTGTATGCAGGCACAAAAATATGTTCAACAAGGAACTCGTTATGAGTTTGATTAGTGTTAAATGAAAGAAAGGAAGTGATAGTTTCCATGACATACTTTTCTTTGTTTTGTGCGCAAGGAACTTGTTCAAATTTGATAATCTAAAAATACCATCTAAGGCTATTAGCCATTCATTTATAAGGTAAGATATTTTCATATTTTACCTAATATTATCCATTAACTTGATTAATGACTAGGAGCAAATCACTAAGAACTATCAATTATTATAGGTGCCATGAGATAGCAAACCCTAAGCCTACTATCAATACTTCATACTTTGCTATGTTATTTGTGCAAGGTAATTTGATACACTAATATTTAGGTATGAGCTCTCTATCTAGTGTATGCAAGATAATTCTTGCTCCAGAACCATGGATATTGCAATATCCATTAAAGAATAATGTCCATAAGGGTGTTTCTTTTATGTATAACAAGTATTCATCTAGAAATTCAAAATTTAGCAGTTGTGAACCTGTTAGTGGTTTTTCATGTTGGGGTTAACACACTAGTTGTACAGACAATATATAAGATCTAAGCATACATGCAAATAAAAGCATATATTCTACCATAATAAATATACAATCTAAGAGACATAAATCAACACCAAATTTAAGTTGATTCACCCAGTGTGGCTACATCCACTAAGAAATAATCCAATCTATTATCCAAAGCTTTGACAAGATATATAATGAATATTTACAATCTTCCACACCTCTTAGATGTACAGAGTTTTTTCTTCATCACCAAGAATTCTCTTTCTCACCAATGTTTGCAAGTTCTTTCTAATTCTTGTTAATCTCTTACTTCTAAACCCTAGATTTATTCTTATATAGTCATTTATAGACTTAGGGCACTTAGCCATATAATTACAATCAATAGATATTAATGCTAAAAATAGATCTAATTCCCAAGAGTTAATTAAAAAATCCTCGTGTAGCTAACCAATGCCGGTTAGCCCTAACTGATGTCAGTTCCTTCCTTTCTTGACCAATGTCAGTCCTGGGTGACCGATGATGGTTACCACTTAACCGATGACAGCTAATGTATTTTCCAGCAAGTTTCCATTACATGCTAAACTGAAGTAATTGAGCTCCACAACTCAACAATCTCCCACTTGGAGATTAATTACTGCACCATACTTGTACAACATCATTCTTGGATCCTTCCTTAGATTTCTTTCTTCCTCTTCAAGTCTCAAACTTGAAGACCAATAGAAGTGGAGTGTAGCTCCAACTTCTCCTTTTCTAATGGCTTTGTTAGCATATCAATAGGGTTCTTGCTCATATGAATATTTTTTAGATTCAACTGTCCATCCTCTAACACCTGTCGTATGAAGTGATACCTCAACTAAATGTGTTTCATTCTCAAATGAAATGCTGAGTTCTTTTCCAAATGAATTGCAATATGATTTTCACTGAATAATTTACAATCACCTTGCTTCTTTCCCAACTCTTGAATTAACCTACTCATCCATATCATCTCCTTTCTAGCCTCTATAGCTAGAACATACTATGCCTCTATAGTATACAAAGCCAAAACCTTTTGTAATCTTGAAATACAGCTAATTTCCATCCCATGTATTGTGAAATTATAACTAGTAGTGCTCGTTCTACCATCCAGATCTGCAACCATATCTAAATCAACATAGCCACGTAAAGAAATATTTGAACCTCCATAAGATAACTACATGCTAGATGTCCCTTTCAAATACCTAAGTATCCATTAGACTACTTTCCAATGCTCTTTTCCTGGATTGGTTATATATCTACTCACAACTCCCACTGCCTATACAATGTCTGGTTTGGTACAAACCATAACATACATGAGACTTCCAATTATTGAAGCATATGGTACTCGTGTCTTTTATTTGACCTCCTTAGGTAATGATGGACACTGGTCTTTACTCAATTTGAAGTGTCTAACCATATGTGTACTAATAGGTATAGCATTTTACATGGTGAACCTTTCTAACACCTTATAGATATAATCCTCCTGAGACAAATAAAAATTCTTGTTTTTCTTGTCTCTGTGTATTTGAATGCCAAGGATTCTTTTTGTAGCTCCTACATCCTTCATAGAAAAGGTGTGAGCTAGCTTTCTCTTAAGCTCACCAATGTCCTGCATACTATCCTATAATAAGCATATCATCTACATACAGTAACAAAATAATATAGCTCCCATTTTCAAGCTTGTTAAAATAAACATAATGGTTAGATTCACATCTCAAGTAACCATGCTCTTGCATAAAAATATCAACCCTCATATACCATTTCCTTTGAGTTTGTTTAAGCCCATATAGACTCTTTTTCAACATACACACTAACTTATCCTTACGTTTGACTTCATACCCAAGTAGATGCTGCATATAAATTTCTTCACCCAAATCACCATAAAGAAAATTTGTCTTCACATCTAGTTTCTCTAAAATCAAATCTTCTACTACAGCTAATCTCAATATAGTATGAATAGAAGTCATCTTAAAAATAGGAGAAAATATTTCACCAAAGTCAATACCTACTTTCTATGCAAATCCCTTTACTACAAGCCTTTCCTTGTATATTTTTTGTCCACCCTCTTCTTCCTTGATCTTGTAAACCCATTGTTATGTAATGTTCTCTTACCTGCTGGAAACTTAACCAAATCCCAAGTCTATTTCTATTCCAAGGAATACATCTCCTCATCCATGCCATGCTCCCACTGGATCTGGCTCTTATCTTGCATTACTTCTACAAATCTCTCTGGTTCACCATTATCAGTCAATAATAAATAAAATAGAGAAGGTGTAAATATTTCTGGAGGTTTACTTACCCTTTGTGACCTTCTCACAGGAATTTGGGGTACTAGAGGCTCAATCTGGACCTCCTGGACATTCCTATCCAAATATGACAATGACCAATGTCGGTCACCTCTAACCGACACCGATTTTGATAACTGAGGCCAGTTTGGATCTTCTGTAACCGATATCGGTTCGTCTGACCAGTGCCAGTTAGAGGTCAACTGACACCGGTTATTGTGTAACCATGTCGGTAATTCTTTTAAATATGAGAGTTCATTTTCATTCATAAACTTCTCAACTAGTTCATCCTTGGGTACCAAAATTTGATTGATGTACATTCTCTTTTCATTCCATTTGACATCACAACTCCTAATAATTATAGAATTCTCTAAATCCCAAAAATGGAAATTGAAATCACCAGACCCATAAGCAATGAAAGTGCATCTCTTAGATTTTGCATCCAACTTCTTCCTATTTTCCTTATCAACATGCATAAAATATTCTAAACAAAAAAATTTAAGAAAATAAAGATTTACCTCTTTTCCAGTCCAAGCTTCCTCTGGTATTCCTCCATTTAGTGAACTTGAAGTTATATGGTTAATCAAATAAACCATTGTATCAACTGTTTCCACCAAAAACTATAAGGGCAGTCCGTAATGTATTATCACACTTATAACACGTTTCATGATTTTCCTATTCATTATTTCTCCAACACCATTCTCATGTGGTGTTCTTGGAACCATTCTTTCTCTACGTATCTTATTCACTAAACAATAATCATTGAAATCCTTTCTACATTATTCACCACCATTGTCAGATCTAAGGAACTTTAACTTAGAATTTAATTCATTCTAAAAAAGGGATTTCCATCTTTTAAAATTCTCAAAAACATCAGATTTACGTTTAATACAATAAACCCATATCTTTCTTGTAGCATCATCAATAAAAGTAACATAATACTAGGATCCTCCATGAGAAACTACCTGAGTTGGTTCCCAAACATTTGAGTGTACAAGCTCCATTTTTTTCTCCTTCTTATTTTCCCCAACTTCAAGAAATCTCACTCTCTTTTGCTTTCCAAAAATACAATGCTGATAGAAATCAAGACCTAGATATTTCATCTATGATAACTTACCCTTAGCCTTTAAGATCTACATTCATTTTTGACTCATATGACCCAATTAGTTATGCCACATGCATGCATCTAAATCTGAAGTAGATAATGTAGAAAAGAAATCAGTAATATATGTAGATAAATATAACATTCGTACTTTCTTACCTCATTCCACAACAAAATCACCCTTGGTGAATTTCCAAGAGTCTCCTTTAAAAGTAACCATGCAACCAGATTCACCTAGTTGCCCTATAGAAATAAGATTCCTCCTGAGGCTTGGAACATGCCTCACATCTTTCAATACCCATGTATTTTCATTCTGTAATTTTAGATGAACTTCCCCTTTACCAGTAATACTACAAGGTTCATCATCACCCAACTAGACATGCCCAAAATTACCCTGGACATAATTTCTGAAATAACCCTTATTAGGGGTTGCATGGAAAGAAGCTCCTGAATCTAAAACCCATGATTCAATTATATTATCTAAAGAAATAATAAGAGCATCTTGCATTACCTTTGATGTAGCAAGATTTTCTTCTTTACCTTTATTTGGTTGTTGGTTCCCTTTATCCTTTGACTAATAATCTTTCTTTGCATGTCTTTTCTTTCCACATTTCCAACAAGTAATTCCCTTATGGATTTAGATCTACTATCCCTTGACTTTGATTTCCCATTACTCTTACTCTTGGATCTCTCCTTCTACCTGCCCCTTCTTTCTAAATTCAAATCATTTCCAGATGATGAATCCTCTATACTCTTCCTGTGAATTTATTCATTCAATATTATAGTAACCACATCATCAAACTTAAAAACATTATTAGCAAATATTGTATTACTAACAACCGTTAACAAGTTATCCCAACTATCAGGCAAAGAACATAAGAATAAAATTGATTTTACCTCATCATCAAATGGTATTGCAACTAATTTTAAATGATTTATAATAGATCAGAAATCATTCACTTGACTAGTTTCAGATCCACCTTTATGCATCTTAGAACTAAATAGTTTCTTCATCAAATAAATTTTATTTGAAGCACTAGGTTTTTCATATAAATTAGCAAGAGATTTCATTAACTCTACCTTAGAAGCCACTTATATAATATTGGAAGCCACAGATGCTGCAAGGCTTAATATTATAGATCCCAAATCCTTTCTGTCAAGAATCTTCCATTCTTCATCAGTCATCTTCGTACGTATAGACTTCTCATCCAACGGTAAATACAAATATATTTGATACAGATAATCCTCAATATACATCTTCCATAATTAATAATTTTAGGTGTCAAATTTTTCTACCTTGTATTTTTTTTCTTCTACCATTGTTGTAGCTCCCACTCAATAGAAAAACCCTCTGTCAGTAAATATATCAACACATAAAACCCTAAAAAAAAATGTGATACCGGTTGTTGGGATTATCACACCGGTTGTACAGACAATATATCATATCTAAGCATACATGCAAATAAAAGAGGATATTCTACCAAAATAAATATACAAACCAAGAGACATAAATCAACACCAGATTTAACGTAGTTCACCCAATGTGGGCTACGTCCACCAAGAAATAATCCAATTTATTATCTAAAGCTTTGACAAGATATACAATGAAGATTTACAATCTTCCACACCTCTCATATGTATAGTAATTTCTTTCCTTAAATCTTTTTCTTCATCACCAAAAATTATCTCTCTCACCATATTTTACAAGTTATTTCTAATTATTGTTAATCTCTTACTTATAAACCCTAGATTTATGCTTATATAGTCATTTATAGACTTAAATCACTTAGCCCATAAATTACAATCAATACATATACTTTAATGCTAAAAATATATCTAATTCTCGAGAGTTAATTAAAACATCCTCGCACAGGTAACCGATGCCGGTTAGCCCTAACCAATGTCAGTTCCTTCCTTTCTTGACCGATGTCAGTCCTGGGTGACCGATGTCAGTTCCCACTTAACCAATGACGGTTATTGTATTTTCCAGCAAGTTTCCATTGCATGCTAAACTAAATTAATTGAGCTAAACAACTCAACATTGTGGCCATTTGGTCTACCAGTGCTTGACCTTTGATAGCCTTTTGATTGAAAATTTTAATGTCAAATTTTCTTAGTAGTGTAATCCATCTAGACATTTGTTATGTTATGACAAGTCTTGAAAGTAGGTACTTAAGAGGATCAACCCTTGAAATTATCTTGGTGGTATGATGTAAGAGATAATGTTGCAAATTTCTAAAATTATAAACAACTGATAAACAAGCCTTTTCAATCTACGAGTACCTGGTCTCAAGCTCAAGAAGAGTTCTGCTCAAGTAATACATAACTTGTTCTTGACCTTTATCATTGTGTTGTACCAATAATTCCCCAATGGAATGTTGTGTTGCAAATGTATACAACAACATAGGCTTATCCTATACATGTGGCAGGAGTACTAGTGGAGATGTCAGGTATTCTTTCAATTTTGCAAAGGCATCTTGATAGTCTGGTGTCCATTCGAACTAGACATCATTTTTAAGCAGTTGGTTAAAATGATGGTACTTATCTGCCAATTAAGAGATGAAGTGATGAATATCCTATATTTTTCCTTGTAGGTCCCTTAGTTGTCAAAGGTTCTAAGGAGATGGCATATATATTATAGCTTTGACCTTGGTAGGGTATACTTGAATTCGTCTTCGTGAGACAATGAATCCTTGAAGTTTCCCTGAAGTGACACCAAACACACATTTTTTTGGATTAAGGTGAACCTTGTACTCCCTTAACTACTAAAATATACACCTAATAACTATTGGATGATCCACCCTAGTCTTTGATTTAGCAATAATATCATTGACATAATCTTCCATTATGGCCTGAAGAAGGTTGTGGAAAACAATAGTCACGCCACGTTGTTAAGTTGCACCTATGTTTTTAAAGACAAAAGGCATGACCTTGTAACAAAATGTCCCCCAGGGGGTTGTACAAGTTGTTTTATCTTGGTATTCTTCAATAATTTCAATTTTTTTATACCTAGAAATTCCATCTATAAAGGATAACATCTCACTTCCCGCAATAAAATCAGCAATCATGTCAATATTAGGCAAATGGAAATCATCCTTAAGACATGCCTTGTTAATGTTATGGAAATATGTACAAATACAAATTCTAGGGGTCTTCTTTGTAACTGTACCATATTAGATATCCACTCTGAGTAGTCAATGTACCGTATGAATCCTGCATCCAATAATTTTGTATTTCGGCCTTAACAAGCAATGCAACCTTGGGATGCATTTTACATATTTTTTCTTTGATATGTTTAGCATCTGGGTGGACCACGAGGTGATGAAAAACAAGAGAAGGATCAAGACCAGGAATATCTTTTGTAAGACCAAAAAAATACATCTTAAAACTTAGTTATAAGTGTTATGAAGGCTTTGATTTCAGTTTCTGATAATCTGGCACCTAGTTGTAACAATTTTGGTTGGTCTTCAGTTCTAATGTTAACAATTGTCATCTCTTCTACCAACAACTTATAAGTGTCATTATATTGAAATGGTGTTAGAGGATTATGTAGATTTTTTGATATTTCTTAATCCAAATCTCCTCTCTCTAATTATTCTGAAAGGTTTTCACTTGGAGATGCGTCCTTTTATTTCTTTTTATTTTTCACTTTTTTCTTCTCGTATAATGCCTTAGAATTATTTTCACTATGCGAGATATAATTTGTCTTTTTTCTATATTTAATTTCTTTGTCTGTAGGAGTGGATATTGTAAGTTCTTTTCCAAAGTAAGTGATAACATCAAAGTTTATATTGAAACCCTTCTTGTGATCCAATAAGGGAAAAGGGTCCCGAGCCCCAAGGAATTCTTGGATAGCCTCGTAGTTTTTAAAGAGATCCATGGAAATATGACATTGTTCGTCCTAATCAATGAAGGAAGGATAAAAAACGTCAAGGGTTTAAATTGATAAGTAGTCTAGGAAAAGTGTAGTTTTGGCTAGGTCTTCAAAGAGGCTATGTGTGGAATTAGTATCAATTTCGGAATCTGAGTCCGCATCACTCGATAATACCTCAAAGCCTACAGGACTATTCTCATGTCTCATATCCTAGATAATATGTGTAAATGTTAGACTTGATATTAATAGGTTGAAGAACACCATTCCCTTGTGGGCCAAGGACTCTTGCTTTCTATTTCATGTTTTTCATCATTTTATGGCCCTTGGTGTAATCATTGGATGTGTAGCATTCTGCCATCATGTCATCGTATAACAAAGAGTTGTTGGATATTGGAATATGTTCATCTTCTAGATATCCATATCATCACCAAACAGTGTTTATGAGATAGTAAGCTAGAGGTTATTGTAAATGAGGAGTGTTAGGATGCACATAGCTACAAGGTGATAATGGGAGTTTTATAAAAAGAAATGCATTGTCAAGTTTGTACTTTCCTAAGCCTTTATAAGAGAATATAACTTCAACTGACACCTTAAATGTAGATGCTTCAGAGGAAGACATAGAGGTGTGAGGAATACCCTTAGGTGACACTTTAGATGTAGATTCTTTAGAAGAAGATGCATAAGCACGAGGGCATAATATTACATCAATATCAATGCAGTTGGTAACAATAGTAATTACGATAGATCTAGTTGTGCTATAAGTAGATGGACAATAGTTTTCCTTTTTGTACCTTGCTTCAAAAAACTTACAATATTCAAAGGGGTTAGTATCGCCACGTAAGATGAACTCTTTATTGTTATGTGGAAAATTTATGCATTGATGGAAAGTGGAAGGTACTTTTTGCATCACAAGTATCCAAGGTCTACCTAAAAGAAGGTTATATTAAGTGTTTGCATCAACTACATGACACATAGTATCAAGGAGTTGTGGGCCTACTTGTATGGGAAGACTAATGGTACCACATGACTAGCACTTAATATTTTCATAACCATGAATGATAATGATATTAGCATCTAAGTCATATATTATATGACTAAGGCAGCAGAGCATTTTTATAGAACATATGTTAAGAGATGACTATACCCTTGAATACAAAGAAGGCCTAAAAGCCAGGATAAGCAAGAGAACCAGAGTGAAAAGGATCAGAATCCAAATGTTACAATGATGCTCAAAGTAGCTAAAAAACAGCTACCAAAACGAGACAGAACAGCAAAATTACTGCAAAAAAGTAGTAAAGGATCTGTAAAAAACAAAAAAAACAAACAAGGACAGCAGAATCAACTGCAGCTACTTCCTAGTAGCTTTTTCTAAGATGGTTTTGATATTCTTCCAGGATTTAAACATACCCAAAGTAGTCATATGGGCAGCGTCATTAGAATCCAGCTGCTCCAAGGTCTTCTTGCTTTCTTTATCAGTACCCCAAAGAGTTTCCGGCACTCCGCTTAGGTTGGAGACACTTCTGACATGTTGTTCAATAAATTCCTCAATCGCCCTAAAGATGGCAATGTTGTAATCATGCCTAGTCTTGGCCTTCCCTAAGCGAGAGTCCAAGGAGTGCAATTTCTTGTAAATATCTTCAATTTGGCTGTTGTCCACATCCTCCTCCTCCTCCTTCTTCCTCTTTCCTTTCTGTTTTGTCAAGTTTTTAACTTCATCCTTTAACAATTTCATATCTACCTCTAAGGCTTCCAGCCTTTTTGTAGGGCTTTCCAATTGCACTTCCCGGGGGCTGGCACTGCTGATATGCAGGAGGTCATGAGCAATTTCAAATTCATGAGAACCCTTCTCCACCGCAAGGGTCTCAAGGTTAAGCTTCCTAGAAGCCCTGGTAACCGGTCTTCGCGAGGTAGAGGCCAAGTGGGGGGTGGGAGCATCAGAAGGGGGAATGGGAGAAGAATCCTGAATGGCCGGCATGGGGGTGACAGCAGCGGTGGCAGGGACAGAGAAAGGAGAAACAGGGCTGGCAGCAGCAGAGCTCGGCAAAGGGGGAATCGAGCTAGGGGAGGATGGGAGACCAGGAAACCTGAGTAGACAACATTTGTGTAACAACAAAATGAGCCCTTGGTGCAGAGGAACCACCCAGGAATGCTTTTGAAACTCAAGAATGGAGTGTTCAAGAGAGTTCAGCAAGTAATGGGGGAAACAAACCAGACGATCCCTACGAAAATGATTAAGAAAAATAAGGTGTTTCATAGGAACAGTGACAAACCTCCCTTCCAAGGAGATGAACCGTATCATCATGCGGGTTACTTCATCATATGGTGGAGGGATCGAGCTAACAAGCAGGCCCGCTGTTAAGTGGGTCAGTTTCTCCTCTCCCTCAACAAATCTTCTCTCTTCCACATCCCTATCAACCCTTTTGTTAAAGAATCTGAAGCCTTCCAAGCCAAGGCCAGTCACTTCAGCTATAAGCTCCTCATTGATTAAGACCTTTTGCCCCCCATACTCCACTGTCCTCTCCTTCCAATCCTTTGCAAAGTGCACAGAGATGCTCTGGTCATGCCCCTGCACTTTTTCCATGAAGTTTGTTATGCCACCCTTGCTAAGAATGCTCCACAGCTCAATATTGTCTTTCTAGTCAGGGTCCACACTAGGCTCAATTTGACAAGGAGGACCCCCCATTTTCTCTGTTCTGAACTGTTTGCAACTAATTCCTAACTGATTGCTAAAGCCAGTCCACTTTTTGCTATAGTAATCCACACCAAAATGGAAATGAGAGCCGTTGTTATTCCCATGATCGGCTGCGTGTCTGCTGATCTGAACCTGCTGAAAATCATGTGTGAGAATAACCCGCTCCCTGCCATCAATCACTTTATCGCCGCCTTCGGTTTCCATGGAGGTTTGAATCCACCTTTTAACAGTCACATTACAGCCCGCATGCGTGATTTTCAAAATCGTGTATCTCCACTTGTAATTCCCCATATGATTCACACTATCTTGATTATTAGACATGATTTGCATTAACCAATTCTTTAAATCAACACGTGTGGGAGTATTTTTGATCCACACCCAAAATTCATAACTCATTTCAAGATATTGCTTACGTATGGAGTTCCGCCTGAATGCTGTTTTGAAGCTGTTTGGGGATGTTGTTATTGTCCCAAACTGTAAGGTTGACATTAATGCCATAATTTGCCAGCACATCCACCAATTTATTACCCTCCCTGTAGGTATGCATGATCCTGATGTTATTGAAAGTATGACTAATGCTTATGGACTCTGCAATAAAATCCTTGATGCTCCAGCTTGGAGATGAGCACTGCTTAAGAAGATTAATGATATTTAGGGAGTCTCCTTCAATGATGAGGTTCTGAATATTATTTGCCTGGGAAATTCTCAGACCCCAAAGAGCAGATAAAGCTTCAGCAAAATGATTAGTTTGAATTCCCATTTTACCAGCATACGCAGCTATTAGATTGCCTTTATGATCCCGTATCGCTCCTCCCCCTACTGCATTCCCAGGGTTTCCCTTAGAAGCCCCATCAAAGTTCAACTTATACCAATTTAGATCTGGAGGATGCCATTTAATCAAAGATCTATCAATGCTATTCCCGGGAATGTTCCAGCTATTAATTGATCCAATCTTCCAGTTGGAAAGAATGTATTCTTCATTTTCTGGATATCTCTTGTTCTTGGGGGGTTTAGATCCAGCAATATTCTCTTTGATACCATTAGAAATTTTCCCAATACTAAGCTTGTAGTTTTGCTTTCTGTTTCTGAAGATAATATCATTTCTGTCCTTCCATATTCTCCAGATTAAATGAGGGATAACCAGCTTCCAGATCCTTTTAACAACACAATGCTTAAAGGGTGGGTTCCAATGAGTCCATAGCTGATTGAAATCCTTCGGCATCACCCAGAGAGCTTCAAATTTAGAAAGGGAAAAACTCCATAATCTAGTGGCATACTCACAATGTATGAACAAGTGGCTGATATCCTCAAAATCTTTCTTACAAAGATGGCACCTATTAGGGATTATTAATCCTCTTCTCATCAGATTGTCATTGGTAAGAATTCTACCTCTGATAGCCAGCCAAAGGAAAAAATTTATTTTGGGAGTTAAATCAGACATCCAAATCCTGTTCCAATTGAACTCAGTTTGATTACAATGAAAGAAGTTATTGTATCCAGTTTTGACAGTGTAGCTCCCATCATTGGAGTTAATCCATACCAACTCATCCTTGGAATCCATTTGACTTAATGGAATAAGCTCTAAATGATCTTGAAGGGAGGAAGTAATTTGTTTCAGATCATTTCTATCAACAACAAGTTTTTTCCACTTCTTTCTGGTACCATTTTCCTCAATATAGTCCTTGATTTTGATGCCATACTTGTTTATAAGACTGTCCTTGGCCATCCCAAAACTCTCCATGAGATTTCCATTAAACCAATTGTCCTCCCAGAAGTTTATGTCCCTACCATCCCCCACTTTCCATTTACTGCCCAGCCTGATGAAATTTCTGCTTTTAACCAAATTGTTCCAAAAAATGGAACCATAGGGGAGCTATTCATCAAGAAGAAAGGAGTACAGAGATTGATGCTTTAGGTATTTTTCTTTAATTAAATCTATCCAGGGTTGTTTCTCAGTCAGCATTCTCCAGCCCATTTTAGCAATGAGGGCCTCATTCATTTTCTCAATGTCTTTTATACCCAGACCTCCCATAAACTTCGGGGTGCAAACCTTATCCCAGGCCACTAAATGAAATTTGAATTTCTCATCCATGCCTTGCCATAAAAACTTTTTTTGGATCCTTTCAATCTTATCCCTGAAAGAGGAGGGGATCTTGTAGAGCGACATAATATAAATTGGCAGATTTTGGAGAGTACTTTTGATGAGCAGGCACTTACCAGCGCTAGATAAAATGGCTCCTTTCCAACCAGCCATTTTTTTTGGAATCTCTCCAATAAATCATCCCACACCTTGCAAGAGACTTTCCTAGTGCCGAGAGGAAGTCCCAGGTAAGTGGCTGGAAGCTCACTTATTTTACAGCCCAGAATTTTAGCTATTTTAAGTTGTCTTTTCTCAGGAGTGTTGAAGAAGAAGATGGTGCTTTTGTCATAATTGATCTCCTACCCAGAAGTAGATTCATAGAGCCTCAGCAAGGCCTTGGTAGCCTTGGCTTCAATGACAGATGCCAGAAGGAGAAGGATAGTGTCGTCCACAAATTGCTGATGTGAGACAGCTCGACTGATGGAGGTGGGCTTGGAGCCACTTAAAAGCCCGTCATTCACCGCTTTACCAATTGTTCTACTGAGGCTGTCAGCCAAGAGAATGAAAAGTAAGGGGGAGATAGGGTCTCCTTGTCTAAGTCCCCTGCTGCTAGTGAAAAAACCCACTGGTTCACCATTAACAACCACAGAAAATCTGGCCGTGGATATGCAAGCCTTAACAATTCTTCTAAATTTTTCCGGAAACCCGAATTTTGTTAAGACTTTGTCAAGGAAAGCCCAAGAGACCTTGTCAAAGGCTTTATTCATATCCAACTTGAGGACCATACTCACCTTTTTATTATTCTCCATTGAATGTATGGTCTCATGAACCATAATCACTCCGTCTTGTATAATCCTGCCTTTGATGAAGCCACTCTGCTGCCTTGAGATAAGTTCATTCAAAATGAGCTGGAGCCTGGTAGCAATAATTTTGGTAAAAATTCTATAGATGGCATTCACCAGGCTGATAGGTCTGAAGTCCTTGAAATCTTTAGCATCCATTTTTTTTGGGGCCAGCACAATGTGAGTGTTATTAAGTTCTTTTAGAAGATTACCCGTTCTATAGAACTCATTCACCGCTCTGAGGAGATCCTTCGAACATATTTCCCAAAATTTCTGGAAAAAATTTATGGAAAATCCATCCGGTCCAGGGGCCTTGTCACCCTCTAAAGCAAAAACAGCTTTCTGCAGCTCTTCCAGCGTAACCGCTTTGTGGATATCTCTGAAATTCTGTTCCTCAATTTTATTTTGGGGGATGGCCTCCAACATAAAAGAAATGGCTTCAGAGTTGTTGATATTCCCCTCCTCAAGAAGTTTTTTATAGAATTCCAGCGCTTCTTTCTTGATGCTATTGGGATCTTTTATGATATTTCCATTGTTTTTAGAAACTTCTAAGATCCTATTACAAGCTCTGTGCTTTAGAGTGGTCATATGAAAGAACTTTGTATTCCTGTCTCCCTCTTTAAGCCAAATAGCTCTAGATTTAAGCCTCCATAAGGATTCCTCTCGACTACAGATCGTATGCAACTCAGAAAGAATATTCTTTTCATTGACTTCGTCTTCAGCCGATCTCCCCCTAGTATCCATCTTTAATTCCAGCTCCTGAAGTTTTTGCTTTAACTTTTTTTTTTCCTCAAAAACATTACCAAAGACTCTTTTGTTCCAGATTTTGACTTGCTTTTTCACATTTTTGAGCTTTTGGACCAATCTATATTGAGCAGTGCCTTCTCCATTCCATTCCCACCATTATTTTATCTTGTCATATATATTGTCATGTTCCATCCACATCTTTTCAAATTTGAAAGAGCTTCTGGTGGGTTTAGTCCAATTGAGAAGATTTAGAGCAATCGGATTGTGATCCGATCCAACTCTGGGCAAGGAGGAGAGGTGAAAGTCTTGACTGAGAATCCAGCTTGCTGAAATTAGTGCCCTATCCAATCTTACCTGAATAAACTCTTTCCCCAACCTTCTATTATTCCAGGTGTACTTATTCCCATGAAGATCCACATCAAAGAGGTTATGTTCAGCTATAAAATCAGCAAAATCCTCCATACCAATAGAAAAGTTGGAGGAACCTCCAAACTTTTCTCCTGGGTTTAGTGGAGAATTGAAATCCCCCATAATAAGCCAGTTAGCAGAACCATGCTGATTTCTAAAAGCTTTAAGGTCAGCCCAAAGCTTCCTTCTACCACTAACCGTATTAGGGGCATATATGTTAGAAAGGATCCATTCATCATTATTCTCAACAGCAACAAATTTGATTGCAAGATGATTAATACTAGCATTAAGAACCATACCAGTACAGTGTCTTTTATCCCAAAAAGTAGCCAGCCCACCAGAAGCTCCCTGGGAGTCAACAGCCACCATTTCAGAGATATCCCAGAAACTCTTTTTAATAGTTTCAAGGGTCCTAGCTTTCATTTTAGTTTCTTGCAAAATCAAAATATTAGGATTACTAGAGTCCCTTAACTCCTTGATGGTTCTCTATTTGGAGTTTCCATTTAGGCCTCGGATGTTCCATGAAATAATCTTCATTTGGAATATTTGGTGGCTGGAACTGTCTGATGGTTCAACTGGCGCTGAACTCCATCTGCAATGTCCCTCTCCATTCTCTTAGATCTTAGAGCCTTTTTAGAGGGTCTTCCTCTTTTTGTACTTCCTCCAAAGTCCACTATTCATTTAGCAGAAGATCTAGTTGTTCTGGATGTGGAGGTGTCCCAGTTATCTTTATTTTTTTTTATCACTGTAAAGTGATTCTGGGATCAATTCAAAGCCTTTCATTCTTTTTTTCTTTTTTGAAATAACCTTTGTGAATCCCGAATCTGGATCCTCCTCATCCAAGTTGGGCGTGACTTCTCCCTCTTCACATTCTTTCTGAGTCCTGTCCGAAGTGTGTATATCAGCTGTTCTGGTGCTGAAGCAAGCAGGTGAAACCGTTGATATATTGCTGAAACAAGGAAGTATATCTTCTACAGAATTACCATCTCCCCTAGGAGAGTTTTTCTGCAATGGTTCTTTAGGAGTAGAACACTCCTTGTTTGAAGTTTCCTCAGTGATACTCATCAGATTATCTATCTCGAATTCCAAATTGCTTTGAGATTGTTCAGTAGGGACTATATTAACCTTCACAGAGCCATCTTGCTCGTTCACCATCAAGAATACCTTCACAGGATCTTCCTGATTTTCTTTGCTCGGTACTTCAGGCAAAGCTGCTGCTGAGACTTTGGGATGCCAGACCAGATGTTTCCTTATTTGAGTTCTAAAGCCTCTTTTTTTTTTCCCTTACTATTTAATTCCAACTCCTTCTGACTAGGAGCTTTCTTTTCATTCCAGCTATTCTTGCTAGGAATCCTACTATCCTTATTCCGAACTGGGTCCTCCACAGGCTGTTCAGCTTCCATTGCAGGATTCTTCTTCTTGGAACAGCCTTTATCAGCGTGCCCAATGCTATGACAGTTGTTACACCTCAGAGTTTCAAGCTCAATTTTTTGGGTCCAAATCCCATATCTAGACTTCAAGATTATGTGTTCCGGAAACTCCTGATCCATAGTAGAGAAAATACAGAAACGAGCAAAAGCAAGTCTGGATCTGTTTCTCATGGGTCCATCCAGCCTGATAGGGGCACCTAAGGACTTTGCAATATTTAGCAGAATTTCATCATCCCAAAAATGCAATGGAAGTCCAGGTAACCTACACCAGATTGGGATGGTGTTTATATTTTCAGTATTAGGGTCAAATCCAGGATACCATTTTTTCAAAAAAAGCCCCATATTACCCAGCCACCAAGGTCCTCCTAGAAGCACCAATTCCAAATCCTCTTGGTGATTAAATTTTGCTAGAAAAAAGCCTTTTGGCATTATGGTAATGCTCAAGGCTCCCTTAGGTTTCCACTTTCTCAAAGCCCATTTTCTAATGAAATCAATATTAGGTCTAGAGCCAAGAAACTTACCAACGAGGGAGAGATTCATTTTGCTTAAAGCTCTATCAACACAACCATCTAGGACCTTTAGGCAGGTGGCACCCTCATTGTCCTTTTCCCACGTGAACTGTCTAGCAGTTTTCAGACCCACCTTGGTGCTTGGGCTTTGTAGTATCTTATTCCATGCCAAAGGTGTGGATTTAGGCATTTCCACATTCTCCTTTGAAGTCGTCCGATTTTCACCGGAGATCCGCCTTTCCTCAACATTCTTAGCTTTAGTGCATATACTTTTTGCGGCCAGAATTGTAGAAACTGCACTGACAGTACTTACAATGCTTTCCCTTTCTTTTGTACCCGTGCTTTCAATCAACTAATTCTGGCCACAGAACAGCCTCTCCTCAACAATAATAAGCTTAGTTTGCAGACATTCTGCAGCCAGAACTGCAGAAACTGCTTCCCCGTAGTTTTCTCCATCGCTAGTTTTCTCCAAGGTTTTGATGTAAAAGGCATTGTTTTTAATTAGATTTGGGTTCAAAATATCTTGAGGGATAAAAGATAGGATAGGATTTTCAGGCGTAAGGTTTGTGATCATAGCTTGAAATTGTTAAACATTGAGAGTATGAGGAACACGCGACTCATTTAGAGCATGAGTGAGAATATCTTGAAATCTAGGTGACTCTTTCAATAGTTCCATGAGAGAGATATGTGCTAGCATGGTTACTAATTGTTTGATGAAGTCATATTAACCTAGAGTGGAAGATTTGGCATTCAAATTTGACTTTTGATTTGAAGGAGTTGTTTGTTTGAATGTTTGTGGTTCTGCAAAAGATGTAGAAGGTTGGTTTTCTATAAGAACCCATATCTTCCATTGGTGTGTGGTCACAACATTACTTGAAGGTGTGCATTTAATGGTCACTATTGTAGATGGTACTTCCTCAATAAATGATATAATTGAACTAAAATAAGCATTATTGGTAGAGGGACCTTTGTCAGCATTTTTATCGTCACCGCCATGTTTGGGAAATAGGTTTGAGAACACCTTAAGATTGTCATTGGGTGTTCTATTTGGTGATGGTTCTTAAAGAGTGATATCTCCACTATCAATGAGTTCTTAGATGAAAAAATGTAAGAGAAAGCATCGATTAGTCAGGTGACTATCAATTCAATGAAAATCACTATAAGTATCAACCTTGTACCAAGTAGGCTTGGGTTGTCCCTCAACCCAAGGTCTGGTGATGGGATAAGTAACCATGTTAACATTAACAAGTTTTTGAAGGAAATTTGATAGAGGTTTTCCTGAAGGAGTGAAACAACATCATTTATAATCAAGAGAGGAGGAAACCTCTTTACTAGGAACAACAAGAGGTTGTTTACCTTTTTTTTCTCTAGTCTGAGTGTTTTAGATGTTGTGGACATTACGGTTGTCTGTAATACCATCATTGACCATATTATGATTGTGGTTAACATGTTTCTACTTGTCTTGGTGAGAGCTATTAGGATGGTTACTATATTTCCCATTGTCTTTTGAATGAGGTTTAATCAAACCTTTTGTAATCAGGGAGTTTTCAATCTGCGATCCTTTCTCAATAACTTCTTCAAAAGTATTAAGGAAATGCATTTTAATGTGAAAGGATAGCTCACTATTGAGATTGGGTAAAAATATGCTCACAAGATGCTTCTCAAGCATGGAGCATAGGAAACAACTAGCAATCCCACACCATATTTGTAGGAATTGTGTGAAGGTTTAATTTGTTCATTCTTGGCATTACACAAGTCCATCATTGTAATTTCATACTCTAGGTTGAATGAGAAATATTTTATGAACATCTCTGAGAGGTCGGTAAAATTTTGTATAGAGCCCTTGGGGAGGAGTAGGAACCAATCCAAGGCTTGTCTTCCTAGACTTTGTGGAAAGACATGCATTAAGAATACATCACTATAGGCCACCTCTTGGAAAGCCATATAAAACTCCCTGATATTATCTCTAGGATCACTCTTGCCCTTGTATTTTTCAAAGTTGGGATTCTCAAAATATATTGGAAAAGGAACATGAAAAATGTTCTTATCAAAGGGATAAGGACACAATTCTTCAAAGATAAATTCTTTGCATTGATGTTTCATACTAGAGATGGTGTCCTTCATCATTTTCCATTCTTGGGAAAATAGTGAGTTATTCTATAAGAAAGATAATGAGCCATCACTTATAGATTTGTTATCTTTAATGTGCGCGGTATGAATCTTAAATGAAGTATCACTAGATTTCATTGGTGCCTCATTGTTATGGGATTCATTGGTGACTTTGGAATTTAAAATAGCAGGTTGTTTAGCCATGTCATTAATTTGATTCATGAGGGCTTAAGTAGGATCAGTGGAGGAATCATTTGATTTTCATTTTTACCAAGGAGGCACTGGAAAAATGAAACTAATTTTTTTAGTCATCTACTCTTTCCTTTGCTTGGAATTTTATAGGACATTTAAAATAATGGACGATTATTTACATATCTTACTACTGTGGAACTCCATGAGATGACGTCTGAATGAGGTATTTATTTGAAAATCCTTTAACCTTATCAAGAGAACTATTTTTTTCTTAGCATGAAGTCAACCATTTTGATTCTTTCATAATCACGATCACAACTCTATTGTGCAACAACAAAAATTAGGTTGTTCCAAAACTTTCTCTCCAAATAACACTCATGCTATACACATAGTCCTTTCCCATCCTTTTTTTAATCCCTTACTTTATTCCTATCAAGTGCTTATTCATTGCCTTCCTGGATCATCCTTCCACTTGAGGGGGCATTCCTCTATTGTTCTATTTGTTAGGGTATATCAATGCTTCACAATTTTTTCTGCTTGATGATCTGCATGCATCTACTATCTTTAAAGAACTATTACTTTTCAATATCACTTTAAAGAGTGACAAAATGTAGACACCCCAAAATTACATTTTTTTCCACTTGTTCCTAGTATTATTCTAATACACCATGTTATTCACCCATTTGCAATTAATTGATTAAATTCATTAATTAATACATATTATACCACATTGCATTAATTAAATTAATTCCATGTACCCTTTTCACCCCTTTGGCTAAATTAATTTTTATTTATTAATTAAATAATTAAATAATTAAGTGTGTGCACATCCTAGTCATATACCACTTGATATAACTCCACTTAGACTCCACTTGGATTGCTTATCCTTACCCTATTTAACTACACTTTTAGAATCCTATAAAGATGGGGGAAATTAAAATGCAAGTACAACCACCTTTCCGAATTCATCTTTTTGTAATTAATCCATTTACTTCTGTCAACACTATTGTAACTACCCACAATGCTATTTTTAGCATACTCATTTATCCACGTGTAATTGATTTCAATTACCTTGTGCTTCTATAAATTACATGTTTACCTTCTTTTCAAATCCTCTAGAATATAACATACAAAACTCTGTTTAATTATTTTTGTTGATAGCATTTGCATTCTATATTTAGAGAGCAATCAAGAGCATCTACAATCATCTCTGATATTTTCATTTGTAAGGTTTCACACAAGACCCTTATTTGAGGTTTGTACAGAAGGTTGCTAGAAATTTTTGCATGTTTAGTTTATCTTTCATTCTCAGGTGGTTTTCTCTACAAATAGATTGTGTCTAAATGAAGCATTGAAGTAGGTGAAATGACCATTTGTAGGCCTTGGTGCCAGTTTTTGTTGTTTAGAAGAAATAATAAGTTGTCATTGTGTCTCATCCTGTGACTTTAGTGACACTATGGAAAGTTTTTTAGTTTTTTGGAGCTCATCATGCTTGGTCTCATTAAATGCGGTGATTATGATGTTTTCCCAAGGAAGGTATGGTTTTCCACTTTCCTCTTGCACTAAATTTAACTTTCATCATTCCCATCTTCTCAAAATTAATTGATAGATAGTAATAAATTTAATCCCAACAAATGATAAAACTGTACCTCAACTGAAACTACTAAAACATAAAAAATTCCAACCCCTAGAGTCATGTACATAGAGCGCCACACCCAAATGTACCGCAAATCCTAAACTCTTAGCATGGCCCCTAGAACATGGGACACCATGGACAAGCTCAAATGGGTTTTTTGAACTTGTTTGCCACCTTTACAAGTCAATTTATAAATCCCATTTAGCTTATCATTCAGTTATAGATACGTACATGTTTTAATAAAACACGATCAGTTCTGACTTATGGTTGGCACTTTGTTTTAGCAAAACTGAAATCCACTACTACCTACCTCTATAATACCAACAAGAAAATTTTATACATTCTTCTTTTCAATTAATACACCTTTGGAGACTAGTTTTGCAAGTGGTTTTTGGGGCCCACTAGTCATTGTGTGATAAGAGTTCCCAATGTGATTGCGATAAACGATCCTAGAGTTTCCCTTGCAACTTGAGATCTTCTCATCATAAAAAAATTCTGTCAGACTCATGAATTCTTTGTATATGGGGGAGTAAGTTTGAATCATCAAAATTTGTGTTATAACTTAAAACAGGTGTTTTCAAGGCCCCATTTATAAGCACTTTAGATGTTTTATCCAGATTACACCAAAATTGCAATCTTAACTAAACACACCTTCTAAGGGTTTTGTTTGACTCCTAACTGGCCGTCGAACATTTTAAAAATTGTTTCCATACTTTATAGAGTATGAATTGATCAAATTATTGTATGAATTGTATTTGGAAATTATGATGTTTCTATCTCTTCCCTTATCCCTCTCTAGAAATAACTATGAGATTTTAACTAGTTTTGAAAATGTAAATAAGTTATAAATGTTTATGAGTTGGAAAAAAGAATAAAATTGGATACGAGATGTATGTGGTTATAATACAATGAATAGAATAGAAAATGAATTATATCCCTTCTCTCTCTTCTCATTTCTCTCTTTAGAAGTAACTATGAAAATTTGACTAAATTTGAAAATGTAAATGGGTTAAAAATGTATACAAGTTCGAAACAGAATGAAAATTGATAATGTATTTGGTTATGATGTGATGAATAGAAAACATAATGAATTATAGGCTTTTTCTCTCCTCCATACTCTAAAAAATGCAATAAAAAGTGGAATTGTGGATGTGCGAAGAAATAAAATATATATCTCTCTCTAATTTCTATTCAATTTTCTTGAAATGATGAATGGGTATATTTTATGCTTGAGTGTAGGGGATTTCCATATGAATCCTAGGACTGGCCCTAATTTGGTTGTAGGTACTCCAAACAAGAGGAATTCAGGATGTCATATGTTGCTTTTAATGATTTATTATTTAAAATTTTATATTCATCTTACAATACGTATATTACCTTAGAATAATAATATGTAGTGTTGTTCGAAGAATTGATTCTTATGTATATTTTGAAAATGAAATATCAATGTGAATATATTTATAATTGTCTAAATGGATGTGAAGTTGTAATCAAATATTACACTTATGTTGTTGAGGTAATAAAATAATATTTTATGATGTTAATCATTAAATTATCTCCTTAACACTCTTAATGCTTGGTATAATCTCAACTTACCCAAACTATTATAAAAAAAGTTCATAATCCATGTCGTATTGTCTCCTCCCAATCAATCTTTTCTAGTGTGTAAATCTCATATCATGTTAAGAAAATACTCTATTCTCATTAATCAAATTATTTATTTATATCTAAAACAAGTCCTACAAGTACAATTACCTACATTTAAATAACCTTGTGTGAGGAAATGGATGTTAAGAGTACCTGTATGCATGATATTCAACATGTTACTCCTAGACGCATGTGACCTCCCGAGGTCATGTCGGGACAACTAGAATGGAATGGAGAGAAGGCTATAGAATGGATAAATATTAATGGATGGGATAAATGAAATGGGAGAAGATGACTATAGGGAAAATTAAGGAAAATGGATGTATTCAACGGGTACAATGGTTATTTACTTGTTAAGGGAAGTGAATGCCTTTCTAACCTACACAACTGAATTAGAATGGACAAGAATAATGTCTGCATGAAGATTTCGATTAATGTTAGTTTGACCAAATAAACCTTGAGATAGTTGTGGAATGCGGGGGAATTGTCCTTCGTTTTTCGTAAATTTCTCTCCAAATATGGACCTAAATATAGGACGAGAGATGGGGGAAAGACAAGTCTAGTATTTACCATGATGGTTTTCCCATAACTCATTTGTTTTATCGACCTTTTCATTCCAAGAAATTAGTTGTTGGATGACGCTAGGTGGGACGGAATTGGTTTGGAAGATGAGACATCTAAGGCCCTGATCACTATCATTCAATTATATAAAAAATTTTGGTTGCGGTATGGTTGGGTCACAAACTATTTTTCTTGGTTGTCTTGGGCCCTAGATTATCATGTGGGTATGAAAAAATTAATCTACAGCAAAAAACAAGGCACGCAAAGATACCGAAAGGGGCTAATGCTAACTCTAGGTAACATAAGCCACTAAGGAAACGTGGGAGCTTGTGTTAATTCCAATCTAATTAAATCTAAATTCCTATTTTAAACAACCAATGTAAGAAAATTCAAATTTAAAATTTTTTATTACTCTCCTTTAATTTAATTAAATGTACGTACAACTAATTTATTAAAGGAATGTAATTGATTAAATAAAGAAATTAAAAAAAAGTAATTTACTTGTTTTTGTATTTTCCAGAAGGTTTTTGAAAATGAAGGAAAATAAGACAAAAAAATAAATCTAATTACTTTAAAATATTTTTTTTAGATTTTTTCTAGTTTATGTAAACTATTAACAAAAAGCTACATAGAAATGAAAATTTCTTCTAATTAAATGAAAACTACTTCTATGCTAAAACAATCAACATAAATAGTGAAATAGCTAGATATGGTTATTCCTCTCATGCAAAATAATTAATTCTAATCTAATTTTAAAAAATGTTCTTTCCAATTTATGAATATGGATTTTTTATTTATTCTAATGCCTCACCTCAGAGTCATGGGAAGAAATGAATCTTATCAGAAGCAATTTCTTTCCCTGAAACTTCCCCAGTGAAAACATTGAAATTCCACTAAAGATATTTAATTTGAATAAATTTGACAAGATGAACAGACACAAAAGTTTCTTCAAACTTTCTTTCATTCCAAATCCACATGGATAAGTAGGGAATAATATTTCAAGAGAATCTTCTTGTATGAACTTCTAAATCTAGCTAATAAATAAAAGGAAAGCTATAGATAATTTGACAGTGATGATTTTTTTTTTTTTTGCACAATAACTTCCTCCAAATCCTTCCCAGACAAATCGATAGGAATAAGCTAAAAATAAATTATCAATGGAAGCTACTTATGGTAAATACTTGCTAATTATACCTTCTAAAAACAAGCTATTGATTTGCTAAATAAATATAAATTCTACAGATAAAATAAAGCTTTAGAGAATTCTAATTACACCCCCAACCTAGAAATGTATAAATGTCACAGTATTTAGAGGTAGTTGTGATCTTTTTTATCCCCTCATCTTATTTTCAAATGATGAATCCAAATAGTCTGGGGAGCTCTATTGGGTAGTATGCAAAAGAAGTTGTGTAGAGGTTGGCGGGGAAATGGTCCAAAACACTTGGAAACCAAGAAGTGCCAAATCATGATAAGAAGAGGAAGTTAAATTAATAAGAATATTAAGTAAATAAGGAGATGTTATTATGCAACTAAAAATATTAAAATCAAGGGAATTTGTTGAGAAACGTGTTATGAAATTAGTTAGAAGCAAGCAAAATAAGTACAAAATTGGAAGTGTTAACTCTTGGATAGAAGAGTACAGAACCACTGGTCTACACAGACCGAAGGTTACGCAAGCACTAGGGTTGTTATGTAACTAATGCTCTAGGAATATTGGTGATTATGTAACCACCAAGGTGGTTACACAATCGCCATGGGGGTTACATAAATTAAATGTAAACACTAAGGAAAAATCAGTGAAAAATACTTGTGAAATCACGAAAAAGCTAAGAAATGGATAAGTAAAGAAAACTAAAGCCTTTAGGAATATTAAAAGTGAGAAAAAAGGACTTGGACGTCATTGTTTAATCTGGAAATGAAATTTATCATCATTGGGGATTTTACCATTCCAATAATATAGCATCATGTAATTTTGGGTGCGTACATATTGACCCCTCAGAGAATCGTTTTAGCTATGAAGAGGCATAAAACATGAAGTCTGAGTGTGGCACTCCCAAATGGGAAAGTTATAAATTATACCTTATACACGTGTTTTTAAATCATGCCAATCCAAGATTCCTACCATTTGCAAGATAAAATGGGAATCAATTACAAATAAAGATGTAATCAACAAAAAATTCTAGACTAAAAGGACAAGAGGACTTACCATATCAGATAGGATGAGAGATATACCTGCACCAGTGCTTCATCCTTGAAAAACACACACTGAAAACAATATTTAAAAAACACACTATATATATAAACATTTTCTATTTATAGAAACCATTTACACTTACCTACTGGGTGTTTTTTCTTTGAGCTCTAGATTACTTGTAACTATTTCATGTGAGAGTATACTAAAAAAAGAGCACTCCACGATGATGGCATTACAACCAGTGACAAGAGTAGTAGATCGTGAGTAGGTTAGTTATCTGCCTTTGTTTGTTTTCACCCTAAAATCTAGGAATTTTTTAAAACTAGCCATATGGGGTTTATTTTTAATAAATCTATAATTAAAATGACCACAAGGGGGGTGCCATATAGGATATGTCTTTTTTTTGTTCAATTTGGTATATTTTTTCTTTCTTGGGATTTAAGGTATGGCCCGCATTTTGTAAACACAACCATTTTGGCAATTGTGCAACCACCTCTCTACATAGAGTTTTAGTTATGCAACCACCATGATAGGTACACAACCACCACTTTGTGCAGAGTAGTAGTTACATAACCGTCAAGGAAGTTTCAATATTATTGAATGTGTTTTTTTTTTGTTTTTTTTATATTTGTAATGTTTTGTGAGCTTATTATGCATGTATATGGTGTTAAATTTTTGTTTTCTTGATATTTATGAATGTAGGGGAATTATGTCAGATGGAGCATGGCCTATAAACATGGTTGGTCACCTCAGGTTTTGGAGGCTTTAACCCACTAAGAGAGGGATCCATTATAGAGGGTTGGGATATGGAGGATATCACAGATGTGGTTATTTGCACCCATCAGAAGATTTTGTTTTTTTTTCTCTTTAACTACTAGGATACAGAATGGAACACTTTTTAGCTACCTGGAGTTAGGGGAATTGAAGCATTAGTTTGGAGGATGATGACTAGATTTTTAGGGGTTCCCATCGCCACCAAAAAATTAATATTGACTAGTGCCAACTCAGTAGTCAAGGCTTGCCAGAGAGCCACTTATTTTAGAGATGGAGAGGCACCTTATATGGGTGCCAAATATGGGGTGAGATTAGTTTGAGTTATCTATGCACCAATCCATGCTCTTCACAAGACCATCATTGGTATATTGGCCTCGCGCTTGATTAGGGACAAGGGTGGGGAAAATTTCTTATATTTTTGGACCCTGATAGTACAGAGTATTAAGTTGTATGTCTGATTATATTCCTAGGGCATGGAAATCCTGGGAACTACCTATCACGACCTATACAAGATTGTTTTTACTGAGGGGTTGTCCCTCAACCATCCTATAATTATGATGAGATGGTTTTACATTTAGATGATCCCCTATTATAGGGGAATTATGATAGTAGATCTCATGACAGTTAGAGAGGTGAGGTGGGGTTACATTTCTCCATTCAGGGGCCCATACCAATTGATTTCTAATCTTACTACAATAGATATGGTGCCACAACCATATCAAGATATGACTAGTAGGTGTGGTCAAGAGGCTATTATTATGGCTATGTATAACACTATGATTCAGTTGGTTGACTGGACTAGTGGAGTAGATACCCATCCAATTCTCAGGGTACCCCAACAGTTCGGATTTCCTTATGTTGATGTCCTCCCGGAGCTTCCTACAGTACATAGAGGAATTTGAGAGGTGAGATCTTCCTAGATGGGTCATCTCTAGTGGAAAATGGTTAATACAAGGATTATTCTTCACACACCACAAGCTACAACAAATCCTGGTATTAAGGAAGCGGTTAGGCCAAGGATGATAATTTAGATTGAGGTTGGCCCAACACATAGTGGAGTGTAGGAGGAGGATGATACTAAGACAGATACGGGGTTAGAGGAGGAGAGTGAACAAAAGAGGGAGGCCACTAGAGGGGGCCTCCATAGTTGTTTGAGCTGAGGCAGAGTTAGAGGAAGAGACAATACACTAAGAGGATCATTTTTCCCCATAGAGGGGGATGAGGGATCTATCCACCCACAGCTGATGGCTTAGGAGGAGGTTAAAGTGGAGGAGATACCTTTACCATCCCCTGCACAAGCACCATTAATTGACCCAAGCTAGATTCTCAGAGATATGAGTAATCAAAATACTCTTTTATCCACTTTATTTTTTAGACTAGACTGTTAATGAACTATATAATATATCATTTTCTTGTTTTATTTTAGATATTTCTAAGTCACCATTATTTACTTGCATTTCACAGCTACCATAGATAGATGACGAGATATTATTAAGAGGATTATCCTTGATACATTTGCACTTCCTACGAGGATGACACAAGAGTGGCTGCTTGTGGATACTAGAAACCCAATGATGGATGGACGTCATACTAATGTGTTTGCACTAGCATGACATGCAACATAATTCATGACTTAGATGTAGACTGAAATTTCTGGGTATGAGGCATATGTGAGGATACAGTGATGAGAAAATACACATAGCATAGGTGATGCCACTCTGACACATGGACACTCTCATATATCTGCTCATAGTTGTTCTCATGTTGCACCTATTCATTCTCATCATAGGAGCCACAACATGAGCCCTCGCCCTACGATTTCACAAGGATCTTGGAGATAGGGATAAGTCATGGGCCTTTATTGTTTTTGGACCATTTTTGGATATATATATCACTTTTTTATATTTTCGGCTCACATATGAGCATTTTGACCATATTTTCTAGAGTGTGATGGCATTATACACGAAACTTGACATTAATATATATTCACATGTAAATGTTTTTGGTTTGGCATTCTTTTGTAAGAGTTGGCTTAGTCATGGTTTATCTCATCTGTGTACTCTTAGAAAATTAGAATTTGTAATGATTTTTATTTTCATGTTTTATGGATGTATACTATGGATGATGGTGATGCAATGTGATAAAAAAAATGATTTTGTATATGATTATGCATGTGATAACAAGTTGTAACTTAGATACTTTGATTTTCAAGGAATATTTAGCCTTTATGTTTTATTGGTAAAATGTGATGAACGTGATATGATAAAAGATGAACTCACTCAATTCTTTACTCCACATAACCATTAAGAAGAGAGGGATCATCACTAAGATCCAATAATGATGTGAGTTGTATAATTTGAAGAATGAGAATGATGACCAGAAGATAATATTTTTACAAAGATCCAATTAGGAACCTGCAACTCAACCCTAAGAAAGGTCAAATAACCAATTCAAAATGCATTTTTCTTGCAATTTTTACTATATTTAGATCTGTAGATGGATTTTTGATTGAAAAAATCTACTTTTTAGGAATGACTCTCATGTAACATACACATCTAGCTCATTTTATTGGGAAGTTTTATGGAGCACATTTATTTTTTGATTTACCTATAACTTGTGATTTATTATTGGGACCCCTACATCTTGCCCCATGCCACTAGTAAGAAGCATGGGCTCATCACTAAGGACAAGAAATAGGTGAGTAAGGGAACTTCCCTCCTTTCCCAACCTTATACTACTAGTAAGAAGAATGGTCTCATCACCAAAGATTGGTAAGGCCAAGAAGTGTAGTTTTATTTATAAAAAATGGAATATTTTTGCATTTATTATTTATTTACCTTTTTTTTTTTTTTTAGATTTTGGATTGTGCTTTTGGGAAGGAATGATTTCCCCTAGTCTCAACCCCACAAAACTAGTAGGATACAAGGGCTCACCACCAAAGGTGTAGATAGGCCAACAAAGGCTCTGGGTGAAATGTTTAGAATTTTTCTAGCATGAGAGATATTTTTAGGGAGAGATCTGAAATCAAGAAGCTTCTAGAGGAAACCATGGGCAAATACACCTAAATCAGAAAAGACCATGAATTTAATTGAGTGTGTACATCTTAGTAGGATCAATGTTAAAAAAAATTCTCAATAACTGAGATGATGAAGAGATTATATAATTTGGTAATGATAAAATGGATACTTAAAAAGATATGATTGAAAGTTTCTGTCAATAATTAAAAGGCTTAAAAGTTGCTTGAAAAGTAATTTTATAGTTTACAATTTCACAATATGAAAATGTAAATAAAAAAAATATGGATGCAATAATGTACAATATGGAAATGCAAGTGACTATGTAAAAAAAGTTTGAGTTGAAGTAAATTTATAGATTAATTGAATTATTCACCTTCTAAGTATACAAACGGTACACACAATTCTTATAGTCTTCCATCACACACGAAACAATGGGCCTAAAAACTTTGGTCTAAAATTCCTTCCTTTGCCGACCTTTTTATTGATTCGGCTATGAAGTCTCAATACTACATCTCCTACCTATATTTCATGTTTATACACTTTATTTTTATATTGTTGAGACATTATATTATGATATACCCAATGATGTCATTCATCTCTAAGCTGCCTCTTATCTAGGCCTTCTAAACTATCCATTCACATCTCACGATACATGTCTTCATCAATAGTACCTTGTAAGGACACAAAAAGATATGGTAGTTCTACCTTGAGTGATAAGACTGCTTCAACACCAAAGAATAAATAAAAAATGGGTTTCCCTTGTGGGTGTTCACACTAACATTATATAGGCCCATAAGGCTGGAAATAACTTTAAGTGCCAATATCTTTTGTTCTCCTTAAGTATCTTAAGGAGAATGGACTTTAACATCTTATTAGTAGCCTTAGGCTTTCCATTGTCCTGAGGATAATATAACGAGGCTTTATGATGGGATATATTAAATTGCATGCACAACTCATGCACCTATTCATTCTTAAAATTTGTGTCATTATCTTAGATTATGATCTTTGGGAAAATATACCTACAAATGATTTGGTTTAAGATAAAATTATCTATTATTGATGTAATTACGGTAGTAAGAGGCATGCCTTAACCAACTTTTTAAAATACTTTTTGCCTGTGGTGATAAATTTATGGCCATCTGGTGATGAGGGAGATAATTTCCCTATCAAATCAATACCCCAAGTAGAGAAGTGTCAGGATGTCACTATTGTCTGTAGAGCCTGGGTAGAAATGTGTATCTCATGTGAGAATTCCTGGCATTTTTTACATCCGCACACATACTCCACAGATTCATGCCTCAAAGTAGGCCAAAAATAGCCCATTCGGTGAATCTTATGAGTGACTAAATTCCCTCCAAATTCACCACCAAATACTCCACTATGGGCATCAAAGAGAACCTTTTCCACTTCTTTCTCATCAACACATCTCAAAAGAATGTCATTGAATGCTCTTTGAAGGATAACTTCTTCTATGATTACATACTTTACAGCTATGAAATATAGTCATCATCTATGTTGTGAATTGTATCCTTTGGTATATGGTTGATCTATTATGTGGTTTATGATGTCTATATACCATGAATAAGATGTGATGGTGGGTCTTTCTTCTACATAAAACACACATTCATCCGCAAAATCTAGATAGATCGTCTTTCCGCAATCTGTGGGGTTATTCAACAACCAATTTGTGATAATTTATCCCTTGATAGATTTTTTATTGATGAATGTGGGCTCAAAATCACCCATTAGGGTGATGAATCTTCCAGCCTTCTTATACAAGGTTTCTTGAGTAATGAACGTCCACAACTTCTCTGATTTAATTGTCACTAGCATTTCTTGGTTAAACATGTAATTCCTTAACCTCTTAGTTGCAAAGATGATGGCTAAACACTCTCTCTTCTTGAGTGTACCTTTCTTTATAATCCAGGAAAGTGTGGCTAATGAAGTAGATGATCCTCTCGTGACCATCAACATCCTCTTGTCCCAGTATGTAAACTATCAACACATCAATGGCTCAAGAATACAAGATAAAAGGATTATTAGTATTTGGTGGCATCGGTGTGTGTGGAGACATGATAAATCACTTGACCAAATCAAATGCATCATGAAATTTATTTTTCAACTCTTTGTTACATTCTTTCTTTAGTAATCCATTGATAGGGTGAACGAAGTATGTTTAGTCAGAGATAAAATTGTGAAGTTTCCCAAGCTTACCTATGAAATATTTGATGCTTGACTCATCTATGGGTGGGGAAATTTCTGAAACTTCCCTAATTTTCATTGGATCCATGTCAATTCCTTGAGATGAAATGATATATCCTAACACCTTACCACCTGTTACTCCAAACACTCATTTTTCTAGATTTATCATTACACCATATTCTATTAAGGAAGAGAGAATAATACGAAGAACCTCAGGATGATCACCATGTTTACTATCTTTCTCTAGCAGATCATTAACATAATTCTCTACAATCTTGTGAGTAAGCTCATGGAAAATATATGTCATGGGCCACTTGTAGGTGGCTTTGACATTATTCATACCAAAAGTCATGATAGTGTAATAAAATGTTCCCCAAAGAGTTATGAAATTATTTTTTGTTTGGTCCTCCTCAAAAATCTTTATCTGGTTGTACCCAGAGAAGCCGTCTATAAGAGACAACAACTCATACCCATTTTTTGCATAAATGATCATGTCAATTGAAGGAAAAGGTAAATTTTCTTTGGGGAAAGCTTTGTTAATATCCTTGAATTCAATACAGATATGTATCTTCTCCTTCTTCTTGAGAATGAGGATGATGTTTGAAAACCACATTGCGTAATCTACTAATTTGATAAACCCTACTTGAAGGAGTTTCATGACCTCATCCTTAACAGTCAAAGAAACCTTTGGCTTCATGGTTATCAATTTATTCTTCACATGTTTTGAAGTGGGTTTTGTAACTAGGTTGTGAACTACCATGTCAGGAGCAACACCTATCATCTCCTTATTGCTAAAGGAGAAGTATTTAGAATGTTCTTCATAACTTTTATATGGGATTATACCTCTTCAGCAGAAAATGAAGAGCCAAGTTTCATTATTTTAGTTTCTTCTTATCTCTTAATGTTTATGTCTATATCTCCTTCAATTAAAGAGGCATTACCCTCTTCAAACTCCGGTGGAGCCAGAGGTAGCTCCAACTCTTCTTCTTCAACTTCATAGATTTCAAAATATTTAGATGAAGAAGACCTTGTCATCTGATCTCCAAAGTAAGAGGAATTGTGAGGGATAAGAGAAAGTCCTTTATTGTGATGAGATGAATGTATATCGGTGTAAGCATGGAGGTATCCTAAGATTTCCTCATCATTTCCCATAAAATATAACGTGACATACTCATTTTCATTCTCAAAGAATTCCAAAATTTCATTTCTTGGTATCTTACAAACCAAAGATTTGGCTCAGATTAAAATGGTGAATATGGCTTCCTCTAAACCCTTGCTAGGGACGAAATGAGAGGAAGAAGTGGACATAGAATCAGTGAGTTTACTTTGGTCTCTTGGACTGGATTTTATGTAAATAAAATAAAAATCCTTAAAAATATTGATAAGGATAAACTAGTAGAGTTGGAGATGTTCGACTCTAGTCCCGTACACTTCTAAGACTTGGTTTGTAATCAGTTGGGAGTGTCCTAGGAATCTTACACTATGCACATCCATCCTCTTGGCTATGATAAGGCCAAGAAGTAGATCCTTGTACTCAGCTACATTATTTGTACACTTAAATTTCAACTTGAAGGAAGAAGGCATGACTCTTCCCTGCAGAGAAGTAAGAATCACCCCTCCCACTGTGCCAAAGTGGCACTTCGGACCATCATAGTTAAGGGTCTAGTAGTTATCAAGGAAGATATATGCATCATTTCTCTTTGAATTATCTTCTTAAATTTTTGATACCTCAACCATACACATTTCTTCAAATACTTTTGTTGGGAGAGAATCTATCCCAAGATCATGACTATGCCCAAAGAATCGAAAGCGAGAATAATCAGTAGATAATTCTCTAAGAGTCTCACAATTTCAGCTGTATTTTTTATTGAAATAACTTCTACCACAATGGATTTTTTTTCATTAAGTTACACACTTCTAATTGTGTTAGATTCCTCTAACTCCATTTTTGGAACAAGCTTGGTCATGGGAAAATGCCCCTTTGAAGGAAGGGGCATATTTAAATGGTTTTTATGAGCTCAAAATCTATATCAACCCAAGGATTCTTCTTAAGGTTAGCCAAATTAATTTCAAAATTATTTTGATCACCTTGTGCCACAAAGAGATTCCCCAAATGAATGAATATGACATCTTGGAAGAGAGTAGAGGTAATGGCCTTCATCCCACGAATCCAACATCTCACAAGAATCATATTATAATTAGTTTCCTTATCTATAATATATAACTTGGTCAAAATAGTCTTGGTTCTAAGAGTGACCTGAAGAACTATGTTTTAGATGAAGGCATCGTTAAGAATATCATAACCTCTTAATGCTTTTCGGGTCATATAACAGTTCGTATCCCTAGAACCTATTTTTTGTAAGAACGAGAATGAGAAAATGTTAACCACAACTTGATCATCAATCATGGTTCTCTTAACATAATTGTGTAGATCCATGTAGTTCCCACATTTTTATAGCCTAATTTATTTGTTGTTCCTTTTACTCACAGACATGTTTTGGTAGGGATTTGATATATTTTGGACATTATATTAGGATATTGACCTTATTAGGCATGTATGGATATTTAGGCATATAACACCAATTTAGCTTGATTACTGTGTTAACATCTTATCTTATAATGTCATGGATCCTAACTGATATGATGTTGTTTTGGACAATAATTATTTTGATGGATACTCAATTAGTTGCATGTTTGGATTCTATGGATGTATGTCACTTTATCGTTATGTCTAACTCATGGTGGATTGTGTATAATTATGCATGTTGTCACATTTTTTATTCCAGAATGATGATATTCTAGCATAGAATTCATTGATTTCTTATTGAGTAGTTGATTTACATTTTATTAGATAGGTGCATTTAATGTGTGCAATGAGTGTGTAGCTGACAGTTCACATGAGAACGTGGGATTCAGGCCAGCTACACAATTTTGCACAAGCAGCCCAAGGGACTAAGTCTTAACTGTGTTTATTATATGAGGCATTATTATCAGATTTCATTATTTTGGGCAACACGAGTGACCCTTATTTGTAATTTATTATGTCATATAATATTAATCTTGTTTAAGGTGTCTAGTTGCCTTGTAATCTTGATTTGTGGACTTAATGGTTCCCAATTACATTAAGTTTTGAGTTTGGATAATGATGTATTTAATTAAAGGGGATTAGAGTCACATATGAGCCCTTGGGTGGGCCTCACATCTCCTACACTTGTGCCCAAATGTGCCAAACCCGAAATTGGGCTATTTTAGGTATTTTAAGTGACCCCCTTTTTAGCTTGGGAGTTCATTTACAATGAAAATGGGCCCTTGGACCTTACCTAATAGGTAGGGTAGCTTAATTACAAGGAATAGAGGGATTTTCCCTCCTATTTTTCCTCTCTTTGGTCACATCCATGTAAGGTGGATGGGTATGTGTGTTTTGTTAAAAGTTACACAAGTTTGTTTTGTTGTTCATTTTGAGTAATTTGGGAGAAGAGGGTTAAAAGCTATTTTATCCTTTCTCTCTTTTATTTTGAGAATCTTTGACCTTGAGAGAAGAGAGGGGTGACACATGTCAAACCCTCATTTGTGAAATTTTTTTTGGCTCATCTTCAAATTCTCCCTCATGGGGAAAGAATTTTTTTTTTCTTTAGCTTTTGCTTGAAGGCTTGTGGATTTTGGAGCTAGAGCGTGTTTGGATATAGAAGTGGAAAAGTTAGAGTGTTGGAGAGATTTTTGAGGTAGGCTCCTTGAGCTCATTTCTGTGTTTTATTTCATGTTAGATATTAGTCTTGTTTGTTTAAAATGTGTGTTGCTACTTGTGTGTTGCCATTTGTTGATTTTATTTGTTGTTTTATTTTTCTCCATCCATCATATGGCATGATGGATTTTTGGAGTTTGTGGGGGAAGAGAGAGGGATTTTTCCCTCTCAATCCTCATGGCTTGATAGGAAATCCATGTAGGATTTTTTTTTCTCCCCTCAAATGGTTTGAGGTGGGGAAGGTGGTTCATATGGTTTGAACCCCCTTCCCCATTCTTGGAGAGGAAACCCTTTGGGTTTGAAAATCCTCCCAAGAAGAATTTTGGTGAATGGATGGAGAAATAAGGAGGGTTTGATGACTTTGGAGGAATAAGGAGGTTGTGGAGATTATTTTTTATGTGCAACCAATGTTGTCTACACTCTTGACACTTGGAGATCTCTTTCTTCTCTTCCCCATTTTGGAGGTAGAATATGGTTTCTCCTCTTTTCCCTTATTTGCAATATTTGGTGTTTGTTTCTTAGTGCATGGTCTTAACTTGTATGTGAAAATAATGTTGGATTGTCTCCCTTACTCTTGTGAAAATTTGTGGAAAATAATCCTCTTTCCCATGGGCTTGGGGGAGGATATCATGCCTTCCAACCTTGGAAAGGCATGTAATGATGCCCAAAGGTTGGGTGGTTAAATAAGCATTGTTCTCTTAGAGTTGGATTCTTTTAAATTATTCGAGTTTGGAGCTCAAGTATAGAGATGGTTGGAGTTTGTGGCATTTTGGTCTCTCCTTGTCCTCTCAAATTTTTGTGAAGCATCACTCTCATTGTATCTCTAAGAACATGGCTATGTGGAAGCTTTCTTTTCTTGTGAATTCTCCATTTTGTATTTGGTATTACTTGCAAACTTGAGTCATGTTTTGCTAGAGAAATCTCTCTTCAACCTTGTAAAGAAGCTTGTAATGTGGTTCCTTGAAGTAGTTAAGTGGTTTTGGGTATTATGTTGTTCATGTGAGCTTAAGCTCCTTGGAAAGAAAATCTTGTAAAATAGTTATTTCCTTTAATTGTAAAATAGTTATTTCCTTTAATATGAAATTGTTGGAAATCTATTTTGAAATGAAAGTTGGTTTATTGGAAGAATTGTTATTCTTGTAATTTCCTTCTTGTCATTTTTTTAGCACTATTGGATGAAAATATTTTTCCATTCTTGAAATACATTCCTTCTTGTAAATTTTGAAACATAGTGAACAGAACAAAATCAATTTTACTCTCTTCCTTGTTAACTTAGCAAGATGGATTTATTAGTGAACTAGTGTGATTATACCTCCTCCTTCACTAAGCTTAAATTTGTTTCCAAGATCTCTCTTATAAATTTGAAATAAAAAGTTAAATTTCCCTTATATAAATGAGAAAATAATCTTTTTCTTACAATTTCAATTTAGTTGAAAGCATGGAGTGTGTCTTCCACAAGACCTACAAAACAAAACCTATCATTTTACCATTTATAATAATCTCTTTTGCATAGCATGTGAAATAATAATATTAAAATATGTTGATATAGTTATTTGGGATATGACTATAAAATATACTCATAACATAGTGGTATCATTTTGCAACATTTAATAATTTTTAGCATAGGGCATAAAAGGGATATATTAAAATATACTTCATATAAGTATATTATATACTTAAACATAGTATAGAAGTTATTTATTATTTTAATACAGTTATATGTTAAAATATGATAATTTAGAATATACTATAATATATATTATGTTATATATATATAATTTCATATATATAATATAGTATATAGACAATTTTTAGATAATAACAAATTTAAAAAAAAGGGAGAAAAAAAGTTTGTTTATGTAATATTTTTAAAACTTATAAAAAAAATAGAACATGGGGAGGGCCGAAGCCCTCACCCACACCTACACACCCACCTAGGGACAGACCCCACACCCACGCTGCCATGCCCCCACCTCCCATCCTGCATGCACATCTACGTAGAGCAGCTCCCACCGCTACCCCTAACCTACACCCCTATCCCCGGCCACAACCTCTCTCCCCACACCATCCTTCTTCTCCCTTTCCCACACACCTTTCACTTCCCCTCATACCCTGCTCCTCACGGACCATGCACCACTCCAACCGCTTCTCTAAAACTTCACCCACACGTCCTCAAACCCTGATTCCTTTTAAATCCACAGATTTTTTGTACATTACATTATATCTCAAAGATTTTTGTTTTCAATAACATATCTAGTAAATTATATATATATATATATATATATATATACACACACACACATATATACTTCTATATATTTATAAAATCATGAAGATGTGTCTCCCTAATGAAATAGAGAAATAAACTATTCATGTGGGTATAATGGAAATGCAAATATGAGAAGTTTTTGGTGTAGAAGACATACAAAAGGAATAACAATAAAACAATATCAAGATCCTTCTCATTGAAAGAGAGAAACCCCCCCATGGATCCTGTTTTTCCTTGAGCTCCTCCTAAATCTGTGCATGCAAATAACCACACAAAATAAATGAGGAGAGGAATAGAAAGGAAGAGGAAACATAGAGAAATTTAGGGCAACTTTAGGGTAAATTTGAAATCAAGGGTCAAGATTAGATTTGATCCAAGGGCCCAAAGTCAATCCTACATACTTTAAGTCATGGGCACTTTATGGGAATGGGAGATAAATTTAAGAGAGGGGCGTGGGCAAAACTAATAATAAAAAGGGGAAATCTAATTAAGTTATAAAGGGGTGTGGAATCTTATTTGTAACCCTAGTGAACTTAATGGAAATAAGTAATTAAATTTCCTTGGGTTAATGATTTATTGAACTCTGAGTAAATATATAAATTAACTTAAAATAATCTTGTAAGGGAATCGGTTAGGCAAACGTATTGTTATTAATTAGACTCTCTTCAAAATAAAAAGAAAATTTTAATACCCATTTTCTTTAGTGGCCTTTGTAGTATTTTTCTAGTGTCCTAGGCAGGGCATTACATTTGGTATCAGAGCAGAGGTTCACACATGCGGACGCTCTGAGTAATTATTAAACTAGTCGACTATATTTTAATAACATTAAAAATATAAATAAATAAATCAAATAATGGAAAAAAATTAAAAAAATCAATCGTTATAATTTAATAATATATTTTCTCACCTCGTTCATAGGATGACACCCATGAGGCAACGATTGGTTAGGGGTTTGGGACGTAGTTTTCCTATGCCCGAACTGCAGGCACCTGAATTCGGGCCTCAAATCTTAGAGGCTCTTCAGCAGTTGATCAGTGTTGTGTAGCAGTGCCTTCCACCACCACAGGAGGTGAGAGAGGAGGAGATACCGTTAAGAGATGAGGAGCCAATAGGTGAGGACATGCACTCAGAGCTACTAGAGCATGATACCCCGAGGCGGGAGAGGTCGCATAGCCCTTCCGTTCATCGCGAGAGGGTGGCCTCTTACCTTCGGAGCCGTTCTCACAGTCTTGAGGGACCATTTGGGGATAGGTGACCCCGCTCATCTATTGGACTGCATCGTCAGGATCGGGATATAAGCAATGTGATTAGAGACCTTCTTCGCTTGCAGCCTCCTACATACGCTGGCTCTACAGATGGCTTTGGAGCTGAGACATGGCTCCTTAGCCTGGATAGTTGCTTTGGATTGCACTCTTATGAGAGCAATGTCAAATCCAGGTTTGCCATACACCTCCTCTGAGATGCAATAGGCATTTGGTGGAGGAATGAGGAGTGGAAGCTCCATATGACTCGAGAGACAGTGACTTGGGAGTTGTTTGAGGAGCGATTCAGGGCTCACTATATGTCAGAGCATTTCATGCAGAAGAGGATTGATGAGTTTCACGACTTACGATAGGGACCTAGCATAGTAGCATAGTATGAGAGCAGGTTCCTGGATCTTCTACAGTACGTGGACTACCTGCAAGACAAAAAATTACAAGTAAATAGGTTTATTCGAGGGCTGAATGCAAATATAGCAGGAGCAGTTATGATGCTATCTCCTCCCACACTTGAGAAGGCCTACTTAGTTGAGGAGAACATGGCCAAGGTACAAGAGCACCGAGATAGAAACAAGAGCAAGTTTCAGGATAGGATGCAGGCCTTTTAGAGTTAGATGTCACGGGGGACAACATTACCCCCTAGAGGAGGATTCTGGCCTCCACCAGCAGCTACGAGGGCTTCGCCGCATCCACAACAGCAGACATAACACCATAGCCACCAGCAACATAGGGCTAGACAGACCCAAAGCTTACAAAGAGGTGGCACTAGAGGAGGTTTTGGTGGAGCTAGGGATAGGAGACATGGTACTCAGTAGGTGCAGCTAGCTCGCACACAATAGTTTGCTAGGGTTGGACTGGCAGGATCAATTCACCAGAGTACAGGAGGGACCACATCTCAGAGGGGTACAGGAGGATTTTTTATTTATGGGTCTCTTGATCACTATGTGCGTATGTGCCTGCACAAACCCACTACCATAGATATGTAGAGAGCTCCTAGATCTGAGCAGACAGTGGGTGATGTGGGACGCGCCCATCGTGTGTATGTAGTGATTGACAACCGCCAGGCCAAGCATCAGGCCAATGTTATTGAGATGATAGGTACTATCAGGATTATTTATGTTTCAATACTTTTTGATTCAGGTGCTTCAAAATTCTTTTATATCTCCTACTGTAGTGGACCAGTGTGGGCTAGTGGTGGCTAGGGAACTAGATAGTTGGTAGGTTGAGTTGGCCTCTGAGGCCAAACTTGCCATGGACTCGTATGTGGAGAGTTGCATACTTGATTTAGGAGTCTTCTCCACTACTCTTGACCTACGAGTTATTCCTCTAGGATCCTATCAGGTAGTTTTGGGTATGGATTGGCTTGAGGCTCATCGGGCTAAGGTAGATTGTAGGAATAAGGTCATTGAGTGCCAGGATGATCTTGGGAGTGCAGTTGTGATATCAAGGATGTAGAGACCTATCTCCTTGCGTATGATCTTGGCTAAGAAACTCAAGTGGAGCATGTATAAAGGTTGTCAGTTGTTTGCTATAACCATTAGTGATCGGTCAGAGAGCACCCCAGAGCATTCACCCTTAAATGATCATGTAGTTTTGAGGGAGTATGCAGATCTGTGTTTCCATGTGAGCTTCCAGCGTTACCACCCCGCAGAGAGGTGGATTTCACCATTGATTTAGTGCCAGGATCCGCACCAGTTTCTAGGGCACCCTATCGGATGATGACTCCAGAGCTTCATGAGCTCAAGATTTAGTTAGAGGAGTTGTTGGAGAAGGGTCTCATTTGTCCTAGTGTATCTCCTTGGGGAGCGCCTGTCATATTTGTGAATAAGAAGGACGGTTCTCTCAGACTTTGTGTAGACTTCAGGCATCTTAATAAAGTCACAATAAAGAACCATTACCCACTCCCTAGGATTGATGACTTATTTGACCAAATGCGGGGAGCTAGAGTGTTCTCCTAAATAGATCTCAAGTCAGGGTATCATCAGTTGTGCATTTCAGATGCAGACATTCATAAGACAACTTTTCGCACACGTTATGGGCATTATGAGTTCACAGTTGTCCCATTTGGTTTGACTAATGCCCCAGCTATCTTCATGAGCCTCATGAATAGAGTATTCAGAACCTTTCTGGATCAATTTGTCTTAGTATACCTAGATGATATATTGATATATTCTCATTCCGAGGAGGAACACAAGGAGCATTTGAGATAGGTACTACAGGTTTTGAGAGAGCAGAAGTTGTATGGGAACTTGGAAAAATGCAGCTTCTTTCAGACAGAGATTTAGTACTTGGGTCACATCCTATTAGGAGAGGGTATCTCAGTAGATCCCTCTAAGATTCAGGCTATTATGGATTGGCCAACACCCACATCAGTCACTAAGGTGAGAAGTTTTATGGGCTTAACAGGTTACTACTACAGGTTTGTTCAGGATTTCTCCAGGATTGCTCACCCTATTACTTCTCTTCAGAGAAAACAGAAGAAGTTTGATTGGTCAGAAAAGTGTGAGCAGGCCTTCCAGTTGCTTAAGGAAAGGTTAACCATGGTGCCCATCTTAGCAGTTCCAGACCTGACAGAGGATTTTGTTGTTTGCATTGATTCATCACTAGAGGGTTTGGGAGCCATTCTTATGCAGGAGCGTCGGGTGATTGCCTTTGAGTCGCGTAAGCTCAAAGACTCTGAGCTTAACTATCCTACCCATGATTTAGAGCTTGCAACAGTCGTGCATGCGTTGTGTGTTGGCATAATTTCCTTTTGGGTAGACCTTTCATTTTGAGGACTGACCACCGTAGTTTATAGCATATCTTCTCACAGCCGAAACTCAACGCTCGATAACGACGTTGGATGGAGTTCCTATGTGAGTACGACATGGAAGTGCAGTACATCAAAGGAAAGGAAAATGTCATTGCAGATGCACGTAGTAGGCGACAACATGTGCTTGCATCTTTGACCCTGCAGTCAGATTTGAGAAGTAGAATTCTTGAACATCTTCAAGAGGAAAGGTTTTATGAGGGAGCTAGATAGATGTTGGAGTCACAGGGTTCACTAGAGGGTAGATATTCAGGGTGCATTTTAGAGACAGATGGTTTACTTCGGTTTCATAGGTGCATATATGTGCCTAAGTCAGGTGATCTGTGTAGCTTCATCCTCTTAGAGGCTCATCGAGCTCGTTATGCGGCACATCCAGGAGTGAAGAAAATGCAAGCTGATCTGAGGGAGTTATATTTTTGGCCAGGTCTTCGACGAGACATAACAGATTTTGTTGCACGATGCCTTGAGTGTCAGAGGGTCAAGGCAGAGCATTCTCATCCTGCAGGACTCTTACATCCTCATGATATTCCTGAGTGGAAATGGGATGTGATCTCCATGGATTTCATAGTAGGACTCCCTATGTCTTCTTACCATCATGATGCCATTATGCTCACTGTGGATAAGTTGACCAAGGTTGCGCATTTCTCACCAACCAAAGTCACCTATAATGCATAAGCCATCGCCAAAGTATTTATGGATGACATTGTTAGATTGCATGGGATTCCGAAGACCATCATCAATGACAAGGACACCATTTACACTTCAGTTTTCTGGACTTCCTTTCAGGTCGCTCTGGGTACTCAGATTAATTTCAGCTCAGCATATCATCCAGAGACAGATGGACAGACAGAGAGGGTAAATCAGGTACTGGAGGACATGTTGAGGATGTATGTGACGGACTAGCAAAAGAAGTGGGAAGATTACCTTCATTTAGTTGAGTTTGCATACAACAACAAACTATCAATAGTTCCATTGGTATGGCTACTTACCAGGATTTTTATGGACGACCTTGCAAGACACCTCTGAGTTGGGACACACTAGATGACAGGATTATTCTTGGACCGGCTTACCTACAGGACTTAGAGAAGCAGGATATTGTCATTAGATAGTGTCTTGATTAGGCTAGAGCATGCCAAAAGGCATATGCAGACACCAAGAGGATTGATTGTTACTTTACAGTGGGTGATAAAGTCTTCTTAAGAGTTCATCCTCATAAGAGCCCAATCTGCTATGGAAAGGGTTCTAAGATATCACCTCAATTTTTTGGGCCTTTTGATATTTTATAGGTCATCAGTCTAGTTGCCTATCAGCTAGCTTTGCCACCATTCCTTACACGGGCCCGCGATGTATTTCATGTTTCTGTACTACTTAGATATATACCGGATGTTTCTCATGTTCTGGATTGGTTGAAATTATAGGTAGAGGATGGAGGGAAGTGGAGACTAGATCCTGTACACATACTGGAGCACCAGAGGATGGCCCTTCATGGTTGAGACTTGGGCCAGGTCAGAGTGCAGTGGGACAAATATGATGAGACAACAACTACCTGGGAGGATACTACACCATTGAGGGCAAGATATCCCCATCTCTTTCAGTGACTTCCAAGAGGAAGTCTAATTCTAGGAGAGGGGGATATAGTGCCCACATTTTTATAGCTTCAGTTATTTGTATTTCATGTTACTCATAGACATGTTTTGGCAGGGATTTCATATATTTTGGACATTATATTAGGATAATTGACCTTATTAGACATGTATGGAGATTTAGGCGTATAACACCAATTTATCTTGATTACTATGTTGTCACCTTATATTATGATGTCATGAATACTAATTGGTATGATGTTCTTTTGGACCATAATTATATTAATGGATACTTAGTTAGTTACATGTTTAGATTCTATGGATGTATGTCACTTTATCGTTATGTCTAACTCATGGTGGATTGTATATAATTATGCATGTTGTCACATTTTTGATTCCAGAATGATGATATGCTAGCATAGAATTCATTGATTTCTTATTGAGTAGTTGTTTCACATTTTATCAGACATGTGCATTTAATGTGTGCAGTGAGTGTGCAGGTGATGGGTCATAGGAGAACATGGGATTCAGGCCAGCTACACAATTTTGCACAAGCATTCCATGGGGCTAAGTCCTAACCATGTTTATTGTATGAGGCTTTACTATTATATTTCATTATCTTGGGCACCACGAGTGACCTTCATTTGTAATGTATTATGTCATGTAATATTAATCTTGTTTAGGGTGTTTAGTTACCTTGTAATCTTGATTTGGGGACTTAATGGTTCCCACTTGCATTAAGTTTTGAGTTTGGATAATGATGTATTTAATTAAAGGGGATTAGGGTCGCATATGAGCCCTTGGGTGGGCCCCACATGCTCTACACTTGTGCCCAATTGTGTTAAACCCGAAATTAGGCTATTTTAGGCATTTTAAGTGACCCCTTTTAAGCTTGGGAGTTCACTTAGCATGAAAATGGGCCCTTGGGCCATACCTAATAGGCAGGGGGGCTTAATTACAAGGCATAGAGGGAGTTTCCTCCCATTTGTCCTCACTTTGGTCACATCCATGTAAGGTGGATGCGTATGTGTGTTTTTTTAAAAGTTGCACAAGTTTGTTTTGTTGTTCAATTTGAATAATTTGGGAGAAGAGGGTTAAAAGTTATTTTAGCCTCTCTCTTTTATTTTGAGAATATTTGACCTTAAGGGAAATGAAGGGTGACACATGTCAACCCCTCATTTGTGAGGATTTTTGTTGGCTCCTCTTTAAATTCTCCCTCATGGTGAAAGAAGAGAACTTTTATTTTTTAGAGCTTTTGCTTGGAGGCTTGTGGATTTTGGAGCTAGAGCTTGCTTGGATAAAGAAGTGGAAAAGTTAGAGTGTTGGAAATATTTTTGAGGTAGGATCCTTGAGCACATTTTTTTGTTTTATTTCATGTTAGATATTAGTCTTGTTTGTTTAAATTCTAAGTTTTATTATTATAGTTATAATTCAAAGACCTTTGACCCTAGTTCTAATATTTATTTGGGAATCGATTAGGGTAAGGTATTTTGCCTTGATTTTGGACCTATTAGGGATGAGGATGATTGAATTCAACTATGTTAATGAAATGGGTAAAGTTGTTATTCCTCTGATTGTTTACATTCATGTTCAAAACATTTTGTTTCTTAGTTTGGTCAGTAACACCATTTGTTATAACACAACGATTTCGATTGAGGAACTTAGGTCCTTGATTAATGTTCAAAACATTTTTATAGTTAGGTTTGTTCTAAGTGGGAGTGATTGATTTCCCATTTGGACCATAATTCTTACGTCCTTTATCTATCATAGCTTGGTCAATACAAAGGGATCTTTCTAAGACTTCTTTGTATCTCATAAGGGGGAAATTTTGGACTTCTTCCTTGGTTTCACAGTTAAGGGAATGAAGAAATAAATCACAAAGCTCCATTTGGTCCATGTTGGGAGTACTAACAGAAAAATAGAGGACCTTTTGCCACCTCTAAATGAAATGGCTAGTGGACTCGTTATGATATTGTTTGATATGAAGGAATTATCTAATCCATGTTCTCAACAACTTGTTCATGTTGAAATCCTTAATGAAATTGGATACGAGTTTTTTGAATGAGTGGATGGAGGCTTTCAGTATTTATTACTACCAATAAAAACAATCCCTTCTACAGTTTTAGGGAATATCTTTGTAATGACGGCATTCCAAGGGATTAGTTCTACGAAGGCTATGGCATATGCCTTTATATGGGTGTTTGGATCTCCTTGTCCGTTGAACTTTGGGAGGTCTACAAATGGTCATGGGAGTGTGACACCTCATATAGTTAAATATAGAGGTTCCTTGAGGTATTCAAAATATATCCCCACTAGATATGATTCAACCATTGACAATCCTTGAAGGGGAAGAAAGGTTGGAACTAGATTCTGATCTGGCACAGGGTATGCATTAGGCTAGGAATAAGAAACCCCTTATGGCTACATGTAGGGACCAGAGAAAGAGTACATATCAACTGGAGGGTATTTTGAATACATGTGCATATAAGGAGGAACTATACTAGGGTATGGGATTGTAGGTATGAAACTAGGGAATGTTGTATTCCCTAAAGGAATGGAATTTAAGAACGTAATTTTTTTTGGTCATTGTGTCGGATACATATATGAATAATTAGGGCCCACACCTAGTGTGTCTGATTAAGTAATAAGGTATCTTGGGTTAGAAACACCTAAGTAAGTCTGATACATTTTTTTTACAAGAACTCGTAGAAGGCATGTAAACTTGATTTTTCATGTGATTAGAAGTATTGTTAGGGCCTACAGATAGTATAGGTTGCAGGGCTTGATCAATCTATAGTTCCTTGATCCTACCTACTAATGATGAGATCACATCGCTAGATGAAGGTGTTGTATTTTTCTTAGGTGTGTGCCGAGCCTTGTTGGGTTACAAAGGAATGTGCTATCTTATTAGAAATTGATCTTTTATATAGCACCCATCTTTATATGTGCTTTTTATTATGAGAGGAAGGGTAGTAACATTGCTATCAAGAATAATATCACTATATCCTCGCATCTTATCCAAGGATTGGTATATAGCATAATGATGCTCACTGATTCAGGTGAGTCATGCTAGGAACTCATCATATTTTGGTAGGTAAGAAGAGAAAGAATTATCCTACATGTTGATTTGGAGCCTTGATAAGACTTGTAGATTGAAACCTTGTTCTCTTGGGAATTTCATGTTATTAGAGTTGGAGAACTCTGGTTGTGAACCATGGTTGGGTTTGTCTATCTCCTCAAACCTAAATAAAGAACCAGTATTAAACCCTTGAGGAGGGAGCATATGAGGAGATCTAAAATATTATGTGAGTAATTAGTAACCCACCCTGACAAAGACGATGATTATTACATACCCATCTGATGGTAATAGGATTCAATACCTAAAATGGGTTTGTCGTATTCTTGACCTAACATATTTAGGGGGTTGTATAAACACCAGTAGAATAATAGGAGACAAGAAGGATGGATGAAAGAAAGGAAAGAAAGACGATACAAAAAGAAACTAGTCCTACATGTTAGGTTCATCAATTTTGTATGCCTAAGGTCTTGACAAGACACCCAAAATGGAATAGATAAATGGCTACCGAATGGATAAATAGTGTTGGGCCTTGGAATATTTTCTAAGAACCAAAGGGTGCATGCGTGCACAGGACCAGTAGGGAGAATGGATTGCAAGGAGAAGGACATGAGATAAAGAGGTTTAAGAAGGGTTTAGGAGAAACCAAGATGCGTGCATGGAAGGTAGAGCCTTGGGTTCAAAGAACTTAGCCATATTTGTCATTTTAGAGGCACTTGAGGAAAAACGTGACCTGATTAGGTGTGCTGAATGGATAAGGTGCCAACCTAGAACCTTATAGGTCAAGAAAAGTATATTCCACACAGGAATATTCCAAGAAGACATCATTGCAGAGAGTGGAAGGTTGTAAAATGATAACCATTCACCATTGGAGGACCACATTGACACTTAGAATGTGATATGATTAGGAGGGAAGGCATGGTGGTGACTGTTGATCCTATAAAAAGAGATTCTCAGAAGCAAGGAAAACACATTGAGATAGAGAGAAGGCAGAATAAGAACATACACAAGTTCTAAGTAATAGAGGATTGCAATAGTGCTTGGGTTTATATAACTTAGTGCTAAGGTTTCTAAAGGATGTAATAGGCCTCTGTATGGCACTAGGATCTATAAAAAGGGTTGAAAAATAAATTAATGTGTGATTAGTTAGATGCTCCTTTTATCTTATTAACTAAAATGATTGTATTTCTCATTCTACAAATCATCCTCCATCAATGGAAAAACCTTCTCATAATGCTCACAAAAAGGATGGTCTCAACACCTACACATGCCTTGGGTGAGAAACCAATGCATGTTGGGTGATAAGTCATTGCGTTTGGGGTTAGAAAGTTATATTGAGGGTAGATAAAAATGACTACATCTTTGTTCTGTTGTTGGGACCTCTTTTCTAAGCCACTGTGAGAATGATGTGTGATGACAAAGTGCTTGACCTTAGACAGTGTCAAAGTATGGTTTAAGAGCATGGAAGATGAGTTTTCTCAGAAATTTAGTATTGGACCTAAGTATGATGCATGCAAATGGGTAGAAGAAAAATTGTATCATGAGTTATATGAAACCTTCTTTTTTTGCTTTCTAGTGGATTTGTATGAATGGATTTAAACATATGCATCTAGATCAAGCTGGTATTATAGATCTCATGTGTAGACCCAAGATGAATATTATAGGTTGTAGGATGTTGATCTTACTTGGACACGTGTTGTTGATCATTGGTGGGGAAGAGTTATTACCAATTATACCCTAGAATATGCTATTTCTACGTATTCTTGTGCAAAGGTTGTTGAGTTTGAGTTCGTAAGGCAGCCTAGAGGATCATTTTTTTGTGTTATTCCCTTAGCCGTAAAGATTTTGATCATGACATTGAGTCTACAAGAATTTCCTATGGCCGGTTAAATATTCTTCTAACCACTGGTTACAAAAGCTAGGGTGAAGAAATATGGTGGACCTTATGGCTGAAAAGGAGAGGGAAGAGATACGACTCAAGTATAATTAAGCTTGTGAAAGGGAGTTAGTTAGACAATGTGAAGTTGCAAGAGTGATCGATTTATAGAGGCATACATTGTGGGAAGGAATTGAGGTTCACGTGGAGGATGTGGAGCCTTATTATTACATGTTACCCCATCTTGCCAAGCATGGGAGAGAGACCCCTTCATCTTATGATGAAAGTTCATCACTTGGAGAAAGGAGAGTCCTTGACGCACATCTGAATCCACTTGGTAACCAACCCTTGATGCTCAGTTTTCCAAATCAAGAGATAAGTATTGCTAACCTAGTTGGTATTGGTAGGAGTGACTGATCTACACCTAGGAGATACAACTTTTCATTTGGCACATATATGACTGCATAATCATTCCCTTTGTTTGGAGGTATATTTTTTGGAATGGCGTTTAGGAAAAGTACAAGTTAAAAAAGCTTGGGTATCACATTTGGAAGTGGCACAGGACGCTCATTTGGTAGCAATTTAATATCATATAATTTTTCCATGCAGCTCAACATGATAGTAAGGACACTAGGCACAACCACTTTAGGGCCTTTACTAGCTATGAGAGGTGGATCTGGTGGAATAGGAGCTAGAGGACCTGATGGACCTAGTGGCTCTAGAGGAATTGGTGGATCAAGAGGAGTAGGTGTTGGTTTATCTAGTTGATCTGGTGGTAGAGGTAACACCGAAGGAAATCAAGGTTTTGGATCAAGTGAATGTGGGCCTCAACCACCTTAGCAAGTACGTTTTGAAATGTCTTTACATCTACCAAACTAGAAAGGTGTTGAGGATGTTGCAAAACATGTACACAAGTGTGAGCTGCTATGGTGTGTGAAGGGGATCACTACCCTAGATAGAAGGCAAGTAGGTTTGCAATGATGTTGGAAGGATGCACACATATTTTTTACTGGAAGTATGACCCCCATCAGATAGTAGTATATTACACCATACTATGAAATGCCTTTTTTGCTGAATTTCATATCCCTGAGTTTGAGTAGAAGAGCATTAGCATGCCTAAGGAGATTCAACAAGTTATTGTAGAGAGTATGTGGGAATATTACGTGTGTTTTAATACTCTCTTATCAAAATTTTCTTATGATATTCATCCTTTAAAACATGCTCAGTGTAACATCCTCATTTTAGACAATAGAACAAGTCAATTTTTTATTTTTTATTTTTTATTTTTTGATAAATGCATCCTGGTTCTAAATACATAATTTAGAACTCACAAATCAAATAACCATTCATATAATAGATAACCATATGCAGCTGTAATGACTTGGAGTACCTCCGATCTATTCATTTCATGACTCGGTAATCTACCGATCTATTCATGAGTAATAAGAGTTGGCGTTATTATTTAACACTTCACTCCTGTGGTTCTCTTCCCTATTCTGGGATTCAGAATGCTCTGTCCAAGGAACCTAACTGAATAATTGTTACTATTATTCATCGCCATCTCATCCCTTAGACTAGGTGAATTAGGACAACGCAATCAGCAGCTTGTGATACTTTGGCCAAAGATTTGAAACATACTGCTTATGTCTCGTATTCCTTAACGACATACTCGTCAATCTAGAATACGTCCTTCACCCCATTCTCATGTTATGTAGAATGTCTTATACCGACTTCTGTCAGTCCCTTTTATCCAGTTAATCACTCGGGAATGGATTAGTAAGGTAACCACGTTATATGGATGCTCCCGAAGACTAGGGATAAGATGACATACTAGGTCAATCCTAATTAAACCAGTGTGTCAAGATACCCCGAGTCTCCTAGGCAGCCATATAATGTGACCACATAGCTAATCGGTCCAAAAGTAACTTGTACGAGATCAAAGTGTAAATCTTAGTGATCAATGCAAGGGGTGTCGTCATAAGTCACCCATATTGTTGTAACTTCGAGAAGATCCTAATCTTCTCGGAGGTACAACCCTACAGTTAACTTGTGCTGTCAACCTTTAAATTCACCTCGAAAAGATACACTTATTAATATGCGTTACACACATTGAGTTTAATTACATTAAAGACGTTTCCCCTAAGGTTAGCCTTTCCCAATCCCTGGAATTCCTCATCCTAGGATGACCTTTCTCAATAAAACCCATTACTCAGAGGAGTTATCAAGGTCAAGGTCTCATCGAGGAGTTCTTAGAATATACATGATTCTAAAACAACAGAATTGAACAATAAACTCATAACCTTCACATGAGATTGCCATCTGAATCCCATTAGATTTATATCAGTTCTCCTAACTGAATTTATATCATACTTACTAGTATAAAGATATAAATGATTAAGAATCCAATTTAATGTTGTCCTGTCATACTCAGGACTAGGGATTAGTAATTTAATCCAGCTTGATTAGCATTCTTCTTAGGTTCATTTTATCCCTATCTTTTAGAAAGATAATGATTTAAATTTCAATTTAGCTTTCGATAGAACAAATTAGAACTACTAAGCACTCATAAGAATTCAATCACATTTTCATATATGCTTTCATTGACAATCACAAAAGCATCCAAATTACACAAAGATAACATTGCCACTCTGGTATATAAACCGAAGAAGGTCAACTAACAGAATTAAGAATACAACACATAAGTAACAAATACTTATTTCCATTCCTTTCAGAATTATACAATTACATTTTATGCAAGCAGCATACTTGATACAACGCTTAATGGAAAAAGAACATATTTCCTCATATCTAGAACATTTAGAAAATCAAGTTGTAATTCATTATGAATCAAATTAAACAATCTGATCATCCTGTCAGATCTGCATGCTTTTACCACTTACGGCAACCATCTGCAAAAATAGTCAACATGAGTCAGTTCGATGAACTGAGCATGATAAGCACTAACTTTTAAAACAATTGCAATCTGTCAATTGTTTTCATTAAACACCCTGTTTAAGTGATATAAAATCATCAATGAAGTAAGCATGATTCAAACCAAACATTAGGAATATATCATGTCTATAACGTGTAATAATAATTTTCGTTACAGAGTAGTCCTATATGCTCCTCAATTATTTCATCGAAAATATTAGGGATCAAGAAGAACAAAAGTATCCTAAGCAATTATTCATCATAAATCCAAGATGAACAAACATCAGACAATCATTATATTCAACTTAAATGAGGAATATCATATCAATCCTGATACTGTCATTATGTAAAAACAATTACAGATGTTAGCTGGACAATTATTTCATCTTAATATTTACAACAGAAGAGAAATAAACAAATTGAACATGATGCCCTCTGAACTAGCTCATAACTATACCTTCTGTCCAAAAGCAAGGCATTCACTTAATACACATGCAAGTAATTCAGTTGAGTCCATAAACAACACACTATTTTGTTAAAACTTACAATTAAGCAACTACATTACAGTAGTTCCCATGCTGAACAACATGTTCATTTTACCAGACAGACTCAGAATGACCTTTCGCAAGAAGCGACGGACAAGAAGATAAACACAGCCATTACCTGCTTAGGTACAGTCAACAACTCTAACATTCAATCAACAAAAGAATGGATAACAATGCGAAGAAAACGTATCACGTCTTCAATTCCAATAACAAACTACAGCCCGTTCAAGCCTTTCTTACTATGTAGGGTTTTTAGACCCAAGGTCGAGTTCAAAAGGGGTCTCCTTTATTTTCGCAGTCGACAAGAGGCTTGGAAACATTAAGCCATGACATTTACTTATAACTAAGCAAAGAGGTTTTTGAACGAAAACCACGCACCATGTACAGTCACATAAATCGGGAGTGAAATCAGAATGGAAACAAAACATGGGATAACGAAGTCACTTCTGGACGCAATCAGAACTAAAAGTATGGTGTTTACAACCTACTTTATAGAAGCCATAATTCATGATGCCAAGATATTAAAGAAAGCCAACAAAGCCAAGAACATTTCCTGTTCAAACTCGGGCTTATACATACAACAGTGACATGTATACCATTCGAGGATTGAAAACAAAGTCCATCAACAGTATTCACAGTTTAGCTTCCCGGAAGCCGACATACCAGATATATTCCAAACCCACGGAGCCCAACAACAGTATAAGATAAAAATAATCAACATGATTCTATCAATGCCAACTATGGTAAGCATTCAAAAATCAAGTGTAAGCAAATCAAATACCGATTTCATAACAAGGAATTCAACTGAGCCTCGTCAAAATTCTCGAACAAGCTTACACAGAAGAACGTAAATGCATACCTAGGGAGTCTGTACCCAAATTTATTACAAATAACTAAGGTCGTATGACCTGTTACTTCTACAAGACTTCCACGAAGTTTAAATTATCAATATTCAGAGAAGTATCTATTTCCTCAACAGTGGATCATAATATACGATTCATTCAGAGGACTCCAAGATTCGTTTCAATATAATAATCATATGTATATATATCAACACTATTAATGGGTTGAATCCCCATAACCTCCACGCAAGGGGAAAAACAACTCCAGCAAGATCGTAAAAGAATTCTGTAACACAGAGAATCTCCTTTCACAATAACTATAAAATTTTATAACGAAACCCAACTAGAATCCTTTATCACCACTAGATAACAGCCACGACAGAGCTTATAAAAGAAGAAAGGTCAATTAAATGAACAATCAAACAATGTCCATCAGTATCCCTTCCGACAGTTTCCATAACAAAATTCAACGACCAAAATCAACAAACATAATAATGGCCTATACCCATCACAGGGATAATTTATGGGCTCACGCCGAACAGGCCGAACCTTCATACATTTCATATATTTCGCATATTTAAGCCAGAGTGCAAACATAGAGAAATAAGGCCACAGTTCGAATTTAATAAACACCCATCAAGGGATAAACGAAAAATTGAACCAGTAAGAAGATACAGTACCAAAAATCACACAAGACCACCATAGAAAATCATCTATTTCCATAAACCATTTGAACAGAGTTGTTCTAATGAAATCACTTGAAAGATAGCAAGATTTTTAAAGGTTAGGGCCTAACATGCCTGGATTTTTGCTCAAATTTCCGAAGCAGACCACTGGAAGAGCTCAGACTTCCTTTTCCTTTTCCAAGTTAGAGTGACCAACAAAAATTTTCTATCTCCAAGACATATATATTCCTAACGTTTGGTTTGAATCATGCTTACTTGATTCATGATTTTATATCACTTAAACAGGGTGTTTAATGAAAACAATTGACGGATTGCAATTGTTTTAAAAGTTAGTGCTTATCATGCTCAGTTCATCGAACTGACTCATGTTGACTATTTTTGCAGATGGTTGCCGTAAGTGGTAAAAGCATGCAGATCTGACAGGATGATCAGATTGTTTAATTTGATTTATAATGAATTACAGCTTGATTTTCTAAATGTTCTATATGAGGAAAGATGTTCTTTTTCCATTAAGCGTTGTTTCAAGTATGCTGCTTGCATAAAATGTAATTGTATAATTCTGAAAGGAATGGAAATAAGTATTTGTTACTTATGTGTTGTATTCTTAATTCTGTTAGTTGACCTTCTTCGGTTTATATACCAGAGTGGCAATGTTATCTTTGTGTAATTTGGATGCTTTTGTGATTATCAATGAAAGCATATATGAAAATGTGATTGAATTCTTATGAGTGCTTAGTAGTTCTAATTTGTTCTATCGAAAGCTAAATTGAAATTTAAATCATTATCTTTCTAAAAGATAGGGATAAAATGAACCTAAGTAGAACGGTAATCAAGCTAGATTAAATTACTAATCCCTAGTCCTGAGTATGACAGGACAACATTAAATTGGATTCTTAATCATTTATATCTTTATACTAGTAAGTATGATATAAATTCAGTTAGGAGAACTGATATAAATCTAATGGGATTCAGATGGCAATCTCATGTGAAGGTTATGAGTTTATTGTTCAATTCTGTTGTTTTAGAATCATGTATATTCTAAGAACTCCTCGATGAGACCTTGACCTTGATAACTCCTCTGAGTAATGGGTTTTATTGAGAAAGGTCATCCTAGGATGAGGAATTCCAGGGATTGGGAAAGGCTAACCTTAGGGGAAACGTCTTTAATGTAATTAAACTCAATGTGCGTAACGCATATTAATAAGTGGATCTTTTCGAGGTGGATTTAAAGGTTGACGGCACAAGTTAACTGCAGGGTTGTACCTCTGAGAAGATTAGGATCTTCTTGAAGTTACAACAATGCGGGTGACTTATGACGACACCCCTTGCATTGATCGCTAAGATTTACACTTTGATCTCGTACAAGTTACTTTTGGACCACTTAGCTATGTGGTCACATTATATGGCTACCTAGGAGACTCGAGGTATCTTGACACACTGGTTTAATTAGGATTGACCCAGTATGTCATCTTATCCCTAGTCTTTGGGAGCATCCATATAACGTGGTTACCTTACTAATCCGTTCCCGAGTGATTAACTGGATAAAAGGGACTGACAGAAGTCGGTATAAGACATTCTACATAACATGAGAATGGGGTGAAGGACGTATTCCAGATTGACGAGTGTGCCGTTAAGGAATATGAGACATAAGCAATATGTTTCAAATCTTTGGCCAAAGTATCGCAAGCTGCTGATTGCGTTGTCCTAATTCACCTAGTCTAAGGGATGAGATGCCAATGAATAATAGTAACAATTATTCAGTTAGGTTCCTTGGACAAAGCATTCTGAATCCCAGAATAGGGAAGAGAACCACAGGAGTGAAGTGTTAAATAATAACGCCAACTCTTATTACTCATGAATAGATCGGTAGATTACCGAGTCATGAAATGAATAGATCGGAGGTACTTTGAGTCATTACAGCTGCATATGGTTATCTATTATATGAATGGTTATTTGATTTGTGAGTTCTAAATTATGTATTTAGAACCAGGATGCATTTATAAAATAAAAAATAAAAAAAATTGACTTGTTCTATTGTCTAAAATGAGTAGAAGAGCATTAGCATGCCTAAGGAGATTCAACAAGTTATGGTAGAGAGTATGTGGGAATATTACGTGTGTTTTAATACTCTCTTATCAAAATTTTCTTATGATATTCATGCTTCAAAACATGCTCAGTGGTTTATGGGAGGGTTGATAACACCTTTTAGGAGGGAACTTTCACACAAGACTTTCACAAACCTGTACGAGGTCTTAGAGGCTACCCTGTACACTAAGGTTATTAGAATCATGGATACTAGTGTTAGCCGTTTTTGTTAAGATCATATTTGCTTTGATGGTAAAGCAGTTGGAAAAGCTATCTGTAAACTTGACGCATGAGACTTTTAGTGGCCTATGGTGCATATATTTTGAGGTGGAGGGACATACAAAGGACAATTGTCCTTGGAGAATGGTAGGTGCCATGACAGTGAACTATGAGATTTTCCACAGAGATCATGATACAAGTAGATGTCCACTATTTTGTTGCACGATCCATAAGAATGTGTCTTGTTATTATAATATTTTCACCACTACTACTCATGACACCAAGTATTATAGATTTATTGACCAAATACATGATGACATTTATATTGGTGTGCACTTAACCAGCCTTGCAAAAAATCCAAAGGATTATGGTAATAATTATGAAGGGCTCGTGGAAGGAGGGGTGGGTGGAAGAGGTTTAAGAGGAGGATTTTTTGGTTGTGGAAACTACGGAGGATGGAGAAGTGATTTTCCATGTGGAACTTGTTACAACTGTGGATATACTTAGAACTATAAGCACGAATGCTCTGATCTTTTGTAATTTTCTTTGTGCGGAAGGGAGAAAAAGTATGAGGAGTTCCCAAATCTATTTGAACATATGATCCATCAATACTAGAAGGAAAAAGGTGCCAGAATGGTAAGCATAAAGAAGGCCAACTCATGATGGATGCCAAGGGTGGTGCGCGAGTCAAAACTAGAGCATGTAATGGTGACAACCCAAGCTAAAGTTGTGCACACTAGGGAGACACCAAGGAAGAAGCCACTGGTTACAAGTTAATAGGTGGTGTATGGTGAGTATCCAAACCCTACTCATTAGAAATAGGTGTATCAAGATACCATGGATATAATTTGAAGCCTACAAAGAGAAACCTATTGCCTGAAGGAGGCTCCATAGAAGGATCTAGATTAGGTTAGGGAAGAATGCAAAATGCTCAGGTAGAAGAATAAAATTCATTTATTATGGTAATGGTTACGGGAAAAAGTACCCTACGCTAGAGCAGAGCAAGAGAGGAAGGTTGTGCATGCTAACCTTCCTCCCCATAGCCTCTACTATGATAAGGAGATTACCTTGAATGTTGTTGTGGATGGGTGGCTTCTGAGTAATATTCTAATTGACACAGGTACGAAAGTCAATGTTCTCACTCTAGATTCCTGGCTTCAAATGGGAAGGCCCCCATTACAACCATCCTTGAATGTGTTGTATATGGCTAACAGGACAAAGACAATGCCAATTAGTGTCTTGAAGGATGATGTTGTCACTATCCAAGGGGTGAATTTCACTAGGGATTTCAAGGTCTTGGTGCTAGCCAAGGTGGACAACTTTCCAGTGTTACTTGGGCACCTCTAGTGTTATAAGAACAATAGAGACCTATGGGTCAATAAAGGGTACATAAGCTTTGAGAACAAGGAGGAACGGGTAATCATCCCCTTGACTAATGGGAAGTCAACACCCTATACCAACCCCTAAAACAAATAATTTCTTGACAAGATCTATGTGCACTCTATCAATGACCTTGAGGTGATTAATCCTATGGAAGGAGATATTCATTTTGAAGACACTCAATCTATCAATGTTACAACTAGTGTGGCATGTGAAATTTGGGAACACGGAACATATAAGTTAATTGGGTGGAAATTGAGATTCTATGTTACACGAGTAATAAAAACATGCTTGGTCAAGTGCTTGGGATGAAAGAAGCTTCCAAGTTATTCTAAAGGAAACAAACCTGATATTTTCTTATGAGAAATGGAGACCCAATAGAAAAGTGAGATCGAAAGAAGAAGTATGCTCAACTATAAATTTTTCTCAGGACCAAAGTGCGTTGGTGGGAAACACATCGTGATAGCCTTCTAGACTGATGTGAAGTAAGAATTGTGTTCTTTGTTAGGTTTTCCTAGAGAAATGAACCCAATTTCATACAATACTATCATGGGAAGGAACCGGTCTTGTTTCACATCCAATCATGTGAAAAGAAGTGGATGGAAGGCACAGAAGCCTTGTCACCTTCTCTATGGGTACATAAGATTTACTCCACTTTACAATGTTGTGCATGCACATGGTATGTTCACTTAGAGGCACACTATCAAATAGGGAATTGGCAAGAATTGAAGGCTGACATCCTTCAATATTTTGAATATCATAGCACCAAGCCATCAATGGATAAGGCATTACTGGTTGTTAATTTCCTAACGATGGGAGACATTCTTATGGAAGAAGATAGAATATTGGAGCTATTGGGTGAACCTATTTTGGAAGCACACTTTGATGAGGAAGAATCAAAAGAGACATAAATTGAGCATGCATGCATGGAGAAGGAGAAGGGAAAAATGGTCTATGTGATATATGGTGAAGAGATGGAAAATTTGGATGCTAACCCTACTAAAGCTACACACAAAGTTATGGATAGTGCTAATAAGCAAGCACACGCTTACCATGAACCCCTCAAAATAAATAAAGTTAACATTGGCTCAAAAATGGAACCTAAGGAGGCTACCATTGCGTACTATTGGTCATAAAAGGAGGTTTCAAATATCATTGATCTATTGCGTGAGTTTCAGGACTTATTTCCACGTGGATACCATGAGTTTAAAGGCATCCAACACTCCTTGGGGGAAATGAAAATAAAGTTAAATTCAGGTGTGTACCCTATTTAGAAGAGACCTTACTAAATGAATCCAAATTTTTGTGTTCGGGTCAAGGAGGAGATAGACAAAATGATCACATCACGCATCATTGAAGTTGTGTAGGAATTAGATTGGGTAATCCCCATGGTCATCAACATTAAGAAGGATGGAAGGATAAGGATTTGTGTTGACTATAGGGACTTAAAAATGCGGTATGTGTAATTAATCCTTTTCCAACCCCTTTTACCGAGGAAGCCCTGGAATGAGTGGCTAAGCACAAAATCTATTCCTTCACGAATGGATTCTTAGGATACCATGAAGTTGGAATTGCTAAGGAAGACCAAGAAAAGACAAATTTTTCCACTGAATGGGGAATTGTTTCCTACATGGTCATGCCATTTGGAATGAATAATGTGCCTGTTGTGTTTTTGCGCATAGTGGTCCAGGAATTTTAGAATTTTATCCATATGTTCCTTCATGTCTACCTTGATGATTGGATGGTGTATGGACTAGTGAAATGCCATTGTGAAAATTTAAATTTGATGTTTGAAAGATGTCGGTAGTTACACATATCCCTCAACATCAATAAATGTCTCTTCGTTACTCCATTTGGAACCTTGTTGGGGCACATCATATGTAAGATAGGTTTTCTGGTGGATCCTGCCAAATTTATTGTGGGATTGGGGGAACCTACTAGATAGAGTACAGCACGTGGATTCTTTGGGCATACATGGTACTACCATAAATTTATTAAGGGGTATGCCAATATCACCACGTCATTGGAGAAGTTACTAAAACACAAAAGTGCATTTCACTAGGGAGAGGCACAACAAACAAAGTTTGATACATCGAAGAATAGGCTTATCACTGCACCCATATTACACTTTCCCTCTTGGGATAAGCCATTCCATGTACATTTCGAATGCTTCAGGAGTGGAAATTGGGGAAATCTTAGCACAACTTGGAGAAGGGATTGTTGACCACCCCTTTTGTTTTGCTAGCAAGAAGTTGACACCAACAAAGTAGAACTATACTACTATTAAGCACAAAGTAGTATCAATGATCTACACACTTCTCAAATTCAGGTAGTATCTATTGGCATCATCCTTCATATTATACATAGACCACATGGTATTAAATTACTTGGTGAACAAGCCCATTTTAATTGGATGCATATGTTAGTGGGTCCTATTATTCCAAACGTTTGAGTTTACAGTTGTTGTGAAACAAGGAAAGAGTAACTCAGGGCATGACCATTTTTCAAGGATTAACTCAGGGGATAATGTCCATAGCATTGAGGATATAATGCTAGATGCACAACTATTTAGGTTACGGAACGTGCCCTCTAATTTGGATGATATTGTTTTGTTTCTCAAAACAGGTGTGGTGCTAGAAGGAATGACGACTCTGGAAATAAAGTAGTTAGCCATACAATCTGATCCCTACATGTTAATTAGTGGGGACTTATATAAGCTAGGTCATGATGAAATTTTGGGTTGGCGTGTGTTGGAACATGAGAATGTTACAATCATGGAGGAAGCACATGGTGGGATTGTAGGAAGGCACTATGCATGGAATGCCACCATGTGAAAGATTATACTAGCATGGATTTTGTGGGAAAGAATCTACCAGGATTACATCAAGTTTTGTAAGGCCTGTGACCATTTCCAATACCTTGAAAAACTAGGAATAAGGGATGAGATACCCTTGAGGCCTATAGCTAGTGCATAACCATTTGAGAAGCAGACCATTGATTTGTAGGACCGATTTCACGTGTCATGCGAAGGACTGGTTTGCACTATATCATCACTTACACTAACTAATTAACAAGATGGGTAGAGGAAGCACCTACAAAGGATTGCATAGTGGTAACAACAACTAGTTTTTTATGGGAAACTATAATTAGAAGATATGGATGTCTTCTGAGCTTAACAAGTGATAGGAGTACCCATTTCTTGAATGATATAGTCAGAATCATGTTGACATAATTCATGATAGCCCACCATAAGAGTACCCCATATCACCCACAAGCTAATGGAACTACTGAGGCATTTAAAAAAATTCTAAGTCACAAGCTGATAAAGACTTATGATGTGGGAAGACATGATTAGTATGAAAAAGTCTCATCTATACTATGGGCATATCAAAATACCTACAAGAAATTAAACAAGGCCACACCATTCCAATTGATGTTTAGTGTGGAAGTTATGTTACTAGTATAATTCATGCTATCATCCCTACATATTGTACACATAGGAGGATTAGTTGATGAACAAGAACTACATGAGTGCATGGAGAAGTTAATGCATTTAGATGAAAATCGATCACTTGCTAGGTGGAGTCAAAAGACTAAAAAGGTGTGATAAAAAGCATGACATGATTTCCATATTAAAAACAAACAATTTGAGGTTGGGAAGATGGTCTTCATGTATGACTCCAAATTTTTACGCCATCCTAGGAAATTGAAAGTCCATTGGTTAGGGCTATATATCATCTCATTGATTCAGGTGCATGCCAGTTACAAGAATTGGATGGGACAAGATTACCATGCCATTTTAATGGGATTAGACTAAAGACCTACTATAAATAACACTTCTGTGTAATCATAAATAAGGTAATAACTCCATTTAGTCTAGGATTTCCTTTAATGAATTTTCCTTTGTGTATTTCCCCTTCATGTTGCTTGTTCTGTTTATTTTTGTTGTTGTGTGCGCGTTGTGCGCTGGTAGCCACTTATTATTATTATTTTAAAATTATGCATAGAGGACCACACATCCATTTTAGTGTGGGATGGAGTAATGCAACAAGTAATAGAAGCTGTTAGTGGAAGTTATGTTTCAATAACCCATATTAAAGAATCAAAAGCATGAAGTTTAGAAGAGCGTGTGTAGAAAAGGTTGACATAAGAAGTTTAGTGGCAGGAGAGATTTACAAATACTACATACAAGTATGAAAAGCACAGGAACAACATGAGGTATGTGATGTCAAAAATTAGGGTAAGAACAGAAGAAGTTACTTCAGCACTATGAGCGCGTGTGTAAGGATCTTCAGTTAGTAAATATTTTTTGTGCCAGAAGGTTTTACAAGATTTTCATGCAGGATTGGGCACAGGGGTAAAAGCACTGAAGGTTGGGTTATGAGGAAAAATATGCCTTTATTTTGAAGGTACAATAGTAGGTGGCATTACATTTATTGTAAAAAAGAAGAAAAAACTATAAGTAAGATATCACGATACATTATTGTTACATTGCATTTGTGATATCGAAGATCTCTTATGAACTAGGGAATCCTTGAGAAAATTTGTGCTATTGAATTTTGTGAAGATTTGAATGCATAGCGAGTTTGATTAACGAACCATGGTGGAAAAATAGTACATGGGCATGAGGGAAAGGGTTTTTTGAGTTTTTGAAACACACAAGTGGAGACGTTATCTTATGGAAGGAAGGGTTTTTCTAGGTTAGGGTTCCATGGCTTGGGCACATGATTGAAGGGATTTTAACTTAAGAGTAGAGCCACAGAGTTAAGAAAATCTAGGATCAGAAGGAATAAAATATTTTTTAAATAACTTGACAAGAGAAAATGACACCAAAGAAGCTATACACCATTTCATCAAAGAAGGGAAAGGGTAAAGAGAAACAAACTATTTACATGAGTTTCAATGAGGAATGGTACGTAGAAATGCAATACCCATATGGTGTATTGTTGGGAAAAGAATGGGTGTTTCACTTGATAAATATGACTGTAAGTGACTACAACCATCAAACGATCACCACAGAGAAAGAGATGGCATTGGAAATGGTTATACCTACAAACAAGAGAAAACTAGATGGAATTCCCATCTATGATGATGAAGTAAAGGAGAATATGGAGAAGGCCCGGTTATTGCAACTCTATTAGTTTCCCTATTTTGGAAAACTCGAGCGGTTTTACCAATGGTTAATGTCACGCATGCATGAAGACCATTTCTACTTTACAGGAGGAAGGATGAGGATAACTCCCCAACTGATCTCTAAATTTACTGGTATTACCTGTGAGGGAGATTCATTTGATGATTAATTGGATGATAAGGAGGCCATAAAGAAAAAATTAGATGCTTATGACTATAAGAAAGGGTCACAATACTTCAACATATCAGCAATTTTTGACCCTGTGATGAGGATGGCCGCGCACCTAGTATCGAAGTTGAATGGACAAGAGAGGTGGACATAGGTCAACAAGTCCTAGTTGAATGTTTTCTAAAAGATCTTAGAGGGGACCATCTATAACCTCTGAGCTTTCATAGTAGAAGATATCATTAATTCCTTGTGTGATAGAGAAAAGATAATGTTTGGTAATGTCCTCCTTACCATTGTCTTTTTAGATATTGGAGTTCCCGATGGGCTAGAAAAAATTGTATGGGAATACCCAGATGAGAACCCCTCCCCTGCAAAAATATTTGAGAAGTATAATTGTGAAAAAATGATTGCAACCCATAAGGTGCACCTATAGAAATGGTATAAGTGAATGCGTGATGTGTTCAGGGATGAGTGGAGAATACTTGAGAAATTTCTAGCTCTAGTGCAAGGAGAAGATGAGTTGGGAAGTATACCAACATTTCTCTATTGGTAGGTTCACTTTGGCTAATAACACCAAGAGCCCATGGTTGTAAATTATCTTTCTCCTTCACTGTGTAATACTTCCAAGCCGGGGTCAACCACTACAATGAGGGAAAAAGGCTGAGGTTCAATCTCACCATTGTGGACCAAGACTACCATGAGCTGTGCAGGGACTCTGATATACCCAGAGAATCGCACCTACGTTGAGAATTATGTCTCCCATGAAGTACACATGATGAAGCTAGTGACCTTTCTTATTGCTGGAAGAACTGCAGCAGGGGTATACTTGTGCATAAGGCCAAAATATGAGAAGGGGTGCCTATTTGGAAAATGATGTCTCAATCCCAAAAGACCCTACCATAAAAAAAAAATTTTGCACAAAGGAAGAGGGAGAGAGAGGAGATTCTTGAGAAAAAGGCACCAAGTATGTAGATAGCATAATCTATAGGCACACAGGAGTTGAGTGCAAATCCAAACACTCATGCATGGAGAAAGAAGTCTCCCGCAAAGGAAAAATAAAAAACACCTAAAGAGGAGGTGCTAGAGAAAGAAAATTCCCCTGAAAAATAAGAATCACCAACAAGGAAGGATTTTCCTAAAAAATAAGAGAAGGAATTCTCTCTTGTACTAGAATCATCAATTAGGAACATGAAAAAGGTAGCAAAAAAAGGAGGACTCAAAATAAACGGAGAGCTTGGATGCTTACAAGGGCAAAAAGGACAATGACGAGCGTGAAGAGGCTCAATACCATCTTTTGTATGATATTACATGACTCTGAGGAAGGGAATGAAGATAAAGATGAGGAAAAATGAGACGGTCATGACAAGGGGGAAAGTAAGGAAGTGAACACCAAGGATAAAAGGACCCCAAGCCTCATCAAGGTGTAGATAGAGGATGCCATGGAAAGGGAGCTAGTGGGTATCATAAAGGAATTGGTGGAGTAGGAGGTGTAGTTTAGCACTGATGAAGTGCTTAAGGAGATGGAGAGTGAAATCATAGAGAAGGAATATGGAAGCATGGGTGGGGATCTATCGTGCACACATTTTACATACCCAAGTACAACAATAAAATAACAGGTAATTTTTTTTTGACTTACATTGCTCACTACACACAACACAACAACGACTCCAAGTACATAAACTCGACTCGCATACGAAAATTACATAATTCATCGACTCATATAGACATAAGAAAGCAACATAGGCATGTCAATGCCACACCTTTCCCAATGAATGGTTACTAGTAATGACCCAAACACAAGGAAAAATGAATTCAGAAATGGTGAACCCACAACAAATCATTTATTTGATTATATTTTAGTTACGATTAACATTTCAAGAACATTATTGTGCATAGATAAATTTCTCATTTTTCCACCTACAGATTCTTATGTTCATTTCCGTGGTTAAGATACCATTCGACCCTTTTTAGGTTAGCTTCTTATTCTTTAAAAAAAATTTCCATAACTTGCAGTGTAGTTCAAAAGCGTACAAAATACTTAATTATCTTGTTCTTATGTGAAGAATATTCTTCTCGAACATATATTCAATATCTACCTTTCTATTCTTATAACTCGAGTGGATGTGACTTGGTGTCCATATAGTGATATTAGGATTTAACAGAGATTTAATTGCAAGATTGCTTTTTACCACAAAACATTCTTCGATCACGAAAAAGTTATTTTCCTACCATAGTTATTATATCTTTTGTTTTCTCGTAGTTTGATCACAACAATGCAATACATATTCTTTGAAACACATAAACATATTTAATTGAGTTATAAGGTCCCCAAGAGTGGAAGTATCCCTAACCTCAATTCTTGTTTTTACTCTTATATGTTTTATTTTTCTACATCACACTATGGCCTTATTTTTAGCATTACCTTGTACAAGGAGTTACGAAGTGTTTTTCTAACCTCTTGAAGACATGAATGATTAGAAGTCTTGAAGCTACACACGAACCCTAAGTTAACATCAAAATCAACGGAGGTTTTGATCAATTCCCAACTTCACCTAAGGGTCTACCCCTCAACTATAAATGCGTTTTAAGCAAGAGGACATATTTATGTTAAACCAATTCAAGAAAGGACCAAGGTGTTATGTTGAGAGAAACCAAGGTAACACATTTGGCTGAGCGGAGCTAAGGGGTTCACTAATAAGAGTTTAAGACCTGAATCAACTAAGTCACAACCTCCATCCATGTCGTCTGGATCCAACAGGTTTTTCACTCGATGAAGAACTTTAATTTTAAATCTTTCTTTAGATGACAAGGTAGTCTACTAGGCTACGAAGGAGGAGTTATCTCTACACACTCCAAGAAAATTTGGATTGTGTCACTCCTATCAGATGGGTTTAAGACAAAGTCACTAAACATACTGACTAAGATGATAAGCCCATTCTTGAGCTTTGATTTTCCTAAATTAGGATGTTCCATAGAGAGAAAATATTAAGTTCATCCTACGGATTTCAATGTCTTCTACAGTAAGGAGTATTGCACATGAAAAACAAGTCATGTCTTGATGTTGAACAAGGGTAGAATGTTTCGGTTTAATTCTCTTTATTACATTTATAAAGTATGAATGCACAAGATGACTCATTAATCATTTATTGATCACTAACTATGCACTACACAATATTATTTCAAATTCATTTACCTCATATAAATATCAAACCATTTTACTATGTGTACTATGAATCAAAATTGAACCTAAGATTAAATTGCACATTTCCTAGATGTCCTTGAAATCAACATCTCATATGTATCAAAAAATTATCAAATATAATAGTCTGTAACATGAGACAACATTATACATTTATTCATTTAACAATGAACTATATAAATTACAATGACAAATAAATGAATTACACATCACCTTTTTTTTGTCATTCTTTCATCCTACAAAATCACATGAGCATGATCTGTAATAATTCCTTGGCATGGCATCCACCCTAATCAATCAAAATTATCATTTTTTAGTTTCCCATTTACATATGATAATAATTACAATTTGCAATAAAAAAAGGCTTAGAGGCATGTATTCATTACATTTCAATTTTACTTCATTTTGTAACCCAAGAGAGAGAAAGAGAAGGGAACAGAGAGAAAACATCATTTATCAAAAAGTTCTATATCACACAACAAGTTCCACTATAGAGTTTTAAATAGTTATTTACATTTGTCCAAAGTTTCCACAGTGGTTTGAAAATCCAACGAGGGTCCCATAGCTTTTTATTTTTACATTTTCTTACTAACAACAAAAATGTTCAAAACGGGCTCGGAGGCTAAGAAACCACTTCCAAAAGTTATTTGCCGATGAGAATGCACACCAAAATTAGCTTTCTACATGTCCCCAGATATACCAAGAGTTCATAGCAACTGATGGAATTGGGAAAAAGCAAACGGTTTACGTTTATCGGCTAGTTTTCCGGGGCCACTGGTCGTAGTTGGCCCAGTGTAAAATGAACAAAAGTTAGCTCGAAGGATTAGAAAACCACATCCAAAACTAATGTTCAATGGATGAGAATGCAATGATACACTTCCTACAAGTTCCCCTATATAAGGATAATTCATTAGATTTGACGGAACTGAGAACTAGAAAACTATTTTCAAATGGCGATAAATTTTCTGGAGAAACAAGTCAAAATCGGTCCAGTTTGACCTCGTCAAACTGCGACTGGACACCTACAAAATGGATTTTCCAAACTATCCAAAAAAATGATTTTCCCTAAAATGAATGTTCCATGCATTTTCTAGTATAAACACTAGAGGTTTGCAAAGATGGGAAATAATTTCTCTATCCAGGTTTCAAATGCCGGTTCAAAACGAAAGCCAACTTTCTATATTTAACAACTTTCTACTGCTGTAAACCAGTGTAGCAAGGCTCCTATAAGATCATTAAAAAGATAACATATGTTCATTCGGGGTAAATATAGAGGTCAAGTTGACCCATCACACAATAAGGTACACGAATGAAGCTTAACATCTCGTCTTCAGAGTTACGAAGGGTACTTAATGAGTCTCCGAAAAATGTAAAAATTAACTATTTAAATCAGGTGATGATCAACATTATTACTAGAAATTCAATTTTGTCTGGTCAATTAAACAATGTTGTAGTAATCCATTTGGGTAGGAAGTTTTCTACATCACCTCAGAATGAGGATGGAAGTTCATTTTTTAATGCAAATGGGTTATTTTGACTTCGTGAGTTCTGACACAACATTTCATTGTTTTTGCAACAAGTTCAAATAAACATTTAATGGTATTAAAATCCTAATATTTTAAAATTCTATTAAGTTACAAAAGAGAACTAAAACTCCAGAATTATGAGAGGTAAGGGAAGATGAACCATGCCTGGAAGGAACAGAGTCAGTCAAACTCGCAGGCTTCAGTTCAACATTTCGCTTGGACACTTCATCAACCAGTTCACAAGCCTCGATCTAACCTCCACAACGTCACACAAACTTCCCAATCACTTGAATTTCTCCAACATAATACATTTCCCATTATTTTCTCACAATTTTCTAGGGCCTGTACAAGGCTCCATTCTCACACACGGGCTGAGAGAATGTTGACAACAGATAATAGGCTCTACACCTAAGAGTGTAGTTGCTTGAAAGTTTCTAAAGACTTTTGAACAAATCCATTATGTGCATATCCTACAATCATGGCATTCCATGAGACAACATTTCTTTGAGGTATTCTATCGAATAGTTCACAATATTTTTCAACAAATCCATTTTATGCATATCCTACAAATCATGGCACTCCATGAGATCACATTTCTTTGAGGCATTCTATCAAAAAGATACATGCCAAGTGCATGCATTCACATTTTAGTGCTAAAATAAAATCATACAATTCTAATACCATCCACTACTAATCACAAATTAAATCTAAATCTCACAGCATTAGTGTGCGGCCAACAACGAATTTTAACAAAAGAAGCTTCCACATTTTATACTGTTGATAAAAAAAATCTACTTTTAATCATCGTTGTCCATGAAACTACATTTGTAAGGGGAATTTTTAAAGAAGCTTGGAATTTTTATAAGTTGTCTATGTTTTTTGCATAGCTAACCAAGAGAACACATCTCCTTGAGGAATTTTTTGTGCACAGCCATTGTTTTGTTCATCCTTGGATGTATCAAACTCCATTGGGCATGAGCTGGGCACCCAAACATGATTAAAAACTTTTAGTTTGAACCCAACAACATTGCATTCCATTAAACTGCTTCTAATTGCTTCCACATTACATACAAAACTGTCGGCGCCCTTAGTAAAATGGATCTGTGTAAAAACAATGACCATATAATCTGTGAAACCACGTTTCTTTTAGGTGTTTTCCTTTACCATGTGCATTTTCAACTGCCACAATAGCCAAACCCTCCTCCATGCCCTCTTCATGTCTAGAGGTGCGCCAAAAACTGGTCTAAAGCTTCCTTCCCATGGTAGAGACGACTGTTCTCTTCATTCCATAAAAAGACAAAAAAAAAACATAAGGATCCCCCTTTGCCCTAATCTACCCCAAAAATCACAGGGTTTTTTTTTTCTTAAATTTTAAGTCTTTTATTTTATTTATTTATTTATTATTAATTTTTGTTTTAACTAAAAAAACATAAAAACCCTAACTAATTTTTTTTGGAGCTTTTCACCCTAGCCTCCAATTAGTTTTATTTTGTTTTATATTTATTCTATATGTATTTTTATATAATTGAGTGATTGTGTAAGTTTATGCATTTTCCATACATTCGCTCATTTGGTCTATATGGAATCATATTTATTTTTTAAATTTCTTTTTTACAAAAATATTTAATACTCGACATTTCCTCTATTTTTTTTTTTTTATAAAGTTTAAAATTCGTGAGATTGGGTTCTGGATTGACTCGACCGGAGTCATCTTTGAGATTGACTAGGTAAGATTGAAACCAAACACTAGTGATAACACTTCTGTGGTCCAAGGTTCTCGAGGTCCGGGGCACAAAGAAAAATATGGCATAAAAATTTTTGAAATGGTCACGAAGCCAAAAGATGGCCCTCGGAAATCTTTCTGACTAAGTGTGGCAGGCAAGGACAGTACAATCACGAACAATAAATATACCAACTCGTTACCACAACAACGAAAATGACAACAAGAAAAAGGGGGGCACTACAAGATCCCAACCTCACGATAATATTTCCTAATGTAGCGCACACAGGAGGAAAAGGTTTGGTAGCAGTGTAGGAGCAAGGAATGGGTTATATCAATGATCCAAATAAGCTATTATGTGCATGCTTCCAAAGTGTCATTCCTAGAAACCAACTCCTTGCATTGTCTTCATTTGAAGAAGAGGGTGAATACCCTCTGATAAGAAAGATTTTATCTTGGGATTTTAAGTCCCATGTTGATGAGCCAGAATTTCAATTCAATCGAGAGGCACTAATGAAAATACTAGAGTGTAAGGGAGTAAACCCTCCAGTGAATTCTCAATTGTTATTTGATGAACAAATCTGTAACACACTCAATATGGTGTTGGTGGAGGTTTTCATGAAACTCTTTGGGAGGAATGATAGAGTAAGGTTCCTGGAGGAAGAACTGGAGAAGAAGAACAAAGAAATCATTGAGAAAAGTAAGAATTTGAAGCAAGAGGAGTTGATCACTGCATAATCAAGGATCAAATTAAGGGAGGAGAAGGTGAAGGTCTGTGAGGTTTACAACAAGATATAAATTATTACAGAAACTATAATTTTGAAACACCCAGACTTGGCTCATCCTAAGAAAAAATATGAGTCAACCTCGTAATGCTTGAAAGACTTAACATGCATCCTCACCATGGAAAGGTGGCTACTTACATTGGAGTTGGCATGAGAGGCATTAGCGCGCTAGAAGGAGGCATAGAAAATGAAGATTGGGGAAATAGTTACCCAATAACTAAGATCTTTGTTACTGTAAAGACTACCATGTAGATGGCTAAAGTTGTATATGATAACTGTGTTAAAAGAGACATGGTAACAAGCATACTAGTTGCTAAACATGAGGCAGATCTAAAATAATTCCAAGAGAATAATAAGGGAAGTAGGTCAGAGTAGGATAAAATCCTAGCTGAGGTTGAGAATAATATGGAAGATATTGAAACCTTATGAGGTTTGATTAAGAATCGACTTAATGAGTTATATCCCTAGATCACCCACAAAATGGACATGCTAGAAGACCTGAGCAAGAATTTAGAAGGAATTGTAGATATGTTGCATGCTAAGGGTGACAAATTGAACTTTTAGGAGGTGAACGCTCTAGTAGGTGACCTACTTCAGTAGGCACATGGTGAATTGGATGCCTTGGAGAAGATTGAGGCAACAGTAAGGAAGGATTTCCCACTCACATTGTAGTAGTAGTAATTTCTTAGATTCTTTCATTCTTCCATTCTTCCATTCTTTCATTCTTCATTCAATTTTTTCAGGTCCCTCTATTCTTTATTCTTTTAAGAAGTAATATATTTCCGAGGAAAAATAACAAGATTAGTGTGGGGTGATGTTGGTCCTTGGAATATTGTCTAAGCACCAAAGGGAATGCATGCACATATGATTAGTAAGAAAAATGGCGCATAGGGAGAATCCTGAATGAAAAAGAGCTTTAAGAAGGGTTTAGGGGAAACTGGGACACACACGTAGAAGGTGGAGCCTTGGGTTTAAAGGAATTAACCATATTTGGCATTATGGAGGAACTTGAGGAGAAACGTGACTCTACTAGGCATTTTGAGTAGATAAGGTGCTAGCCTAGAACCTTGGAGGTTAAGAAAATTATTTTCCATGTAGGGATATTTTGAGAAAACATCATTGTAGAAAGTGGAGGGTTGCAAAAGGATAAGCATTCACCATTGGTGGACCACATTGAAACTTGGAATGTGATATGCTTAGGATGGAAGGCATGGTGGTGGGTGGTGATCATATTAAAAGAGATTCTCATAAGCAAGGAAAACACACTGAGATAGAGACAAGATAGAAGAAGAACATATATAAGTTTGAGTAATAGATGGTTGCAGTAGTGCTAGGGTTTAGAGCACTTAGTGCTAAGGATTCTTAAGGATGTAATAGGACTATGTATGGCACTAGGGTCTGTAAAAAAGGTTGAAATGGGAGGGTATAGCTAGGATATCTCATCAGGGAAGATCTGTAGGGATTAATTATTGTTCATTTAACATGTATGGTCTGAGATGACCTCTTTTGATTGTAATATGGCTACTAGAACTATTTTGAATTAATATATATATATATATATATATATATATATATATATATATATATATATATATATATATATATAGGTTGAAATGGGAGGGTATAGCTAGGATATCTCATCAGGGAAGATCTGTAGGGATTAATTATTGTTCATTTAACATGTATGGTCTGAGATGACCTCTTTTGATTGTAATATGGCTACTAGAACTATTTTGAATTAATATATATATATATATATATATATATATATAAGGGTTTGTTCTGTATATCATGTTTAAGGGTGTAGACCCTCATGTTAAATGGCTATCATGGTTCATATATGATTTAGCATGTTTATTACTTTGTTTCTATAATGGATTAATGTGTGATCTTTTATATCTCCTTTTACCTTATTACCTAAAGTGAATGTGTTTCTCATAATGCTCATATAAAAGAGGGGCTCAACACCTGTACATGCCTTTGGTGAGTGCCCATGGCCCAGTGGGTGATAGGACAGTGTGCTTGGGGTTAGAAACTTATATTGAGGGTAGATAAAAATGACTACAAATAGGAACATATGGTATAAAATAAATGGGAAAAGATGAATACAAGGAAAATCAAGGAAAATAGATGTCTTTAAGCACCACAATGGGTGTTTTCTCATTAAGGGAAATAAATGTTTGTCTAACCTGTGTAGGTGAAATTGAATGATTAAGAATAATGGATACACAAATGTTTTGATCAATATCAGTTGGACCAAATAAATCTCAAATTGGTTGTGGAATAAGGGGGAATCATCCTTTGTCTTTCGTAAATTTCTCTCCAGAGAGGGTCATGAATATGAGACAAGAGATTGGGAAAGGAAAATTCTAATCTCTACTAGGATAGTTTTCCCAAAACTCATTAGTGTTATCTACCTCATTGTTTAGAAAAATCAGTTGTTGGATGATGCTAGCTAGGATGGGAGTGGTGTGGAAGATGAGTTTTCTAAGGCCCTAATCAATATCGGTCAATTGTATAACAATGTTCAGTTATGGTATGGTTGGGTCACAAACTCTTTGTCTTGGTTGTCTTTGGCCATGCATGGTCATGTGGGTATGAAACAAGTAATCTACAAAAATAAAAAAGGCATGCAAAGAAACCGAAAGGGGCTAAGGTTAAGTCTAGGTAACCTAAGCCACTAAGTAAATGTGAGAGCTTGTGTTAATTCCAATCAAATTAAATTTAAATTCCTATTATAAATAACTAATGTAAGGAAATTCAAATAAAACAAATTTGATTACTCTCATTTAATTTAATTAGTTCTACTTACAACTAATTTATTAAAGGAATGCAATTGATTAAATAAATAAATGTAAATAATCTAATATACTTGTTTTTGTATTTTCCATAAGCTTTTGAAAATGAAAGGAAATAAGAAAAATATATGAATCTAATTCCTTTAATATATTTTTTATGATTTTTTTGGTGTATGGAAACAAATAAACAAAAGCTAAAGAGAAATGGAAATAACTTCTAATTAAATAAAAACTAATACTATGCTAAAAGAAACAACATAAACAATGAAATAGTCTGATGTGGTTATTCCTCTGTTGCAGACTAGTTAGTTATAATCTAATTTAAATAGAGTTCTTTCCAATTTGTAACTATGGATTGTTTATTTCTTCTAATGCCTTTCCTCAAAGTCAAAAAAATAAATAAAGATTCTCAGAAAAAATTTCTTTCCTTTAAACTTCCCCTAGTGAAAACACTAAAATTCCACGTAAGCTATTTAATGTGAATAAATTCAATAGGATACACAGACACAAAATCTTCTTCAAACTTACTTCCCTTGTAGATCCACAAGGATAAGCAGGGAGGAAGCTTTCAAGAGAATATTTTCTCATATGCACTTCTAAATCTAACTAATGAATAAAAGGAAAGCTACAGGTAATTTGAAAATGAAGAAATGAAAATTTATGTGCACAAGAACTTCCTCCAAATCATTCCTAGGAAAATCCACAAGGATAACATAAGAAGAATTTATAAATGTAAGCTACTTATAGTGAATACTTGTTAATTATACCTTCTATAAAAAATCTATTTATTTGATAAATAAATGTAAATTCTACATATAAAATAAAGCCTTAGAGAAGTCAAATTACACCCCCAATGTGGAAATGTAGAACTGTGGTAGTATCCATAGGTAGTTATGCTCTTTTTGATCCCCTCACATTCTTTTTCAATGATGAATCCAAATATTCCAGGGAGCTGTGTTGGCTGGTATACATAAGAAGTTATGTAGGCAATGGAGTAGATTGGTTGCAAACTAGCTGGTCTCAAATATAGGAAAGGAAGTAACAAGGAAAAGGTCTAAGTTACATGTGTGCCTCTTGGATATATTCTGGCTGATTAACAATGTAATTAAATTCAATGGAATATAACTCATGCTTCAGGAAAAATATTGGTTTTTTATAGAAAGTTGGGAGGGAAGTGGTGTAGCTAACTTGGTAACCAAGAAGTTCCAAATCACCATAGGAAGAGGGAGTTAACTTACTAATAATAATAAGTAAATAATAAGAAGTTCATATGCATCTAACAAGTTTGGAATCATGGGAATTAGTTGAGAATCATGTGAGAAAATTACTTGGAAGTAAACAAAATGTGTACAAAACTACAAGTGTTAACTCTCGGATAGAAACACACAAAATCATCTGTCTATATAGACTGGTGGTTACGAAAATGAAAATATGGTTATGTAACCTCCACTCTAGGTAGACTTGTGATTTCCCAACCATTGTGGCACTTACGTAACTTAATGAAAACGCTAAGGAAAAAGAAGTGGAAAAGACTTGTGAAATCATGAAAATCTAAGGAATGGATAACTAAATCGAACTAAAGCATCTAGGAATGAAAAAAGAAATAGAAAAGGAATTGAACATCATTGTTTAATCTAGAAATGAAATTTATCATCATTGCAGATTTTACCATTTCAAAAATGTAGCACTGTGTAATTTTAGTTGCGTAGATTACCGTATCATACATGGGGTGAGAATGAACATCATTTCTAGGCGTTGTAAATATAACTACCTCATGGGTAAGTTATAATTCTTAGCTATGTAAATTTCATCAACACTTTAATGTGTAACCTAGTATTTGTGGGGTTTTTTGGGGGTATTTTTTCCTATGTATTATCTTGTTGAGGAACATAATTGAGGCAAGGGTATTCTAAGCTACAAAATACATGTGTATTAAGCTAATGTGACAAACACGTTAATGGCCCACAGATGACAGTGTTACCTAGGCATGTAGTCTTGGAATACCTCAAGTGACATGAAGGCCTTGTAAGATAAGGACATTTGATTACTCTAATTTTGTCATTTAGTATGTTGTAGAAACCCTAAAGCACTAATTAATGTAATAGATCATGTGAGCTCTCATTATGTTAATGGTCAAAGGAACTATGATGTATGGTTACCAATGATTGCAAATATTTCTTTAGAAGGATTTTGAATGCCTAAAATTTTATTGAATGTCTCACTTGTAACACGTGTGTAATTTTTGAGTTGCCTATGGAAAATAAAATGAATTTCATGAAAGGAATCACACTCCCTAGAGACAGGAATCTGTAAGATTATAATTAAGTAGAATATGAATTCATTTGTTTTGAAGGATGCCAATTTTTTTAACAAAGTAACTACATAAATGTAGTTAGAGAAAGGGTAAACAAGAATAAACTTTCTAATGATGGCTATGAAAAATCATATTCCCTTGAGTGGTGTAAAATCAACTAAAATGAATAATGTGATCATAAACTTAATGCAATATAGGATATTTGCAAAGTTGATAAAACAACCTATGAAATTGGGAAACCAACTCTAAGGCTTGAACACAAACTTTGTATGCATAAATGCGGATAAAAAATGATGATAATGAAATAATGAACATGAATCATTGATAATGGAATACCTTGGGTTGTTTCCAAGGTATGGTGAGTTCATAATATTGTACCTTATTTTTAATTGTAAAAGTTAATAGAAACATTGGGCATAAATGGGAATACATTAAACCAAAGATCTCTTAACAACTAGAATTTATGGTCGAAACATGTAATTAACCCATAACTATCGAGAATGAATCTTTAAAATAATGAATTATAAGTAAATTTAAATACGAGTTTTGTCACTTAAAATTGATGCCAAACCTATATAATGTCTACAAGGGTGAAATTTATCCTTCCATGTGTAACAGGATTTGTGAGAAAAACAATCCAATTTCAGAAAATGGATTGTGAATCACATCACGAATGATGTAAATTTATTAGATAGCTTACATGGGGTTGACATAACTTGAAGATGAAAAGAGTGTATACTGAATGTTCTAAATGTACTTTGTAAAGAACTCATATTAGGTCCACTCTTGACCTAATAAAATTCTTATGTCGTGAATAAAGCAACCCATGTCGTATAATAGTTAATGTGGACCAAATCAATTATTAAAGTGTAAATGAAATAAATAATTCTGACTCTTAATCCTTAAAAGTATGAACTTATCCTCTTTTTGTCTTACACTTGTCCCTATTTAGTAACAAAGGTATAATCCAAAACCAAGTAATCCTACGTTTAGAAACAAATACTAAGGATAAGATCAAGTAGTGTTGTGTGTACGTAAATACCCCTATTAACAAGCGAGTTAAACAAGTAATTGTAACAATGTATATGAACTATATTAAATTAAAAATACCTTAAGTTAAATGTCAAACTATATAAAGGAAATTTAGTAAAAAAAAAAAGAATTTATTTTCATATATCAAGTACTCTCCAACTATTAAGATTAATTATTGAAACATGGTTATAATAAATAAATGTTCATGAAAATGTTGTGTCGTGGGTAGTGTCATTCCTAAGTTCATATTATAGTTGGATGTTTCTTTGTCCTCTATCTCTTAGGTAATGTATTTATGATGTGCATCATGTCTTTCATGTGGATTATTTTTTCTTCTTGTTGGGCTGAGGTTTTATCATTGTTTATCATAGGAATAAAGTGTAGCTAGTGAAGGGAATATTAGGGGAAATGTGTGTGTTGTTTTGGAAAAAACAAGGGGATTCATGGCTAGCCATAGTGGAGGTATAAGAGAATTTTATGATGTAGAGAAATGAGGGTCTATCAAATTTGATGTGTTGTGTGTAATTTGGATGAATGAAAGGCTAGCGAGGATTCCTTCTTGGAGGGATAAGGGGTAGTTATAATGATTACCTCTCTGCTATGTAAGCATTTTGGGTAGGCTTGGTTATGTGTGTTGTTTTCCCTTGTGAAGCCAATCACTTATCATATTGTGATACATGTGGGTCCATATTGGTATAAATTTCTTGTTTGATGTTGAATTACCCAAATCATTCCTATGTGGTGTCATATATACAGAAATGTAAGTTAAAAAAAAATATTCTGGTATTTTATTGGTTTATTTGTGTGCTTGAATCAGTGGGTATTACATTTGGCATCAGAGTGGAGGTTCATGCTCTTGAACCTATGGGATAGCTTGGTGTTATGATGATTATGCATGGTGGTAGAGGAGATGGGAAGAGTAATGTGATTTATGTTGTGATATGATCAATGTTGTACTTATGATATTATGAATGCACATGTTGTGCATAAAACTTAGTTCAGATTTGTTATGATGTTGATGTGTTTTGTGTTGAGAATATTCACTTTACTTTTTATGAATTCAATGAGAATATCACATGTCATACAGCTCCTTATTGTGTAAAATTAATGTTATTATGTACTACGAAGTATTGTAGTGGTTAATTACTACCTGTTATGTATGACTACTAAAGTGTTATATGAAAAATTATTTCATAGTAAATAAGATTGTATCGTGATGTCGCTACATGTTTTGATGTATCATGTAGAATCACCATGTTGTATTGCAATTTTTTTATTTTATGATTTTAATCACTATGTTCATCATACATATTTTCCATGTGTTACGTGATGGATTCATGTCATGAACTAGTGGCATATGGTTATCGTGTGACCCCTATTCTATTGTACTTTAAATTTTGGTGCATTATATGGAAACGTGATGTATTGTAAACCATGAAAATAATGTTGTGTTATACCATGTAAATATACCATGTGTAAGATGTCATGGGTTATGTGTTTGAATCACCATTGTGTTATTAATGTATATATGGTTATGTTGTGAACCTTACACTAACTTACCCTAAGAGAAGAAGTTGGTAAAAAATTATATGTGTGGAGTGAGGAAATAAACACCTTCAACTAGTCACTTGAGCCGAGAATGAGAAAGGAAGTGGAGTCTTACATAGACTAAGAATCAACTATTGTTCATTTTGTATGCATGACACTTGCACAACGGGCACCATACATATTGTGTTTTGCGAACATCTTAGGATTAGTAGATGATGACCTCTACCTTTCTCTCTCTCCCTATATGGCTTTTATTTAGATGACCTATGTTTACCCAGTGTATAGCTGACTAGTCACTCTAGCCGAGAATGAGATAGGAAGTGGAGTATTAAAAATATTGAAAACCCACTTCTATTTCTTTGGTATGCATGACACTTACCCAATGCGAACCATGTATATTTTGTTTTGCGAACACCTTAGGCTCAGTATATGGTGACTTGTACCCTTTTCTATCTCCCTTTATGGATTTCATATAGATGACCTATGTGTGGTTACAAATATGTTGAGCCTTGTGGGAGTATGGATGGATGATACAGATAGAGATGACGGTAGTTATTAAATATTTTTTAAGTCGTACTCAATTCCAGATGAGATATGAGGTACTTGTGATGTTTAATTTTTTTATATATTTTATGAGTTGAGGCTCAATATCTTAGTGTTAGCAAATCGATGAGTACCCCTTTGGTGGCCGTATAAGGTCACATGGTGATTGTGATGTGATATTTATCTATATGTATTGTATTTATAAATTTGACTTTTATTTCTCTTCCTTTTTATGGAACCAATAAAGTATTCTATTTAACTTTTGGTTGAGTTATCATTTAGAATTTTGGGCATTTTATTTTATTTTTTCACTAATATGAGGATTTTCACACTGATTACAGCTAATTAGCTACTTATTTTACTTAATTGAAAGTTGAAATTATTATTTTAAGATTCAAAATATTTTCTCTCTTGGCCCAAATTGATTGAATTTGATGCCACATGGAAATTTTGCTTTTTTTTTTGCATGTTGGTTCTAATATTGTTATGTGTTGTAATAGGGACATGAGTTCACCAAGGATTGGTGGTACCTATGGGCCCACTTTTTTGTACGGGGGTACACCCTAAGGAGTTACATATAACTAGTGGGTTCTTGAACCACGGGTTATTATGTCACTTAGGTTAGTGGTGTCTAGACTATATGTGCCTAGGGCCATAAGGTGACTAGACTCTTTGGTGGAGTGAGAAGGAAAAATTTTCTTCATTTATTTGTTTGGGAGGTATATGGAATTTTTTAGGAGGCTTATGGAGATTCGGAGGTGTATGTATTTTCTATTATGATTTGTGAGTACTCATGTGAGTCTTTTTATGTTTTGTGATGTTGAGGATTGATGTTCCTCGTTAGTGGTATGATGTTTATTACATTTTTAAACCATGTAGTTTTAGTTATGGTTTTGAGTTATGTGAAACCTTTGTGTATTTTTGGGAATTCCTTGTGGTTATAGTATGTTTATGTTATGAGTACTATTATGTTCGGTCATGTGTGTGTCTTTAGTACTATGTTATGTGGGTTGCATGTGCTCTTTCCATAGTTGGGTTGAGTTATTGTGATGTTATACAGTCATTAAAGTATGTATCAATATATCTGGTGGACCATTCATGTTGTGTTTGGGCCTTGTGTGGCATCGGGATGTCAGTTTCTGATGTGCACCCATGAAAAAAATCAACTAAAATCATAAGAAATGAAATATTAAGAAATTGATATTAAGAAATGGTGCAAAGGAAAAGTCTAATTGAGTACTAAATTAAAAGAGCACCAATCTTCACAAAACATTAATAAATTGTCAAAAAAAATCCTTCTACCTTGTGGTCACGTCTTAGTGGCATATTTTTGTTCCTTGAGAAAAAAATTTCATTCTTTAATATCCTTTCTCACCCGTCCTTCTAGCTAACCATGGTGTTGTGTCACATTCAGGATGATGCTCTTATAAGGGGAGAGAAATGTAGTGCACATATCTCGTCGCACCATAATCATAAATTAATGACTTTTTGAATGCTTTTTATTAAAATTTGATTTTTTATAATAATAATAATAATAATGACCAAAAATTTACAAATGTTTTGCCTAACACCCGGTTTAGGGTCAACATCGAGTGTTTTTACGAGCCTTAGAGTAATCCTTTTTTATATAATAATAAAAATTTAAAATAACAAATGATATTAAAATTTAAAAATAATAATAAATAAATAAATATTAATGAAATGAAAAATTAATAATAATAAAAGAGAATAACATGATAAAATTTTATTTATATGATAAAAGGAAGGCTGAGACGTTGATTAATTTAGGATAAATGTGTTTGGTGAGGATTTTATGGTGGTCAGTTTAAGGGTGATGGAGTATTATCATGTGGGGAGGAGTTATGTGTGGCATATAGTAGGGAAGGAAGGGTAAAGTCATCCATTAAACTAATCATGGAGGATATCACATCCTAAAAGACCTTTTAGACCTATCATTTTCCTTACATAATAATACAAATAGTTTATTTGAGGTCCAGAAGCGTTAACCAAGGTGAAACCCAAGCTTACGTTGTAAATATAGGTGTAATTGGATAGTTATAGTGAGTTAAAATTTAGTTGCTAGTAAATTAGGGTTTTATACTCTCATAATTAAACAAATAGAATGTTCCAGCAAAAAATTTCTAAACAGAACTCTCACTAATATTCGTCTTAAAATCAGTACCATTGTGGGTTCAACCATCCCTACAAATGAAGATAAACCTATAACCCAATATTGCCTCATCTTACTATTTACAAATTTATTGATATGGAACTGTATCTGTATCTAAATCAAGTACTTTTTTCTCTGAGTGGAAAGAGGATATTCTTCCTACGATGTTTTTTTTCATATGCAAAAGAAGAAGAAGAATGAGGATTAGGAGGCACCGTAATGTCTAGATGTATTGATTTTGCTTCTTTTACAAACCTATGTTGCATGAATTATAACTTTTGAAGCACCTTTCTTAGGGTAGATGACTACCACTTCATTTTGTCAAGTCCAAGGTGTGATTTAATAAATAGAAATATTAAAATAAATATAACATTTACCAAACATTTAAATAAACATATCAAATGATTAGAGAACAAAAGACACCATTTTAACATGGAAACTCCCTGAAGGGGTAAAAAATCATGTAGTAAGAATTTTCATTTATTAGGGAAATATAATTACCGTCGAATAAACTCCAATCTCCTCACTTCTCTCCCTAGATTCACCTGCGGTGAATTTCAAAAATATGGCCCACAACCATATTTTAATAACCCCAAGGGTTATGAATATTAAGTGATGGGGTATACCCCCTGGTTTATAAAATAATTAGTTATTAACTAACTAATAAACATAATATAAAGTTTATATTAAATAATTAAGAATATAAACTATATTTTAAATAGTTTAATTATAAACTAAACATTATACACACTTAATATTATGTTCTAACACTCCACCTTAATATTAACATGGGAACCATATGCCAAACATTACCTATTTGTACAAGAGGATTTACAAATCTATAAGCCATTAGTGAAGGTATAGGTTATCATATCTTTATTGAAGGATTTATAACATATTCATCATGCTTAACTTATATTTTAACGCTTATTTCACTAAATTGGGACTTATTCTAGTCCCAACAACAAAAAATTATAGCAAATATTGGAGTCCAAAACTACTTGTTTTGGATTCCAAAATGTTAAATATTGGAATTATCTGGACTCCAAAATCACACATATTGGATTCTAGTATCACATATATTGGAATCTAAAATCACATTTAATGGAATCCAAAATCACATATATTGGAATCCAAAATCACATGTATTAGAATTTATTGCATTCCATATCCTATATATTGGAATACAAAATGTCAAATATCAGAATTTATTATACGGGCTAGCGTCCACTAGGAATTATCTACGCTTTGGACTAAACATAACATGTATATGTTTTATACAAGCTAGCAACCGCTAGGCATTATTTATGATTTTTTATGTACAAAACATGTTTATGTTTTGTAAGGGCTAGCAGCCACCATCCGTTATTTATGATATGTTATATACATAAAATGGTTATGTTTTAAATGGACTAGAGTCCGCTAAGATTTATTTATGATTTTTCATAGTGAAGATCCAAAACATAAGTTCGCTTGAATTCAGTTTTTGATCAAATATCATCCCAAACATCTTCTCTTGTCCTTCAATGGCTATAACAAAGGCCACAATATGGTGTTAAATTTGATGCCCATTTAGACATTTTTTAATCATTTTTATCCTTTAAATAGTTGCAAATATTTGAAATAACCGTCACATACAACTTGTATGTTTTAGATATGACCGTTAATTTTTATAGATTATTTGTATATTAATTATATTAAAAAATAATTAAGTATACATCGTATAATTTTATATTTATTTTATGAACAATTTTTAAAAAATACTATTTTACAAATTTTCAAGGGCAATTTTTTCTAATAATTCACCACAGAAGTTATTCAATCATAATCTCATCTTATAATTAGTTAAAATATAAATCCACCAAACTTATATTTTGACAATCTCATCATAATATAATAGAGTTACACAATACTTTCATAATAACATATGTATGTATATATTATTGACAATGTTAAGCAGTACCATCATAACAACATTCTGAAAAGATAAATAATTATTTAGCATTTTCTTGCTCCATGTATTTGATGTCCTCTACCAAATTCAATTCCTAAGACACTATTTGTGATATTTTTTTATACAAACTGGCCATCAACCATTTATATTTTCTACAATATTTGCGTCTACTTTTCATACCCACCATACAAAATTTATGAGGGTTTCCCTTTGCACCTAATGTAATACACAAAGTGTTTTTCGGAATGTATGAAAAATCATTTCTAATCCAAACCTTTTCTAGGTCTCTTATTGCTATTCCCTCGACTATATTGCAATGTTGATTTCCCGAAGTGAGTCTTGGATTCAATACGGTCGATATTTTTTTAATTTAAGCCCATTGATATCTTTCTAACATCAGTAGAAATGAAATTTTTGGACCAGAATCCTAGTTCACGGTATGGTGATAATAATTTCATAAATTTGTATAGGCCACCTCACAAGTTGACAACTTTCATACCAAACTTGAATGACATCTTCCTATTGTATGTTTTGTTTTTCCCATATAGCATGTCCTCCATATACAAAATAAGTAACTAACTCTTTTATGTGGAGGGAAGTAAACAATTTTTTTCATCATCTACATATCAATTACAATCAATTGAAATAAACAACATTTTATCTTACGACTAGCAGTTACCGATTGGGATTACAACTTGGATTACACCACCTTTACACAATACTAGATCCATTGATGTAAGAGATATTTCAAATAAAAAATCATCAATTCATAATCTATTTCTTCCCATTGAAATTGTGGGCATAATGTCTTTAAAATAAACATTAATCAATTCATAATCGATTTCATGTTGTTGAAAACTTAAATGGATAAACATAGTGTTTTCTAAGGTGATATGGTAAGTACAATTTCAATTATTCTCTTTCTTATAATTCAAATTTAGTGGTTGTTATACTATGCTTATAATCATCAAACCACCTTTTGGTAGAGAAAAATCCTTAGCAATTGATGAGGATTTATGACCACTAGGTTATGCCATCATTGGCCGAACTACACTTAGTTTGACAACCTTTAATGAGGCTAGCCAAGTGCTACTTTAAATACATACGAGATGGATCAAGTTATATGTAGTTCTGTTTATGATGATGTTAAAGCCAAAATAATGTTAATTCAATGTAAGTAGTCACTATGCAGTAGTCAATCACTAAAACATTATAGATAGTATGCAGTTTTAAATCAATGAGATATTGATGAATGTAAGGTTTTTTAGTCAAACCATTTCTGCATTGAACGTGGATGCATAGAGTCTACTAAGCTCTATATAGTTCATTTTACATTTTTATCATAGCTTATAAATGGATTTCCTTAAACTTTTTCTTCAAACATAAGCCAAACATATGAACTAATGTCTATTAGTTATTGTTTCCTATAAATTTTTGAGCCTTATACATCATTTTTTTGTAAAATACACATGGATATCATATCATTTCCTATAAATTTGTGGGTATTATTGGTTGTCTACATAATAATTTATTTTCTTATAAATTTTTGGGGCTTATTAGTGGTTTTTTTGTAAATTGACATGATTAACATACCTGGATTTGATGGTGTATTCATGGCCAATGTACCCATATCCCCCACATATTTCATCTGAACTGTAAAAAAATAACTTTGTTAAAAATTTAAAAACCATGGAAATTCAAAACAGAGCTCATTAAACATATTTATAAAATGATTTAAATTAAATCATTAGGCTGAATTGGTTGTGTAGCATCACAGTGAAATGATTGTGCATTAGCTTTTATAGATTTATGGTTGTCTGCATGAACAATAATTGTATAAGTAGCATATTTAGGTTAAAATCCATTAAAAAAATCACTTTTTCAAGTTATTTTTGAAGATGAAATTTTCTTCATATGATAATAGTAATGTTTCAGAAACATCGCTTGACTATGTGTCTCAACAATAACAACAATAGATAGTTTGGAATCCACCAATGCATGGAGTGGGACACTGCCACCATAAAGCATTGGTACTAGATAATTTATAGAACAACATCGAGTGAATATCTCAGCCCATAACTCATACGATCTTTCACAAAGAAAGGGATGGATTTTTCCTTGTAGGAAAAATTTGGTTGTAGTTACCAATTTTCGTGGTTGTTTCTCCATCCAATCCATAGTGACCTATTCTCTATAATCATCATTATCGTTGCGGCTATGCACACAAGATATTTTGTACATAAGACACAAAATTTTGAAAATCTCATTGTTATCATAGAGTCTATAGCATCCATCTAGAATTAACACTCCAATGTCTTTAACATTTTCCATGCATCTTTTTACTGTGTCACTTAACATTTTTGAATAACAAGTTGGTATTAGAACAACAGTAATGTAATCTAGGATACTAGCTCTGATAACTGTTAGAAGCTCCATATGACATCAGAAGAAATATCACTGGCCAAATTACAAAAATCAGTGATAACACATTCAACATTTAAAGGATTAGTCGAAGGAATAGCTGATAAAGTTGATGGAAGCTGGAATGGATATGCACATTCACAAGAAAAAAATTTGGTGACCTTTACCCTTGTTGGTAGATTTCCTTCTAGTGACATCACATAGTTGTCTAATATTGTCTTAGCTGCGACGGGAAGAAATTCTTCCAACTCATCATATTTTTTCTGTTTCACCATTTTTTTCCTAATATGGGAATCAAATTTTCTTTTTCCACTGCTCTCTTCACCCAATAGTTCAGACAACTAGTAGTAGTATGATTCATGCAATTTAATTTTTTTGATTACATTGGATTCATTACAATATGTCCATATAATATTATTCAGATGATTATTTGTCAAATAATGTAGAAAATTTTCTCTTATTTTTTTTCTCCTTTTATCCTCCAGAAGTAGGAATCAAATGTCTTTGTTATTACACTAGCCTCAAAATACCCAGTTGATTTAGTAATCCTTTTCAACCCATGAAATTTTGATTAAGATGTGTTTGTCTCCAATTTAGTCAAGTATGTTATCCTTAACATAGTAAACAACTTGGAATGTTTTAGAGGTGAAAGAAAACAAATAAAAAAATAGAAGATTTTTTCTCGTTTCTATACATTTTTTTGAACACTGTAAATAGATCATTTTGAATGACTTCTACATTTGAACAACCATTTTTGTCATTCTATTAGAATCCCCAAATTCTAACCATATTTTTAACAAGAATGTGGTCCAGCATTAATGAAGGCATGCATTTCTTGTTTCCTGAATAAAGAAACATCCAACTCCATATCTAGAATAAGGCACTTATTATTTTCAAAGTCAAAATGTACCGCCTAGAGACTCAGTTTCCCCAAATCAATAACTTCTAATGATAGAGCAATACCAACTTCCTCATGATTTTGATCTATAAAAAACAACCACTTGTTAACGTGGTAGTTTTTAGGGGAATTAAATTCCACAAACCATTCATCATCTCTTTTGTTCCAACAAAGACCACTTGTCATGAATGGAATTGTTCTGAATGGAGCATGAACAATGGAAGACATTTTGCCTATATTTAGAGTAAAATACATTAATAATTAGGTCATTTCTGAACTTTAAAGTGTATTTCTCACATTTTCTGTTAAGGAATTTAAGCCATTTACACCTATAAAAGAACAACCTAAAACAATTTTTAAGCCATTTACACTTTTTAATGATAAATAGTAGAGGAAATTAAGATGTAATATTTGGTATTTCTAAGAGATTTTATGGTAGCTTGGTATTTTTTGTTTTACAAGACTATGTGATTTATGTGTATATCGGTCATATTGTAGTAGCGAGGATTAGATACATGTAACAAGACTAATGAACATGTTTAAAGGAAAACGGCTGGAAGATCTAATGTTTGGTATTTTGAGGAAATTATTTGAGAAACAAAGCACATTAACAGAGTTAGTGATAGCTCATAATTTTTTATATATAGAAGACAATGTGAAATATATGTATATCACACATACTTTATTCATTAAGTATTAAAGTATATAACTACTCTAAGTAGGATATTTTAAGCATGGCACTTAGCGGGAAAGTCTAGTACAAACTATCAAAAAATAACTGGAAAGGATTACACTTTTCCTAAATATAAGTATGGCCCTTTTCACAATAGTCATTTTCATGGAAACATTGCTCTCTATAAGGTCATGGTGGGTTAAACCTATTTGAGAAAATATTTTATTATTAACAATGTTTTTTGAGTACCAGTAAAACAAGGGTCTATTCTCTCTTACTTTGATTATAAGTTATATTTACAATACTAATTGAAGAACTATATTCCAAATTGTTTGAACTTATGTTAACTTATTTATAGTGCTAGTGTTCTTAGGCTATAAAAATTTACTATCTGTACACTTTTAGCTTGTATCCATGGTGGAAACAAGTGATACACTACAAATATTTGATAGGGATCAAGCCATATGTGTTTTCCATAAAATATATTGTTTGTAACATATAATTCACAATGTTTCGTATCGGAAAAATTATTCACCTAACTCTTAGTTTCATTACTTATCGAAATTAACAGCACAACAGATGCTAGTTTCAATAAATTTTTTATTAGAAATTGTGGTAAAATAATAAATCACGACCAAGTTGAATGACCGCGGGGCTCCTACCATTACATTCATTTTAAACACTATCCATACAACTTTGAATCACTAGTGTTTTTCATTTATTATAATTATATCATGTTGGCTGGAATGTACCTAGCAGAGACAATAGTTACACTGCATACCATATAGAGGGATCAAGCCTTATGTAATTCCCATAAGACATATATTTTTTGAAACACATAACTCACATCGTATCTTATGGGATAAAATTCTTTGCAAATGATAATATTTTTTTCCTTATCAAAAGTAAGGGCATAGTGGACGCTAGATTCAACAGTTTAATAATTTGAAAACAACGATAAAATAAAATATCATGGTCTATTTTAGTAGTCAATAGGCTCCCACCATTACGACCAGTCATTATAAATACCATACGTATATAGTTTTGGGTAACTAATTTGTTTTCATCTATTATGTAGTACTCACCATAATTATTATTTGTAACATATAATTCACAATTGTTTTTATGAGATAAAATTCTTAGTGACCGCTAAGATTTTGTACCTATTGAATGGAATGACATAACTTATTGAATTGAATGGTATAGCTTAGTGTCTGCTAGGCTCTTACCTTTACCTCTTATCAATATAAACACTATCTTTATAGTTTTGGATCACTAGCCTTGATATGTAGTTCCCATAAGATACATAGTTTTCAACTCATATTTTATATCATTTACAATCAAATAAAATGCTTAGTGACCACTAAGATTGTTTACTTATTGAAAAAAATGGCATATCAATACCTAATCTCAAATTTTTTGTATTCTGAAGATATCCATAAAATAACAACAAACCATGGTATAGTTTAGCAGCCACTAGGCTCATACCTTTACCTCTTCCAATTTTAAACACTATCTTTAAATTTTTGAATCCCTAGCCTTGGTATGTAGTTCCAATGAGATACATGGTTTTCAACTCATACTTCACATTATTTCCTATCAAATAAAATTATTAGCACCCGTTATGCTCATTTACTTATTAACAAAAATGGCATATCAGATCCTAGGATCAAAAGTTTGTTATTTTGAAAGTAGACATAAAATAATAAATCATGGTTTATCTTAGTGGCCGATAGGCTCCTACCTTTACCTCTTCTCATTTTAAGAACTATCTGTAAAGTTTTGGATCACTAGGATTAGTATGTAGTTGCCATAAGATACATGGTTTTCAATACATATTTCACACTGTTTCTTAACAAATAAAATTCTTAGTACTCATTATGATCCTTTAATTATTGACAGAAAAGGCATATCATACCCTAGGCTCAAACATTTCTTATTTTGATAATAGCCATATAGTAACATTACCTGTACAGTCTTAGACCTCTAACCTTATTATGTATCCCAAATAGCTTATTCGAACTTGCCACGTGGCACATTTTAATTGGATAATTAATTTAAATTAGAGCACACTATATCTAACAATTTGGAAATATATTTTGATAAAGAATGGAATGTAAATTTCTTTATATTATTCTAATAATCTTCAAAACTATGTTTAGGATTTATTTCTTCTATTTTTTTAATATATTTTTTTGTTATGCTTGGTTCAACTATATGTTGTATAATATATTTGTTATTATGTTTATATTATTATAGGCTATAGATAATGAAAAATGTTTAGTTTTTAATTTTTAAACCATGGAAAAATAAAAATAGGGAAATTCGAATTCCCCTGCATTTTTAGATATTTGAAATTTCAATAGCCCGCCCTTTTTCTTTTAGAGGGGGGAAGTGAAATTTTGATATTTTTGTATCCGAGTCTTTTTCTATTTTTGAAATTTCTTTCATGGAATGTGTTGAATAAATTATTAAATACCTTGGAGAAATATTGAGTAGGGTTTTGGATTTTTTCAGTTAATCAAAAAATCATGTCTTCAAAATAACAAAAATACACATAGACCATAGATTATAGGACTGAGTGTTAGAATCTCAGTTTTTTTGCATGTGATTATAATCTTGTTCATAGAGAAAGGCACACAAAATAAGAATAGAAAGGATGCACACAAAGGATGCACATGAAGGAGGATAACAACAAAGATTGCAAAAATAATCACAATGATTGTTTGAATAAGATAGCAGATGGAGTTTTCATAGACAACATAAAGCACAAAATAATCGTAGATATTACTAAACTAGGTACTTATAGTAAAGGTGTAAACTTTTTAATTACAAGATCTATTATTTTCTTTGTAGTCGATTGGTTCTTGTGTTTTTCATGGAAGTCCAATCGTGATCCACACAAGCCCTATTTTTTCCTACTGAATCATACTCCAGAGTTAGGTCTTTCTTTCTAGTTGATTTCGATCTTCGTCCAAAACTACCTTTTTCTTCAAGATAGTCCACATTTTTTGTGCATTAACGAAACAAATTCTAATCACGTTTCTACTCTAGTATTTATATTTGTTTAACACTTTCCCATTTCTGCCATTCTATGTTTCTCTTTGGCTATTTTCTTTCTGAATTTTTTTGTTCTCGTTCCTATGATTTTTTTTAGGACAATGATAGCTTCTAGTACAATCACCTTATTTTTTATTTTATTTTGGTCAGGAGAACCAAAAATAGTTTAATTTTTTTCATCAAGATGATGCAAAGAAACCTCACTAATTAATGAAAATTACATTTTTTACATGGTTTTCACTTATATATTTTAGGAAAATATATGAGGTTAAAAAATTAATGAACAACTATAAAACTATATTAAAAATTTAATCATATGATAATTATTTCCAATTATATACGCGTTTCCATATAGAATTAACTAAATGTAATGTCTTTATCATTTTTATGGTATGTACATTAGAAGTTAAACACATTATATATGTAATAATATTATTGTATATTTCTTTTTATATAAAACTCTTTCATTGATCACCATATTTTGTCACCCTGGCCCTTGTTTCATTTTCTACTCAAGCTTAAAAATGACTAAGTATGAAGTTGAATGCAGAAGGTGTCCACGTGTCTCATTGGCGTAGTCAGAGCATGGAGAAAAAGAGGAAAGGATTTTAAAATTGTTCTATGTTATCCACGTATCCCAGGACTACTAAAGGTTGCCCCATCGGGTTGAAAACTCAAAAGCATAGAAAAGATGTATCAGGGCCTCCATGTTTCACCCAAGGACACTTTCAAGTATGGAAAAAGATGAAGGCCCCCCAAACTAGTGTGTGCCCACCACATGTCTTTCAGGCACATTTTAGAGGATCAAGTTCTAGAGAAGTCTCCCAAATGAGTGCTTTCTCTCCACGAAATGGAAAATAATCATCACATACTCAAGGATCACCAGTTGGAAAAATTAAAGTCAAACACAAATATCTAAATAGGTAGTTGAGATATTGACCCAGAAGGAAAAGATCATCTTAGAAAATTGAATGTTGCAAGTAGAATATATTATTCTAGACATTGGAGTAAGAGCCACGAACATCTATAAAAAGACATCTGGTCTAGAAAGAAAGGATAAGTTTTGAAGAAAACTAGAGTAGTTTTTGGAAAAACAGACAAAAGTTTAAAAAGAGATACAAGATCCCATTTTTGTAATAGTTAGCCTCAACAAGACTCTGTTATAGAAGTAAGTTATAATTTGTGCCATTTCCTTCTTATGTATCATTTTCTCCATAAATAGAGATCTTTTTCTATGCACTTTAACTTTAAAAGTTCTAAGTCTTTCTTTTATGTTAAGTAGTTCTACATAAATTAAGAAGTCTATCATGTTATACGCCCTTGGGTTTTAACTTATCTATAATCTATGCATTGTTGCATGTTTTGTATCCTCAGACTCTGATGAATCTAAGATACTTATAAAATATGTGGATCATGCTATAATTCTCTTCAAAATATTTTAGATAGTCTCCCTGGGTATCTCTTCATCTCTTTAGGATCTATTCGAGTGCATCAACTTAGTTAGTTTTAAGTTTCTTTCAAGCTCTTTTTCAAACCCTATCTCAAACCAAAAAGAAGAGCCAAATTATTAAAATTTGGAGGTTACCTTAGGGCACATGTCCCACTAACCTAAGGTATCCAATGAATCTTATGGTTCATCTAAAAATATCATCATCAACAGTTTTCCTAGCACACCCGATGGGACGATATCTACACATCTAGATATTCTATCATCAAAGATCTATTGATTCTAGCAGTATTTAGTTGGTCTGCTCTAATTTGCAAAAAAAAATTGAAAAAAGGAAAGAAAAAGGGAGGAAGGTGTCTTTGACTACTTGTAATTATCTCCACCATGCAATAGAAGAGGTAGATAGATCCAAAGATCTCTATCTCCTCCAAACTTGACTCTCTCAACACCTTCACCAGGAAGGCCCTTCATGAAGTTGAATAGAACCCTCAGGCCTATTTTTATGGTTCACCTTCAAGCTCAGCCTCTAAGGTAGTTCGTTTCAAGGAACCAGGGGAGTCTGCTCATTTTACCCACACCCCCAATGGTGTGGAATCCTATTCCGGAGAATGCACTAAAGGATTTTCTCATATTTAATGGATAAGAATTTAAAAATCCTCAAAAACATCTCCAATATGTAGTAGAAATATGTGTGGTACATTACATAAGAGAACAAGATATTTCCTTACAATTGTTAGCCATTTCCTTCAAAGGAAAGGCCATGGATTGGTATCGATCCTTAACTCCTAACACTATCGGCATTTGGGACCAGTTAGGATATGTGTTGGTAACAACATTCAGTGAAAAATGGGATAGATCATCACTCCTACAATAGCTTCTTAATATCAAGAAGGGCCCACAAGAGTTGATGACAGAATTTAATACCAGGTTTCATAAAACTTGGCAAAAGATTCCTGTCTTAGCAAGACCACCCACAGGTATGAATATTATGTTTTATTTAAAATCTATGAACTTAGATATTTCTATAATGAATTAATCATTAGGAGGAGATTCCTTAACATAAGCCTATAATATATTTTTCCAAGTTGAGAAAAATTTAATAGATGTCGAGAAACTTCCCCCCAAGACCCTTTTTCCAATGTACCCTAAAATAGCCCCCTTTTTGCAAACACAGGTACCAAGCCCTGCTCAAGCCCCTATGTACTTGTATAACTACCCATCTACTCATTCAACCTCAACTCCCACTACCACATCATCATCTTCTTCTCCTAAATTGGAGGAAATGAAAAATATTCATAGAAATTTTTCTAAAAGACAGTGATTCTTACAAGGAATTAGGCCACTTATCCAAGACAAAACTATCAAAATTATCAAGGTAGTAGGCCCTCCTTTTCCCTTCAATACCAGAATACCTAGAGACCACATCCTATGCAGCCATCTAACCAGCTAGTTCTTGTACCAATGCCACTCCAAACTATTCCATCTAATAGCGGAAGAGAGATGCTACCCAAAAAAAACCATTTGGCTAAAGACCCAAACATGTGGTACTTCCCCTGTAATAATTCCCACATGCGAAGAGACTTCCCCCAAGGGAACATGCAACAAAAGGTTCTCAAACAACGATCAAGAGAAGGCTATGATGTGGATACATCAAGACCTTATTTGTTAGTGGGAGTCCAAAATGCTACTTTCATTACACAGATTTAGGGGATGTCCCTTAAACAGGAAGATAAGATCACACCAAAGCATGCACTTTTCTCTTGGGTAGAAGGAGAAGAATTTGTATTTACAAATGAAGCATTTGTTTCAAAACCTATTCAATTTAATTACAACACTCTCTTTAAGAAAAGGATCATAGAGGTTGATGATCTGATCCCAAGAATGACTAGAAAGATGTAGAAATATCTTTCAACCATTATAGCCCCATCACTGCCTAATGTCATAAAAGAAGTTCCAAGAGGAACTTTTCAAAATTGAGAACAAAACACCATTTATCATCTAAATTATTGTCACCTGGACCATTTAATGTGGTCCAACAACTCAAGAAAGCACCATCTAACACATCCTTGTGGGATCTTTTGAGCATCCTAGAGAAAAAGGAGTTGCTCCAAGAAGCAGTCAAACCAAATGACGATCCAACCACCTTTAGTAATGAGAAGGAACGGGTAAATCCACCCTAGTCTCAATGGAGGTAGAACCGTTTAATGAAAAAGGGGAGGAATCCAAGGCCAAATACTTTTTTCATGACTCTTATCATAGGTAGGAAATTACTGCATAATTCTATGATAGACTCCGGCACTAGCGCTACCATCATGCCTAAGGCGATTGTAGATGCATTTGGCATTAAATATGAACCCTTAAAAAGAGGATTCATACAATTGGAGGGATGGTCTATTAAAACCATTAGAGCTATTAAGGGACTCCTATTACAACTCTAATATTTCCCGAACATAACTATCCCATAGGATATCCTAGTAAATGACATCCTGCCCTATTTGGACTTTTCCTCTCTTGTGATTTCACAGCTAAGATAAGAGGATATATGTCTCTAGATTAGTATCATCTTATTCTATGAACCAAATACACATAAAATGAAGTTCTTGTCAGAAGCCCTCACTAAGGAGCATATAACAAACCAAGCAATTTATGAATTCAAAGTTTCCTATGCTATGATCACAAGAGAAAAGGAATCATACATGGAGGATGAAGACCATAAAAGTGACAGTCATCTATCCAACCTTTCCCTAGATGATCCTTTTAGGAACTTTGATTCCACTGGTTTGGGAACTTATGTCATTTTTTATGAGGAATCCACACGATTAGTAACATGGAAAAAGGATATGATAAAAAGAAAGGGAATCCCCCCAAAGATTCCTAGATATGGCCCCTACATTTGGATGGGGCAAAAAGCAAGAATGACTAGGGAGCTGGAGTGTGCTTGTTATCCCCTAATGGAAGAAATATACTCCAATCATTATGTTTCTAGTTCTCTTATACTAGTAATAATGCAGAATACGAGGCCTTTATGCATGGTTCAACTACGGACTAAAAATAAGGAATCAAATAGTTGAGACTCTTTGGCGACTCAGAATTGGTAGTAACATAAGTAAGAAACACTTCCTCCACAAATAATCCTAGGATGATATCCTATTGGTATCATGTGTGAGATCTCATAGATGATTTTGAAGCCTTATCCTTGAAACCAAAATACGGAGACTGATAGGATGGCCTTGATCAGGTCACAGTTTGACCCAATTCAGAATTTGATAGCAAATGAGAACACCATAAAATTTATCATTTTTCCTTCTATCCTTTGCAACTTTGATCATTGGCAAGTCTTCAATAGTGACAGGAAAATTATACACTTCCTTCAGAAGTATAATCAATTTGTGAACCAACTCTAGTCTAAGATCAAGGAATCATATGGAGATTATATTATTCAATTGAAGATGGATAAACTTCAAAAAGGGTTAATAACCCTAGAGATTTTTTTTTATTCAAATGATTCTAGTTCTGATTGAAGGAAGTTTTTAACAATAAAGGAGGACTATGTCAAATTGGAAGTAACTAAGCAGAGAAGACTAAAATTTTCGAGATCAGTGACTCAAAAGGAAAGAGAGAGACTCGTGGCTCTATGTCATAAGTACAATAAGGTGATGGCTTAGACGTATGATGATATACATGGTTACAATAAAGACATTATTTAGCACACCATTGACCTCGAAGATGGGGCTAAGCCAATATGATAAAATAAAATGTCGGTGAATCCTAAAATTGAATCTTTCATGGCAGAGGAGCTGATAAAATTCATAGAATTTAATATAATCTTTCCTATCAAGCACACAACATGGGTCTCCAATTTCTGGTAAGAAAGAAGAACGGATAAATTCAGCTGTGTGTGGATTTCAGAGACCTAAATAGAGCCTCCTTGAAAGATCAGTACCCTTTGCCCTCTATGGAACAAATATTACACAAAGTCATAGGTTCAGAGATGTTTTCTCTACTGAATGTTTTTTTGGGCTATAATCAACTATGGTTCGCAGAAAGAAATCAACATAAGACATCGTTCACAACCAAATGGGGAAATTTTACTTACGTAAAAATGTATTTTGGAATCACAAATGTTGGGGATACCTTTCAAAGGACCATGGATTCCACATTTGGATCACTAATAAAATAAGTGATCCTTATATATCTTGATGATCTCATGGTGTTCACCAAAATAGTGGAGGAGCACTTTGACACCGTAGAGGTTGTATTAAAAAAAAGAAAAGAATTTGGAATCTCCCTAAACCTAAACAAATGTGTCTTTGGATTGCCCCAAGGAAAACTCCTGGGACATATTTTTTCAAAGGAAGGAATATCCATTGATCCCAAGAGAATTAAGCCCATTTTGGAGTTACCCTTTCCAGGAAATAAAAAATTGGTCTAATCTTTCCTAAGAAAAATCAACTTTATCAGCAAGTTCATAATTGACTTTGTTGAGATGATCTTCCCGATCACTCTCATGTTGAAAAAGGACCTCAATTTCAAGTGGACCTTTAAAGGTCATCTAGCCTTCAAGATAATAAAAGAGGCTACTACATCTACCCCAGTGATGTGTAATTCAAACTTCTCAAAGGATTTCATTATGTATCTATACAGGGGTAAGCATAGAGTAGTGTTATCACCTTCCCAAGATTTACAAATTTTATCCTCTATTCTTGAGATTTTTATAGGTTTGGTGATTCTAAATACCCTTGTAGAAGTATCCTATGAAACAAATCTAGTTCTAAATAGTTAGTAAATTTTTGAAATTTTGAATTTTGAGGCTTTTCTAGTCTTTTGCGGGTATTTCTAATTTTTTTGCCCCTCATGTCCCAAGTTCATCTGGGCCATCTATTACCTGATTTTCCACTTTTTCCAATTGGTCTTGATTTTTCTGTTGTAGTTGGATATTTCAGATTTATGCATCTTAGATGTCCTAATTTCCCAAGTGTGGCATGTGTCAAATACTTCCTAATTTTCCAATTTTCATACGTTGCTGGTGTTTTGGATTTTCTCATCCCATGTGTCCTAAGTGCCGCTTGACCTCCATTTCCCTGTAAACTCACAGTTTCCTATTTCTATTCCTTGCGGGTATTTCAAATTTTCATGTCTAAGCTATCCCAATGTCCCTTGGGATAGTTGTGCCAAATCTTTCCGTTTTTTCCGCACATCATATTTTTTTGCTTTGCACGTCCCATCTGTCCTGAAGTCCCATGAGATAGTTGTGCTCTTTTGTTCTACCTTACCTGATTTCCATTATTTCAAGGTAGGTATAAGAATTAATTTCCTCATTTATTTTACCTTTTTGACTTACTTGGGTTTAAATTCTTTTAAATACTTGGGTAATCAATCATTTTCACCACTTCACTTGAAAATTGCTTTTGACCATTCGTATTCTCTCTCCTCTACCATTTCTAGTTGTGGTAGAGTCATGTTTCATTATTTTTCAAATCTACAGGTGTAAAAAGAAGTTGTGAAACATCAAGGTATTGATCAAGGAACTAAGGAATCTTTTCTCACAAATAATATTCTACTCTAGCTGCAAGATAAAGATCAGTTTTAAAGGTCATGAATACATGTCTTCCTTGGATATGGTTGTACCAAACATTGGCCATAACGAAGTAAAACACCCGGACTTGGAAGAATTTTGGGAAAAAATCTATTTTCAAAACCCTACTCTTATGTCTCATTTGATTAAAGATAGTGGGATCGTAGAGTCGGGGGGTTTTCCCATTTCATTGCAATGTGCTGATACAATTCTTGGTTGTAGCACTTGTCTTGATCCTGATACAAAATAAATCATTGATCCTCAAGGTCAAGTCGTGGTATGAATTGATGAATATTTCATTCATATTTCCCTTATAATTCCCATGGTTGAAAATTAAAAAAATCCCACTAAGGATTAGGCCAAAACTCTTTGTGATCAAGATAGTTAAAAATACAAAAGTAGAATTCCCAAGTCTTTGTTAAAAAACTTTAAGAAAGGAACCTCATGGCTACCTAAAAAAACTTCAAAGTTGATTTCCATGAATAATTCTCATACATCATCACTTTATTGGTCAGGATAGCAGGAACACCCACCACCAATGAGTTTCACTATTAGATGTGCCCCTACATCAATATCATATGTGAGGGTAAGCAGAATTTAAACTAGATAGGAATCATATGTGATATCCTGACTGAGTAATTATCAAATGTTTAGAGAACCCAAACCTTCTACATGGCATCCTATTTTATGTACTCTATTATAGCTTATAGAGAGTGGTTGGTTTTCTCCCTTGTGGATGACATGAAGGATGCCCCTATTTATATGTATCACCCATAGTTGACCCTAAAGATCAGTAATCATCACTTCAGGAGGGTGACTGATGCATTCACTATGTATATTGTCAAGATGATAGAAGGAGATACTGCAAAAATATTTTCAAATGAGGGAAAACAATTTATTAGTGTTTATGGCAGCTTCTTCACCTAATTCAGAAAGTTTTCATATATAAGATTGGCTGGATTTGAGTGACAATCCTTGAATATTCCCATATATTACAGTGATAAGATGGATTTTGTAGAAATATGTAGACAATTAGACAAGTTTCATAGAACTTGTAGGGACAATAATTATGCAAGTATTCCATTCCCAATCACACTAGGTAATTACACTTACAGGACTTCCCTAGATGCTCAGAATGTTGATAGAGAAATTTCTCCTCTCACTCTTCATTACTATAATCACATAACTTGCTTTGACATTAATGAGTTCATTTCCTCACATTTCAGAATGGGTTATCAACATCTTATATAGTGCCCACATTTTTATAGCCTCATTCATTTGTTGTTCCTTCTTCTCATAGACATGTTTCGGCAGGGATTTGATATATTTTGGACATTACATTAGGATATTTGATCTTATTAGACATGTATGGAGATTTAGGCGTATGGCGCCAATCTAGCTTGATTACTATGTTGTCACCTTATCTTATGATGTCATGGATACTAACTAATATTATGTTGTTCGGACCTCATTTATATTTGATGGATGCTTAGATTGATTACATGTTTGGATTCTATGGATGAATGTCACTTTATCATTATAGCTAACTCATGGTGGATTGTGTATAATTATGCATGTTGTCACATTTTTTATTCTAGAATGATGATATGCTAGCATAGAAATTCTTTTACTTCTAATTGATTAGTTGATTCACATTTTATCGAACATGTGCGTTTAATGTGTGCAATGAGTGTGCAAGTGACATGCCACATGAGAACGTGGGATTTAGGCCAGCTACATAATTTTACACAAGTAGCCCATGAGACTAAACCCTAACCATGTTTATTGTATGAGGCCTTAGTATTAGAGTTTATTGTTTTGGGTACCATGAGTGACCCTCATTTGTAATGTAATATGTCTTGTAATATTAATCTTGTTTAGGATGTTTAGTTTGCTTTGTAAACTTGTTTTGGGGACTTAATGGCCCCACTTGCATTAATCTTTGAGTTTGTATAATGATGTGTTTAATTAAAAGGGGTTTAGGGTCACATGTCAACCCTTGGGTGGGCCCCACATCCTCTACCCTCGTGTCCAAGTGTGTCAAACCCGAAACTGGGCTATTTTAGGCATTTTTAGTGACCCCTTTTTAGTTTGGGAGTTCACTTAGCATGAAAATGGGCCCTTAGACCCTAAATAATAGGTAGGGAGGTTAATTCCAAGGATAGAGGGAGTTTCCCTCCCATTTTACCTCCCTTTGGTCACATCCATGTAAGGTGGATGGGTAAGTGTGCTTTGTTAAAAGTTGCACAAGTTTGTTTGTTGTTCATTTTGAGTAATTTGGGAGAAGAGGGTTAAAAGCTATTTTATCCTTTCTCCCTTTTATTTTGAGAATATTTGACATTGAGGGAAGAGAGGGGTGACACATGTCACCCCCTTATTTGTGAGGATTTTTGTTGGCTCCTCTTCAAATTGTCCCTCATGGGGAAAGAAGAGAACATTTTTTAAGGGGAGGTTTTGCTTGGAGGCTTGTGGATTTTGGAGCTAGAGCTTGCTTGGACAAAGAAAGGGAAAAGTTAGAAGTGGAGAGATTTTAGAGGTAGGCTCCTCGAGTTAATTTTTGTGTTTAATGTATATTAGATGTTAGCCTTGTTTTTTTTAAATGTGTGTGCTACTTGGGTGTTACCATTTTGTTGCTATGTGTGTGGTTTTTATTTACTCTATCCATCATATGGCATGATGGATTTTTCTAGTTGTGGGGGAAGAGAGAGGGATTTTCCCCTCTCAATCCTCATGGTTTGATGGGAAATCCTTGCATGATTTTAGTTACTCCCCTCAAATGGTTTGAGGTGGGGAAGGTGGTTCATATGGCTTGAACCTCCTTCCTGATTCTTGGTGAGGAAACCCCTTTGGGGTTTGAAAATCCTTCCAAGAATAATTTGGTGAAAGGATGGAGAAATAAGGGGGGTTTGAATGACTTTGGAGGAATAAGGAGGGTGTGGAGATCTTGGTTTTGTGCAATCATTTTTGGTTATCAATTTTGGAATTTGGATAACTCCTTTCTTCTCTTCCCCACTTTAGAGGTAGAACATGGTTTCTCCTCTTTTTCATCTTTGCAAAATTGATGTCTTGTTTTGATATTTCTCTTGTCTTTATGTGAATGTAATGTTGGTTGTTCTACCTTACTCTTGTGCAAAGTTGTGGATAGTAGTCCTCTTTCCCATGGGCTTGGGGGAGGCTAGCATGCCTTCTAACCTTGGAAAGGCATGTGATGATGCCTAAAGGTTGGGTGGTTAAAAAATCTCTTTTTCTCCTTGTGTTGGATTATTTTGAAGGTATTTGAAGTTGGATCACAAGTTGGAAGTTGGTTGGAGTCCTTGATTTATTGGCTTCTCTCCTCTTTTACAAGTTATGTAATAATCACTCTCATTGTAACTTTATGAATATGTCTATGTGGGAGCTTTGAAGTTTTGTAAAAATTCCCATATTGTACTGGTATTACTTGTAGACTTGAGTCACTTTTGCTTGCACAACATTCCTTCATTCTTGTCAAGAAGTTTGTAATAAAGACACTTGAGTATGTCATGGATTGTGGAAACATATTGGATTTGGGAGTTTAAGCTCGTTAAATGAAAGCTTGTAATATAGTTGTTATTCTTATGGATTAATGGAACCTCCATTTTGAAGGAAAGATGAGGTATTCGATAATTCATTATTCTAGTTGCAGATTTCATTTTTGTAAAATGTTGTAACTTGTGTAAATGTAAAATTTAATAAAATTCTTTAAATATCATTATTCTTATAAATTTTAAAAATTTAGAGAATAGAATAAGATTAGTTTTACTTTCCTTCTTGGTTAACTTATTTAAATGGATGAAATATGTAGATTGTATGTTCCTACCTCTCTCACTAAGTGTTAGCTTATTCAATGTATTGTTTTCAATTTATTTGGTTTCATTATTTGCAGTCTCAAAGTAGGGAATATCATCTTAATGTACATAGTTATTGAAAAGTTTTAAGTTTCCCTACTTTGCCAAGTTTATAAACTAAAACCTGAAATCTTGCATGTCAAAGAAATAATTCTTTTGCAATGTATATAAAGTGATGTTCAAATGTAATTACACACCTAATACGGTTTTAGTTTTATAATGTAAATAAATTTTACTCAATAAGTGTTTTTCTTTTTAAAAATTTATAGTAACACAAATGTATTTTTGCAATTCATATATATATATATATATATATATATATATATATATATATATATATATATATAAAGATATTCATAATATAATATACTTTACTTAAAACAAAAGTTTAAAATAAATGAAAAATAAAATAAAATAAATAAATGATGTTTTAAATAAAACAAAAAAAGGAGTTTGGGGAGGGCTGATCCCTCCCACACCCACGCAGCCTCCACCATGCCATCTCCACTTTCTACCACTACCCCCACACCTGTCGCAATACCACTACTCCATCCTCCCCCGTGGCCACTCTCCCCACTCCCTACGCATTACCTACCAGCGCCCACTATCCCCACACCACCATGTAACCTCCTCTCCCCAATCCCTGTCCTCCGCACACTTCCTACGGCGCCCTCCCACACAACCGTCTCTACTCCCCACACTGTATTCCTTTCCCACCCCTACGTGGGCATCGCCTCTCCCTTCACGTAGGTCTCTCCAATCTGCTGCTTCCACCCTCCAAAATTGCAGCCAACTCCTTTCCAAACCGCTACCTCCCTTCCTAAATCCGCGGCCACACCAGACATTAAAGTAATATATACAAAAAAAAAAAAGAGTTTTGTTGGTTGGTTTCTCTCCAATAAATACTTTAAGAATCAAACAAGCTTCCATAGCTCCTCCTCCATAGCTCCTCCACCTGCAAGAAAAAATAAAATGAAAACCAAGAAGAGAGAAAGGAAAACATAGAGAAATTTAGTACAACTTTAGGGTAAATTCGAAATCAAGGGCCAAGATTAAATTTGATCCAAGGGCCCATAGTCAACCCTACACATTTTAATTCGTGGGCACTTTAATGGTATGGGAGGGAAAATTATAAAGGAGTGTGGCAAATTAATAAATAAAGGGGAAAAATAATAAAATTAAAAAGGATGTGCATAATTATTTTGGAGACCATAGTAACCCTAAAATAGAAGTAAATAATTAGTTTCAAGTTAGGACTAGTAAATATTTTTTTATACTCAGGTAAATTGTATTAATAATAATTAAATTTTAATGGGATATGGTTTTGAAATAGGGACTAAAATTAATTTATAATTTTAAAAAAAAAATTACCCAAAATTCTTAGTCATCCCTGGTGTGTTTTTCGGTGTCCCAAGGAGGGGTGTTACATTTGGTATCAGAGCAAAGGTTCGCACACGCAGACACTCTGGGTAGTTAATTAACTAGTTAACGATATTTTTAATAACATTAAAGTAAGTAAATAAATAAAAATAAATTGGTTTAAAAAATAATTCCGCAACCATCTAATTATAAGTTAATAACCTCTTCACTCACCTCGTGCACAGGATGGCACCCATGAGATGACGTTCAGTTAGGGATTTGAGACATAGTTTACCTATGCCCGAACCACTGGCACCCAAGTTAGGGCCACAGATCTTAGAGGCTATTCAGTAGTTGATTAGCATTGTGTAGTAGCATCTTCCACCACCAGAGGAGGTGAGAGAGGAGGAGATTTTGTTAGGAGTTAAGGAGCTGATAGGTGAGGACGTGCACTTCGAGCTGCTAGAGCATGATACCCTGAGGTGGGAGAGGTCATGTATCCCTTCCATTCATCATGAGACTGTATCCTCGTACCATCGTAGCCACTCACATAGTCTTGAGGGACCATTTGTGGATACACGACCCCAGTCACCTATTGGACTACATTGTCAGGATTGAGATATAGGCAGTGTGATTAGAGACCTTCACTTACAACCACCTACCTACATTGGCTCTACAGATGGCTTTGAGGTAGAGTCCTGGCTCCTTAGCTTGGATATTTGTTTTGGATTAAAATCTTACGAGAGAAATGTTAAGGCTAGGTTTTCCATACACCTCCTCTGAGACGTAGTAGGCATTTGGTGGCAGAATGAAGAGCGGAAGCTCCATTTGACTTGAGAGAAAATCACAGGGGAGGTTTTCGAGGAGTGATTCAGGGCCCACTATATGTCAAAGCATTTCATGTAGAAGATGATCGATGAGTTTCACGACTTACGACAGGGATCTAGCATAGTAGCTTAGTATGAGAGTAGGTTCTTGGATCTTCTGCAGTATGTGGATTACCTGCAAGATGAGAAATTACAGGTTAATAGGTTTATTAGGGGCCTTAATACAAATATGGTAGGAGTAGTTAGGATGTTATCTCCTCCCACGCTTAAGAAGGCCATTGAGAAGGCCTACTTAGCTAAGGAGAAGAAGACAAAGGCACATGAGCACCGAGATAGAAATAAGAGCAAGTTTCAGAATAGGATACAGGCCTTTCAAAGTTAGAGGTCATGCGGTACTACACCACCCCCTAGAGGAGGATTCTGGAATCTACCAGAAGCTACGAGGGCACCTTCACACCCACAGTAGTAGACGTAGCATCATGGCCACCAGCATCAAAGGGCTAGGTAGACTCAGAGCTTACAAAGAGGTGGTACTTGTGGAGGTTTTGGTGGAGATAAGGATGGGAGTTAGGGTACTCAGTAAGTACAACCAGCTCGTATGTAGCAGTCTGCTAGGGTTGGACCAGTAGGATCAGTGCACCAGAGTACAGGAGGGACCCCATCTTAGAGGGGTACATGAGAATGTTTTATTTGTGGGTCTCCTGATCACTATGTGCATATGTGCCCGCAAAAACCCAATACCATGGATACACAAAGAGCCTCTAGATCAAAGCAGATGGTGGGTGATGTGGGATGTGCCCATAATGTTTATGTAGTGGTTGACAACCTCCAGGCTGAGCATCATGCCACAGTCATTGAGATGATAGGTATTATCAAGGGTATTTCTATCTCAGTACTTTTTGATTCAAGTGCTTTAGATTCTTTTATATCTCCTTCTATAGTGGACCAGTGTGGGCTAGTGGTGGCTAGGCAACTAGATAGTTAGTAGGTTGAGTTGGCCTCTGGGTCCAAACTCACCGTGGACTCGTATGTGGAGAGTTGCATACTTGATTTAGGAGTCTTCTCCACTACACTTGACCTCTGATTTATTCCTCTAGGATCCTATCAGGTAGTGTTAGGTATGGATTGGCTCACTCATCGGGCTAAGGTAGGTTGAATAAATAAGGTCATTGAGTGTCAGGATGATCTTGGGAGTGTAGTTGTGATATTAGGGATGTAGAGGCCTATCTCTTTGTGTATGATCTCGGATAAGAAACTTAAGCGAAGCATGCACAAAGGTTATCAGTTGTTTTCTATCACCATCAGTGATCAGTCAGAGAGCGCCCCAAAGCATCCACCCTTAGATGATCATGTAGTTTTTAGGGAGTATGTAGATGTGTTTCCAGGTGAGCTTCCAGAGTTACCACCCCGCAGAGAGGTGGATTTCACCATTGATTTAGTTCCAGGATCAACACCATTTTCTAGGGCACCCTATTGGATGACGACTCCAAATCTTCATGAGCTCAAGATTCAGTTAGAGGAGTTGTTGGAGAAGGGTCTTGTTCATCCTAGCATAACTCCTTGGGGAGTGCCAGTCATATTTGTGAAAAAGAAGGACGGTTCTCTTAGACTTTATGTAGACTTCAGACAACTCAACAAAGTCACAATAAAGAACTGTTATCTGCTCCCTACAATTGATGACTTGTTTGATCAGATGCGGGGAGCTAGAGTGATCTCCTAAATCAATCTCAAGTCAGGGTACCATCAGTTGTGCATATCAGATGTAGACATTCATAAGATAAATTTTCACACATGTTATGGGCATTATGAGTTCCCAATTGTTCCATTTGGTTTGACTAATACCCCAGCTGTCTTAATGAGCCTCATTAATGGAGTATTCAGGACCTCTCTAGATCACTTTGTCTTAGATTTGCTTGATGATATATTGATATATTCTCATTCTGATGAGGAACACGAGGAGAATTTGAGGTAGGTACTATAGGTTTTGAGAGAGTAGAAGTTGTATAGGAACTTGGAAAAATGTAGCTTCTTCTAGACAGAGATTCAGTACTTGGGTCACATCTTATCAGGAGAGGGTATTTTAGTAGTTCTTTTTAAGATACATGCTATTATGGATTGGCCACTGCCCACATCAGTTACTGAGGTGAAGATTTTTATGGGTTTAGCAGGTTACTACTGTAGGTTTTTCCAGGACTTTTCTAGAATTTCTCACCCTATTACTTCTCTATAGAGAAAGGGGAAGAAGTTTGATTGGTCATAAAAGTGTGAGAAGGCCTTTCAGTTGCTTAAGGAAAGGTTAACTATGGCACCTCTCCTTGCAGTTCTGAACCCTATAGAGGATTTTATTATTTGTACTGATGCATTACTAGAGGTTTTGGGAGTAGTTCTCATGCAGGAGCGTCGGGTTAATGCCTTTGAGTCTCGTAATCTCAAAGATTATGAGTTTAACTACCCTACTCATGACTTGAAGCTTGTAGTAGTTGTTCATGCACTTGTGTGTTGGTGACATTTAATTTTGGATAGACCATTTATTTTGAGGATAGATCATCGTAGCTTGCAGCATATCTTCTCATAGCCAAACCTCAACGCTCGTCAACAACATTGGATGGAGTTCCTATGTGAGTATGACATGGAGGTATAGTATATCAAAGGAAAGGAAAATGATATTGAATATGCACTTAGTAGGAAATGACATGTACTTTCTTCATTGACACTACAGTCAGATTTGAGTGGCTAGATTCTTGAGAATCTTCCAGAGGATAGGTTTTATGAGGGAGCTAGACAGATGTTGGAGTCACAGGGTTCCTTAGAGGGCAGATATTCAGGGTGTATTTTAGAGATAGATGGTTTACTTCGGCTCCATAGGTGCATCTATGTGCCTAAGTCAGGTGATTTTCATAGCTTTATCCTCATCAAGGATCATCAAGCTCCATATGCGGCACATCCAAGAGTGAAGAAAATGCACGCCAATCTAAGGGATTTATATTATTGGCCAGGTCTTTAATGGGACATAGTAGATTTTGTTGCATGCTGCCTTGAGTGTCTGAGGGTCAAGGCAAAGCATTCTCATCCCACAGGACTCTTACATCCTCATGACATTCTAGAGTGGAAATGGGATGTGATCTCCATGGACTTCATCATAGGACTCCATATGTCTTCTTATCATCATGATGCCATTATGGTCACCATAGATAAGTTGACCAAGGTTGTGCATTTATCGCCTACCAAGGTCACCTATAATGCACAGGCCATCACCAAAGTATTTATGGAGGATTTTTTTAGGTTTCATGGGATTCCAAAGACCATCATCAATGTTAGGGATACCATTTACACTTCAGTTTTATGGACTTCCTTTCAGGCCACTCTTGGTACTTGAATTAATTTCAGCTCAACATATCATCCAGAGACAGATGGATAGACAGAGAGGGTTAATCAAGTACTGGAGGACATGTTGAGGATGTATGTGATGGACCAACAAAAGAAGTGGGAGGATTACCTTCATTTAGTTGAGTTTGCATTCAATAACAACTATCACAGTTCCATTGGTATGGCTCCTTACTAGGATTTATATGGATGACCTTATAGGACACCTCTGAGTTGGGATAGATTAGATGATAGGATTATTCTGGGACCAACTTACCTACAGGACTTAGAGCAGTAGGTTGTTCTGATTAGACAATAACTTGAACAGGCTAGAGCAAGCCAGAAGGCGTATGTGGACACCAAGAGGATTGATCGTCACTTCTCAGTGGGTGACAAATTCTTCTTGAGAGTTCATCCTCATAAGAGCCTAATCCACTATGGAAATGGTTCTAAGTTATCACCTCATTTTTTGGGGCCTTTTGATATTCTAGAGGTCATTGGTCCAATTACCTATCGCCTAGCTTTGCCACCATGCCTTGCACGGGCCCAAGATCTATTTCATGTTTTTGTACTACGTAGATATGTATCAGATGTTTCTCATGTTTTGGATTGGTTGGCATTACAGGTAGAGGATGGAGGGCAGTGGAGACTAGAGCCCATATGCATACTAGAGCACCGTAAGTTGGCCCTTCAGGGTCAAGACTTAGACCAGGTTAGAGTGCAATGGGATAGATATGATGAGACAACAACTACTTGGGAGGATGCTACACCATTGAGGGTAAGATATCCCTATCTCTTATAGCGACCTATAGAAGGAATTCTAATTTTAGTAGAGGGGGATGTAGTGCACACATTTTTATAGCCTCATTCATTTGTTGGTGCTTCTTCTCATAGACATGTTCGACAAGGATTTGATATATTTTGGACATTACATTAGGATATTTGATTTTATTATACATGTATGGAGATTTGGGTGTATAGCACCAATTTATCTTGATTACTATGTTTTCACCTTATCTTATGATGTCATGTATACTAACTGATATGATGTTCTTTGGACCTCATTTATATTTGATGGATACTCAGATTGATTACATGTTTGGATTCTATGAATGAATGTCACTTTATCGTTATGGCTAACTCATGGTGGATTGTGTATAATTATGCATGTTATCACATTTTTTATTATAGAATGATGATATGCTAGCATAGAAATTTTATGACTTCTTATTAATTAGTTGATTCACATTTTATTAGACATGTGTGTTTAATGTGTGTAATGAGTGTGCAAGTGACAGGCCACAGGAGAATGTGGGATTCAGGCCAGGTACACAATTTTACACAAGCATCCCACAGGGCTAAGCCCTAACCATGTTTATTATATGAGGCCTTAGTATTAGAGTTTATTGTTTTGGGCACCATGAGTGACCCTCATTTGTAATTTAATCTGTCTTGTAATATTAATCTTTCTTAGGATGTTTAGTTTGCTATGTAAACTTGTTTTGGAAACTTAATGGCCCCACTTACATTAAGCTTTGAGTTTGTATAATGATATGTTTAATTAAAAGGGGATTAGGGTCACATGTGAACCCTTGGGTGGGCCCCACATCCTCTACCCTTGTGCCCAAGTGTTTCAAACCATAAATTGGGATATTTTAGGCATTATAGGCATGATAATAGGTAGGGGGATTAATTCCTAGGCATAGAGATAGTTTCCCTCCCATTTTGCCTCCCTTTGGTCACATCCATGTAAGTTTGATGGGTAAGTGTGCTTTTTTAAAAGTTGCACAAGTTTTTTTATTGTTTATTTTGAGTAATTTGGGAGAAGAGGGTTAAAAGCTATTTTATCCTTTCTCCCTTTTATTTTGAGAATATTTGACATTGAGGGAAGAGAGGGGTGACACATGTCACCCCCTCATTTGTGAGGATTTTTGTTGGCTCCTCTTATAATTATCCGTCATGGGGAAAGAAGAGAACCTTTTTTGGGGGGATATTTTCCTTGGAGGCTTGTGGATTTTGGAGCTAGATCTTGCTTGGACAAAGAAAGGGAAAAGTTAGAAGTGGAGAGCTTTTGGAGGTACGATCCTTGAGTTCATTTTTGTGTTTATTTCTTATTAGATGTTAGCCTTGTTTGTTTAAAATGTGTGTGTTACTTGTGTGTTACCATTTTCTTGTTATGTGTGTGGTTTTATTTTCCTCCATCCATCATATGACATGATGGATTTTTGGAGTTATGGGGAAAGAGAGAGAGATTTTTCCCTCTCAATCCTCATGGCTTGATGGGAAAGCCTTATATGATTTTAGTTACTCCCCTCAAATGGTTTGAGGTGGGGAAGGTGGTTCATATGGCTTTAACCTCCCTCCCCGTTCTTGGTGAGGAAACCCCTTTGGGGTTTGAAAATCCTTCCAAGAAGGATTTGGTGAAAGGATGGAGAAATAATGAGGGTTTGAAAGAATTTGCAAGAATAAGGAGGGTGTGGATATCCTTGTTTTGTGTAACCAATGTTGGTTACCACTTTTGGCATTTAGAGAACACCTTTCTTCTCTTCCCCATTTTAGAGGTAGAACACGGTTTCTCCTCTTTTTCATCTTTGCAAAATTGATGTCTTGTTTTGATATTTGTCTTGTCTTTATGTGAATGTAATGTTGGTTGTTCTCCCTTAATCTTGTGAAAAGTTTTGGATAGTAGTCCTCTTTCCCATGGGCTTGGGGGAGGCTAGCATGCCTTATAACCTTGGAAAGGCATGTGATGATGCCTAAAGGTTGGGTGGCTAAAAAATCTCTTTTTCTCCTTGTGTTGTATTCTTTTGAAGGTATTTGAAGTTGGATCACAAGTTGGAAGTTGGTTAGAGTCCTTGATTTTTTGGCTTCTCTCCTTGTTTACAAGTTATGTAACAATCACTCTCATTGTAACTTTATGAATATGCCTATTTTGGAGGTTTGAAGTCTTGTAAAAATCCCCATATTGTATTGGTATTACTTGTAGACTTGAGTCACTTTTGCTTGCACAACCTTCCTTCATTCTTGTCAAGAAGTTTGTAATAAAGACACTCTAGTATGTCATGGATTGTGGAAACATATTAGATTTGGGAGTTTAAGCTCTTTAAATGAAAACTTGTAATATAGTTGTTATTTTTATGGATTAATGGAACCTCCATTTTGAAGGAAAGATGAGTTATTGGATAATTCATTATTCTAGTTGTAGATTTCATTTTTGTAAAATGTTGTAACTTGTGTAAATGTAAAATTTAACATCATTCTTGAAATACACTTATTCTTATAAATTTTTGAAAATTTAGAAAATCGAATAAGACTAGTCTTACTTTCCTTCTTGGTTAACTTACTTGAATGGGTGAAATAAGTAGATTGTATGTTCCTACCTCTCTCACTAAGTGTTATCTTAGTCAATGTCTTCTTTTTTAATTTATTTGGTTTCATTATTTGCAATCTCAAAGTAGGTAAAATCATATTAATTTCCATAGTTACTGAAAAGTTTTAAGTTTCCCTACTAGAACCTAAAATCTAAAACCTAAAACCTAAAACTAAAACCTAAAATCCTGCAAGTCAAAGAAATAATTCTTCTGCAATGTATATAATGTGATGTTGAAATGTAATTACACACCTAATATGGTTTTGGTTTTATAATGTAAACATTTTTTACTCAATAAGAGTTTTTCTTTTTAAAAATATTATAGTAACACAAATGTATTTTTACAAGTCATATATATATATATATATATATATATATATATAAAGATATTCATAATATAATATAGTTTACTTAAAACAAAAGTTTAAAATAAATAATAAATAAAATAAAATAAATAAATGATTTTTTAAATAAAACAAAAAAAGGAGTTTAAGGAGGGCCAATCCCTCCCACATCCACATAGCCTTTACCATGCCATCTCCACCTTCTTCCACCACCCCACACCGGCCGCACCACCACTGCTCCCTCCTCCACCACAGCCACTTTCCCCACTTCCTGTGCATTCCATACCGACACCACCTATCCCCACACCACCATGCCACCTCCTCTTCCCGATCCTTATCCTCTGCACACTTCCTGCAGTGCCCTCCCACATGGTCATCCCTACTCCCCACACCGTCTTCCTTTCCCACCCCCATGCAGGCACCACCTCTCCCTTCACGTAGGTCTCTCCAATCCACTACTTCCACCCTCCAAAACCATGGACAACTCCTTTCCAAACCACCACCTCCCTTCCTAAATCTACGGAGACACCAAACATTAAAGGAATATATACAAAAAAAAAGAGTTTTATTGCTTGGTTTCTCTCCAAAAAATACATTAAGAACTAAACAAGCTTCCATAGCTCCTCCACCTGCTAGAAGAAATAAAATGAAAAACAAAAAGTGAGAAAGGAAAACATAGTGAAATTTAGGGAAACTTTAGGGTAAATTCAAAATCAAGGGCCAAGATTAAATTTGATCCAAGGACCCATACTCAACCCTACACATTTTAAGTCATGGGTACTTTATGGGTATGGGAGGGAAAATTATAAAGGAGTGTGGCAAATTAATAAATAAAGGGGGAAAATAATAAACTTACAAAGGATGTTTGTAATTATTTTGGAGACCATAATAACCCTAAAATAGAATTAAATAATTAGTTTTGAGTTGGGACTAGTAAATTTATTTTTTATAGTCGGGTAAATTATATTAATAATAATTAAATTTTAACAGGATATGGTTTTAAAACAGGGACTAAACTTAATTTATCATTTTAAAAATAAAAATTAGCCAAAATTCTTAGTCATCCCTGGTGTGTTTTTTGGTTTCCCAAGGCGGGGCATTACATCTTCATGATATTGAAGACTACTAGGAAGATTGTTATGATGATTATGAAGACAGGAGGAGGTACTATGAGAGGTTATCTCTACATAAAATCATTGATTTTGGTATATTTTATGTCCCTAAAGGATTGGAGGATGATGATGAAGAGATATAGTCTCTTGAGTATGAAAGATCAATCAACCATACTCTTATTGAAACCATTGATTGGTTTTTCAAGGAGAGAGATGATTTGAATAAGCTAAATAAATCTATCCTAGTGAGAACTAAAATTTGGTTTGATAGGAAAATGAAGGGATTCAAGGAAAGGAAATCTAGGTCTACTTCCCAAGATACCCCTACTCCTCAGAAGGAAATACCTGTGTTAGCTCTTCAGATAGTTAAGAAATTTGTCGCTTCTCCTCCGGAATCCTCAACTCTAGTGTATACCAAAAAAGGGAAAAACAAGAATGAAGATAAGGAATCTAATGTTATTCAAAAAGGTAAACCTTCTTATAAACAAGTTGAAGTAAAGGAAAATATTTGGATTTGGATGATAAGGATGACAGTCAAGAAAAAGAGCAAGAAAATCCTAAAGAGAATACACCTGAAATAAGCCAGTATGATGGAAGATCAATCAAAGGAAATGGTTTCAGAGTCTATAGAAATATCAGCCAAGGAAGCTTCTGACTCCACTCAAACTTATTCTTCTATGTTAGATGTGGCTATTATAAAAAAGCTAAGTATTATGAGTGCCTCTACACATGGTCCCATTTCTTCTTCCACTTCTAGTTCCTCATTTACGTGGGTACAACTATTACTGGAAAGTAAGAAGAGAAAGAATAATTCAAGTGTTGTTGTTCCCAAGTTTGATGCAATGGAAACTATTCTAGGTACTACTCCTCCCCCCAGCTAAAAAGGAAAAATTCACATCAAGGTTTGCCTCAAACTCTCAAGGTCATAAGTTCATGGAAATTACAAAACCCAAGTTTGATAAAGATGGAAAGCACATATCAATGGGTGATCTAGAGTTGACTATAATTCTCCTTTAAGAATCAACCCTGGAAAGGGAAGTACATAATCTGAGGGAGACTATTTTTAGGGTGATTGAAAGAGTTGAGAAGGGGAAGAAAACACAAGAGAAGCTAGAGGAGAAGAGCCAAAATCTATCTAGTTTCATCAAATCCTTATTAGCATAAGATAAGGTTCTTGATCCCACTCCCCTAGCTTCCATCCCACCTCATGCTATCTTGTCCACTGATGGATTCAAGCCATTAAAGACATCCATAAACATGCTACTTATGATAAACAAATGGAAGCTATGGTTGATGATTTAATAATAACAAGGATGAAATTTATTGAAGAGGAATTCAAGGCATACGAGAAAATTGCCAAGATTCAACTAAAGTTATCTACAACACTCAAAGGTTTCCATAGAGAGTTGAAATTATGGAGTGAGTGCATTCAAGATCTAAAATTGATGAGTGAGACAGATGTGCAGGTACTTGTGGGTAATAAGGTTTTTTATGATGTTAAATAGAATCTATCCAAATAGTGGCTCTTCAACATTGAATGGATAATAAAAGTTCTGGAAGAAGCCATTGGAGAACTCAGGAATATGTTGCAGAAGCAAGAAGATTTTAAATATTGTGTCATATATACCTTCTTGGATATACAGTGCCAAATCTTAAAAGATAATTCAAGTGATAAATTCACTATTCAGTAGATCAAATCCCAATTTAAGACTTTTTTTAAAGAAAATATATTCAAGCACGACACCATATCAAAGGAGAAAATCAAAGAAATTTTCACACTACAGGCTGCCATCACAGATGATAGTAAAGAGTTCTTGGAGAATGCAGAGTTTTAGAAGTGCATGGAGAAGTGTTTGGGTAGTTGGACTCATGCCACTAAAAATTCAACAATTCCTCGAGGAATGGACATAGTTGTATCATTAAAGTGATTCATAAATCAAATACTATAGGAAAAGGGGACTACAAGTGCTTCCACTAGTGTCTTGATTTCCTAATTATTATTTTACTTTCTTATTGTAGAATATATAGTTAAGCTATCTTTATCCCTTTAAAATCATGTGTTATGTAAGAAAGGGATAAATTCAATTTGTAATATTTAATTACATATTAGCTTTTGGGATTTAGAGAAAGGAAACTAAAAGTATTTTTGTAACCCTTTCTTGAGGTTATTTAAAGCAATCTTCTCATCATTATAAGTGATGGACATTTCCATATCCAGATGTAAAAAATGAACATTGAAATAATCAATACAGAAGAAATTTCACCCTCTCCCATGCTTCTTCTCTTTTTATTATTTGTTTGATTTATACAAGGATATATGTATTTAAAGCAAGAAATTTGTGTCTTTCGGTTGATAAGTGTATTTGGAAATTTTTTTCTAATACATGCATGTCATATGTTTCATATGCATAGTCTAATTTATGTTATTTTGTTAAGCATAAGTAAGATATCTCTTTGTTATCTATATGTCCAAAAATGCTTTCCTATCTTCTTTTTTTGAATATCTATCTTCACTTTTCCTATTTTATTCTATATTGAAAACATTTCAATAAATGCATCTAAAGATATCAAAATATGCACCAAAATATTGAACAATTGTTTATATTTAAAATATGGTTTTTTGGATTTCAATAAGGGAACCTCTCCCATAAAGAGGATGGACTATTTTCCCTTGACTATTGCTTGTTTTCAAAATATTAAATTCTACAACCAACACGTAGCATTTGTACTGACATAGAAAGGAGAGTCACAACGAGAGGAACATTTGATCACCTTCTTTTCAAAGACCCTCCATGACTATGAAACAAGGTACAATTTTGTAGAAAGATAGGCTTATGCCATAGTTAAAGGCCTAAAGAAATTCTGATTCCTTGTCACTCATAATAGAATCCTGGTCATGGTGGCTCACTTTATCATAAAATAATACATAATGAAGGGAGAGATAACTGATAAAAGAGCTAAATGAATTACTAAGATCCTTGAGTATGATAATGAGGTAAATCCCACAAATATTATAAGGGGTAGTGGTCTGTGTCAATATTTAACAGATAAATCCATGTCCCTAATTGAATATGAACACTAGGAGATATAATATCTCCAGGAAAGTGATTTAGATAGCTAGGTATCAGATAGGGTCAATTTTATGTAGACTAGGAAGTATCCAAGCCATCTCCCCTTGAAGAAAAGGAGATATTATAAGCAACAAGGGGTCAATTTTACTATGATAAAAAATTTCCTTTTTAAGAGGAATTTTAATGGAATCCCGCTAAGATACGTGGACAATGAAGAAGCTGAAAGATTATTATGAGAATTACATCATGGGATCTCGGGAGGCCATTTTTCCACCCAGACTATAGCCATGAAAATCCTACAAGCATGATACTGTTAGCCAAGCTTGTTCATTGATTGTTAAGTAGAGGTAAACAGATGTAAGGTTTGCCAAGTTTACACCAGTTTCGAGAGAAACACGACCTATCCTCTCATACTAGTTGAGAAACCTTTCACATAATGGGGTCTGGAATTCATCAGAATGGTTAATCCAACTTCAAGCATCAGCTAAAAATGGATCCTTGCAACAATTGATTACTTCACCTAATGGGTAGAGGCAGTCCCTCTTAAAGAGGCCACTGAGAATGTAACCTTAGGAATCCTATAGGATATAAATACACACTTCACCCCCACCCTAATGCCATATCAGATAATGTTAAGGACTTTCTAGGAGCTAAGGTATCTTACTTTGTGGTAAAACATGAGATCTAACTAAAAATGTCCTCTAATTATTACCCACAGCGAAATGGTTTAGTAGAATCTCCCAAAAAAAATTTGATCAGACTCATAAAGAGAATGGGGCATGAGCATAAGAGATTATGGCATGAACATATTTAAATAGCCTTATGGGCTCATCAGATCACCCCAAAGTAGATCTTGAAACTTCTCCGTATGAGATAATCTATAAGAAAAGTGTCATAATACCGATTTCCCTAGAAATATTTGTATTAAAAATACTTAAATTCGATGAGATAGAAGAGAATGGAGTGATTCAGGTGAGTGTCATTGATCTAGTAGAGATCTAGGAGAACCATAAGTTTTCTTATGATGTCATGATTAGCCTCTAATAGGTGGTTAAGACTTGGTTTGATGAGAAGACATTAGAACTAGAAATCTAAGTTAGGACTATGGTTCCGAAATGGGATGCAAGAGTTTCTAAGCTGGGAAATCATGGAATTTTTGACCCATTATGGATGGGACCCTTCAGAATTAGTTCATGTAAGTAGCACAATGTGTTTGAGATTAAAAGTATGGAAGGATAACCCTTAGCAATTCCAGTGAATGGAATTCACTTTAAACCTTTTATGTAAGTCCCTTTGTAAAAGGGTTGTATCATATGTATATTTTTATTTTCTTTGTTATTTGCTTTGTTTTTTTATCCCTTTTAATAAGTATCTTGACCACATGTACTTTGTGGATCCCCATTCCCACTTTTAAAATTTTAGAGGGAGTGTACCTCCCTTTTTCCCCCCAAAATCAATGACCCAATATCTTCCTTGATACTTAAGAGAAAAGATTTTGAATTGGTACAAAATATCTTAAAGAACACAAAAATAGGCACTTAATGTCATTAATTAGAAAGGGGTTATTGTGTGAAGTGACCCTATGTTCACACAAGCCATTACTCTCCAAGTTAGGGTGGCTACTTAAGACATTGGGAGCGTTCAAAAGGCTCATTCCAAACACGAGAGTCTTCCAAATCAACTGTCAAGTGACGAAACTAAAGGAATCCTAGCCTTCTCCAAATTCAGATAAAATGTCATTGCAACCTCCACCTCTACACCACCTGCTAAATATTACATGGGATAAGCCATTCCCCCTCATCCTCTGTAACAAAATTTGAGGTTTCGTAATGAAGGATCTTGGCTCAGTGACCCTACTATGATTTCTGAACCCACTGATGACATCTTCAACCCAGTCCTAAAAAAGAAGCCCAAGCCCTTGAGAGAAGAAACCTTTTCCAGGTTTATCAACCTGGGAAATACTGAATCTTTCAGCTCTAGAATCTGGATTAAAACACTTTCCCAATATATGGTGTCACTCATGCACCCATACTTGAAACTCATACAAATATGTGCGGACTATTTCAATTCAAGAACCCATACCATCCAGGGTAGAAACACAATGGTGGTGATTACACCACAAGCTATCTAGGACATGTTGGCTCTGAATCATGACCTAATGGCAAGTTTCTATGATATGGGAAAACTCCAAAGTGTCTGGGTACAATGCCACGATAAATCTTTGTTCCTTAATAGGGAGGTAAGATAGGTAGATACGGGCGGTTTGGGGACTGTAGGATTTCCCATTCTATTGAAATCACTTTTAGCATATTCTCAGGATGATAGTTCCATGCTCACATTTTTCTTTGGGAAAGATTCAAATAGATTCATTGAGTATTGGTAGTTGGAATCCTTATTTTGAATGATGTTTCTCACAAAAGAGTAGAGCTACCACTTTGATTTTGCTGAAGTCGTTAAGAAATCTATTTGTAAATAGCTCGACCAATTCTCAGTGACCTTAACTTTTAGGTATTCATCCTATATGTCCCATCTCATTTTGTATTAGAATGCTAAATATTTTATTCAATTTATGACTCTAACTCTATGAAACATAGAGATGGATCCTCAAAAAATCATTCTAGTGTCCGCATTGAACCATATACTATCCTTCTCATCAGGTGTATATGAATTCTTTAATTCTTTTATGGAGTCCCTATTGCTTGAGATTGATCCTAAAGGGATCAACAAAAGAATGAATGACTTGGTAAAATATATCCTTGTAGACCCCCTGCACCCTTGCGATTACTTCTTCCCCATAGGACATTCCATGATTCATGTAGATGGTTTCAGAGAAGAATCCTTTATGTTCCCCAGGGTCCTCACAGGTTGTGTGGTGGGCCTCAAAATAGCTAAGAAGTTAGTGCTCCTAGATGTTGAGTTTGGTACAGACCAAAAGAAGAAGGAAATTTTTGATATCCCCTTGAGCAAGGGAGGAATCACTATGCTTAAGAGAAAGGTGGAGCATAGCCTTATAAAGAAACTGGCTTCCTATGGGTTTTCCTTAATTTGAGACTCATGGAGTTACGACCTAGATGGGATAGTGGCCGTGAATCTGGTTCGTAACAAGGTCTTAGAATCCTACAAGCATGAGCCAAGGGAATTTTTTGAAGTGAGGCAAAACCCCTAGGTAGAGTCACCCAACATATTCATTGAGCTCAAAGACATAGCAACCTTGGGCTGGGAGGCATTCCACTCAGTCAAATACAAATATGACCCTACTCTCACCATGACAAACAGACTTTGAGTAGCCCTAAAGAAGAGAGATTGGAGTGTAGAGAAAATTAAATCCTATTGTAAATATAGGTAGGAAATTGGCTAGACCACCCTAAATTTTGAGGCCATCTCTAGTGATGAGAAATGGAAAGAAATCTTAGACATAGATCATGCATCTGATGTGGAGAGTTAGGATACCATCACAATCACTTTGGAGTGGTCCGAAAAATTGATAGTAGAATCTTCTGGTCCCCCGTAATAGTAATTACATATTCCTCCTCTACCTTCCCTTTCTCAGCAAGATCTTCAAGTCCAAGCTCCCACACCTTAACCTCCAATCATCCCCTTGGGTGAGAAACCTATGGAGTAATCAAACTCAATCTCACTACGTAAGAATTTTAAATCAGTCGTGGCTCCTTTTTCTCCTCCACCTCACCCTCCTCTAAGGGTTCCATTATAATCTCCTCCACCACCTCTGTTTTCCCGTTTTAGATGTATTCCCTTGTCTGTAACTCCATCGCAGACTCTCCCTCTACTTGGCACCCCCTATTTTCTCAACTTCCCTCCACCATCCCAATCTTCTCCCCCCACGTGGTGACAAGCCATTCTTCGCCCCTAGTAACTTCAATGCCCCAACCAGAAGTTACAATTCTTTATGGTCTACCAATTGGGTTCCCATTCGTAGGAGTAATGGTTCCTTCTTCCTCTAAATTTTTAAGTCGAGTTGAGTCTGCTAAGTCTACCTAAGACAACAAAAGGGAAAAACAAAACAAGAAGGAAATGGTGGAAAGAGAAATGAAGTGAATTTGGTCATTAAATGACCATCAGTAGGGTTTCTTAATAATCACACAACTCATCCCTCAAGCATCTAAACACACTAAATAGATGCAACCAGATGATTATTCTTTCAATGTTGTTATGGTTGTGTTATCCAAAATCCACCCCTAGGGTAAATTTTGATAACATGCATCAAATTCTTCAGTCCCAAGAAAGTAGATTGATTTAAGGCCCAAAATCATGTTTCTGGGGTCCCCTCGGCTTCCTTCTAACTCTCCTATCCAAGAAGAAAACCCAGAAAGTTTTAAATAAATGTGAAAAAATTGCAAAATCCAAGCTTGGTGTCGAAAAAATGAAGAAAATCAGCTAAGTCTTTTGTTTCGTAGCAGTTGGGACAGTTGGGATGTCGGGGCGCGAATCGGCCGAAAAGCCTCCAGGCGGTTTGCGTAGCACTTGGGATAGTTGGGGCATCGGGATGCATGGGGTGCCAAAAACCAATTCGGCCGAAGGAGGAAAAAATTGCCTAAGTCTCGCTTCGGGCAGTCAGGGATAGTTGGGACAAAAGTACGCGGATCGGCCGGTTTGGCGCAAGTCGGTCCATTTCGGGCGGGTCGGAAAGGTTTGTCCCAGACAGTCAGGGATAGTTGGGACAAGAGTACATAGAGGATGCGAACCAGCCAGTTCAGCCAAAACAGAGGACTTTCGTTTGGGACATCTGGGGCCCGAAAGTACGCGTGAGACGCGAAAAGATGAGAAAGCCGAGAGCCAATCAAATCACGCCACGTGTCTTCACCGCAAAGAGGGACAAAGAAGATGGAATCGGGCGGTTCAGAGAAATTTGTCCCGGACAGTTTGGGACATCCAGGCCAAAGGGATGCGTGGGACATGAAAAGCTGGGAGGCCCGTGGATGAATCAGGAAACGCCACGTGTCATAAGGGGAAGCGCAATGGAAATTGGCTATGTGTTTTTGGCCAAAAAATTTCAAAGGGCAAGGTTTGAAGGGTCGGCCCGAGCCAATAGACACATGACATGTGTCCTAAGGTGGGGTAAGTTCAGAGCCAGGGAAATACTTAGGAAAATTTGCAAAAGTCTTGGGCCAAAAAATTAAAAGACAAGGATGACCCCGCGCCCCTGTCCTCCAACCAGATCATGCCACGTGTCCCCAAGTGGCGGGGGCGCGGGGAAAAAATGGAAAATTTCCCAAGGTTATAAAAAAGTCAAAATTTTCAAAGGAAAACCCGTGGAAAGGAAAGGAGAGAGAATTTTGTGGCCAATCAGTGCCTGACATGTGTCATCCAAGTGGCAGAGCGCGGGAAAAAATTCAAAATCCATTTTGCCCTTTTTTTTCCCTAAATCTTCAGATCGCCATAACTTTCGATCTAAAGCTCAGATTTTCACGTTCTTTATATCAATGGAAAGATGATTAAATTCTCTACAAGATTCTAGGGTAAATCTTAGATTTTGATTCAGTTTGGAGAGAAAAAATCAAGGAAATGTCTCTGACATGTGATAACAGACAGAAGTGACATTTTCAACAACCAGCTTTAATACAACAGACAATTCACCGTTTCTGCTAGACAGTCCACCATTTTTCCAAGATTCACCACTTCTGCCATAATGAGATGAGTTAAATATGACCTAGAAGTGGTTGGGGTAGATCTAACCCTCCTCTCTTTTCCCTCTCTCATTCTTCCTATATATTGTAAAGAGGGGCTTCTTTCTAAAGGTCGAACATTTCCTGTTTTGCCCCTCCCTTCTTCTCTTTGGCAGGTGAATCTGTGGAGTTCAAACCTCCCATTTAAGAATGTAATGCGACTCTTCCTCTTGGAATTTTTTAGTGTATTGTATCAATATTTGGAGCAAGTAATACATGTCTGTGGATGATTCTCAACCCTCTCTGTGTTCATTTTGCATCCTCCTGGTCTTTCACTACAAATTTTGTTATCTGTGCATGATCTTGCATCACATTTGAGTGGTCTATGTTTATTGTCAAGATAAGTGTTCTTCATTCCTCGGTGCATCACCTCTATTAGCTTAGGTTTATTTTTGTGTATCTTCTTACCCTGTCTCTTTGGCAAGTTAGATTAGGTTTTGAGTAAACTCTCTGCATTTTTCGTGTGTATTTAAACAGAGGAATAGGAACCAGCCTTCTCTGGATATTCCTTTCTCATTTTTTCAAGTCCCACACTTGGAGAAAGTATTCCATGTTGTGCAATCACACTGGATGCTAGTATGATCAAACTAGAGATCTGATCAATCTACAGGGGTCCTATGATTTTGCATTAACAGTTTTAACATGCCCGGTTGGACACTAGAGGTCTCATTTTTATTACAGCGAAGTTGATGTGCATCTGCTGCAATTTTCTTGCTTGAAAAGAGCTATTATTTGCATATCTGGTGACTCCAAGGGGAAGAACCACCTGGTTTCAGCAGTACATGCCTGAAAACTCATGAGAAGAGTCACCACAAGGTCAAGAGTTGGAGAAGAAGTGTTGTTTGAATACCAGCAATTATATCCAAGAAGAAGGCAAAGACGAAGAAGGATTCAAAGGTCTCCATCTCCACCAAACAGAACTCTCTCAACTCCTCCACCTGGTAGGCCTTTCAATCAGTCAACAAGGGTTTTAAGACCAATTAGAATGGCACAAAACAACCCCTATGTCAACTTCACAGGCTAAGCAGCCCACTTGCCCTTAATGCACAACATCCAATTCCTATTGCAGCCTTGAAGAACATTCCTTACTTCACTGGAGAAAATTAGACTACTCCAGGTGATCATGTTAAAGATATTGCTAACCTTTGTGTAATTCATGAAATCAATGAGATGCAAGTGGCTGTCAAGTTACTGGCCATCTTCGTTCAAGGGTAAAGCATTGCAATGGTTTAGGAGCCTTGGAGCTGGTTCTATTACAAATTGGAATCAGCTGTGTATAGCACTTCATGAGCAGTTTGGAGAAAAGGGAAACAACTTGTCTCTTTTGGAGTAGTTGATAACCATCAAGAGAGCTCCCAATGAACAGCTGACCGATTTCAACTTCAGATTTCAAAAGACTTGGGAGAGAATTCCAGTGGCAGTCAAGCCAACAACAGAAGGTGCTTTTCTCTACTATCTCAAAGCTCTAAATTCTGATATTTCTATGTTGATTCAGTCCATGGGAGTCATAGCTATCCCTATGGCTTATAGCATTGCCATTAGGGCTGAAAATTGTTTGATCGAAGCTGGCAAACTTGCCCCTAGACCTCCCATGCCATTGTTTCCAAGCTTAGAGAGTCCAAACACCAATCAAGCACCTAATTTGGCTCCTTCTCCCACTCCTAGAAATTAGAGTTCAAATGAAGCTTCCACTTCATCTCCAAGTGCCCCAAATGAGCTTCAAGAAGTCATGAAAAAATTGCAAAACCTAGGTAATGAGCTGGTTACTCTCAAAAGCCGCAGCAGGCCCAAGGTTTTAGACCTTCTTATCAACCCCAAGCTCAGCCTAATAAGGCAATCCATACCAACCACAAAGGCCACCTAATCCAGTTGCAAGTATGAATCAAACAAGGCCTCCTGCCAATAGACCATTTCAGCCCTATAATCCAAATGCCATATCTGCCTCTAAGGCATTGGTGCCAACACAAAACAACATTTCCCAGGAGTATGATTGGTGTTTTCCATGCAATGAGCCTTATAACCAATCCATGTGCTTCAATGGTGCTTTGAATCAAGCACTAATGGTGACAACTACTGGTGTGGAGGGTGAGGGCAATCAAGGAAACAGCCAACAACAAGAAACATTCCAACAGTAATCAGCCCCAAATGACACCACCATTGGTAAATTGGCGAGCAGAGGATTTTTGTGGCATGAACCAGGTAGTTTCTCAAGGTTTTGCAGCCAACACAAGGTCAAAAAGGAGGAATTAGGGTGAAGAACAGCCATTAGCCCCAACCAATCCATGACCTTCTATGGTTCCACAAGTGGTTGGAAAACAAAATCCGGTTGTAAATGCACAAGGGCAGCCAAGAACAGCCCCTAGGCCAACTCAAATACTAGTTGTTGCTGCCCACATGCAAGGAGTGAATGTGTAAACCAAGGGACAACAAAGAGATCCTTCATCACCATTTAGTATCATTGATCAGATGAAGAAGACAAACGTAAATATATCAATATGGGAATCCCTATCTTTCCCAGGCCAAAGAGATCTGCTGCTAGCTGCCATGAAGGACTGGCCAACTTCGAATCAGTAGGATCAGATGCAATACAAAGTGCTTACAAATGCTACCCAGCCTGAGGGAAATCATGGAGGACAACAAGGTAAAATGTTGAAGCCCCCTCCTTTCTATGTTTCATTGATCATTGGAAATTAGCTTGTGCACAATTGCATGATAGAATCTGGGGAAAGTATCTTGGTAATGCCTAAACAAATAGCTGATCAGCTAGGGCTCCAGTATGAAACAAAATCCAAAGGGGTAGTGCAGCTAGATGGGACAGCTAGTAGCAACAGTTGGAGTGATTAGAAACTTGACTCTTACCTTGCATGCATGTCCAAATGTTGTTGTTTTACAAGATGTATCATTCATAGAATTTCCACCACTCTTTGCCCCTATGCTTGTCAAGGGACTTCACAGCCAAGATTAGGGGGGATATTTGTCTGCTGATTGGTCACACATGCTGTTCAGAATGAGGTATGGAACTAAGGCTACAATCAGGTCAGAACCTATTGCAAACCTCCATATTGAAGCTTACACTCCAAGTCAGATTAATGCCAATTTCTCAGCATTTGATCAAGAAGATAACCCAAGCACTAATGAAGCTAACACTAAGGTTGGAAGCATCCCGGATCTAACTCTTGATGAATGGGAAAACAAGATACATACATTTGATCCTTACCAAGAAGTGGAAGTATCTGAGCTAGGGGTCTATTGCATACACGAAGAAAATCAGCCTATTCCTAGCATCACCAAGCCAAACCACAAAGATGAAAATGAGGTATGGCAGCTGTTTTTTGATGGATCAAGGAGTAGACAAGGTGCAGGAGGTGGAGCTATGCTTGTTTCACCTCAAGGAATGAAGTACTATTCAGCTTTTAGATTTTAGTTTGCATGCTCCAATAACACTGCTGAATATGAAGCCTTAGTGCAAGGGATGCATTGGGAAATCAAGAAGAAAATAAAGAACTTGCAAGTCTTTGGGGAGAGTGAATTGATTGCAAATCAAGTCAAGGGACAGCATGCTACCAAGAATGATCTACTCAGGTGCTACAAGAATAGGGTGTGGGACCTCATGGAAGATTTTGAGGGTTTTGGCATCAAATCCATTCCTAGGAAAGAGAATCAAGTTGCTGACAGGCTTGCAGCAGTAGGGGCAAGCCTTTGACATTGTGGAAAGTATTCAACAAGATAAAGTACAACCAAACATCCACATGATTGTGAGGCCTTCAGTGCCGGATAACAATGTCAGTTGGCAAGTGTTTGAGAATGACCAGCAAATCATCCATTTCTTGCAAGAAGAAGCTGATTTCTCAGCCAAAAATCAAGAAAGATTGGAACAACAGTATGGTGAGCAAGTGGTATAGCTGAGAACTAACAAGCTACCCAAGGGACTTATCACTTTGGAGTCCATTTTTAACCCCAATGATCAGTTTACAAAGGAGAAATCAAACATTCAGGTCAAGAGAGAGGATTCAGTATCCATCTTGGTAGAAGAGAACAAACCATTACAAATTGGAAGGATGACAACTGAACAAGAAAGGTATGAGTTCATACAGCTGTGTCAAGAGTTCCCTGACGTGTTTTCTTGGAGCTATGAAGACTTGAAAGGTTTCAATCCCAACTTAGCTCAGCATACCATCGAATTGCATCCAAATACTAAGCTTGTCAGGTAGAAAAAAAGACCAGTCAATCCACACATGGAGCCTCTCATGAGGAAAGAATTGGATAAGCTGATTGAGTTAAGGATCATATTCCCAATCAAGCATTCTAGTTTGGTTGCCAACTTAGTTCCAGTCAGAAAGAAGAGTGGAGAGATCAGATTGTGTGTTGACTTTAGAGACTTGAATAGAGCCTCTCTCAAGGACCATTACCCACTCCCTTCCATGGAGCAAATCTTGCAAGTTGTGGCTGGCTCTAGAGAGGTTATCACTACTTAATGGCTTACTCAGGCTAGAATCAGATTATGGTGAAGGAAGAAGACCAGTTCCAAGACAACCTTCACAACCAAATGGGAAACTTTTGCATACAGGGAAAATGCCATTTGGGCTGTCCAACGCTGGTGCTACCTTCCAAAGGGCAATGGACATGGCATTCAAAGGTTTGATTAACAATGTGGTGCTGATTTACCTTGATGACATCACTATTTTTTCCAAAAATGCAGCAGACCGCCTCTCTCATTTGAGACAAGTCTTCACGAGGTGCAGGAGATTTGGAGTGTCTTTGAATCCTAAGAAGTTTATCTTTCTTGCACATGAAGGAAAATTCCTTTGCCATATTGTCTCTAAAGAAGGATTAGCAATTGATCTAGAGAGGGTTGAAGCCATAAGAGCACTACCATTGCCAAGCCAGAAGAAATCCCTTCAGAGTTTCTTGGGAAGGATAAACTTTGTTCGGAGGTTTGTCCCAAATTTTGTAGCCCTTGTCCAAGCTCATCACCAAAATGTTAAAGAAGAGCATGGCTTTCAAGTGGATAGTAGAAGGCAAGGAGAGTTTTGAAGCAATCAAAGAAGCTATCTCTCAAGCACCAACTCTCATCAACCCATATTTCTCCAAGGATTTCATCCTCTATGCATTTGGAGGTAATGATACTATTTCTGCCATTTTGGTAGAGCAGATGAGCAGCCAATTGCCTTCTTCAGCTGGAGCTTGGATGACTATGAGGTTAAGTACTCTTTTATTGAGAAGCATGTACTTGCAGTAATCAGAAGCTTGAAGAAATTCAAGCATTTAGTCTCAAACAACAAGGTCCAATTGCTGGTCTCACATGTTGGGGTTAAGGACTTCCTCCTCAAGAAGGATTTGAATGAGAAAAGGGTAGGTTGGATCACCCGTGTCATGGAGTATGACATTGAGATCAAGATCACCAAGCTGGTAAGAGGGAAAGAATTATGTGAGCAGCTGGTTTTGGGGAAGCAAAAAGAAGTATGCAATGAAGAAGAGGTTGTTTTGACAGTCCAGGACAGCCATGAGCCAAGTGGCAATCAAGAAGAAGACAATGCTGCCCCCACTCCTTGTTGGACCCAAGGTATTATACACTTCCTAGGCACAGGCCTATGCCCTCCGGAGATGAAAAAGACCCAAAGGAGACACTTCAGATTGCAGGCTGTCCCGTATGCCATTGTTGATGGAGTTTTGTTCAAGAAAGATGTGAATGGAGTGTTGCTGAGATGCATTAGCACAAATCAGATTCAAAGGGTGTTGGAAGAGTTACATGGTGGACCAGCTAGTGGTCATTTTGCACCAAGAGTGAAAGCTCTAAAAATCATGAAGGATGGTTATTATTGGCCTAAAATCTTCAGTGATTGCTATGCATGGATCAAGATGTGTAAGAATTGTGCATTCTTCACAGGAAAAGAGAGACTCTCTGCCCTTCCATTACATCCAATCTCAGTCGACCAGCCATTCATGCAATGGGGTATGGACTTCATTGGAGTCATTAATCCCAATTCAAGCCAAGGGCACAAATGGATTTTGACAGCCACGGACTATTTCACCAAATGGACAGAAGCAGTAGCACTCAAAGAGGCAACTGAGTCTAGTATCTTAGACTTTTATGAGGGGATAACAACCAGATTTGGTGTACCTGCTACAATAATCTCTGATAATGTATTTGCATTCATTGGATCTAAGGTGACTGAGTGGGCTGTCAAGAACGGGATCTACCTAAGCACTTCATCAAACTATTACCCTCAAGGTAATGGCCAGGATGAGTCTACAAACAAGAACTTGTTGAAGATCATTAGGACTCTTGATGAGAATCATAGGTCTTGGCATACCAAACTGAAATCAGCCTTATGGGCTGATAGGATAACTCCCAAGGGATCCACAGGTAACTCTCCATTCAGGCCTGTCTATGGGAGAGAAGCAATCTTGCCCATGTCACTTGAGTTGCCAACATTGGAGCTCATGAAGTAGCTAGAGTTGCTAGAGTTTGAGCCCATGGAGGTGAGGTATGCAGAGTTGATGGAGCTGCAAGAGATCAGAAATCAGGCATCCCAAGCAATGGAAAAGGATCAAGCTTTGATCAAAAAGACCTTTGATAGGAAGGACAATGATAGATCCTTCCGAGTTGGAGATCTAGTGTTGAAATGGGATGTGGATAGAGAAAAACTGGGAAGGAATTCAAAATTTGATGCCATTTGGAGTGCCCCATACATGGTCACGAAGTGCAAGGATAGCAATGCTTTCCAATTGGCCTCATTGGATGGTGAAGAACTGCAGATTCCAGTCAATGGAATCCATCTCAAGCATTACTTCTAGAGGGAAATTTACCACCTTGTAAATATTAGATTAGATTTTCATTCCTCCAAGTGCTTGTGCACATTGTTTTACTGTAGGTTAGTTTCATTTTCCCTAAGTGCTTTGGCACACCTTGCTAACCATGGAGATGTTTTGCAGTCCTTGCTCCCACCAGGTGATATTCCATCTTCCTCCTTACACATTCTAAGTCAGTTGGGGTTCTAAACAGAATATTTGATGACTCCATGCCCAATGGACTGCTTCCGGCAACTGGTATCTTCTACCTAGTAGGCAGGTGACCCCACTGAGTCATCAAATTGTTATCCAAAATTCACCCCCATGGTAAATTTTGATAACATGCATCAAATTCTTCAGTCCCGAGCAAGTAGATTGATTTAAGGCCCAAAATCATGTTTCTGGGGTCCCCTCGACTTCCTTCTAACTCTCCTATCCAAGAAGAAAACCCAACAAGTTTTAAATAAATGTGAAAAAATTACAAAATCCAAGCTTGGTGTTGAAAAAATGAAGAAAATTGGCTAAGTCTTTTGTTTCGCAGTAGTTGGGACAGTTGGGACGTCGGGGCGTGAATTGGCCGAAAAGCCTCTAGGTGGTCTACGCAGCACTTGGGACAGTTGGGACATCGGGATGCGTGGGGTACAAAAAGCCGATTCGGCCAAAGGAGGAAAAAATTGCTTGAGTCTCGCTTCAGGAAGTCAAGGACAGTTGGGACAAAAGTACGTGGATCGGCCGGTTTGGCACAAATCAGTCCATTTCAGGCGGGTCAGAAAGATTTGTCCCAAACAGTCAGGGACAATTGGGACAAGAGTACGTGGAGGACGTGAACTGGCCGGTTCAGTCGAAACAGAGGACTTTCGTTTGGGACATCCAAGCCGAAAGTACGCGTGGGACACAAAAATCTGAGAAAGCCGAGAGCCAATCAAATCACGCCATGTGTCTTCACCAAAAAGAGGGAAAGCCCGAATCAGGCGGTTCGGAGAGATTTGTCCTAGACAGTTTGGGACATCTGGGCCAAAGGGATGCGTGGGACGTGAAAATCCGGGAGGCCCGTGGAAGAATTAGGAAATGCCACATTTCACAAGGGGAAGCGCAATGGAAATTGGCTAAGTGTTTTTGGCCAAAAATTTCAAAGGGCAAGGTTTGAAGGGTCGGCCCGAGCCAATAGACATAGGACACGTGTCCTAAGGTGGGGGAAGTTCGGAGCCAAGGAAAGACTTAGGAAAATTTTCAAAAGTCTTGGGCCAAAAAATTAAAAGACAAGGATGACCCCGCGCCCCTGTCCTCCAACCAGATCATGCCACGTGTCCCATGTGGTGGGGGCGCGGGGAAAAAATGGAAAATTTCCCAAGGTTATAAAAAAGTCAAAAATTTCAAAGGAAAACCCACAGAAAGGGAAGGAGATAGAATTGCGCGGCCAATCAGCGCCTGACATGTGTCATCTAAGTGGCAGAGCGCGGGAAAAAATTCAAAATCCGTTTTGGCGTGTTTTTTGCCCTAAATCTTCAGATCGCCATAACTTTCAATCTAAAGCTCCGATTTTCACATTCTTTACATCAATGGAAAGCTGATGAAATTATCTACACGATTCTAGGGTAAATCTTAGATTTTGGTTCAGTTTAGAGAGAGAAAATCAAGGAAACATCTCTGATGCGTGATAACAGACAGAAGTGATGTTTTCAACAACCAACTTTAATACAACAGACAGTTCGCCGTTTCTACTAGACAGTCCTCCATTTTGCCAAGATTCACTGCTTTTGCCATAATGAGATGAGTTAAATATGACCTAGAAGTGGTTGGGGTAGATCTGACTCTCCTCTCTCTTCCCTCTCTCATTCTTCCTATATATTGTAAAGAGGGGCTTCTTTCTAAAGGTCGAACATTTCCTGTTTTTCCCCTCCCTTTTTCTCTTTAGCAGGTGAATTTGTGGAGTTCAAACCTCCCATTTAAGACTTTAATGTGACTCTACCTCTTGGCATTTTGTAGTGTATTGTATCAATCTTTGGAGCAAGTAATACATGTCTGTGGATGATTCTCAACCCTCTCTGTGTTCATTTTGCATCCTCCTGGTCTTTCACTACAAATTTTGTTATCTATGCATGATCTTGCATCACATTTGAATGGTCTGTGTTTATTGGCAAGATAGGTGTTCTTCATTCATCGGTGCATCACCTCTATTAGCTTAGGTTTATTTTTGTGTATCTTCTTACCCTATCTCTTTGGCAAGTTAGATTAGGTTTTGAGTAAACTCTCAGCATTTTTCGTGTGCATCTGAACAGAGGAATAGGAACCAGCCTTCTCTGGAGATTCCTTTCTCATTTTTTCAAGTCCCACACTTGGAGAAAGGATTCCATGTTGTGCAATCACACTGGATGCTAGTATGATCAAACTAGAGATCTGATCAATCTCCAGGGGTGCTGTGATTTTACATTAATAGGTTGACCTTTCTAAGTTTTGTCCTTAAGATAATTTTGAATTAATGAATGAAATGGTGGTGGTAGTCCTTACAGACTACCTAAATCTCAACAATCAGTTGAATAAGGTGCAATCTAGCCTTCGAAGGGAAGAGGCCACTGTAGCTCATGATGAGGCCAAGATAAATGCCAGAGATAGAGAAATTGACTAGCTCTGTAAGGAATTGTAGGGAGCCCCATCACAAGAGGCCCTTCTGGCTTCTCAGGCAAAGGCTAAGAATCTAGTAGACAAACTTGCCACATTTGAGGCCTCATTCAATTCACTAATGTAGGAAAAGGGATCCCTCCAATAGTAGGATGATTAAAGAAAGGATGAGGTGGGGTAAATCTAATCCAAGTTCTGTGTCATTGAGGTGGAAAATGACATCCTCCAAACAAATCTTAAATCGTCTGAGGACACAGTCAAAGACTTTAACCACAAATTGGGGCAACAATCCCAGAATGGGGGAATTGTGACATTAGTACAGGAGCTATATTCTTCCTGCGGTGACTAAATTTCCATTATAGAAATGGATTTATTCCCCATGCTTGGATTTATATCTGATGCTCAGGGATTGTGATCTAATGTGGAAACCACAGGTTTCACCATCACTAGAGATGTTTCTGCCAAGGTTCCTAAATAAAATGTCTTAATTTAGAAATTTTATTATGCTTCAGACTTTTCCCTTCAAGGGGTATAGATTACTGATAGGTGACTAATCACTGTAAAAATCAATGATATTCTAAGTTATAACAAGGCCTCTATCAAATCCCAGAATATCTTGGCACAGATCCACCAGGGAATCAAGGAGAGGAAGCAAAACATCAATGAATTAGTTCAGTTAGGCTTCCCTTTCCCCTTCCCTGATGATTCTACAATCCTCTCAAAGGACCAAATTCAACATCTCCTAATTTCTAAATGCTAAGACAAGACTATATTTCATTATTTAAAGGAGAAGTCTAGGATTATCAAGGTGGAATCCATTCTAAAACCAATCATGTAGCTAGAGTTCTGCTTACATGTAGTAGTAATGAACCTCTAAAATTTCTCACACAAGGAGATAATCAAGCAAGATCAAATTTTCAAGGCCTTACAAAGAAGGACTTACCTGACAGAGGTGGAATGGCTCAGGTATTAGGCTACGTTACAGAAGCTCTGAGTGGTATTTTGTGAAGCCACATTTTGTTTTTTTATTTTTGATGCGAATGAGATGGTTGGATTCTTCCATGACTAGCACAAAGTCCCTTGGTGAGTTTTCATAACTCTTTCATTGATCATAATATTTTTTCACCCTGACCCTTGTTTCTTTTTCCACTCAATCTTAAAATCAACTAAGTATGAAGTTGAATACATAAGGTGTCCACGTGTCTTGTTTGTGCAATCAGAGAATGGAGAAAAGGAGGAAATAATCTTAAACTTACGATGCACTGTCAACGTGTCCCAAGCCTGATAAAGGTTACCCCAGCAGGTTGAAAATTCAAAAGCATAACAAATATGCAAAAAATCCTCCGCGTGTCACCTGAATGCACTTTCAAGTAGAGAAAAAGAGGAATTCCCCCCAAACTAGCACGTGTCCACCATGTGTCTTTGAGGCATAGTTTAGATGATCAAGTTCCAGAAAAGGATCCCAAACGAGCACCCATTCTCCATGTGGTGGAAAATAATCATCACCGAAATCAAGGAGCGCTAGTTGGGTGAATTAAAGGAAAACACAAATATCTCAAGAGGTAGTTGAGATATTGACCCAAAAGGAGAAGATCACATAAGAAAATTGAATGCTACTAGTAGAACATTTGATTCTAGATATTGAAGAAAGAGCCACAAACATATATAAAAAGAATTCTGATCCAAAAATAAAGGAGTTGTGAAGAAAATCGGAGTATTTTTTTGAAAAATAGACAAAATTTGTAAAAGAGATACAAGATCCAGTTTTTGTAATAGCTAGCCTCAACAAGAATTCATTATAGAAGGAAGTTTTAATCTCTACCAATTCAGCCTTATCTATCATTTTCTCCATTAATAGAGTTCTTGTTCTATGTACTTTAGCTTTCAAAGTTTTGAATCTTTCTTTTCTGCTAAGTAGTTCTAGATGAATTAAGATGTGTATCCTATTATACACCCTTGGGTTTTCACTTATCTATTATCTACGCATTGTCACATGTTTCATCTCCTCAGACTCCAATAAATCTAAGATAATTCTAAAATATGTGGATCATGTTATAATACTCTTCAAACTATTTTATATAGTCTCCCTATGTATCTCTATGTCTCTTTAGGAGCTATTTGGGTGCATCGCCTTAGTTAGTTTTACATTTATTTCAAGCTCTTTTTCTAACCCTATCCCACACCACATAGAAGATCCAATTTCTTTAAAATATGGATTTTACCTTAGGGTGCACGTCCCACTAACCTAAGCTATCCAATGACTCTGATAGTTCATCTACAGAGATCATCATCAATAATTATTATATGTAATTTTACTCAATATGCATTTTATAATTAATATATTATTCCTTTTGAGCTTGCTAATATATGGCAAAAACTAACATAGATTTGATGCTTCCACGATATAATTTTTTGTTTTGACAACCTATTTACAAAACTCCAATTGTATTTCAAATGACATACAAGATTTAACATGTATATTTATATATCCATTATATAAATTATGGATTTATTTGTTATCATTTGTATCTTTTCAATATGATTTATTTTCTATGAATAAACTCTACCATAGGAAACATTTTCTACCCTAGTGTCTGCTAGGCTATAATTCTAACTTGGAAAAATATTCCATTTTTCTTGGCCTCTCACAAATCAGTTGCTTTTATATAGGAAACACAACATTTTTTGGTCCTAGTGATCGCTTTTGTTCTTTTTCATTTGTTATATTCACAAAGATTAACAATTTAGATTTATAAAACAACTTCATTTTGAACATGATATATTTACATTTAAGAATAGATTAGAGGTTAATAGGATGCAACGAGTAGATGGTGTCGTATGTAAAAACTTGATTTATATATTCTTAGATGTAATTCTGATTTTCCATATTTTTTCATAAATGTAAAATAATTATGCCAGAATATTGGAAGAAGTTGTAGTGCCCACATTTTACACACCCAAATACAATAGTAAAATACCAGGATAATTTTTTTTGCCTTACATTGCTCACTACACATAACACAACATGGGCTTCAAGTACAGAAATCGACTCACATACGAAAATCACAAAAATCATCGACTCACATAGACACACAAAAACGACATAGGCATGCTGACGCTACACTTTTTCCAATGGAAGGTTACTAATAAAGACCCAACCATAAGGACATGGCTTCAAGAATGGTGAACCCACAACACATCATTTCCTTAAATGTATTTTTGGTTAAAGTTAACATTCCAAGGAAATTATGTGCAAGGATAAATTTTCTTGTTTGTCCACCTACATTTTCTTAAGTTTGTTCCGTGGTTGAAAATACAATTCAACCTTCTCAAGTTGGCTTCTTATACTTTATATAAATTTCCATAACTAACATACATATTTGGCATAAATAAAATTACATACAAAGTACTTAATTATCTTATTATTATGTAAAAATATTCTTCTCCAATGTTTATTTGATGTCTACAGTTTTACCCTTACAACTCAAGCAAAAGTGACTTGATGTCCAAAACGCAATAAAAGGATTTGATGGAGATTTAGATACAGGGCAGCTTTTCACCAAAAAAAATATTTCTCGATTCACACTATATTTATTTCCCTACCATTGTTATTATAATTTGAAAACTTATTAAATTGCTATAAGATATATATATACATATTTTTTGTTTTCTCAAAGTTTGGTCACACCAAGGTAACTTATATCCTTTGTAACGCATGAAAAAATTTAATTAAGTTATAAGGACTCCAAGATTGACCTTAATCCTAATCTCCAATCTCGTCTGCAACATTTATATAATATGCTTTTACATCACACCAAGATCTCATTCTTAACGTTGTTTTAAAATCAGGAGTTACATAAGCATTTGACTAACATCTTAAAGGGGTACATGGCCGGAAGAATTGTAACGATACGTGAACCACGTTCAAGAAAATACCAAGATGTTATTTTGATAGAAACCAAGGTAGCACCACTGAATCGTTCCTTCAAACAATGACTCATAAGGTGACTTCTAAGGTGGTCTTCAACATTCAGCCTAGTGTCGGACCTGAAGAGAGGACATTCTTCTCGCAATTACCAAATCTAGAAGGAAACCACATACTCTGGGTAGGTTAGATCATGACATTCCTAAATATGGGTTCACGACAATGTCACTAGACATAAAGAATATGACGGTAAACTCCAACTAGGGGTTTTATTTACCTAACCTAGGAGGTCTCATCGAGTGCGAAGTTTAAGGTCGTCATACGATTTAAAATTTCTTATATGGTAAAAAGGAATCACACATGCAGGAAAGCTATGCATGAATATTTTATTAAGGTTGAGTGTTCCCATTATAGCTCTTTATTATGTTTGCAAGGTAAGAAGATAACCCGGTAAATTAATTTAATCGTTTATTGAATACTAAGAAAATACTACAATATTTTAACTTCAATTTCAATTTACTATATATAAATCAAACCTTTTTTTTTCCATACACAACTAAAAATCAAATTGAACTGGTGATTAGCGGCACATTTCCTAAGTTATCCCTAAAACTAGAATCTCATGCATATTAGCAAATTTCAAATATACCTTTTCTGTAACAAGAGACTACACTAGATAGTTATTCATTTTACAATGACCTATAAAAATTACAATAATAATAATTAAATTACACATCACCTTTTTGTTGTCATTCTTCCATCCTGTAAAACCCACGTGAGCAAGATATCAACGATAATTCGATGGCATGAAATCCACCCTAATCAATCATAATTATCATTTTTCAGTTTCCCATTTACATTTGACAATAATTACAATTTGCAATCGAAATAAAAAAGGTCTAGAAACATGTATTCATTGCATTTCATTTTTCTTCATTTTATAAATCTAGGAGAGAGAAAGAGAAATGAAGAGAGAGAAAACATCATTTTGTCAAAAGTTCTAATAGACACAAGTTTCATTATAGTGTTTTTAAACAGTTATTTACGTGTGTTAAAAGTTTCCAGGGTGATTTGGTAACCCTACGAGGGTCCGCAGCTTTCTACTTTTACATTTTCTCACTAGCTACAAAATGTACAAAACAGGCTCAGAGGCTAAGAAACTGCTTCCAAAGGTTATCTTCTGATGATCATGCACATAACGATTAACTTTCTACGTGTCCCAAAATATATCAAGAGTTCATTATAACTGACGGAATTGAAAAAGAGCACACAATTTACGTTTGGCGACTAGTTTTTCGGGGCCACTGGTCGTAGTTCACCCAATTGTAAAATGAAAAAAGTTAGCTCAAGCACCCAAAAAACCGTGTCCATAACTGACGTTTGATGGAGAAGCACGCAATGATACATCTCCTACTAGTTCCCCTATATAAATAGAATTCATTAGAGTCAATGGGACTGAGAACTAGAAAACCATGTTCAAATGGCAATAAGTTTTCTTGAGCGACAAGATGAAATTGGACTAGTTTAACCTCATCAAACTGTGACTGGAGGCCCACAAAATGGCTTCACCAAACTATCCCGAAAGGTGATCTTTCCTATGTTGAATGTTCCATGTATTTTTCTAGTATAAACACTAGAGGTCTGCGAAGACGGAATGTGATTTCTCTTTCCGGGTTTCAATTGGTGGTCCCAAACAAAAGCCAACTTTCTAGTTTTAACAACTCTCTATTGTTGTAAACCGGTGTAACAGGGCTCCTATAAGAGTGTCAAAAGGATGTTATATGATCATTTCGGGTCGAACCAAAAATCAGGTGACTCCTTGTATACCAAGTTACGCGAATGAAACTTCACATCTCATTTCCGGAGTTGCGAAGGGTACTTAGTGAGTCTTCGAAAAATGTAAAATTTAACTATTTAAGCAAAAAGAAGGTCAACTTAATCAATGGAGAGTTAAATTTTTTTGGTCGATAAAATGATATTAGAGCAATCAAAAGGGTAAGAGTTTTCTAGTTCATCTCGAAGCGAGGGCGATAGTTCATGGTTTAAAGTAGGTGAGTTAAAATGGCTTCGAGAGTTGCGACATGACACTTTATTGTTTTTTAATGAGTTGAAGAGACATTTAACTATATTAAAAATCTAATAACTTAATATTCTATTGAGTTGCAAAAGAGAACTAAAACACAAGAATTATGAGAGGTAAGGAAAGAAGAACCATGCTTGGAGAACGAAGTCGGTCGAAGCCGCAGGCTTGGGTTCAATATCTTGCTTGGTACTTCATCAACCAAACCACAAGCATCCTCAGCTCCACCATTTAACACACATGTCTATCAATAAAATATGTACTACATACTTGAAAACCATTACACTATTCTGATCACATTTCTCCTATCTTCTGGATCCGAGCCACCACTTGCTGAGCATGATCAAATGGTTTCTTATTGTTGTAGTTTGGATAGGATGATATCTTCCTCCTTTTGTGCATGGCCTCAAAACTTGCAACCCTTAGACCATGATTTTCAAAGACATTTAGTCGTACACTTCACATGCCTTAAGCATGCCTCCACATTTTTGCACATTCTCATGTGCTCATCACAAAAATAGCAAACATTAAGATTAATTTCAGGCATGATTCTACAAGAGGCACTCATGCCATCGAAGTATTTACAACCCTCATGCACTGAACCTGCCTGGTTAAATGCTAAGTAAAAAAAATGAAGCTTACATGGTCAGGGTATGTTCCAGAAGACCACATCTTTTGAGGCATTCTTCCAAAAAAATCACAGTCCCTTTACTACACATCCATTTTGTGCATATGCTGCCATCATGGCATTCCATGAGACAACATTTCTCTGAGGTATTAAAACAAACAGTTCAACATCTTTTTAACAGACCCATTTTTTGCATACCTGCTATGATTACCACCCAGGAGGCCACATATCTTTCAAGTATTTTTTCAAATAGTTCGCCTGAGTTATATATGCCTTCACATTTTTCATATGTGCCAAAATGGGCACTAAATACATTTGCTTGGAAGTTTCAAAGGCCTTTCAACAAACACATTTGTGAATATCTTGCCCTCGTGGCATTCCATGATCTCACATCTATTTGGGGCATTCTATCAAATAGTTTACAACCTCCTACACATGTTTTTTGTGCAAACATGTCTACCTGGGTAGTAATAACTACAACATCTGACAAAAACACCTCTCCAGTTCATGTTCTTGGAAGTTGTCCACACGGGTCCCAGAACTCATTTTTTGACATAGAATGAGAGGATGCTGGCACAGGCCACAAAAGGAAAACATTGCAAATCCCTAGGATGACATTTGGTGAGGCATCTCCTTGAAAGAAAACAAGAAAATGCCCAAAGAGCATTGATTTGAGTAAAAAGAACTGTAAACCACCTTTCTTTCAGGCATTTGCGCAAAACAGACTGGAGTTTCCCCCCCATGGCGGTGGCAGCTACACTCTCTCTCTCTACACAACCAAAACAATGGAAGAAAACCCAAATTTTCCCTAATCCACCCTAAGAAGAATATCATGGCTTTTTCAATTTTATTTTTAATTTCTTTTAAATTTATTTATCTATATATATATATATATATATATATATTTAACTAAATAGGAATACAAACCCTGAATGAGGTAAAATGTTGATGACCACAATTAATGATGATCGCCCTATTCATAATAACAACACAATTTTATTAATGATAATAATAATAATAATAATAATCGCACCTCGACATTATAAATTATAATATTATTATAACATTATTTTTATGATTTTACAGCTAAACAATGATAATAATTATTAATCCTATTAATGTCAACGACCCGACAAACGTGAAGAGCCAAGAACCAATTTTTCCTTTAACCAGATAGTCATCCATGACACTACGAGGTCCACAGTTGGGGCGTCGACAACAACTTGAAAGGAAATAAGGAGAGGGAAGGTGAAAAATCTTCACTGCGACCTGGACAAGGTCAACAATGGTTAACGAGAGCACATGCACACTAGTCTCCCAAGATTAGAAATAAGGTCGTCATGCTAGGAATAGGGGGAACATCTGACAGGGCATTACAGAAGTAGATAAAACTATATGTTTACTTGTATAACATTTTCAAGATATAAATCCACCAAATAAAGCCACCGACCGTGAAATAAAAAGTGGAAAGGGGTAGTGAGATGTCTAGCCATGCCGGAGATATAAAGCCACTAGCACACTACATGAGAAAGGAAGTAAGTGTGACAGTACCGAATATCATCAATTAGATATGCTTATCATAAATATCATGCTTCCCATAAAAAATCTTAAATTCCCAACACCATCTTACATGTCACATGTGTATAACCCTTGATCGATTTCATCTATCACATGAATGTAATATATCGATGAAATAAATGACCATTAAATTTGTAGATGCCATATTCTCTTGTCACCCCCAAAAAGGTTACCCCTCAGAATAATCAAACAATTTTTATGAAAATCTTATAAGTTGCTACGTTTTGACAAATAAAAGTAATTTTTTTTGAGCTTATCGACTTCTAATTTAATCAAGCATGTTGACTATGGAGAAATATATAACAATTAAGATTTGTATAAATTAGTCAAATTTATTATATGATTTTAAGATTTCAAATTAAGATATTTCAAGCATAGCGCCCACTAGTTTATGCCACCACACAATCGTTGCAGCCTATCGGTGGTTAGGATTTGATAAATTAAATTAAGATATTTTCAACATAGCAGCCACTAGGTTATGCTACAACATAATATTAGGATCTTAACATTCTTTAGGTTTCAACAAAATAAAGTAAGAACTCCAGAATATAAATATTTTGAGCTAAAAAACTAATAGTATTTAACAAACAAAAGAAATAAAGTGACTTTGGAGATCTTTATAGCAATCAAGACTAGTATAAATTAGTTGAATTTTTTGTATGCATTTAAGATTTGGAATTAAGATATTTTAATATTAGCGTCTACTAGGTTATGTTACCACATAATATTTGAATACTACCGGTGGTTTAAGGTACTTTGAGCTTAGCAGTTAGTATCTTTTTCCACAACATATTATTTGGAGATTGAATTTGCTAGGGTTCAATAATTCATAGTTATGATATTTTACAATAGTTAACAAATTACAGGAAGATATTTTAAACTTATCTGATGCTAGTTTAAACAACAACATAATACATGGCGGTTATGATCGATATGATTAAAAAATTAAATTAACATATTTAGAACTATGTAGAGACTAGGTACCTCTATAATTTATTATTTTGATTATAGTAGTTTATATAATTTAACATGTTACTGAATGATATTTTGAGCTTAGCGTCCGCTACATTATGAGACAACAAAATATTTGGTGCTTAGCACTCACTAGGTTTAAATAAAAGAAATAAGATATTATTAGCTTGGTTGTCGGTGGGTTACGACAAAATATAATATTTGGATCTTAATGGTGACTGGGATTTAGAAAATTTGAATCAACATAGTTTGAGCTTAGCGATTGTTAGGTACTTAAACAATAAATTATTTTGATCTTCGTGGCCACTAGGTTTTTCCACAACATGTTATTTTTTTATTTCATCACTACGATTTAATAATTCATAATTAAGATATTTTACAACATTTAGAAAATTAAAGGTAGATACTCATAAAAATTTTTTGGCTAAACTCGCAATATAATATTTTGAGTTTCGTTTTTGCTAGCACCTAACTAGTAAGAGAATTACAGTTTTATATTAGACAACGGTACATTATGCCACATCATAAATATTTGGAGCTTGGTGGTTGCAAGGTTTTATCAAAATAAAGTAAGATAATGTGATCTAAGAAGTCACTAGGTTATAACAAGACATAAAATTTGGAGCATAGCGATATTAAGGATGTAAGAAAAATCATTAAGATATTAGGTGCTTAGCCACGACTATGATATGTTTAAACATAAAAATATTTGGAATTAGAGTAAAATGGGGTTTTCCAAAATGACCCACATACTTTCACAAAATATCCCTCACGGCTAGGTATTATAGTGAAATAAGAAGAGAACAATATTGTGTACAATAAAAAACAAAAATCTGAAAATTCCCAAACTGGACAAAGCCAAATTACATTTTATGGATATTCATGGCAGTATTTTCTTAATCCTTATTGTAGTCTCTATTTACCTCTTTCTTCACCAATCAAACCCCAAACTTGTCGGCACATCATCTAGACTTTTCTGGAATCTCACCTGAGGTGTGCGCATGCACCAAGACCCTCTTTCATGTGAACTTCGTGATAATGTTCTCCCTAAATATGGGGATGTTTGTACAAATAGAGAATGAACACACCCATTCTTAGAATCAAGATTAAGAACTAAATCCTAGTCTAATGCACCAAAACATGGAATAACATCATCATGCTACAATAGAAGTGGAACTAAATCATGATTAGCATTAAGAACATTGATATTATGCCCATGAACATAAAAGAAAATGCACAGATCAAGATCCATCAAAAATATGTTCAAAACCACTCCATTATGTTCATTCATTAAGTTATAGTAGTCAATAGTACATCAAAATATTTCCATGGATGGATATATTACATCAGTAGAGCTTTAACATGTTCTCTATTATTTCTTCATTATTGTTGGTGAGAAAATTTGTTGGGTTGACAAACTTGTGGATTTCTTTCCAATGCTATGGGAATCTACATCCCTCTACTTAACTAGTGTAGCTATCATATATGCATGTGTGAGTAAAGGTGGATTTTCTCAGTGGCCTTATAGTTGGGGATCCAACATTGGCACTCCACTGACCCTACAGTAAAGCTAGCAATTTCTTTCTAGGTAAGACTTTGTTTGAAGAGTGGGAAAGGGGAGTGAGACAAGAGGTAGGAGAACTAATATTGCATGTAGTAAATATGATTCCTATACACGCTAGTTAGAAACTTCAACACATGCATTTATGAGAAGAAACAACTCTGTAAATAATGACAAGACCAATTATAATTTAATGACCAAAAAGTACGAGTAAACCGCTTAGTTAAAAAAGGCTCGAAACTCCTTGTATTTATTCTCAAGAATAAATTATACGTAGTATGAGAATGGAATACATTGAGAATAGGGGAAAAATTAGTAACTCTTTTCACTCACAACTGAGAAAAATCTCTCTCATGAATTTACAATAATATAACCAACTAGAAGAATTTCAACATTAGAACCCCTTTGAATGAAGAGATGCTTACAATTTATAGTGCCAATATTGACTCCTCATCTTCCTAATGCTCTTTCATATTCATCATTTTGAATTTAGACTATTCATATTTATATTCGAATATTAATTCCCTTTTATAAAAAAAAATGTTTCTTAAATTTTACATCATGTCTCTAAAATCAATTTAAGACATTAAAAAGTGCAAACCATCAATACAAAATTAGAACATAGAGGAGAGAGAATGTTGGGTTGGAAGGAGGAGGAATATAAAGGATGTCACCCCTAATGAAGTTTAACTATCCTTTTTGATTGAAAACTAAAGTGCAGTGAGACTCTGAATCTTCAATATCCTTACACCCTGAGGAAGTCCTTCAAATTATCTCATGAATGCTTTCGAAGCTGAATCCCAACCTATATATGATATACCTATGACATGAACTATGTAGTGAGTGTAGAAATACATTTTCCAGTTCCCTAAGATGTACCTCAAATTACCTATGATCAATGCCCATGGATGATCAAGAGTGATGGTGTTGACCTGAATGATCATCCCTCTATGTCCCATTGTGTCAAAGTTTCCCTTTGAGAAAAACCTGCAATTTTTAGAATATGAGCCCATGCTCTACTATTCTGGGACATATCACCTATCTTTCTCCAATTTCACCTTCTGAACCTTGTACCAAATTCCAAACTCCTCTGTTCTTGAGATATTTCTATTTTGAGCACAATTTTATTTTTAGCAGGTTGTTATTTGGGTACCTTCTATTTTGGAAAGAATTTATTTTCTGTCTTACTTTCCATTTTACCCCTTTTCTGATTGTTGTAAGTGATCAAACTTGAAATTCAATGAGCTCACCCTTTACAACATGTGAGGAAGTATAATATACGTTATTTTTAATAAATGGTGAAAATGACCTCTATTTGTAATGGAAAAAAATATTTTGGATTCAACTCTTTGTCACAAACTCATTCTCCAATTTTCATCATGATTCAATTACTAGAAAGATTAGAAATGAAAAATGAAAATTTATACCTAGTAAGAGCTATGAGTATGGAGCTACTTGGGAATAATACTTATAAAAAACAATTCCTTCATATCTTGATAAACTGACAACTTCATTGTGCAATAACTAGTTTGAGAGAAACTAGATTTTTTGGAGACCCTTCCCTCTAAATTTTGGATGATTTTTCCCACTAGATCTTTAGGAATTTCAAAAATTATTTGAAGAGGGAATAATACTGATAAAAACACATCCCTCTATATCCCTAAAAAATAATAACTTCATGGCATAAAAACTAGTTCACTTGAAATTAGATTTTCCAATGATCATTCCCTCCAATTTTTACGAAATTTCACCCACTAGAACCCTGAGAAGTGGAGAGGTAGCTAGCTGATTTTTTCCACTATTGTGTCATGCAATCCTTTAATGAAGATTAAATTTTTCAGGTATTGTTTTTGTCTTCGTTCATGATGAAATCGATTTCATTGTGATAGGTTTTTTATTATTACCTCACTGGTGAAATTTCTCTTTGATCCGGTTGCCAGTTTGATGGAAATTTGAGCTTTGTTCTTCATGGAGCCAGAAGTGGAGTTTATTTGTTGTGATAATTAATTTCTGAAAATGGGAGGTTTGAATATGATTTTTTAATGGACTTCAAGAGATAAGAACTCAGCAACATACGGTTTGTCAATCCATCCACCGGTTTGCAAGATATGTTTGAATCTTTGTTTCATGGTAATGGAGGTTTTTGAAGAACTCCTTCACTCTTCTCTTTGATTCCTTGTTCCTCTATCTCACTTAATCAATATATTATTAGAAACATGTGCATATTCATGTATTGGAATGTTTGGTTTCCATGGTGAAGCTGGTTTGGAAGAAAAATGGAGTTAGGTGTTCTCTACAATTTTCTTCTGGGAATGGAGAAGCAGTAAGAAGCAACCAAGAGTTAGAAAATTTTAAAGTTTTAGAGTTGAATTTGGGTGCATTTTCATTTTCTTGACATCCCTCACCTCAAATGGTCATGAGGTACATCAATTTCCACAATTATCAAGATGAATACATGTGGCGGCAATCCGACGGTAGGGAGTGACAGTTAGAAAATCAAGTTTAAAGCACTAAGGGGTTGGAAGCGGGTCACATGGGTGACCAGAAGTTTACCTTTGAGGGATATATACATTTTTCAATGTTTTATGTCCCTGAAATTTGATTGAAATGATGGACATCAAATTCCATGGTACTCTTGGAGCTGACACGTGGCATAGATCTGACGGTAGGGAATTTGAGCTCCCACAAGCACGTAGGGGCTGAACCGATGATCTTGAAGGTCATATGGGGCCTAGAAAATTTTTCCAATGATTTATGTACTTGACCTTTAGGGACATATTTGACACAAAATACCACCAGGCTCTTGGAGCTAACACGTGTCATCCCATTATTTGGCTAACTCCTAAACTCACTCCAAGAGGACAACTTGAGACGATGATAATGAGCTCCTGATGGAATTTTTTTGTGAAATTATATATGATCCTAACTAGAAATGTAATTTTGAATCTAATGGTGGGTGTTTCATTTTTTTTCTTCCATTTGATCCCTGAAAATGCAGATTTTTTATTTGGTACTCCAATTGTACATGATAAAAACTACTTACAGACCTAATGCGCCAAAGTGTTGTGACAAAAATATTTTCACCATGATTTAGGGAATGGAATTATCTTTCTGTTGATGTTTTTGTTTTCTTCTAACTCCATCCAGAGCTTTCGTAATCACCTTTGGAAGCTTAGTGGTTGTTTTGGCTTGTGCACTACCTTGGTCTGTGAACCCTAATTTTGGTGAAATTTCCCCAACTTCTCTGATTCCTTCCATAACCTTCCTGAATCAATTCCATGTTGTCCCAAGGTCTTTAAATAACCTCCATGCCCATTTTTAAATTGTTTCTCCACTCCATGGGGTTGCTCTAGTTGTAGGAAGGCTAGTGATAGCCCTTCCCACAACTACTTGACGCTTGAAAAATTTAATGAATGCCTAAAATCACCTAGGGGGAATGAATGGATTTCCTAAATCAGCTAGGGGTAATGAAATAATGTTAATCACAAGGTCACTTGGACTGAATGGAAAAACCTAAGGTGGCTTGGAATGAAAAGACTTGAAAAAATTAACACGGGGGTATATTTTTCATGCTTGTAAATTTTTAGATTCCTTGTTACACATTTGCATGAAAATAATTGGCTCTAGCTTTGGGACATGACATGGACTAATTGCAGTCAATACATGACATGGAGAATCTAAAATCTCAACTTTAGACCAAATAATCCATTGACCAGTGCCTTATCCATTGGGCCCTGCAGAGTCATGCACAACTTAAAAGAGAGAGATAGAGAGAGAAAGAGACAGAGAGAGAGAGAGAGAAGAAGAAGAAGGAAACACACAATGCACACAGAAAGGAAATTATATATAAGATGGGGGACTAAAAAGGTGAGGAAAGTATAAATAAGTACCTAGAAATAGGTTGAGAAATGTACATGCCATCATGAGATAGCAAATTGAAGCTTGACCTTTGAAGCACAAAAATTGTTATTTGATCAAACCATGCTTTTGTGATGGCCTTGTATGGCTTGAGAAGAATAATACTAATCATGATTCCATCCTTGTAATCATATTTTATTGATAATTTTCCTTTATCCATTGAAAAATTGGTTAACCTCTCGAAACGTCTGCATTTTGAAGATTCCTCTTGATGTCCCGCAATCATGAGACACCATATCTCTATGTCTTCAAGAGTGGGAAATTTAGATTTTCATGAAAATATTCATCTTCTTTGTATTGTAACTTAAAATTTTCTCTTATATCATCAAAACACTTGGAAGGAGTGAGAAAAAAATGGTTTTCTTCCAATTCATGAACTTCCCTGAACATCCCGCTTTATTTCTTTGACCAAGTATTTTTTGGTCATGGAGGATAAATCATTGAGCCAGAGCTCTTCATCATCCTTAAGAGATTGTTACAGCATGGGAGCATGTTCAAGATGAATTATATCTTGGTGGAAGGTGAGTGCAGTATGATTTTGGATCATTTGGAAAGAATCATGCATACTCTTGCTTTGTTGTCTAGAAAAATTGTCGCCAAAATGCATTCGTTCGGAGTCCATTTTCATATTATTTTCAAAATTGTAGATTTTGGTTTTTTCCATGTAAGCATTATTAACCTTTTATTGTATTTTTTCATATGAAATCTTTTTTTTGCATTGATGGACCATTCTAAAATGGTGGGAGAAATTTTGTTTTAAATATACTCCCAACATTGCTCTAGATTTTTGCCATGCTCTTAACAACTTTCTTTAATGTAAAGCAGCTAAATTTTTTCAATGTTTTCTTCTTCCATGATGGAGGTGTTGTCTTCAAAACTAGAGATGTCCAAAGGATATTCATGAACTTTTCTTATTTTTTACTCATGAACTTCTTCACATGATGTGAAAGAAAAATACATGCTTTCATGTCCACTCTCATCAACTGAAGTATTTGGGAAGTCATCAAGATTATCCAACTTCTCTATCTCAACATCAAAAATTGGTCCAAAAAATAGGAAGCATAAATATATTCGTACTTGTCTTGTATCTCCATAGACCAGGTTAAGACTTCAAGGATGAGTTGAGGATCTTCAATTTCTTCCACAGCCTTCAAGATATCTTGTACATATAGTTCTTCTGAAATTTTCATAGGCTAATTTTTATCTTCATTGGAAGAATCTTCTTGTTGTGCCTCTAGGAGATGGTTAAAAATATGACCCATATGGGCCCATGATTCATTTGAAACATTCTCATTCACCTCTTCCATGCTTTGCATTTCCAAAGATTCACTTTCTTACAAACACTGACATACTTGATTTATGACACCTACTGACAAGGAGAAGATGTTCAAGCCTCGTGGGAAGGGCACTCCTTGAAGATCAAAATCCATATCATCTTCTTCTTGGTAAGATAGAAGAGAACTGTGTTAGGGCAGAAGTATGAGAAGAATTTTTAGCTACATCTTGACCATCCATTATTGAATCTTCTTTCTCAATTGAAAGATGAAAGGATTTTTTTTCACCATGATGATGATTTTTCTCCCCAAGTGAGTAAAGGTTATGTTTAAATTGTTCATTATCCTTGGATTTTAAAAGAAAATGGGCTTCTTCCATTCGATCATTCATGATTGCATCAGGAAGAGATTTTGATTATTTGACTTCCTCCTTTTCTTCATGTGACATTTCTACATCACTTGAAGAATCAAAATAGGATAGAAAATTATCTATGACCATATTGAATTCATTATCTTTGATCCATGATGTTGGGTGACTTTCTCACACTTCTTCACATCTCTCCATTTCATCATTAATTAAAAGATCAAAAATTGAAAAGAGATCATCCATGCTTACTTTGAATTGGTCGTCTCTTCATCATTGGTGGAGTCTTCAGAGAACATTGGATCAGCCATTATGCCGCAAGGATATTCCTTTATTGAATATATTATTCCCCTATAGGCTGTGACTCAAGCCAAATAGAATTGTTGAATGGTGATTCTATCTTCATCTCTTATACTTCTTACTCCATGGCATTGTTTTGGATTTCATCGGAAGGTTCCATTATAAGGTCTTCTTCATAAGCATCCAAGAATATTCTAGGGATGAAAATCTCATAGTATAGGAAGACATCGGGGTATTCCTCTATACGGTGCATCTCTTCTTATTCCTACATTTGATGTGGTTCTTCAAGATGTTCATATCTTATCTATAGAGCTAAAGCATACCTCCAAATTTCATCAAAGACATCAGGGTCAAATTTTACTTTTATTATGATCTGAAGTATTTCCATATATTATCTTTTCAAAATATTCATTTCTTCATCACCGTATGTGAGGAAGTCATCTATTGAGAAATGGAAGAATGATAATGTTCTCAATTTTGCAATGAGATGCATGAGGTTGCAAAAATATTCTTCAGTGGATCTTGCACCATCTTGTCTTTTGTCATCTTCTTGAATGCTGATTTTATCTTCATCGGAAGGCTTAAGGATAGGATTTTCTTTAGTGGTATTCAAGATCCTTTTGGGTATGAAAACCATATGGTGCAAATGATCTTCAGGATCTTCCTCTCTATGAGATGCTTCGAGTTTCTCTTTCATCTCATGTAAGAATTTGTCATATTCTCAAGCTTCAAATCTTATCTTATGTCTCCTTTCAATCCATTCATCTACATCAGTGACAAGTTATTTCTTATTTCCTTTATCAACACTAGTTTGGAACCATCGTTGATCAATGATCTTCTTTTCTGGATAGACATCTTATTATTCTTCATTGTCACTAATTGGTAATTCACTCCAATCTAGAAATTTATTCATGATGCAGGAAATAGAAGTGACAGGTGTTTGTTCCTTGATAGAGTCACCTTGAAAAAATGATTTTCCTTTGAAATCTGATTTTTTTTGTTTTTATTTTCAGACCTTGCGGTCATATTTTGGGTGCATACGCTACTAAATCTACCACATGGTGGGCACTCAAAATAGTTGATGAGAAACTTTTTTGGGTGGATAAACTTGTGGATTTCTTGCCAACTCTTTGGGAATCTAAGTCCCTCAACTTAACCAAAGAATTTGTCATATATTCATGCATGAGTAAAGGTGGATTTTTCTGGTGGCATTGTGACTTGGGATCCAATAGGGGCACTCAACTAACCCTACAACAAAGCTAGCAATATATTTCTAGGGAAGACATTGTTTGAAGAGTGGGAAAGGGGAGTGAGAAAATAGGTAGGAGAACTAATGTTGCAATTAGTGAATCAGATTCCTGTACACACTAGTTAAAAACTTAAACACATGCATTTATGAGAAGAAACAAATCTACAAACAATGACAAGACCAATTAGAATTTAATGAACACAACGTACCATTAAACCCCTTAGTCAAAAAAGGCTTGAAAATATTTCTACGTGTATTTATGCTCAAGTATAAATTGTACATAGTATGAGAATGGAAGACATTGAGAATAGGGGAAAAGTGGCCAGCTCTTTTCACTCACAAGTGAGAAAAATATCTATCATGAACTTACAAGAATACAACCAGCTAGATTAATTTCAGCATTATAATTGCTTGGAATGAAGATCTCATTACAATTTATAGAGCTAAACTTGACTCCTCATATTCATGTTGCTCTTTCATATTCCTCATTTTGAATTTAGGCTATTCATATTCCTATTCGAATATTAATTCCCTTTTATAAAAATAATGTGAATTAAATTTTACATCATGTCTCTAAAGTCACTTTAAGACATATCAAAAAGTGTAAACCCTTAACGTAAAATTAAAATATAGAGGAGAGAGAATGTTGAGGGGAAGAAGGAGGAGAAAAAGAAAATATGTCGCCACTAATGAAGTATGCATATCCTTACTTATTGAAAACTCAAGTGTAGTGAGACTCTAAACCTTTGAACTCCTTGCACCCTGAGGAACTCCTTAAAATTAGCTAATGAATGCTTGCCAAGTTGAATGAATTGTTCCAATGATGACCACAACTTTCAGCCTGTGTATGATATATATGTGACCCAAACTATGTAGTGAGTGTTGAAAGACATTGTTCAGTTCCCTGAGATGGACCTCAAATTCCCTATAATCAATGCTTGTGGATGATCCATAATGATGGTGTTGACATGAATGATCATCCCTCTATGTCCCATTGTGCCAAACATGTCCTTTGATAACAACCTATTATTTTTAGAATATGAGCCCATGCTTTACTATTTTGGGATATATCACCTGATGTACTCCAGTTTAACCTTCTAAAACTTCTACCATATTCCAAGCTCCTCTGTTGTTGAGATATTTCTATTTTTAAGACATTTCTATTTTTATCAGGTTGTTATTTGGGGACCTTTTATTTTGGGAAGAATTCATTTTCTATCTTACTTTCCATTTTACCCCTTTTCAGATTATCCTGAGTGATTGAACTTGCAATTCATTGGGGCTCACCATTTATAGCATATAAGGAATTATAACATATGTTATTTTTAGTAAATGTTGAAAACAACCTTTTTTTGTATGATAAGAAAAACTATTTTAGATTTGGTTGTTTGTCACAAACTCGTGCTCCAATTTTCATCATGATTCACTTACCAGAAAGCTTAGAAATGAAAAATGAAAATTTATGCCTAGTAAGAGCTTAGGGTATGGATCTACCAGGGAAGAATAATAATAAAAAATCATTCCTTCATATCTTGATAAACTAACAACTTCATCGTGTAAAAACTAGTTTAAGAGAAACTAGATTTTTTGAAGACACCTTCCCTCTAAATTTTTGATTATTTTTCCCACTGGATATTTGGGAATTTTGGGGTGTGGAGCCTATTTTTGGTCTTCTTGAATCAATGCTGAAGTGTTGGAGCTTGAATGGTTAAGTTTGGAGACTCCATGAGCATTCTGCAGTCATTTTCTATGACGTTGTTGTGTAGTCCCTGTGCCGTTGCTGTGACGTTGTTGTTAACATGCTATTAATTGGTTGTTAACGTCGGGACTATTTTTCCAGCCATGGGAAGTTGAAAGATCACGACTTTCAAACTTATAGGGTTGGCTTTAGGACTTCTTAAGAGGATTTTAATCCTATAAATAGAGGTGTTAGGGTATCTTAAAGATATCTTGAGTGTTCAAGATGTCTTGAGTCTTAATGATCAAGAGGTGATCAAGAGTGATCAAGGTTAAGTAATTGGGTGTCGATTGTGGTTTAGATGTGGTTTAGCATCTTTGGAATTTTGTTGTGAGTTCATAACTTAGAGAATATTGCAAGAGTTTTTTTACTCTTGTTGATAATAAAATCTAAGCAAGTTCTTTGTGGATGTAGCCCACATTGGGTGAACCACATTAAATCTTGTCTTGTCTTATTTTTTGCATTATTCATTTATGTTGTTATATTTCTGCAAGTATAATTCTACTATATAGTTTCCTATTGTTGTGGTTTGAGGAATTGTTTCTGCATATTTGTTCTCTAATTCCTAACAGGGAATTTGAAAATTTCTTTAAAGAGGGAAGAATATTGATAAAAAAACACATCTCTCCATATCCCTAAAAAATAGTAACTTCATGGTGCAAAAACTAGTTCATGCGAAACTAGATTTTCCAACGATCATTCCCTCCATTTTTCATGTGATTTCACCCACTACAACCCTGAGAAGTGGTGAGGTAGCTCACTGATTTTTTCCACTACTATGTCATGGTGGCCATTAATGGAGATTGAAATGTTTAGGTATGGTTTTTGTCTCTGTTTGTGATGAAATTAATTTCATTGCGATATGTTTTTGCTTCTTGTCTCACTAGTGAAATTTCTCGTCGATCCAGTTGTCAGTTTGATGGGAATTTGAGCTTTTTTATTTATGGAGATGGAAGTGGAATTTATTTGTTATCAACATTCATTGCTTAAAATGTGAGGTTTGAATATAATTTTTTCATGGCCTTTAAGAGATAAGAAGTCAGCAATAGGTAGTTCATCAAGCTGTGCACCAATTTGCAATATATGTTCAAATCTTTGTTTCACAGTAATGGGGGTTTTTGAAAAATTCCTTCTCTCTTCTCTTTGATTCTTCATTCCTCATGATATTTCTATAAATATATTATTTGAAACATATGAATATCTATGGATTAGAATTTTTTTTTCATGGTGGATCTAGTTTGGAAGAATAATGGTAGACTGAGGTGTGCTCTACAACTTTCTTCTAGCAATGGAGAAGTAGTTACAAACAGTAAGAAGCAGCAATGAGTTAGAAAATTTTAAATTTTTGGAGTTGGAGTTGAGTAAATTTTCATTTCTTTGACATCCCTCACTTCAAATGAATGTGAGGGACATCAATTTCCACAGTGAAAAATATAGTGACACATGGCGGTGATCCAACGACAGGGAGTGAGATCTAGAAAATTAGATTTAAAACACCGAGGGGCTAAAAGCGGGTCACATGGGTGACCATAAGTTTCCCTTAGAGGGTTAGGTGCATTTTTCAAGGTTTTATGCTCCTGGAGCTTACACGTGGTGGTGATCCGATGACAAGGAATTTAAGCTCCCAGAAGCACCTGGTGGGTGAACTAATGATCCTGAAGGTCAAATGAGTTTCTAGATGTCATATGGGGGATGGGTGAATTTTTCCATGGTTTATTTCCCTAACCTTGATGGATGTCAGTGACACAAAATCTCACCAGGCTCCTAGAGATGACATGTGTCCTCCCAAAATTCAGCTAACTCCCAAACTCACTCCAAGAGGACAACTTGAGACACTGAAAACATGAGCTCCAAATGGATGTTTTTAATGAAATGCTATATGATCCTGACTGAAAATGGAATTTTGAATCCAATGAAGGGTTTTTTACATATTTATTATTCCATTAGATCCATGAAAATTGGATTTTTGATTTGGTACTCCACTTGTGCATGAGAAAAACTACTTGCAAACCTAATGTGCTAAAGTTTTGTGAAAAACATGATTTCACCATCTTTTAGGGTTTGGAATTATTTTTCTGGTGATATTTTTTTTTCTTCTAACTCCATTTGGATCTCTTAGAATCACCTTCAAAATCTTAGTAGTTGTTTTTACCTATGCATTGCCTAGGCCTATGAACCCTAATTTTGGTGAAATTGCCCCAACTTCTCTGAGTCATTCTAGAATCTTACTAAATCAGGTCCATGATGTCCCAATATATTTAAATCACCTCCATGCCCATTTTTTATTTTCTACTCCACTCCATGGCATTTCTCTAGTCCTAGGAAGGCCAGTGATAGCCCTTCCCACAACTGCCTAAAGCTTACAACTTTTGATGAATGCATAAAATCACCAAGGGAGGAATGAATGAAATTTTGTAAATCACCTAGGGGGAATGAGATAACATTAATTGGGAGGTCACTTGGATTGACTAGATAGACCTGGGGTGCCTTTGGATGAAAAGACTTGAAAAAATTAACATAGGGTTATATTTTTCATGCTTGGATATTTCTATATTCCTTGTTACACATTTGCATGACAACAATTACAATGCTTATAATCACATATTACACATATTCACTATTTTTATCTCTCTCTCTCTCTCATTCGTACTCTCCCTCTAATTTAATGTAAGACCATCCATAAATAGGAACTTGAAGGAATATCTCTTGATCACTCATCATTATAAGAGAAGCCCTGAAGGAATATTTCATGATTCCCCTACCACTACTCAAGAACATGCCAAATGTCATCATGTGTTTCCTCAATTGATCATCCCTTAGTATGTAAGTGATATCTAATCCATAACAAACTCATCCCTCTAAAGAAAAAAAATAGTGAAAATGAAATAATCTGAATAAAGAATGGAATAATGGGAGAATATGCTACATGGTCAACCCACTATACGACCAATTGGAGGATTTCAAGGAACTTTACATCCATTTCATCCTTTAACTTCTCCCAAGCCTTTAATTATACTAAAGCATTCTTTAGTTCTTCATCTACAATGTGGGGTAATTGGTCTAGGGTGACTTCTTCCACCTTCCCCTTTAGTAAATTAATGGCTACCACCAACTCCATATAGATACCGTTAAACTCGTCCATCCGATCAATGATGAAATCCCAGATTTTTCTAATACTGAGATCTAGCTTCTCATGCTTTATTTTTATCTTATCTTTCTAAGTTATGGTGCTAACAACAAACTACATGCTTGACCTCGTTGGTGATGATCATCTCTTGTAAAGCCTTGAGGGAGGCCTCCTCTTCTGTCACTCATGTGTCAATGATGGGCTCACACTTTTTACAGTTGTTAAATCCTATATCTGCTAGTATGTTCACCTCTTTGAGTTGAGTGTGTCAGTCCTCCAAATCAATGATCTAGGATTTAATGGTGAATTTTTCTTATTCTTTCTCCTTGGAGAGCTCTGCAGCTATGGTTTCCACACCATCCTTTATGTTTGTGAGAAACATCCTTACAATGTCTTCAGGATACTCCATCTCATCCCCATAATCCATCCTGGCCTAGCCTACCAATGTTGGACATTATCCCAAAATGCTCTTAGCAAGGGCACCAACTTGATCATAGGCATCCTTGGTGTGCACCTACTCGCCCTTCAGCCCTTGGAACATTATTTCTACTTCCATTTATTTTTCCTTCTTCACCATGACTAAGCTCCAACCAATGGCCCCTACATCCAAGCTATGTCAAATCACCTCCAAGGACATCTTTTGAATCATGTTGCATGCCTACTCATCCATTAGTTTGTTAGGATCCACAACTTTATACATCCCTTCTTCTTTAAGTGAATGGTCTTGATCGTATGATCGTTGACCTCAAATTCAAGATCTTCTGAGTGGAAATGAATGTTTCATCATAGAATTTTTCTGGTCCTAGGCATGCCCCCATTTTGATCCATCAGATTCCAACCATGTAGTTTTTCTAGTGGGAGGGTGGCATGGAACCTTGCGCACAACTCCTTTTTGGGACCATCCACAAAATTCATATGAGCAGACACAAGTGTCCACTTTTCTCTTGTCTCCTTGTGCTTCGATCACTACTTCTTTAATCCCACAGTGAACCCATTGTCCTCATTTATGAAAAATGATTCACCTTTATCACTTTCCCCTTAGGCTATTGGTTTGTATTAGGGAGGTCTCACATGTTGAAATCTTATCTAGTCTTTTAGAATGCTCCTCTTTTTTTGTGCCTTACCTGCATTCATGGCTTCAGCTTCAGTTGTGCTTCCAACTCCACCTTGAAGGTTGTGGGGTCCACCTCCTCTCCTTCTTTTGATTCTGTCATGGAGCTCGATGCATCATCTGTCTTTTATTTCTTTTCTTCCAAATCTTCTTCCTATTTCTCCTCCTCACACTCTAGTAGTCAAGCCTCGGCGCTACCCTGATGTGAAGTGCTAGCATCATTATTACCATTATGGCATGTGTAATACTTGCTCTTCCATGAAGTGTCTAAATTTCCTTCACTCTATTATTCTTCTTGTTCCTCTCCTTCAACCTATACCACTTTCATAGGTGGGATTGGCACCTCCCATTTCCTTGTAAAGGGGGAGTCTGTAACCTCTAGTTCAATCCCCCCTTATGGTTTGGGGTGCATCTATACAAACACCTGATGGATGTAACCCTTGATGGTGACACTAACTTATGGGTGCAACTCTAGAAAATTTTTCTCTAAACCTTGACATAGGTCGGTCAAGTGTCGTACTTGTATGTCATGTGTAAGGTATAGACATCAGCATCCACCTTGTCTACTTCAAAAACTATCTTCTGTGTGTCTTTTATTTGGTTAATGACACACTTCATATATTTATCAGTAAATGTGAAGGGAAGCTTGCACCACTATCCCATCTCTCTGTTGGCCATCATAAACTTTGCCAAGAAAAAGTGTTTTTTAACTACGAACTTAACTTGATTCCCAAAAACTTGTGACAATTCATGGGGGATGTGCCACTCATTCTCAAATGCCTCACAAAACCATTCATACCACATGTTCATTTGAGCCTTGTAGGCACTCAAAATTGTCCCATCAAAAGAGAACTTCATAAATTGTACTATAGGGGATGTATGTGCCAATAAATGAACCCATATGTTCCCATCTCACCCATCTAGGACACCGATCTCCAAGAATATGATCAAAATAAGTATGGATCCCCATTTTTTTTCTCCTTCCTCATTCTGCATTTGTGCCTCTTCAACAACGTCATTTGTGATAAACTCTACAAAATAATAAGGTTCCCTTTTTAACACTCTGTAGGCCACATACAAGAATCTCATATTGATTTCTATCCACCTCTCTGATGCACCCAATTTTCAACTAATGAGTTGGGAGGTGAATCTCAATGTTGGGTTTGGGAGATCCATAATCACCTAAGTCCTTCCTCCTTTCTCATAGTTAAATTTCTTTGTTAGCCCCTTAATATTTGTAGTGGCACACAAGTCAAGTTCCATGTATTCACCAATGTTCCACAAGCCTATAATTATCCTTATCAAGTTGCCTATAATCCTCATTGTCCTTCCCGCAAAGTAGAAGAATTCCTTGTATACCCACAATATCAACCACCTGAACAACAGAGTGGGTTTTGCAAAGATTGATAGATCCCATAGCTGTAAGACTCCAGTGTTCTATAATTCTTATTGTACATATTCATCCACCTTAGGGTTTCTGAGCGTGTATAATGTTCGAGTGTCTGAAACCTAATCTTCCCACATCAACTATTCATTTTCACTTGTTATGTAATTATACTCACTGATCTTGTACTTGTACAACTTTGAACTCCACTTCTCTACCTTAATGACACCTAGGGTAAATCTCCACGGTTTCATCCTTTACCACTGTCGATCTCTTTGTTTGAGCTTTCTTATGCACCATCTCAATTCTTCTTCTTTCTTTCATGCCTTGGGTTCTTTTAACTTATCCTTTGTCTACTTGAACCTTGAATACTTTCATGCTTCTCCCTCATGCAACTCCTTCCTTCTCTTTTGTCTCCTTTCACCTCTTTTTATGGCATAAGATTATGCCACAACTCACACAATTTCACTAGTTCATGATAAGTACCTCACTCTTATTTCCAAAACCCTCATCATAATTCAAGTAGGGAGCAAAAAAATTTGTTAAGAAAAAGTAGTCAAAATTGCCACCTTTACACTTTTATTTATACTTTTTCAATGCCTTAAAGTTCCCCCGGCCACTTGTCTTAACATCTATTTTTAATAAAGAACTTTATTTTATTTAACTCAAATTTTATGACTTTCCCTTCATGCATCATAGTTATAACCTTCTGGTGCTCCAACACTACTTTGTTGCCATAGGCCTCCTTCATACGTGTTACCATGTTGAAGTACATAACCTTAGCGTTATACACCAAGTAGTTCCCCAAGGTGTTGCCTACCTTATGTTGTAATATGTGATCTTTATCTACTACGTGGTCTTATAAATTTTATTAACACACCTTTATAACCACACGAATTGAAACACCTTAACAACTATACAACCCATTATTTATCATTGCGCTAATCGTTCCCAATAACCCATTGTCGAAAGAATTTTTCAAACATATCCAAACATATCTGCCAATCCACCCCACACAAAATGTATGCATGGTCCTTTACGCATATAATAACTTAAAATGTAATTAGCTACTGGTGCACCAACATGCAACACAACACTGAAAAATGATGATAAATAAAAGGAAAAATAGTTAAAGGAAACCTAATCTGATTGGCAATTGTACACACCCTAAATTACATGTGCTACGTTTTAAGAAAACAGTTACAAAAGTCCCCAATGATGATTCAAGTCCTTTAAAGAAGGTGTTCGAGCTCCAATTTCCATTCACAGTATATATTTGTTTCCTACACATCCTTACATATCTTTTTCCACACTTTCTTCCAGCTTCCCACTCTTTCTACGCATTTTTTGGCCTTCAGTGCCAAGACTGCCACCTTGCATGCATGGCGATTCTAAAACTACCTCCTGAAACATGGCAGCGGTCCTGAAACCACTGCCTTTCCCAGGTCGGTGCTCGTACCTAATTTTTCCAAATTCTTCATGCATGTGTTAACATGCGATGGTTCACTTAACTTCACTTTTGCATGCATCAGTGAGCCGAATTGTCTAAAATTATCTTTAATTGCTTAGTTCTCCTTCTTGCTATTTTAAAATAGATTTAATGGGTTCAAACCGCTCCTTCTTACCTTGTGCATGAAGGAACCTCGCATCCTCCATTCCTATATATTCCATGTTTGTATTCAAGAAAAAGACCTAAGAATTTTGTGTATCTTGCATTGTATTGTTGTTATGATCTTGCTAGGAATTGCATAGCCAAGCTATGATCTCTTGTGCTATCTCTCTTCTACCTGCATTGCATCCAGACTACCATCAAGCTGCTATTTCTCAAGTGTCATCCTCCTACTATTGTTCTTTCATTCCTAATCTCTTGGAATCACATGAACACTCAGAGAAAGAAAGGAACATATTCAGGGGACAGATACAAATACAACTAGATTTTCCAAAGCTCTTTCTTGTCCATGTTAGAATTATGTGTTTTTTTGCCTTGTGTGTTGCATTGTCAATTTCATATCAAATAGCTTAGAAAATCATTCATATCAAATAGATTAGAAAATAATTCATATCAAATAGATTATAGACTCATTCATTTTAGTAATTTTTCCTTTCAACATTACTAGGGAAGTTGTGAGCAAAAATATCCCTCTCAGGGTCATGATTTGTTTTTTACCTTTGAGGTAGGGTTTGGAGGATTTTCATTACATTAGGTTGTTTGATTTATATTGGATTCATACATTTGCACAAGCAACTAGATACATCTGGCTGATTACTTGTCTTTAGTTTATTTATTAGATTAGAACACATTGCTTAAGGATTAGAAAAGAACAAGAAATGATTCCTTTGATAGATTAGTTTTCTTTTATTGCTTTAATCCAAAAAATTGTGAAAATTCCGAAAACATAGATTAGATATCCTTCAGTAATTAGTTTTCTTATTAAAATTCATTCAATTTCATTTTGTATGACCATCAATAGTCCACAATAGGAAAAGACGTACAGTTGCGATCCATTGGTCCCACAACCCAATGGGCCAGAATTGATAACTGACTTTGATACCAGCTTATGTTTAACGGTCTTACACACACCTAAAACTTATGTTGAGAAGATAGAATAACTCAACACACTAAACATAGCTACTAGTAAAGCCTATGATTATTATACTACCCCTAGAAACAAGGTTTGATTATCCACATGACCATCCAAGGGCCACAACCTCCATGAGTCTTTAGCTATGATCCTCAGGTCCCACAACCCAACGGGCCTTCCAGTCAGTTCCACATTTACACTAGCTTGCACACATTAGTATTCAAATCTTACCCACTTCCACAAGATATTATCACATGGCTTGCCTTACTGAACATAGCAGTCGATCATGCTAAGAATTTCTAGACTAGACCAGAAAATCACCCATATATACTCGCAACTTCATCATGCCTCTCGTTCTTACTTCCATGACCTTTTCTAGAAATCTATATAAGGGGCCCGTAGGTCATTTTCCTTATGTTAAACAACCAGTGAATAGAATCTCAGCCAAGATCGACATTTAATGGAGTGTACGAGTGACTGTTATCTCAGACCAAACCCTCACACCACTCCAAGATAGTAGAGCATTCTTTTCTTTAGACTCAAAGATCCCAAAATTGCATTTTGAAGATATAATATTGCCTAATTAGCTTGATCCCCATCACCATGCTCACATTCACAATCATTCTACACTGGTTGTCTTGGCACAACCTCAGGTCAGGTGCGAAGAAGGTCACGTGTTGATGTTATGTCGTACAAATTAGAGAACCCGACGTGAAGAGATAGTCTCTAAATTTTTCCACTTTCTTCGTTCATCCTTTATTCTATGAGTATTCTTATACCCCCCGAATATGTCAGGATACAATGAGTACGGTTGACCCATCCTAGGTTTTTACATGTACCATTACCAGTCAAGTATACCATAATAATCACCTTAACTTTCAACATGGGAGGACAAGCGCTCATTCGATCAAAACCCTCTGCTTTAGGGAACCAATGTTGGTTCCTCTGTACGTATTGAGGAACTTGACCAGGTCACTCATACCTATCCCCTCAAACAATAAATTTAAAATAACATGAATTTCACTGGTGAAGCAAATTCATCTCCTCGGGTATTATTTCAACATCCCATTAGCATGCAATCCAATCAACTCCCCCATCTAGATGAGGAGTATTTAACATGATATGTTAGGAGTGAACAACACTTCTAGAAAATAAACTAATATTTCCATAGGTTGTAAGGACAAGGTGATGTCCTGCTTCAAAACAATAATTCTACCCCGCCACCAACTGACAATACTGCTAATGAGGGGTGGCAACATCATGAACAATTCAAAGTAGGATACCATACTCCTCAACAACCTCTGAGGGTTCAACAAAAGGTACCTAAGTAAGGCACAACCCTGTCAATGGGAAATTTCATTTCAGCTTTGGTAGACAAATTCAAAGAGTTATAGCTTGCCTAAAATATGTAGAATTCATACGCAGGGAAAGCGCAAACTCCTTCCCACCCGCAGAGTTACAGGAAAATACCTACTGTATAGAATCCTCAAGTTTACATGAATACTCAAAACCATGGAGATCTTATTACAGGGATAGGCACCTTGGGTATGCCCCCCCAAGCCATGCATATATATCTAAACTAGGCACTAGCCGGAAGTTCATTCTCAAATTCTATACTAACCGGAAATGTAACATTCCCTGGCTTTGTCCCTTCGATTTCATATCAAGGTAATCAACCCCCCTATGTACACATGTATTCTAAATTTATGTAGGGGGAAATGTATACCTACCTTGGCCTGTATGGACAACCACAGGTGATGCCATATGCCCCAACGAATTTCTATGTTGTCCCATTTCAAAAACCAATGCAATCCCCACCTCCCCAATAAGGGTCTTCAATGGTAGAAACATACACAATGGGGGCCTATTTTTAATATCTCAAGGAACCCCTAGAATTCTCCATTCGGACAGTCATACTCCCAAGACCCCTATCTGATCTTCCAACGTTCAAAGGGGAGGGTGATCCTAACGCCCAGATCAAGGCTTATCTAATGGCCATTTGAGATGTTCCCTCATGGGATGTAGTTGTTACAAAAATTTTCCCTAAGACACTAGAAGGTATTGCTCTCGACTAGTACCATAGGATACCAGAGGCTTTAATACACTCATTCAAGAAACTCGTATCATAGTTTATAAAGCTTTTGATATGAACAAGCTTTTGAGAATAGGGATCAAGGAATTCCTTCATATCAAGTAAGAACACAATGAGTTTGTAGCCCACTTTATTCAAAGGTGGTGATAAGTTCTCTACTCCTATAAAAGTTCTCCAAATATGGATCAAATGGAACTTTGTGATTTTTTATTTCACTCTCTTAATAGAGAGATGAAGGAAGAGGTTCAAAATTTCCTGCTAAGGAGCTATAAAGAGGTGCTAGAGGGTGCTCTTCAGATTGACCAAGCGGCCATTGATAGTGGTCGTAAGACTTATGGAGCAAATGGGAAGTTAGTCACTCACAATCAAAATAATCATGATTACTCCAACAACACAAACACTAATAAAGGACGAAAGATCCTTAATAATAATCATGGAACTACGACCAAAGGTGTGACTGACCAGCCTAAATATCCTAATGTTGTTAATCATACCGGTACAAGTGCTACAAATAACAACAACAATAACGGCTATAATCAGAGAAACAACAATTTCTCACCCTTGGTAAACATTATGGATTTTAATTGTCCTCAACAACAACAACAACAACAACCTTATCTACAGATACAAAAACTGACCCCAAGCCCTAGTTAATACCCTAACCAATTCCAAAACCAAGGGAAAGGGTTCCAAAATTTTAATTATAACAATCAGAAACTAAACAATAACTATAGTTTCAAAAAACAACAAGGAACTAACTAGAGCCATCGAGATTATGATCCTAACTTATACTGAAGTTTCTATAGGGTTTGTGGGCATGACACAAGAACTTTCTGTGATTGTAAAAAGTTTTTGTAGCATTTTTGAGAAGACCAAAGATAGTTATTTGTTGAAATGTTTTTAGCAAACCCAACTACACTCACTCTAAATGCCTGGGATTGGTAGAGTTAGACCCTAAACCCCAATTTAACTCTACCATGAGAAATAAGGATTATTCTTCCAAGCCAATCCTGATTTATCCAGTTGTGAAAAAAAATGTTCATGATATGTTAAGCAATCTAGTAGGGGCTTATAATCTAATCAGTGATCTGACCAAGAACTTTTCACTCATTTCCTTCTTGGATCTACTAATGAATTCATCAACAAGGAATTTTTCACACATTTCACATGGCAGTGAGGTTCGTTGATGCATGTCAACAACCTCTCTGTATTGCGCATCAACAAACTCTCTATGTCACGCATCATAAAACTCTCTATCACGTGTCTACAACCTTTTCCATCCTATCACACGTTTACTGTACTTGATAATACATATGCCCCTAGGTGGTATGAGTGAGCTAGTAGTGTTCTACCTGGAGAATAATCTAGGATTATATAGGGGATAGTTTCAAGGGTAGGCAAAGTTGACCCCTAAAATAAATTAAACTATAATTTTTAGGCAAATAGGTCACTGACCCGCACCAAAAATTCACCTTTTAAAAATTTTCAAAAATGGAATATTCACCACTAAAATTATCCCTAGTTTTACGTCAACAAGATGCCCACAGATGCTGAGATAGCTCTGTTTCATACAGAATTTGATTCCGGAATAGAGTTGCTTCTATCCTTTCATTCTCTTGAGAAACAGATAAGGGTTAGGGCTAGGAGGAATACCTTTTGAGTGTTGGGAAAGTGTGCACGTATCGTAGAGAGATCAGATCAATTGTGAAGAACTCCTTTTTGTCTAGGAAGGACTACTAATTCCTGATGAAGATATAGGTCCAAGGAATGTGGTGGTGACAGTAAGGCTTAGTTGGGCTGATCTAGTATTGGAAAGTGAGCTGATGAGGATATCCTTAGTATTTTCCAATGCTGGGATGAGTGTGACAGTGATCTAGTTGCTCAGTTACAGTCTTCGGCTTGATCCTCTTCTCTGTAACCTCTTCTGCCTGTTTCACTTCTCTTTTTCCTGCCAAATGAATTCTAGATCCTTTCTTTTTAGTTGGGGGAGGTCATTAATAGGGAAGTGACGGCAGTTACGTAACCAATGGTGGTCGAGTAGGAGCTGATGTTGGTTAGGTCAAAGTGGCTATTTTTAGTAAAATAGCCATCTTTCCCTCCTTTTCTCCCGAGGGATCAGCTGTGGGCTTGGTCAAGTCATTATTAGGCTCGTTTTGGTGTGGGTGAGGGGTAATGAGTCATGGGTGTGGGTCTGGACCAAGTCATAGGTCTTAATTAGGTTGGTTTAGGGTTAGGGCTAGGTCATGGTGAGGTGGCAAGATGAGGTGGCAAAGTTGGAGATGTGGATTTATTAATTATAAGGTAATTAATAAATTATTAGGTGTGTAAGGTTTAGGAGGTGAGGTAGGTTTAGGTTGCGGGACAAGATACGGGGTACAAGGTGTCATAAGACCCAAATTTGGTGTCTACATTTGCCCCTTGTTGTCATGTGGCTTGTATTTTAAAGCTACACTGACAATAATAAAAAGTGGTTGCCCTAGTTAAGGGTATAGGTAATCCCCCTCAAGTCTATCACAGATGGAGACGACATGAAATCAGGGATAGGGTTGATAAATGGTAAATTATGGTGAGATGCTGGTAAGATGGTGGGGTAAGTACAAGGAAGCCAATGCACATTAAAATTCAGTAGTGTAACCAGGGTACATGGTTTGAAGAGCCAACAAGAAATTCATAGGCAAAGGTCGATAGTTTATCCAAACAAGGCTGATATAATCCTGGTATCCAAGGCATAGGAAGTAGCTCCAGGGAATATAATGGGGAAGGTATTGAAACATTTAGGCAGGTTCGGCAGTACCAAATGGTTGGTTTGGTTGAGATAAATGTAACGGTCTCAGTCTAAGCAAAGCTGGGTGGGGGATCAATTCAAGTATCCTAGTCATGCTAAAACATGAACAGGTGAGCTCGATTGAACAAACAGTGACATTATGGGTGGATGGAATCATAATTTGTGGGCTTCGGTCGAGGTACTTAAATTGTGCGGCCATGGGTTGGGCTGATTGGTTGGTTGTGGCCTTGGGTTGGGCCAATTGGTTTGTTGCGGCCTTGGGTTAGGCCGAGTGGTTGGTTACGGCCTTGGGTCAGGCCAATTAGTTGGTTGTGGCCTTGGGTCAGGCCAATTGGTTGGTTATGGCCTTGGGTCGGGCCGATTGGTTGGTTGCGGCCTTGGGTCGGACCAATTGGTTAGGTGCGGCCTTAGGTCGGGCTGTTGCGGCCTTGGGTCTAGCCGATTGGTTGGTTATGGCCTTGGGTCGGGCCGATTGGGTTGTTACGGCCTTGGGTTGAGCCAATTGGTTGGTTTCGGCCTTGGGTCGGGCTGATTGAGTGGTGGCGGCCTTGGGTCGGACCAATGAATTCAAAATAAGGCTATTAAGCAAAGGCCAGGGGTAGGTGTTGTGGTGAAAAATAGAGTTCGGTGGAGAAGAGCAGGAGTTAGGGTAAACTAGGTAGGTAATCGATATCGGTTAGTTATGACCGGTATCAATTAGAAAACTGATATCGGTTTCCTAGGGTGCGCCATAACCGATATCGGTTAGAGGTCAAAACCTATAAAAAGAAAAAATATGGTGTGTCATTTTCACATTGTGAATTTGAGTGCCAACCTGTTTCTTGTCTGAGTTTTGAATTGATTGGGTTGGGTATTTGGGCTGAGTTGGCACTAGTTGAGTGGGGGAGTGAGTTATTGGTAGGCCCCAGAGATCAAGAGGTAGAGTTTGATTGGTTGAGGACCCTATTGAGGAGATTTGGAGCTATGGCACAGCCTGAAGGAGTAAGAGGTGCTAGAGGAACTAGACCACCACCACCTATCCCACCACAATGACGTGCAGTCGTACCGGTAGGCTCTAAATCTCTCTTTGTGTGAAGTTGATGAATTTAGCTAGGATGTGGGTTTTGGGGTAGGAATCTAAAATTTGAGAAAATAATTAATAAATGAAGGTAAATCATAAAATGGAGTGGGTAGATATGTTAGGTGAGTCAAAACGGCAGGGTGGGTGAGCTTTTAGGCAATTGGGCTAGGTAGATGGGTAGAAATAGGAAGAAAGGGGATTTGGGGGCCATTTTTGATTCGGTCTCCAAATCCCACAGTGACCGATGTCAGTCACTAAGTGACCGGCATTGGTCACCACACAAGCTATTTAGATATGTGGGTTCAGAGACCGGCATCGGTCATGTGTCGACCAATGTCAGTGCATAAAAGTAGGGTATATACAAGGGGTGGGGGACTGATGGCAGTCGAGGGTGACCGGTACCAGTTACCATGGGTAGGAGGAAAGGGTGTGAAATTTGTTGTGTGGGTTTGTTGTAGGTGGGTAGGATAGATTTGTGGGGTGAAGGGGGAAAAGGTAGAGTTGGTAGGAAAGGTTATTGGGGTGGGGGTAATTGGGTGGTGTATGAGTGGGGTAGGTGGTAGGTTATGGGATAGGTAAAGGGTATATTATAGGTGTTTTTTTGGGTGGGGTTAGTGATATTGGTGTTATTCGGTAGTTGTTTTGGAAAGGGTAGGCCTGATGGAGTGGGTTGTTTTTATAGGCACACTAGCAGCTGACGATGTGGGATCGGATGCCACCTCTACTGGGGCGGATGCGGTCACATGTGACTGTATCGTAGTGGGCAGTCATGCGAGAGGTTGGACTCGGCAGAGTTTAGAGATATAAGGCTGTGGATAGAGACCAAAGCCTGATGGTTGCCCTCATCGAGAGATGGGATCCGGAAACCAATGTCTTCCATCGCCCGACTGGAGAGATGATAGTCACACTAGAGGATGTGTATCGCATCCTGAGACTGCCGATCATAGGGGAGGTGGTGTTCTAGGTGGATTCTGAGAAAACGATGGATAGCATCCTGCAGGTATTTGGGGATGCAGCCCCATTGATTACGTACCATAGTATGAGCATCTGCTACGGCGATATGTATCATGCACATCGACAGGAGACACGGCTTGCCATGCTGATGATGATTGGTATCACCTGCTTCGCCCTCCCAGACTCAGAGGGAGGTTACTTCCCACGGGCTCTGATGGGAGTATTGCATGAGATGGTGGAGGAGCACACCTGCTATGCATGGGCACTGGTGTATTTGGTGCAGCTATACAGAGAGCTCTGGGGCTATCACCGTATGAGGTGATTTGAGATATGCTTGACATTCTTACTACACTGTTGGGCCTACGAGCACATTATGTGTTTATGACCTGTAGGGCTGCTCCAGTAGCAAGGGCCGCAGGCAGTGTATAGGTATGGATTTCAAAGGTGGTTGGGGGTCGTGGGCCAGCCATGAGAGCTTATTACAGGGTGAGATTTTGCGTACTATAGGCATATGTTAGAGGGCCTGACCACACTAGATATTATATGGAGGCCATACAGAGGCCATCATCCCCGTGGAGGAGTCTAAGTACAGCTACGATGGATCAAGTATATCTTCTGGATAGCTGGACAGAGACCCGGGGAGAATGAGTGGATTCCGCTAGAGAGGGTACGCTGATAGTTGGGCCTACGATAGGATGAGCCACCTCCCTTCCCACAGTATCGGAGGGAGGATGTAGAGGCACTATACGTACCAAAAATTGTAAGGTAATGTACTGCCAAAACAATGTGACACGTGCCCCAATGATGATACAGGTCTCCTTGCAAGGTGTTCAAGATCCGGAAAATCTCTCCAAGTATGCGTTAACATCCCGCATGCCCCACTTAGCCCCCATGTGATTTTTTTTTCTCTTTTCCTCTCTTTTCTTGGCATTTTCTCTTAAGTAACGAAACCGCTGCCCTACCTGGGTGGCGGTCTCGTGACCACCACCTTGAATAGGGTGGCGGTCCTATAACCGCCACCCTTCTCAGGGCGGTGGTCCTTTACCCATTTTTCTAGAAATCTCTTTTAACACGACTCACGTATTTTCAATGTTTTACTAGCTTTCTTTCACCGCCATAAGCTTGCATTTATGATTCTGGTTCCCTGGAATAGTGTTTTGCCATTGTTTATAGTTTAAGAGTTCCATTTGGTTTTTACCTTGGGTAAATGCAAATGCTATAAATAGTTGGCTTGTGCTCAAGCAAATGGCCCCTCAAAATTTTCCTCTGATTTCTCTTTGCAATAGATTTAGTTTTCATTTTGCTTAGAATGCTTAGTTAGCATTGTTTTACTGTTAGTAAGCCACATATCCATCTTGTGTAAAGTACTACTATTATTTTATCCAATCCATTGGAATAAAATAGTCTATTTACTAATAGGAAGCCATTAAAGTCACATGTTTTGCTCCTCAAACAAGATATTTTCAAGTTTTGGATGCTTTATGTTGCATGACTCGTAATAGATCCCGCTAGGAATTGAATAAGCCAAGCTCTATACTCTTGCACTATCCCTCTCCTACTCACATTGTATTCAGTCAGTATTCTGAGCTGCCTTTATCCCAATATCTACTTCTGTTGATGCTAGCATTACATGCTTTTCTAGATCCACGTGAACACAAAGGAACGAGGAGATGACACTGAGGGGAAAAAATCACACACACCATCGGATTCGCCACTGTTCTGTAGAATCTAGGTTCTAGCTTTCAAATTTCTAGTTAGAATCATATCAAATAGAGTAGTTAATTACTTTATTTCAGTTAATTCTACTCTCGATATTGCCAGGGAAGCTGTGGGGATTGATATTTTCTGAGAAACTATGATTCACTCCTCATTTCTGAGGTAGGATCAAGAGCCTTGCAAATAGATTAGATGAGCTATTTCATTGTTTAGAATAGATCTACAAATTACACAGACAAATAGTTACACTCAGTTATTTTGTTTGTTTTAAGTTATTATATTAACTATCAATTCTAGATATTTTAAATAGCTTCTTTCTTAAATTCATATAGCTCGTCAGAAAATACAAAAAAAATAGAGAAATCATATACGCTATAGATACACTTCACATAGTTAAATTTCATTTTACTGTAGTTCGTTTTACATTTTTGCTTTTGTATGAAAATCACGGGACCTAGAGAGCCTAAGGAATACGTATTCGAGCCAATCGTGCCTCAGCCCAATCTCATCACAGTGATAACTGATATAGACCAAAATCTTAGGATCCAAGTCTTCTGAACAATGGTAAGCTTGCAACAAATCAATTCCCAGTTGAGCGGGTTAAACATAGAATACGACCAAGCACACACATTTTGTTCAAATCAACCAAACTACAGATTACCCTAGGTAACATTCATATGACTATAGAAGGGCTTGAAAGAGAACAAACATTTGGTTGTGATCCTTTGGTCCCACATCCAGATGTAGGAGACACTCTTACAGATATAGATACTAGCCTAAGAATTCAGGTTGCACGAATTCCTGTAAGATATTCTGAGAAAATAACACAGTTATTGATCCTAAATATAGAAGCTGAGAAAGCATACGATTACTGGATACTAGGGATTAGGACTTGATTTCACGCATGACCATAAGAGTCTACAGTTGTGACCCACAAATCCCGCAACCCAACAAATCCATAGGAGAATTAGACATAGACACTAGCCTCTACACACTATTATTCCAGTCTACTCCACTTCCACCTATCATCATCGAACAATTATCTTTGTTAGACACAACAGCTAATCTGGACTAGGCCAGAGAACCATTCATAGAGTCGACTATATTTACCATCCACCATATGACCCTGTCCGGAGAAATACACGAAACTATCCCAGGTCACTTTCCACGTATTCCAAAACCTATAGATCGAATCATGCCAGATCTCGATATTGATTGGAGCCTTTGAGCAGTCATCCTTGCTGACCGATCTATCACACTGGTTCAAGTTAGGAGGGCCTTCTTTGCCTTAGACTCGCAAATTCCGCTAGTTCGTATTGAAGACATTAGATTACCTAACTAGTTTGTCTCAGCATGACCTCGGGAGGTCAGGTGCGAGGAAGAGTCACTTGTAGATTCCCATGCTCGCATGTCACTTTTCCAACGTACAAAATTGGTGAACCCAATGTGAAACTTCCTACTTTCTAGTTCGGAGTCATATTATTACGTGTTCTTCCAGGTTAGTATACTTTTCATCTTTTCTACCTCATTGGCTTTCACCATCAGCTTCTCTCCTTCCCATTATTCTGCAGGTATTCATCTACCCCCCGAATATGTCAGGATTCGATGTATATGGCAGACCCCTCTTGGGTCTTGAGGCATACTACGCCCAACAAAATAGACAATCATCACCCTCACTCTCAATATGGGGTGACAACTACTCAACTAACCAGTTGTCAACACAAACTCTGAGAATCAGATATAACTCATCATTTCAAACTGAGGAGTGAGATCAGCTCGCTCAAATGCAACAAACAGAGCCTTTAGGCTCGAATAACATGACGTTCACCAGAGAATCTGGTTCATCTCCTCAGATGCTGCTTAGACCACAAATTAGTAGACAATCAGACTCATACCGAGGTTTAGACGATGAATATTTGGTACGTTATGCCAGGAACAACCAACGTTCTCGAAGTATGTATCCACCTGTAGGAGATTTACAACCACAACCTGAGGTCTCTTTTCAAGAAAATACCTCTATGCCACTGCATATAGGAAATACTCTCGGAGAAACTTGGCAAGATAGCGATCAGTTCATAGCAGGATATCACATGCCTATACAAAACCATGGTATACAGCAAATGCCACCAAGGCAGAATATCATGACTTCACCAAATGAAGTCATTTCAACTCTAATAGAAAAGGGTAGAGGGTTAGAACTTGCCCAAGCAAGTCAAAATTCACAATTCATGCAAGCAGGAGGTTCCAATCCTCCACAACATCCTAGCCAAGTGGATCTCCTCATAGGAGTAGGCACATTAGGCATGACTCCTCATTATTCACAACAAATGCCAACTAGACCCACCATCTCTAGCACTGTTCCTCCCGGTCTAGTACAGAACAATCCATTCTTGGATAGTACCCCGTCATACTTAAACATGTACTCCAAATCACCACAAGGGGATATGTTCTCCTCTCCCGACATGTTTTCTCAAACACAGGGGCTTCCTTATGCCCCTGCCAATGCATACGCTATGCACCATATCAATAACCCATTCCACTGCTGCTCCCTCAACAGGCACCATCAATAGTCGAAACATATGTGATAGGGACGTACTCATAATATTTGAAAGAGCCCTTGGATTTCACCATACGAAGCGTCATGCTTCCAAGACCTCTTCCCGATTTTCCCAAATACAAAGGCGAGGGAGATCCAAATGCACATATCAAAGCTTACACTACAGCCATTCGAGAACTACTCCCATGGGATGGGGTTGTTGCTAAAATATTCCCAAAAACCTTGGAAGGCATCGCTCTCGATTGGTATTATAGAATACCTGAGGCTTCCATCCATTCTTTCAAACAACTCGTGTCAGAATTCATCAAGGCCTTCGACATGAACAAACTATTAAGAACAGGAATCAGGGAGTTCTTACACATCAAACAAGAACACAACGAATCTGTCACCCATTTCATCCAAAGGTGGCGTACAGTTCTTTATTCTTCGGCAAGTGCTCCAAACATGGATCAAATGGAACTATGTGATTTATTCCTTCATTCTCTTAGCATAGAGGTGAAGGAAGAAGTCTAGAAGTTCCCATTAAGAACTTACGATGAAGTACTTGAGAGTGCTCTTCGAATAGATCAAGCGGAAATTGATAGTGGTCACAAAACATATGGAGCAAATGGGAGGTTAATCACCTCCAACCAGAACACTACAACTTATCCTACTACCACGAACGTCAATCAAGGACCTAAAATCCTTAACAAAAATCGGGGTGTAACAACAGATGGAGTAACCGACCAGCCTAAAAAGGTAAATGTTGTCAATACTCCATCACAAATAAACAACCAACGAAATAAAAACTTTACCCTGACAATCAATATAGTGGATTTTAACCATCCACAACAACAACAACAACGGCAAAACCCCACACAGGGTCCAAGCCAAAATTCAACTAGGTACCAAAACAAGAATTCAAACCAAAGACAAAAAACGCAAAATTTCAATCCTAGTAGACAACGGTTTGATCAAAATTTTGGACCACAATATGCACCAAACCAAAAAACTAGGAATTACAATCCTAATTCGTATTGTGGTTTCCACAAAATTCAGGGCCATGACACTAGAACGTGCCGTGACTATAATAAATTCATGCAACGCTTGCTAAATGAACAAAGACAACTTTTCATGGATATGTTCTTAGCAGATCCTATGTCACCAACATCAAATACGTTTTCAGGGGCAGTTTTCCCTCAAAACACACCCCTAAAGATCTTTAATGATCCACTCCCAAATCATGATAACAACAGGCTAAATCTAACAGAGACGAACAAAGGTGTAATGATAGGAAAAAATGATCATGAAGCCTCGACCTCGCTAAATCCATTAGTTGTACCACAACTAGGAACTCAGCCATGACCTAAGGTAGTCGGTTTAGTGGAGTTAGATGCTGAACTACCCATCGAAGCTATAATAAGGATACGAGAGTATTTCTCTCAGCCAAGTCCAAGCCACCTGCTAGAGGCATATGACATCCAAAAAATTGTAGCAAAACCTATGGGTGCCTATGATTTAATTAATGACCTAACAAAAACCTTCTCGCACATTTCATTTTTAGACTTACTAAATAACTCTCCCACCCACAGGGCTGCGCTTTCAGAAGCATTAGGTTTAGGTCATTTAATTAACATCACCCCACCTCCTGAAACACAGGTAAATCATGTGGAATTTGATGTTCATCCTCCAGGGACAGGTGGATAGGGACGTCAAATTCATATTCGAGATAAAAAAAATGCCGACAGATGCTGAGATCACTCATCGGGGTGATCCAGCCTTACATTTGTAAGTATGGGTTTATAACAACTATGTAAAGCGTGCAATGATAGACGATGGGGCGGCGGTTAACATAGTCCCCTTCTCTTTCCTTCAAAATCTAGGGTATGGAGAAACCAATTGTTCCACAACTCGAAACACACTAAGGGGCTATGATAGCCTTAAAGCCACCTCGGTTGGAACTATAATATTACTGGTCACCTTAGGACCCAAAACCATCTTGACAGAGTTTTATATTATATATCGGGAAACTAACTATAATATGATCCTCAGAAGACCATGGATACACCGTATGAAGGCAATCCCTTCTACGCTATTTCAAGAAGTAAGGTTTTTACACTTAGGAAAGATATTTGTGGCCAAAGGTGATCCAAAACCATTCGATGTACACCTAGCTGACTTAAAGAAAAGACCAGGCATGCACTCAAAGTTTGAACTCCCAACAAACCAACTTAATAAACCTACTAAAGAAAAACCTAAAGAAAAGTTGGTACCTACGACAGATCTTGAAACTATGAGCCTAGCTAAGGCAACCCCAACCCCCAAAGATGAGGCTAACACTGTAGAAACATTATCATTAGGAACTACTACAAAAATCATTGACTTGCTAAGAAAGGATCTACCAATATGCTTACCATTTGATTTAGTAGGCATAGGATATTCCCTAGGCATTGGCTCTCTTCCAACAGAGGATCTCTGTATGGTGGAAGTAGAATATGCGGAACACAACAGAATATGTCCCAGCGTCCATATTCCTAGGTCAAATATTAGACTCTCCATTTTGATGGAGCTAGATGCCATTACGGAGCGGGGGCAGGTGTAATCTTTACTTCCCATGAAGGGAAAGTCTTACCTTTTTCCTTCAAAATAAATTTTGAATGTAAAAACAATGGAGCTGAGTACGAAGCCCTCCTCCTTGGCCTCATCTTAGCTAAGAGAATTGGTGTTGATAACATCAGAGTCTTAGGAGACTCACAATTGGTAGAAAACCAAGTCTCTGAGATATATGAAACCAAAGTCAAGCATTTACAAATTTACAAAACAGCTGTATGTTGAATTTAAGCAAGGAGTTTGACTTCATATCAATTGAAGCAATCCCGCGAGAACACAATCTTCTCGCTGATTCTATAGCAACCTCGGCATCATGCTTTACTCCAAACAGTAAGTTAGAAGATACCTGTTTCATGGTATCCCTTCGTGATGAACCATTGATAAAAATAATGACAAATTCTCTTTTAAACGGAAATGAATCTACTACCTTAGACCTTATTGATAGTGATATGGCCACTTTGAATTACTTAAACGCCTATGCAGCACTACATCTCTCCTATCATATGATAGATTTTTCCTTAATCCCACATTCATCTTCCTACTTCGGAATTCCCATGATGGATCTTCCCTCAGAAATGGAACCTAGCATATACACGGTAGAAAATAGGGACGATTTGGATTTACCTCTAGCCCCACCTGAGTTTGAAGAAGGTAACGCCTCTTTGATCAAAGAAACGATTGATATTAACATCGGAACGGAAGATGAACCAAGGATATTGAAGTTATTATCCTCGTTAACTCCAGAAGAAGTAGAAATACACACTCGAATCCTCAAGGAACATCAGAAGGCTTTTGCATTCAATTATAAGGAAATGATAGGCAGTCGCACCCCACATTGCGGTGCACAACCTCATCACTAAATCAGATGCAAAACCAATTAAACAAAAATCGAGACCCATGAAACCCAAGGTAGCTCTCATGGTGAAAGAGAAGGTAATAAAACTCCTCCAAGTAGGATTCATCAAGCCAGTCGATTACTTCCAATGGGTATCCAATATCATTCCCGTTCTCAAGAAGAATGGGAAGATAGACATCTACATAGATTTATGAGACATCAACAAAGCGTGTCCTAAAGACGACTTCCCGTTGCCATCCATTGATGTCATTGTTGATGCAACAGTTGGGTTTGAAATTTTGTCTCTCATGGATGGATTCTCAAGATACAATCAAATCAAAATATCTAAACAAGATCAAGCTAAAACCACATTTATAACTCCTTGGGGAACCTATTGCTACGCTATTATGTCATTCATTCTCAAGAATGCTGGTGCTACATATCAGTGAGCTATGACATATATATTCCACGATCTAATTCATAAAATCATGGAATCCTACGTAGATGACTTGTTGGCTAAGGCCAAGAAGTGTTGTGATCATCTGGAAGTACTTCTACATCATCCTTTCACGTCTGATAGAATACGGAGTCACGCTAAATCCTAGAAAAATGCGTCTTTGGTGTAACAGGAGGGAAGCTCCTAGGTTACATCATATCGTCACGAGGGATAGATGTTGACCCAACCAAAATTCAGGCTGTCCTCGAAATGGTTCCACCTTTGGATGAATCTGGAATCAGGTCATTTCTCAGAAAGCTGGGTGCAATCTGGAGATTCATCCCGGACTTAAGTTTCACCATTCATCCAATCAACAATTTACTCAAGAAATATTATAGCATTGATTTGACTGAAGACTACAATGAAGCTTTTGATGTAGTTAAGCGTTTCTTGTTATCACCACCTACGCTAATGCCACCTAAGCTAGATCACCCGTTAATTTTATACTCACGAGCTACCAATATCTCGCTAGCCTGTATGCTGGCTTAAGAATACGATGACAAGAGAGAGCGCGCGATTTATTTCATTAGCTGAACATTACTCGACTATGAAACACATTATACACAAGCAGAATGAGAATGCCTCACCATAGTCTTTACTACCAAACGCTTAAGACATTATATGCTAAATCAAGAAACAAGGGTCATGGTAAAAACAAACCATTTATGAACTTTTCTCACGCAAGGGTCCTTATCTAAGAAGGATGGACGTTTTATAACCTTAATGGGGGAATTTGAATTAACATTTGTAAATCAGAAGTCGGTTAAAAGGACAAATCATCGTGGATTGGTTAGCTGATAACCCATTAGATGGAGGTGATTTAGTAGAATCTGGACTTCCCCAGACGAATGTGTATACTACATTGAAGTTAGACCTCCTATCTCTGAGTGTCCCTGGTACACTAATATCATTAATTATATCATGGACCATACATATATAGAAGGGGCTACACCGCAACATAGAAGGCGGCTACGCATTATCGTAGAAAAATACGTCATTATAGAGCAAGTTCTCTATCGAAAAGCATTCGATGGAATGCTCCTAAGATGTATCGACACAGAAGAATCTAGGAAGATTCTCCACGAATCTCACATTGGAATGTGTGGAGGCCACTTCAGTGGCCATGCCACCACTCACAAAATACATCGAATGGGATATTTCTAGCCCACTCTAGAACACGATGCACTAGAGTTTGTACGCAAGTTTCATAAGTGCCAAGAGTTATCCCATAAGATCCGCATGCCGGCACAAGCTCTGCAACCGATTGCTACTCCATGGCCCTTTTCCACGTGGGGTCTCGACTTGATAGGGAAATTCTCCCCCTCATCTATAAACGGCCATAATTTTATAATCACGGCCACCGAATATTTCATCAAGTGGATTGAGGCTATGCCTCTTACTACTGTACCAGGTTCTGTGATCGCCAAGTTCATTTTGAACCAAATCATTTGTAGGTATGGTATCCCACAAATCATTATCTCAGATAATGGAACTTCTTTTAAGAATTAAGAGGTTCATGAACTATGCAATAAATTTAAGATAAGCCATCATACCGCTTCCTTGTATTACCCTCAAGCCAACGGATAGGAATAAGTAACAAATAAAACACTAAAATCCATTCTCCTTAAAACGGTAAAAGAAAACAAATGAGATTGACACTTGAAGTTATATCCAGCCTTATGGGCCCACCGAACCTCAATAGGAACACCAACGGGAGAAAATCCTTTCTCACTAGTATTCGGAGTAGAGGTAGTTCTCCCGCTTGAGGTTAAAATACCCAGTCTCCACATTTCATTACAAGGGATTCTAGATGAAGACGCTTACAGAGAAGCATGTCTTTCCCAACTAGAAATCCTAGAAGAAGCTAGGTTAGATGCTGAACAATGGCATAGAGTCTATGCTGACTGGATGTGCCAGCAATATAACAAGAAAGTCTATGAACATGACATATATGAAGGATCAACAAGAAGACCAGCGAAGGAAGGAAGTTTCGGCCTAAATGGTTGGGCCCATACTGAGTCATGAAGGACTATGTAAATGGTGCATACCTCTTATGTATGCTAGAAGGTGAGAAATTTGGTGAAACAGTCAATTCCCTGCACCTCAAGCGGTTCTACGTGTAAGCAGCTAGCACTACTTATATATATATCTACATTGCATCTTCATATAGACTAGGATCATATTGTCCACTTGTTTTGTACACAAATAGTGATCAAGGAATCTATTCTCAAAAGCAATTCATTACAAACTCATGATGTTATTGGCATAAACACTTTAATCATACTTCTCCATTTTCATGATATCATCAAATTATCTCGGAATCATTTTATCAAATAAAGCTAGACATGACAAAGTCTTAACAGTAACCATGCCAAGATCTGTAAGTTTATCCTCACTTTTGGTTTCTTCTTAGGATAGGTGTCTTGCCTATGGTCTGTTCTAGAAGCTTCATGGTGTCACATCTATCCCATATGTATATCTCTTTGGAAATAAACACATACTGACATTTTACTCAAGTAAACAAGTCAAACATTGATCAAACAAAAAAAATTAATTTTACACATTTCCTTGCCCCACCAACCTTTGGTGATGAGCTTGCGTCTCTTACTAGTGATGTAGGGTTGGGAAAGGATGAAAATGCCCTTACTCACCTATGTTTGGCCCACGGTGATAAACCCATGCTTCTTACTAGTAGCATGGGGCAAAGTATAGGGGGTCCTCTTGACAAACGAATGAAAAATGTCATACACAAACAATTCAAACCTTTGAAACCTTGAGTCAAAAAAAATGAATCAGATGTTCAAGATTCCAAGAGAGTTAAAATCCTAAACACCCAGATTTTGTCTACTATGTGGCCATCTACGGATCTAAGTCTGGATAAACTGCAAAGTAAGTTGCATTCTAAACTATGAAGTCACTCGAGTGGAGTGGGCTTGTGATATCCTAATTTGGTTCCGCCAAAGCTTTTTCTGTCTTTCATCAATATCATTTAAAAACACATCTCATAACTTGTGCCCTTCCCAACTCTCAGTGATAAGCCCTTGCATCTTACTAGTTGCGTGGAGTTGGGGGTAGGGGTAGGTTTATCTGTTCATCATGCCGGTTTATATGCATCACTTTGCCAAAACAAATATGAAGTATCTAAAATTGCTTAAAGAAGCTAAAATTCAAAATCACATTATATCTACATTATCACATATAAGCATCATGAAATACAAAAAAAGAAAAGAAAATCAAACATTTGCATCATTTGTTCTCCATGGCATACATTCTAAAAAAATCATGTATACATACATCGTAATCTACATGAGGAAACTATAAAAGAAGCAGAGCCATAAATGCCAAAGGTTTGATCCAAAAATAATATACATATATATAAATGATAAACGTTTATGTACAATGCCATCATGCAGTAAGCATGGTCAAAACGCTCAAAGAGCCCGGGATATACAAAAAAATGTATCATATACAAAAATTAGGAGAGCCAAGTGGCTTCTCAATCCCTACGAGACCCCTCTGAAGGTGCACACCCACGCCTAGGACTCCGGCTACGCCGGCACTCTGAGTGCACATAGGGCTCAGGATCCCGAGGGGCAGCCGCTGTCTCACCACGATAATGGATCCTCATCAGACGCTCGGCCGTCCTATACCCTGCTAACTCTATGCGGAGAGTCGATACCATCCTGGCCACATGCCAGACTGGGGCGAAGACATCAGTATGTCTACCGGTTGCTGAAGGCTCCCCAGCGTCCACGGACAGCTCTGCGCGGGTCCTCTCCATGGGGATCATCAGGGTATCGGTGCATACCCTGCGAATCAAATATCACCACTCATCGGTGGTCTCTGCAAACAAAGGAGAAAACAAATTAGAAACCAAACAAGAAATTATAAATACAAGATAGCAACTAAGGAGATCCTAATAAAGAAACGAACATTAAAAGGGAGAGAGAGTAACTTACTCGGACCACCAGGCCTCCAGGATGGATCTATAGGATCAGCACTTGCCACGGATGCCGCTGCCGACTGAGGGGTTGCTCTTATGGCTGGAGCAACGTAACGCCCCGCAACAGACTCATCCTCCCCATGGCCCTGGGAGAGTGGCTCCTCTGAAACCAGAGTCACCCTCTCTGCACTCTGCTCGGCCCTCTCCGCCTGCATGATATCTTGGGTGTCGTGCCACTCAGGATCACTGTCCTCGGTCTCCTCCTCTGTCTCTCCACCTGATATACTCCTCTCTCGCCTGCATACACCCAAAAACACACAAAAAAAAGCAAGTTAGCATCCGAGTAATATTGGAAAAATCATGAAAACACGTAGAAATGCTAGAAAAGCAAAAACAATTTCAAATAGATGATCCTTTTGCATTCTGTGCAAAACCGCCACCCTGAGCAGAGAGGCGGTTTTGTAACCACCGCCTTAAGGGCGGTGGTCGTGTAACCGCCACCCTGAACAGGGCGGCGGTCATGTAACCGCCGCCCTGGGCAGGGCGGTGTTCGTGGTCTGAAAACCCACACGAGTTTTTAAACTTAAAAAGCCTAAAAAAATGCAAAAAAGGACCATTTTACCTAAAAACAAAGCCTACCCAGTAGGCGCCCCCCCTAGATGGACCTTTTAACATTAACATTTTCAAAAATTACCCCCCTATGACAAACATTTTAATGTTTCAAAATTAAGGGGGTAAAAGGGATAAATTGAACAAAACTAACCTTTGATCTCACGGGTTGATGTTCCGCACATGGAGGCATGATCGCTATCTCGTCACAGACGTTTTGAATCTAATCACACAAGAAACCGTCACCGTGGGTCTCAGAGCTCAAAATCAATCAAATCAACTCGTGCAAATGAATAGGAAAATGGGCCCACTTTCGTATATATAGCACCCTGATTCATTTAAATGCCTTTTTCACAGGTTTAGAGCATCGATGGAGGTAAGTTCTTATCCCCGCACAAATGGTACATTCTCATTTCCTATTGTTTTAGTGTTTAATTTCCAAACTATTGTGTCTATCTGCACTTGAGTTCTCTTTTCGTTTTGTAGGTAGCGGGAATCTTGGACGACATCATTTCAACACACGGACGTATCAGATATGACTTTTAATTTCCCATTTCGGGACCACCATACTCGTACCCATCGTTTTATGCCTCTTCATGGCTAAAACCACTTCTCTGAGGGGGCAATATGTACGTACCCAAAATTGTAAGGTATTGTACTGTCAAAATAACGTGACATGTGCCCCAATGATGATACAGGTCTCCTCGCAAGGTGTTTAGGATCTAGAAAAGATCTCCAAGTGTGCGTTAACATCCCGCATGCCCCGCTTAGCCCCCGCGTGCTTTGTTTTTCCCTTTTCCCCTCTTTTCTTGGCTGTTTTCTCTTCAATGACGTAACCACCACCCTGAACAAGGTGGCGGTCCTGTAACCGCCACCCTGCTCAGGGTGGCGGTCCTTTACGTGTTTTCTAGAAATCTCTTTTAACATGACTCACGTAATTTAAAAATTTTACCAGCTTTCTTTCACCACCATAAGCTTTCATTTATGATTCTGGTTCCCTGGAATAGTGTTTTGCCATTGTTTATAGTTTAAGAATTCTGTTTGGCTTTTACCTTGGGTAAATGCAAATGCTATAAATAGTTGGCTTGTGCTCAAACAAATGGCCCCTCAAAATTTGCCTCTGATTTCTCTTTGCAATAGATTTAGTTTTCATTTTTCTTAGAATGCTTAGCTTCTTTCATTGCATGATTAGTTAGCATTGTTTTACTGTTAATAAGCCACATATCCATCTTGTGCAAGTACTGTTGTTATTTCATCCAATCCATTGGAGTAGAATAGTTTGTTTTAAATAGGAAGCCATTAAATTTGTAGGTTTTGTTCTTCAAATAGGATATTTTCAGGTTCTGGATGCTTTATGTTGCACGACTCGCAATAGATCCCGCTAGGAATTGCATAAGCCAAGCTCTGTACTCTTGCGCTATCCCTCTCCTACTCGCATTATATTCAGTCTGTGTCTCTGAGATAAATTTTTCCCAATATCTACTTCTGTTGATGCTAGCATTACACGCTTTTCTGGATCCATGTGAACACAAAGGAACGAGGAGATCACATTGAGGGGAAAAGATCACACACACCATCGGATTTGCCACTATTCTGCAGAATCCAAGTTCTAGCTTTCAAAGTTCTAGTTAGAAACATATCAAATAAAGTAGCCAATCACTTTATTTCAGTTAATTCTACTCTTGATATTTCCAGGGAAGCTACGGGGATTGATAGTTTTTGAGAAACTATGATTCACTCCTCACTTCTGAGGTAGGATCGAGAGTCTTGCAAATAGATTAGATAAGTTATTTTATTATTTAGAATAGATCTACAAATTGCACAGACAAATAACTACACTCGGTTATTTTGTTTTTTTTAAATTGTTATTTTAGCTGTCAATTCTAGATATTTTAAATAGCTGCTTTCTTAAATTCTTAAAGCTCGTCAGAAAATACAAAGAAAAATAGATAAGTCAGACATGCTATAGATATACTTCACATAGTTAAATTTCATTTTACTGTAGTTCATTTTACATTGTTGCTTTTGTATGACAATAATGGGACCTAGAGATCCCAGGGAATACGTATTCAAGTCAATTGTGCCCCAACCAAATCTCATCACAGCAATAACTGATATAGATTAGAATCTTAGGATTCAAGTCTTTCGAATAATGGTAAACTTGCAACAAATCCATTCCTAGTTAAGCGGGTTAAACATAGAGGATGACCAAGCACACACGTTTTGGTCGAATTAACCAAACTACAGATTACCCTAGGTAATATCCATATGACTATAGAAGGGATCGAAAGAGAGAAAACGTTTGGTTGCGATCCTTTAGTCCCACAGCGAGACGCAGGAGATATTCTCACAGACATAGATACTAGCCTAAGAATTCAGGTTACAAGAATGCCTATGAGGCACTCTGAGAAGATCACACAGCTACTGGTTTTGAATATAGAGGCTGAGAAAGAATACGATTACTGGGTGTTAGGGATTAGGAACTAATTCTATGCATGACCATAGCTGGACTATAACAAACAAGATTCTACGGTTGCGATCCACAAATCCCGCAACCCAATGAATCCGTAAGTCAATCAGACATAGACATTGGCCTATGCACACTAGTATTCTAGTCTACTCCACTTCCACCTATCATCATCAAACAATTATCCTTGCTAAACACAACAGCTAACAGAGCTAGGGAATTCTAGACTAGGCCAGAGAATCACCCATAGAAGTAACTATAGCCATCATTCATTTCATGACCCTGTCTGGAGACATACATGAAACTATCCCGGGTCACTTTCCACGTATTCCACAACCTATAGATTGAGTCACACAAGAGCTCCATAATGATTAGATTCTTCGAGTAGTCATCCTTGTTGATCAATCTATCATAGCAGTTCAAGTTAGGAGGGCCTTCTTTGCCTTAGCTTCGCAAGTTCTGCTAGTGCGTATTGAGGACATTAGATTACCTAACTAGTTTGCCTACATCTCACACATATTCCATACCCACCGGCTGTCTCGACACGACCTCGGGAGGTCAGATGTGAGGAAGAGTTACTTATAGATTCCCATGCTCGCATGTCACTTTTCCATCGTACAGGCACCACTGCCTCTTCTGCAGCCATTGGACCCAGTCTGGGTCGCAGAGAGACCGGCTGATGATACGTTGGACGACACCAGTGTTATAGGTGCATTTTTTGTTTGGTGGGTAGGGTAGAGGGCAGCCATGAGAGCACGGCTTGCATAGCCAGATTTGGTGGCTATTATAGCAGAGAGGGACCATCTCTTGGGCCAGGTGTAGTTATTACAGGGGCAACGTGCTGCTGCATACGCACAGATTGGGGTGCTATAGGGGTAGTTGGCCCAAGCACATGTACAGGCATAGCCTCAGGCACAGGTACATGTACAGCCTCAGGCACAGGTACATGTACAGCCTCAGGCATAGGCACAGGCACAGCCTCAGGCATAGGCACAGGCATAGCCTCGGGCATAGGCACAGGTACAGCCTCAGGCACAGGCACAGGTACAACCTTAGGCACAGGGTGTATAGGCAGGTCAGGGTCCACTTCTATTAGGAGCCGGGGGACCAGCCCCACTAGCCATGGTGGCACGAACCTGATATATGGAGGAGAGAACAAAGGCCTGATATTATCAGGATGTACTGGATGGTACCAGGGCTGATTATTAGCCATATGTAGCTCACAAAGCAAAGACATCCCGGAGTCATAGGTCATAGGGAGCCGCAGCTACAGCTGGCGGGTTAGTGACGGGTAGGAGGTGAGATCCGGCACAGGGGCAAGCTGAGAGATGAGCTGAGGGAGGGAGAGAGATCTGAGTCACCCCAGGAGCAGAGATGAGTTTTTTTGATAGAGACACCGGTCTATGAACCGAGTGTGTATATAGAGGCTTCCGTGCCCTCATAGGATTGATGTATTCATGTTTGTTATATATACCGGCCTGCGAGCCGAGTACATGTTGTATAGTTGATACCAGCCTGCGAGTTGAGTATATTTTTGACATGAGATGCCGGCCTGTGAGCTGAGTCGAGATTTTGACAGAGACAACGGCCTGCGTGCCGACTTTGTATTTTTTTTTTGTATGATAGAGGCCCCATGTAGGGCAATTTGTATATTGTAACATTGTTTTGATGATATATATAGATGATGAGGTTGATCCATATGATGTGTGTAATTATGGATTTGGTGCATATATTATAATTCTTTATGTTTTTGTGTTGATCGTATTGGAATGTTTGTGATGTATATATAAATGATGTTGATGATGTTTTAATGATATGCATATGTTTTGAAATATTGATGTTTAGTATGATGATGGATGTTGATAGTGATGTCATTATGCAGGGAAAAGAGGCAGGTGCCACCAAAATTTTGCAAAAAACAAAGAGAAGGCCTGGATATAATCAAAATAGGTATAGGGTGACCGATATCGGTTAGATAACTGATGTCAGTCACTATTGACCGATACCGGTTACATAACTGACATCGGTTATGTTAAAACAAGATTTTCTAAAAATAGAAAAGCTGGGGACGTAATTTTAGATTCTTATTTTTAGAGCCATGCAACATGTTAAATATGAGGATGTGAGGCTATTTTCGTCCATACAGGGTAGTTGCATGGGAGAATTGAGTGATAAGGAGGAAAGAGACAGGTAAAGTGATCGTGAGCTTGGAGTACGAAGGCGTAAAGGCAAGTAATAGTGAAGAGGGTGGTGAACATGGCTGAACAAGGAGAAACATCCAGCGGGCAGAGAGGAGAGGGAAGACAGGTTCCACCTCAAACTACTGCATCCCAGGAGGTATATATGATTTTTGATTGGAGTTAAAAAATAAATAAATAAATAAATAAAAATTGCATGCATATGAATAGGATGTGGGAAGGTAAGTGGGTAGAGATGAAAAAGAAAGGTGATAGGCAAAAGGTTTGGATGGGGTGAATGTTGTAAGGTAGGTAATCAGGTGTTAAAGATATGTGCATAGGTACAGAGAGGGGAAAGCAAGCACAGAAGTTATTATAGGTGGAGTTTTTTGAGCGGGGTGGTTGGAATTGACAGTGACCGATATCATTTAAGAATAACCGGTATCAGTTAGTTAACCTGTATCGGCTAGGTAACTGGTATCGGTTGTCTATAACCGATATCAGTTACTGTGTAAATTTGTGGATTGTGATAAAAAACACATTGGAAGTTATTTATTGATTTGTTGTTTGTTGGTTTAATGTGTGCAGGCACAGGCAGGGTTGAGGATGAATGATAGGGTGCCAACTTTATTGTCACGGGTCCGAGCGGATGTAACACCAACTGAGTGGGCATTAATAAACCATTTGGGGTTAATTGGAATCCACTATTATTCACGGATCACACGCAATCATGCTATGTTGTAGGCACTGATTGAGAGATGGAATCCTGAAAAAAATACCTTTTATCTACCAACAAGGGAGATGACTATGACATTAGAAGATGTGTTCCAAATTTTGAGACTCCCAATTATAGGAAGACCAGTGTATTAGGCAGGGCCTAACGCAACGCGGGCAGTGATAATGGTAGTATTTGGTCCAGCCGCACAAGATTTGACACAACGAGGTTTGACATTCACTTATAGTATAATGTTTGCGGCACACCCTGAGGTAACAAGGTTGACAGTGGTATTAATGATAGCGGTGGGGTATTATGCATTACCTAGAACAGATGGGGGAATATTTCTGAAATCATTGATGTGTATTATTCGTGAGATGATAGAAGGTAGCGTTACTTTCACATGGGCACCTACATATCTTGTGGAGCTATATAGGGGTTTATGGGTATGCAGGTGAAATCACAGGACTACACTGGATTGTGCATACTTATTACATTATTGGGCCTATGAGCACATTGTGTGTGTAAGACCAATAGGGCGACCAATCCAGGGAGGAGAGACATGAGTACAGAGGTTGGGATTCAGATGATGGGTCCAGACAGAGCAAGAGGCAAGAGCCAAAACCGTGATAGATGACACCGAGTATTATAGGAAGATGTGGGAGATGGTGATGATTGTGGATATCCGTTGGAGGCCGTACGGGAACTACATGGTGACAGTGAAATTATCTGAGGATTTGAGGGGTGTAGAGTGATTAATGTGGATCGCGAGACATAGGACAGGTGAGTGCAAGAGGATTCCTCTAGATCATGTGCGGTGACAATTTGGATTTGTTCAGGATATACCCATGGCTCATAGACAATATAGGAGGATCGATGCCGAGGCACCCTTCTCACCGCCACGACTGACACTTCTAGAAGGACCAGAGGAGATACCAGCCGATCATCGGGTAATGGATGTAGGAGTGACAGAGTCTTATAGATTATGGTGGGTAGCAGAGCTGCGAGGTGCACGTGAGAGTGCCGATCATCCTGAATTACCTGTGATTATAGTAGAGAGAGACTGCCTGTAGGGTTTAGTTCACCAGCTTCAAACATAGGTGAATGAGACAACAAGATTGTTAGAGGTTTCACAGTCACGAGTGGAGAGACTAGAGGCAAGATTCCTCCACGCAAGAGGGCATATTCATATGTTACAAGAGAGATTGGTGGATCAGTTGGATGAACCAATAGCAGTGGCCCCTTTGAGGATGGAGAGGCCAGGTGAGCAGCGTCGACGATCACCATCACTACCTGGTTCGAGATGAGGCGTGGGGGCCTACGTGAATTTCATAGGGGTAGAAGAATAAATAAGGATGTCGATCTACACATCGATGATAAAGAAGATGTATTTGTTTAACATCTAAATAAAACTGAATATGTATGTTGATTTTGAGGTTATGATAATAATAAGAAATGTTTGTGTTTTGAATGTTTGGATTGGTAAAGGACAAAGTTGAGTGTTATCAATATAAATATGCGAAAACATTTATAGTTTTAAGCAAAACACCACACATGATAGGTTATGGTAGGGGATAGTCAAGCTAACCTTGGGAGACCCCATGTCTCTTAAGTGCTTCCTACATAGCCCATTACACGAAGCAAGGAGGGGCCTCAGACCGATGTAGTTCTCCCTTAGGACCAGGGAGAGGTTAATTTAGGCAATTTGGTTGTGGTTAGGCAATTTGTTGGTTAGTAAAAGTTTGATATTGGTAGGGTAATGTTGTTGGTGTTGGTGTGGGTAAAGGTGAAGCATGGGTTAGCCTACCCAAGCATAGGAAACCATGTCCTGATTAAGGTCAACACATAATCCTAGATTCAGGAAAAAGAGGTAAAAGTGTCCCAAAGTTGGAAAGAGCTAAACAAACCACAGATTATCATAGGATGAGCTTGAATCCCTAGATATCTTGCATAGGCGAGAAGTCGATAGGTGAAAAGACTTGTATAATCACAATATATCGGTGAGGTGAGGTGGATGGTATAGCTAGGGTGTAGAGGACTTGTTATAAGGTGATTATTCTAGTGAAATAGATCCAAACCTAAATAGATGAGTCCATGACTCAAAAGTGCTTTTGAATACTGCTTTTATTTTTCTGGATATAGACTGATCAATGCGGGAAGTCTATATGGGATATGCATTTTGTTGTTTATTAAGGTCTTTACGAAGCTGATCAATGCGAGAAGCTTCTGATAGAGGCTGACTTTGTATAGATGTCCTTCAAGGGAGTAGTCTACTTATAGTAGCATGATGCGGCTTTGCACATAGCTTTCCTTCGAGGGAGCAGTCTAGTGTATAATAACAGATGCGGATTTACACATAGCTGTCCTTTGAGGGAGCAGTCTAGTTTAGAGCGTAGTGGTCTAGATGTCCATTTGGCATGAAGCATCTAATTTTGTAGGAAGTTTGACTCAAGAATATCCCATAATCATATAATTGAGAACTTGTTATTTTGATACTTTTAAGTCATGGACCAGACTAAAAAGGGGAAGGCATCTTTAAGAGGAGGTGATGATCAAACCATGTGAGCTTGATTCTATTTTGAGATGCATTAAACAAGGTGTATGAGGTGGTAAATGAGCTCAAGTGATGAGTGTAAGGTAGATAAGAAGTGATGTAACACTAAATTCAACAGTAGAATGGTCGGAGATGCAAGGCATTAAGGGGTTCAGGCTTGGGTTTGCCATTAAGTGAAGCTAAATGATAAGTACTTGATCCATAGGTGTGAGTGATAATGTAAGACCCAATCCAATTAGGAGCAAATTTTCCACGTTTGCTCTTTTCTAGTTTGGTTACATGTTGATTCTCTTTGAGGACAAGATCACAAATCTTAAAGGTACACTCATGAATTCACTTATCATAACCATGCTTAATGTGTTTTTTATAAATTTGTAGGTGGTCAAGAGCTGTAAGACGATGCTCATCAAGAAGCTCTAATTGGGCTAACCACTCTTGGTGGAAGTCATCATTGGTGAGAATATCCTGAAGAGATATTTTGAGAGAAGGGATTTGTATTTCGAGAGGAAAGACAGCCTCGGTACCATACACCAGAGAGAATGATGTGGCATTAGTGGAAGTATGAATGCTGGTACAATAAGCCCAAAGGAAAAAGGGGATTTGATCATGCCAGTTTTTCCCAGAATTATTAATGACTTTCATGAGAATTTTGATTAAGGTTTTGTTAGAAGATTTGGCTTGTCCATTTGCTTGTGGATAGTAGCATGACAAGAAGCTAAGTTTAATACCAAAGTTGTCACAAAGGTCTTGTAACAACTTATTTTTGAAAGATTTTCCATTATCTGTTATCAGGCGATGAGGAACACCAAAACGACAGATAATGTGATGATTGATGAACTCAACGATTTTTTTTTTTGGTTGAAATGAGTGGAACGGCCTCCACCCATTTAGTGTAATATTCAGTTTCTGTGATGATCCGATGATGATGCTGTGAAGAAGGCAGGTGAATCTTGCCAATAAGGTCTAAACCCCATTGTGAGAAAGGCTAAAGATCTCGTGCAACCTATAACGGGTTGCTAGGAGTATGTTGAAGGTTGGCATGTTGTTGACACTTAACACAGCGCTTAACATATTCGAAGTATTATTTATTGATCGTAGGCCAATAATATCCTAGGTGAAGGATCTGCTTGGCCATGGCGAGGCCACTAAAGTGCCCGCCACAAAGTCCATCATGGATTTGTTGGGTGGTATGAGCGACTTCAGCAGTGGTTAGACAGCGGAGGAGGATACCATCAAATCCACGTTTATAGAGGAGTCCCCCCATGATGACATAATGAGAAACACTTTTAAGAAAAGTATGTTTTCCATTACTAGTAAGGTCAGGTGGTAGAACAGAGGTTGTAAGGTAGTCATGAAATTGGTGATACCAGGTATCCTACGAATCAACAGATACATTATTTACCATATAAACATCCGGAACTAAGTAAGATGGGGCAAAGAGTTGTTGGACCAAGACAAATATGTCTGAGTCAGTTGGTGAGGCTAGAATTTGTGAGGCCAAGAAAGCCATAGTATCTACAAATTTATTAGTTGAGCGGGGAATGGTTTGGATAGAATAATGAGAAAATAAGGTCAAAAGTGAATCCACGTAATGTTTGTACTTTTGAAGTTCCTCATTTTTACATTGGTAGATGCCAGTAACTTGATTTACTACCAATTGAAAGTCACCAAAAATATTTATAGAATTCACACCTAAGTGTAACGTAACATGGAGACCCAAAACAAGGGCCTTGTATTCCGTTGTATTGTTAGTGCAGGGGAAATCAAGCCTGAATGAAAGAGGCATAGGTTCACCTTCAAGAGGAATGAGAACAACACCTACCCCTCCACTGCGGTGCCATTTAGATCCATCGAAGAAGAGGGTCATTGGATATGACACATCACTGAGTGAAAGAGTTGCGATGAGCTCATCAAGGAAAGTAAAATTGGTAAATTGTTCCCCAGGTAGAGGGGCTTCCGCGAGTTGGTCTGCGATATTTTTTCCTTTGATTGATTTCTGGTGTACAAACTCAAGGTTGAGGTCGGCGAGGAGCATAAGCCATCGGGTGACGCGTTGGTTTAGATGAGGTTTGGCGTACATATAATGTATGGTGTAACATCCTCATTTTAGACAATAGAACAAGTCAATTTTTTTTTTTGATAAATGCATCCTCGTTCTAAATACATAATTTAGAACTCACAATTCAAATAACTATTCATATAACAGACAACCATATGCAGCTGTAATGACTCGGAGTACCTCCGATCTATTCATTCCATGACTCGGTAATCTACCGATCTATTCATTAGTAATAAGAGTCGGTGTTTTTATTTAACACATTACTCTTGCGGTTCTCTTCCCTAATCTAGGATTCAGAATGCTCTGTCAAAGGAATCTAACTGAATAATTGTTACTATTATTCATCGGCATCTCATCCCTTAGACTAGGTGAATTAGGACAACGCAATCAGCAGCTTGCGATACTTTGGCCAAAGATTTGAAACATACTGTTCATGTCTCGTATTCCTTAACGGCATACTCGTCAATCTGGAATACGTCCTTCACCCCATTCATATGTTATATAGAATGTCTTATACTGACTACTGTCAGTCCTTCCTTTCACAACTGAATCACTCGGAGGCAGATTAACAAGGTGATAATGTTATATGGATGCCCACGAGGATTAGGGATATGATGACATACTGGTTCAACCTTGCAGTTCAACCAGTGTGTCATGATACCCCGAATCTCCTAGGCAGCCTTATAACATGACCACGTTCTTAATCGGTCCTAGGGTAACTCGTGTGAAATCAAGTGTAAATCTTAGTGATCAATGCAAAGGGTGTCACCATAAGTCATCTGCATTATTTTAACTTCGAGAAGATCCTAATCTTCTCGGAGGTACAACTTTGCAGTTGACTTATGTCGTCAACCTTTAAATCTGCCTTGAAAAGATCTACTCAGTAACAAGCGTTACGCACTTGAGTTTAAATTACTTTAAAGACTTTTCCCTAAGGTTTAGCCTTTCCGATCCCTGGATTCTTCGTCTTAGGACGACCCTCCTCTATAAAACCCATTACTTGGTAGAGATATTAAGGTCAAGTTCTTCATCAAGGAGTCATTAGAATACACCTGATTCTAAAGCGACAGAATCGGACAATATCTCATAACCTTTGCTTGAGATTGCCAACTGAACTCCATTTGATTGTATATCAGTTCTCTTAACTGAAATTATATCATACTTTTAGAATAAAGATATAAATGATTAAGAATCCAATTTAATATTGTCCTGTCATACTTAGGACTAGGGATTAGTAATTTAATCCATCTTGTTTAGCGTTCTCTTTTAGGCTCATTTTTAACCTATCTTCTAGAAAGACAATTATTTAAATCCAATATTGCTTTTGCTAGAACAAATTAGAACTACTAAACTCTCATAAGAATTCAATCTCATTTTCATGCAAGCTTTCATTGTCAATCACAAAAGCATCCATATTATACAATGATAACAATGCCCCTTCGTTACATAAACCGAAGAAGGTCAACTTTCAGAAATAGAATACAACACATAAGTTTCAAACACTTATTTCCATTCCTATCAAAACTATACAATTACATTTTATGCAACAGCATACTTGATACAATGCTATGGAAAAGAAACATCTTTTCACATATAGTACATCTATAAAATCAAGCTGTAATTCATAACAAATCAAATAAAGAATCTGATCAGCCTGTCAGATCTGCATTGCTTTTACCTCTTACGGCAACCATCTGCAAAAATAGTCAACATGATTCAGTTCAATGAACTGAGCATGATAAGCACTAAATTTTAAAACAATTGCAATCCATCAATTGTTTTCATTAAACACCCTGTTTAAATGAGATCAGATATTCACATAAGTAAACATACTCAGACTATGCTCTTGTAATACAAAATGATTACAAATATGTAACTCTGTCATTGCTACAAAATAGTCTTAATCACTTTCTAATATTTCATCAAATATTAAGAAACAAGGAACGAATGTACACAAACAATCATTGAATCCAAAATCACAACATTGGTCAGATTGTTTCATTCTTCCAAAAAGGGAATAACATAACAATTCGGGATTCCACCATTATATTACAAAACAATTTCCCACTGCTAAGACAAATATCAACAAATATTAAATAAAGGTAGAGAAAGAACCAAACCATTCATACTTCCTTTCACATAAGTTCATTACTGAACCGTCTTCACATATGAAAACATTCAACCGGTATATAAATGAACAAGTTAGACAAGCCGCAAGCAAGATTGCTGTTTTACAACAAACTTCATTACATCAAGCAATCTGAGGTTTCCTAAAGACTATGCCATGACGTCCACACAGTATTTCCGAAACATGCTCAGTCAAAAAACAAACTAAATAAACGGAAAGGAACATAGCATATCTATTCATGCTCAGTATAAATCAGACTGATTAAATGGAAAGGAACATTGCATATCTATTCTTACCTTGGCGCATGCAAGTCTAAGGTGTGGTACTCGCGACTCACCCCAATAGGGCCAGAACACGAAATATTCAACCATACTCAAGGAACAGTGACAAAACGACAGTGTCCCGAAAATCAGATTCAATAAGGTTCAAGCAATACAAGATACCTTCCAAAAGTTCATATGAATCCGAACAACAATAAAACAAATAATTACATACGATTACATCCGAGCCCAACAATGGAGCTTATTTAATCATCAGGAAAGCAAATCTGATTACCGAATTCAAAACAAGAAAACCGGTTGTACCTTGCCCATCTTTTAGATACTAACTTAGGATATTAACACATAGCCTAGGTCTAGGTTAGATTAACACTAATCTAACCCCTAGGTTAGGTTTTAGTTTTAGGTTACTAACCATTAATAATTCCAGTAAGGTATAACATTTTATATGCCAAGAAAAGACCCACAAATCATGCATCTCCGAACAGGATTCACTCCTATACAGCCATTAGGCTATAGGAATATACATGGCAGAATTATTACTTGGTCCACGTCCGAGACCTTCCAGATATACTTCGATATCGGGAACCAATTCATTTCCCAAGATCAGCCTGAGTCATACTCCTGACCAGCTTAATCAATGCTTCCATACCTTGCAACCTGTTCAAGGTCTGTGATCTAATTCATCACAAACAAATTTAAAGCATTACTTGGATCAATTCCACTGATCCAAGACTAGATATTATAGATGAATATCTCTATAATTCATTCCGTGATCAGATTAATATTCAGACACAAAATGAAATAAATAAAAGAGTCTAATCATATTCTGACTCAGTCAAGATCTGCAATCTGCAAGGAAATTACAATACATATCAAGCATGATTTCTAATTCGAGGAACACATCCTTATCCAAGAAATCACATATCAACACTTGTATGTCCAGGAGAAAGTAACAACAGTTCAGGGTGTTACATGCTTCCCTCCTAAAAATATTCATCGTCCCGATGAATTACATATTAAATTAACCTTCAGGTCAATCAATTTATTAGTTCACAAACACTGTGACTACTTCCATATTAAATAGTTCCAGAAATCAATGTCACAACACATTTATTCAACCTGAATAAAGTCTGCCTTAATCTGGCTTTCATAAATACTTTAAAAACAATCAGTTCATAAAAGTATATTTTTTTTGTCAACAGTTTTCATTCTGTTGCAAAAAGAGAAGGAAAAGCAATTTTCATCTCTTCCAGATTTTCCCAAGTTGCACTTTCTTCGCTAAACTGGTCCCACTGGACCTTACATTGTTGTATATCATGATTTCTTAAATGCAATTGGCGAGTTTCCAGCACTCGTGTGGGTTTAACCACGATTATTCCTGGGTCTTGGACCTGCAAGGAATTCCAATTTAAAACATGTGACAGATCTGAAACGTATTTCTTAAGCAAAGAAATATGGAAAACATCATGCATGCGAGATAAAGCAGGTGGCAATGCTAAACGATAAGCTACAGGATTGATTATTTCGACAATTTCGAAAGGTCCCACAAATCGTGGTGACAACTTGGCAGCCTTGCCAAAAGTTATAGAACTCTTTCTGGGTTTAACACGCAGAAAAACCTTATCACCAAGCTCAAACTTTCTATCAACCCGCTTAAGGTCAGCATAGCTCTTCTGTCTATCCGCTGCTTCCCTTAATCGTTCACGAATCAGCTTAACTTGCTGTTCCATTTCTGTGAGAATCTCTGGTCCAATTACCACTCTATCCTCAACACTGTCCCAACTTACAGGGGTTCTGCACTTTCTTCCATAAAGTGCTTCAAATGGTGCCATCTTTAGAGATGAGTGATAAGTGTTGTTGTATGCGAACTCAACTAATGGAAGATACTCTTCCCATTTATACTGTTGATCCATGCAATACATTCCCAACATGTCCTCCAACACTTGATTTACCCTCTCAGTTTTCCCATCCGTTTCTGGATGATATGCAGAACTGAAGTTTAGTTTTGTTCCTGGGGCTGCGTTAAGCGTTTGCCAAAACCTTGACGTCATTCTAGGATCTCTGTCAGATATAATCAGTTCTGGTACACCATGCAATCTGAAAATTTCGTGTACGAACCTCTTGGCCAGCACTGGTGAATCATCCTTTAGATTTCCAGCGATGAAATGAGCTACCTTAGTCAGTTTATCTACAACTACTAGGATAACATCATGCTTATTCCTGGACATAGGTAGTCCTTGTACAAAATCCATGGTTATTACTTGCCATTTGTACTGTGGTATGCTATGAGGATATAACAGTCCAGCAGGGTGCATATGCTCTGCCTTCACCCGCTGACATTCCAGGCAATGAGTCACAAAATTTATCACATCCTTTTTCATACCTTTCCAGAAGTATTGCTGTTTCAAATCAGCTAGCATTTTTGTGATACCTGGGTGTCCAGAGAAAGGTGAATTATGAAATTCAACTAACAACTTCTTCCTCAAGTCGTTTAACATAGGTACATATACCCTGTTTTCATAACGCAAGATTCCTTCATTATCAAAATGGAAACCTTCATACCTTTTATCTTTAGGTTCTGTAGCAAGCACTACTTTTACTTGCTAAAAATATGCATCTGATTCTGAGGCACTTTTTACCTCGTCTTTAAACTGAGTTCTTAATGTTATAAGAGTAGAAATGTGCCTCCTACGACTTAGAGCATCAGCTACTCTATTCTCCTTCCCTTTGATATAGCTAATATCAAAGTCATATTGTGATAAAAATTCTAACCACCTTCTCTGTCTGGCATTCAGATTGGGCTGAGTAAAAATATATTTCAGTCCCAAGTGATCAGTTTTCAACTCAAAAGGTTTTCCAAGTAAATAGTGTCTCCAGACTTGAAGGCGCATGAACAATGGCAGCAAGTTCCAAATCATGAGGGGCATAATTCAGCTCATGTAACTTAAGTTTTCTACTTTCATAAGCTATGACCTGATCATTTTGTAACAAAACACCTCCAAGGCCTTCCCCAGAAGCATCCGTTACAACAGTAAAATTCCAATTAGGGTCTGGTACAGCCAATATAGGTACAGAAGTCAACTGGTCTTTCAGACTTTTGAAAGCCGCTTCGCACTTGTCATTCCACATGAATTTCTTATCCTTCTTTTGCAATGAAGTTATTGGTGCAGCTACCTTAGAAAAATCCTTTACAAATTTTCTATAGTAACCTGCAAGACCCATGAAGCTTCTTACTTCGTGCACATTCTTTGGTGCAGGCCACTCAGTTATTGCCACTATTTTTGAAGGATCTACAGCGATTCCTTCTTTACTTATGACATGACCCAAATAGTGAACTTCTGAATCAAAGAAAGAACATTTGGATAACTTACCATACAACTTTCTCTTTCTCAAAATTCCCAAAACTATCTTCAAATGCTCATTGTGCTCCTCAACACTTTTAGAATAAATGAGAATATCATCCAAGAATATAAGTACAAACTTGACCAGGTATTCTTGAAAAAATATTGTTCATTAAATTCATAAAGGCTGCGGGTGCATTAGTTAACCCAAAGGGTAGAACTGTGAATTCATAGTGTCCATACCTTGTTCGGAAAGCTGTTTTATGAATATCTTCCTCTTTAATCCTTAACTGATGATAACCAGATCAAAGGTCTATCTTAGAATAAACCGCTGCTCCATGCATCTGATCAAACAGATCATCGATCCTAGGAAGTGGATATCGGTTCTTGATTGTTGCTTTGTTCAACATCCGATAATCAATACACAGCCTTAGTGTTCCATCCTTCTTTTTTCACAAATATCACAGGTGCTCCCCAAGGTGAAACACTTGGTCTAATCAATCCTTTAGACAAAAGCTCTTGTAACTGTGCCTTAAGCTCGACTAACTCAGTAGTAGTCATCCGATAAGGCGCCTTGGAAATAGGTTCCGTCCCAGGCTTGATTTCAATGGTAAAATCAAATTCTCTCTTGGGTGGTAACCCTGGTAATTCCTCAGGAAAAACATCCCTGAAACTTTGTAACAGTGGAATTTGCTTCATGTAATCACCATCTTCTTCTGAAGATTCAGATATCTTTACTGCATAAAGAGTACATCCTTTATTCTTAGCCTTTTTAAGCTGCATAGCTGACAGTTTTCTAACTGAAATTTCTCGTTTCACACCTTAAATCTCTACTATTTCCAGCTGATCATCTAAACATTTTATGTTCTTTTCATAGCAATCTACCTTTGCTTTATGGTCAGCTAACCAATTGACACCAATAATAATGTCATAAGATCCTAAAGGTGCAACATAGAGATCAAATTCCGTGGAGAAATTAGGTAAATCGAGGACTGCTCCAAAGAGACACATACTCACTATATGAACAGAATTATTACCGTACTCTACAGTCCAAGATTTATCCATTTTCCCAGCTTTTCTTTTAATTTTAGAAGCAAGTTTATTAGAAATAAAACATTCAGTAGCTCCTGTATCAAAAAGAATAGTGACAGGTATGCCGAATAACTTACCGGGAACATCTATAGGTGTTGCTTGCTTTTCAGCTTACTTGTCTGCTACTGCAGCATGTATCTTATGCTGCTGATTACGATCATCCTTCTTCAAAGGGCATTGATTCGCATAGTGGTCCTTGCCACAATTGTAACAGCCTCCTACAGGTCCCTTCTTAGGCTCAGCATTACCTCCAGCCTTGTAATTGTCACGCTGTCCTCCATAGGGCTTCTGCCCATTGTTATAATTTTTAACAAAATTATCCCTTACATTTCCAGCAGGCTTATTTACTGCTGCTTTCCTTGTTGTTTTCTGCAAGAAACTTACTCTTGTTTCCAAAATTTTTCCACGGTCCTTTTCTGGGTGCAAGAGAGGTTGAAGAAGGGTTTGCAGTCTTCTTCCGCACTTCCTCCTTATGGGCAGAAATAGCCTTTAATTTCTGTTCTTTCCTTATGGCCTTTTCAACAACTCCTTCCATAGTGGTTGGACTGTGAACATCGACCTCTCCCCCTATCACTGGATTCAATCCCATGATGAATTTCCGTATCCTGAACTTTTCGTCAGTTTGATACTGCGGTACATACTTGAGGAGTTTTGTAAACCGCTCCCAGTAATCAGTTACCGTTAGCTTCCCTTGAGCTAAGTTCTGAAATTCTGTCATTTTCTGATCATAGAAAAGTTGTGGCAGCCAACGTTGCCTAAAATAGCCTTTAAACTGATCCCAATTAATATTGGTCTCATCAATGTTTAGCTCAGCTTTTCAGCTATCCCACCACGAAGATGCTTCGTGAGAAAGCTGATAGGCTCCCCAAATAGCCTTGGTTTCTTCTAAGAAGTTCCTTATTGCAAAGTACTTCTCCATTTCGCTGAGCCAATTCTCAGCTCCATCTCCTAATGTGGTGCCATCATACTTAGGTGGACTTATCCTTTTTATATCATTAGTGAGTTCTGCTGCCAATCTGGCCTTTTTGTTTTCTGGTTGGACAGGTGCATTCACAGCATTAACATCAACACCCGTGTCAGGGTTGTCCTCAGGAGGTTGCTGATTATTATTAGCAGCTTCTTCATCCTCCTCATTTCCCGTCACCTACTATTCAAGCACAGCTAAGCGATCTCTTGTTTCCAACAGGGCAGCAAGGATCTCATCCAGTTTCTGGGTTGTTGCCGCTCCTCCTTCAGGTGGAGCATTATTCGTAACGTTCCCCCTTGTTCTAACCATTTTCTGTTACAAGAAAATTCAGGTTTTTATCAGATTATGGACTCAATAGGTCCAAGAGCTGCAACCTTCAGCTCTGATACCAAGATGTAACATCCTCATTTTAGACAATAGAACAAGTCAATTTTTATTTTTTTTGATAAATGCATCCTGGTTCTAAATACATAATTTAGAACTCACAATTCAAATAACCATTTATATAACAGACAACCATATGCAGCTGTAATGACTCGGAGTACCTCCGATCTATTCATTCCATGACTCGGTAATCTACCGATCTATTCATGAGTAATAAGAGTCGGTGTTTTTATTTAACACATTACTCTTGCGGTTCTCTTCCCTAATCTGGGATTCAGAATGCTCTATCCAAGGAATCTAACTGAATAATTGTTACTATTATTCATCGGCATCTCATCCCTTAGACTAGGTGAATTAGGACAACGCAATCAGCAGCTTGCGATACTTTGGCCAAAGATTTGAAACATACTGTTCATGTCTCGTATTCCTTAACGGCATACTCGTCAATCTGGAATACGTCCTTCACCCCATTCATATGTTATATAGAATGTCTTATACTGACTACTGTCAGTCCTTCCTTTCACAACTGAATCACTCGGAGGCAGATTAACAAGGTGATAATGTTATATGGATGCCCACGAGGATTAGGGATATGATGACATACTGGTTCAACCTTGCAGTTCAACCAGTGTGTCATGATACCCCGAATCTCCTAGTCAGCCTTATAACATGACCACGTTCTTAATCGGTCCCAGGGTAACTCGTGCGAAATCAAGTGTAAATCTTAGTGATCAATGCAAAGGGTGTCGCCATAAGTCATCTGCATTATTTTAACTTCGAGAAGATCCTAATCTTCTTAGAGGTACAACTTTGCAGTTGACTTATGTCGTCAACCTTTAAATCCACCTCGAAAAGATCTACTCAGTAACAAGCGTTACGCACTTGAGTTTAAATTACTTTAAAGACTTTTCCCTAAGGTTTAGCCTTTCCGATCCCTGGATTCTTTGTCTTAGGACGACCCTCCTCTATAAAACCCATTACTTGGTAGAGATATTAAGGTCAAGTTCTTCATCAAGGAGTCATTAGAATACACCTGATTCTAAAGTGACAGAATCGGACAATATCTCATAACCTTTGCTTGAGATTGCCAACTGAACTCCATTTGATTGTATATCAATTCTCTTAACTTAAATTATATCATACTTTTTTAGTATAAAGATATAAATGATTAAGAATCCAATTTAATATTGTCCTGTTATACTTAGGACTAGGGATTAGTAATTTAATCCAGCTTGTTTAGCGTTCTCTTTTAGGCTCATTTTTAACCTATCTTCTAGAAAGACAATTATTTAAATCCAATATTGCTTTTGCTAGAACCAAATTAGAACTACTAAACTCTCATAAGAATTCAATCTCATTTTCATGTAAGCTTTCATTGTCAATCACAAAAGCATCCATATTATACAATGATAACAATGCCCCCTTCGTTACATAAACCGAAGAAGGTCAACTTTCAGAAATAGAATACAACACATAAGTTTCAAACACTTATTTCCATTCCTATCAAAACTATACAATTACATTTTATGCAACAGCATACTTGATACAATGCTATGGAAAAGAAACATCTTTTCACATATAGTACATCTATAAAATCAAGCTGTAATTCATAACAAATCAAATAAACAATCTGATCAGCCTGTCAGATCTGCATTGCTTTTACCTCTTACGGAAACCATCTGCAAAAATAGTCAACATGAGTCAGTTCAATGAACTGAGCATGATAAGCACTAACTTTTAAAACAATTGCAATCCATCAATTGTTTTCATTAAACACCCTGTTTAAATGAGATCAGATATTCACATAAGTAAACATACTCAGACTATGCCCTTGTAATACAAAATGATTACAAATATGTAACTCTGTCATTGTTACAAAATAGTCTTAATCACTTTCTAATATTTCATCAAATATTAAGAAACAAGGAACGAATGTACACAAACAATCATTGAATCCAAAATCACAACATTGGTCAGATTGTTTCATTCTTCCAAAAAGGGAATAACATAACAATTCGGGATTCCACCATTATATTACAAAAAAATTTCCCACTGCTAGACAAATATCAACAAATATTAAATAAAGGAAGAGAAAGAACCAAACCATTCATACTTCCTTTCACATAAGTTCATTACTGAATCGTCTTCACATATGAAAACATTCAACCAGTATATAAATGAACAAGTTAGACAAGCCGCAAGCAAGATTGCTGTTTTACAACAAACTTCATTGCATCAAGCAATCTGAGGTTTCCTAAAGACTATGCCATGACGTCCACACAGTATTTCCGAAACATGCTCAGTCAAAAACGAACTGAATAAACGGAAAGGAACATAGCATATCTATTCATGCTCAGTATAAATCAGACTGATTAAACGGAAAGGAACATTGCATATCTATTCTTACCTTGGCGCATGCAAGTCTAAGGTGTGGTACTCATGACTCACCCCAACAAGGCCAGAACACGAAATATTCAACCATACTCAAGGAACAGTGACAAAACGACAGTGTCCCGAAAATCAGATTCAATAAGGTTCAAGCAATACAAGATACCTTCCAAAAGTTCATATGAATCCGAACAACAATAAAACAAATAATTGCATACGATTACATCCGAGCCCAACAATGGAGCTTATTTAATCATCAGGAAAGCAAATCCGATTACCGAATTCAAAACAAGAAAACTGGCGCTGTACCTTGCCCATCTTTTACACAATTTTGCACAAATTGAAGACCTAAATATTCTCCTAAAGAATCTGTACCACAAAATCAATGCAACACAAAATTAATTCCAGAAAATAACAGAGGTCTTAGTACATGTCATTCCTTCCAACCACTGGTTTATCGTTCACCAACTATTTAAACATATTCGGCTCAAATATAATATAAATCATTCAAGCGACTCCTCAGAGTCGTCCAAATCACAACATTTATAAATCTATATATATACACATTGTATACTGTTAATGGGTTTATACTCATAACCGCTGAATCCCTACAAGCAGTGTAATATGAAATTAGCTGATAAATCCTTCTATGCCATTCATGGCAATCATTCAGAATAAAACAAATGTAAGCAAATCGAATACCCATTTCAAAACAAGGAAAACAACTGAGCCTCTTCAAAACTTTCGAACAACTTACACAAAAGAATGCAATGCATGCCCAGGAAATCTATATCCTTAATCATTACAATTAGCAGTGAACAAAAGACCTGTTACCTCTACAAGGCTTCCACGAAGACAAATAACAAAACTCATGGATGAATCTACATTCTCAGCAGTGGACAGCAATATACGATTCAATCAAGGACTCTTCTGAGTCGTCCAAATAAAGTATAGATGTATCAATATTGTACACAGTCAACAATAATCCCGTTACCACAATAACAAGGAAGAACAACTTCCACTGGGTCGTAAAGACTACGGTAACACAACAGTTACCCGTTCACAAGCAAAAATTAGAAGACAAATGAAACCCAAAAAGTATCATTAGTCACTGTCACAAAAACCACGACAGAGTTTCCAAAGGAGCAGTAGAACTGATCAAACATACAGTATCTAACAGAATCCTTCCATACAGTTTCCACACAAGAAACAGCGACCACAAATCAACAACATACAGTGGCCTATAAACAACACAGGTATATCCTATGGGCTCACGCCAAACAGGCCGAGCTTTCATGCTCTTTACATATAAATATCTCACATATTTAAACCAGAAAGAATACACAAAGGAATAGAGCCACAATTCGATTTTAATAAACACCCATCAAGAGGAAAATTGAAAAATCGAACCAGAAGAGATACAGTACCAAAAATCAAACAAGATCTCCATAGAAAATCATCTATTTTCTCAAAACATTTGAACAGAGTTGTTCTAATGAAATCACTTGAAAGACAACAAGATATTTAAAGGTTAGGGCCTATCATGCCTGTATTTTTGATCAAATTTCCGAAGCAGACCACAGGAAGAGCTCAAACTTCCTTTTCTTTTTCCACGATAAAGCGACCAACAAAATTTTGCTGTCTCCATCCCATATATATCCTCCATGACAGAGAAAAGAGCTATGGCAGTTCATACTTGCCATGCAACTCAAAGAGAACTGGTGCGAAGAACCAGTAAACAAGCAGAGAGAGAGAGAAGACCGAAAATCGCGACAAGCCAAACAAACCCACAAAATTTCCCATTTGCATGCCTTCTCGCGAGTTCCGAGCTCGACTTCCGAGAATATTGAATGCCATTAAACCAACTTTCCCGCTTAAACTCATCTTCCACTAACCGTCAGAATTGGCGACAGTCCAATGAAAATTCATGCCCATTTCCAAACGTAGCGAATTGCCACGTCATAACAAGTTAGCCGTTGCCTAAACCTTCGCCATGACCTGTCCCTCATCCTTATCCCAAGCATTAATTTCCATAGAAAACGCCGCCCATGGTTCGCACCCCTCCATAGGCCCCTTCATAATCTCCTCATTAGTTAGGTTAGTATCTTAGGTTAGAATTTAGGGTAATACCCATACTAAACAATTTACACATAGATACTAACTTAGGATATTAACACATAGCCTAGGTCTAGGTTAGATTAACACTAATCTAACCCCTAGGTTAGGTTTTAGTTTTAGGTTACTAACCGTTAATAATTCCAGTAAGGTATAACATTTTATATGCCAAGAAAAGACCCAAAAATCATGCATCTCCGAACAGGATTCACTCCTATACAGCCGTTAGGCTACAGGAATATACATGGCAGAATTATTACTTGGTCCACGTCCGAGACCTTCCAGATATACTTCGATATCGGGAACCAATTCATTTCCCAAGATCAGCCTGAGTCATACTCCTGACCAGCTTAATCAATGCTTCCATACCTTGCAACCTGTTCAAGGTCTGTGATCTAATTCATCACAAACAAATTTAAAGCATTACTTGGATCAATTCCACTGATCCAAGACTAGATATTATAGATGAATATCTCTATAATTCATTCCGTGATCAGATTAATATTCAGACACAAAATGAAATAAATAAAAGAGTCTAATCATATTCTGACTCAGTCAAGATCTGCAATCTGCAAGGAAATTACAATACATATCAAGCATGATTTCTAATTCGAGGAACACATCCTTATACAAGAAATCACATATCAACACTTGTATGTACAGGAGAAAGTAACAACAGTTCAGGGTGTTACATATGGGGTCAGCATTGGTGATGACAAAATTTTTGTGATTTAGGAGGTAATGTCAGAGTTTGGTGGCCACAAATGATAGGGCTAGGCACAAATTTTCTATGTGTGTATACCTAGTCTCGTAATCCACAAGAGTACATCTTATGTAATAAACTACTTATTATCAATGCTCAGATTCACAATGTGCTAGCATGGCTCCTACAGCATGGTCGGTGCCAGAAAGGTAAAGGTAGAAAGGGTGATCATCTTGAGGTGGGATAAGCATGGGTGGCTGTAAGAGATAAGATTTAAGATCCTCAAAGGATTGGTGGCACTCCTCGCTCCATTAAAAGACAATGTCCTTTTTAAGGAGATGATGGAAAGGTTGACATCGGTCCAAGAGTTGTGAAATGAAACGCCAGATAGATTAGAGTTTACCTTGCAAACTACGCAATTGTTTAAGGTTAGTGGGTGGGGGCATTTCTAGGATAGCTTTGACTTTAGCTGGGTTGACCTCAATGCCACGCAAAGAGACGATAAAGCCAAAGAGTTTTCTCGAAAGGAAGCCAAAGACACATTTCTTTGGTTGAAGACGAACACAGTATTGTAACAGGTGATCGAAAATAATGGTTAAAACATCGAGATGTTCACTGCGATGTTTGGATTTTCCAAGAAGATCATCGACATAATCCTCGAGGATAGTGTGCATAATGTCATGAAATATATAAGTCATAGCCCGCTGATATGTCACACCATCATTCTTAAGGCCGAATGGCATGACACGATAGCAGAAGGTCCCTCAGGGGGTAATGAAGGCTGTTTTATGTTGATCGGCCGGGGCTACCAAAATTTGATTGTATCCCGAGAAGCCATCCATGAGAGAAAGCATCTCATGGCCCGTAGTGAGATCAACAAGTTGATTAATGCTAGGTAAGGGGAAGTCATCCTTTGGGCAAGCGAGGTTAAGGTCCTGAAAATCCATGCATATCTGAAGTTCCCCCATCACTTTAGTGACAGGTAGGACATTAGAAATACATTACGGATAGTCAATAGGTAAGATGAAAGAAACATAAAGGAGGCGTTGAAGCTCTTCTTTCACCAAGAGGGCAATGCATGGATGCATTTTTATTAGTTTCTATTTAACTAGTTTAGAGTCTGGTTTCAGAGTGATGTTATGGACAGCAATGTCAGGATCGATTCCTGGCATGTCGGCGTAGGACCAAGCAAAAGCTTGATTGCGGGCACGGAGGAAGGTAGTGAAGGCGGATTGTTCTAATGCGTCAAGAGATTGTTCGATCTTTAAAATGTGAGGATCGTCCTCTGTGTGGATGTTGATTCTATAGTCGATTCATTCAACATAGTTTGGGTGTCTGATGGTAAGGCACGTTGAATATAAGAGTCGTCTGCACCAAGGTAGGTGAGTATGGAGTCATCATCCTGGCACTCCACAACATTAATTTAAGGTGAATCTTCTTCAATCATATCTGGATATAAAAGGGGGATAGAAGATGGGTCCTCACTATCATGTTGATAAGTGAGAGGACCCAGGAAGATAGCATTCATGAAAATAAAAAGTTAGGAGGGATAGATTCTGGGTCTATTGATTCTGTGGATGAAAATGGAAAAATGGGCAATGATGGTTCGGAAGGGGTGACTTCGTTGTTTTCCTGGATACAATTGACATGAGGTTTCTTCAGTGTAGTTGGTTCAAAAAATCCAAGACCACGATGATCTTTGTGTTTGCGGGTAGTTACGGGAATGATCGTATGTCGGCCTTGTTCATAAAGACCGAAACCAAAACCCTTCCAAACACAGCACGTCAAGAAGGTGAGGGCAAAACAACCATTGGTTAAATATCAAAAATTAGATTGGAAGGGAACCACACCAAGGGGAGGTTCAGTGGTGACAGAGGATGTGTCGACACCCCCATACATTAGGTTGGTGCAGTAATTAGGTGGTTCGTAGGAGATCACCTCCCCCACACGATGGTCGTAGGTAGGATGTGCATGTAACTGTCTGTACTCCTATGGGGTATGGAAGGTGCTAATGTTGTATAGGTAGTATTCCCCTAGTGTAAGGCATTGAAAAAAATCTACCAAGGGATATGAAGTTGGGATATTATCCACGGGGAAGGAAGTGGTATTCGCAGTGGTTGATTCATTGGTCGAAGGTGTGAGTGTGGTTAAGGTGGATGGTTGAGGTGTGGTTGAAGTAGATGGTTGGGCTGGATCAATGGATTCCTTGACTAGTACAAGCACATCATTAGGGTGATATAACATATTGCAGGTTTTAAAAGGGGAAGCGTTAGCTTTGACAGTGTAAGACTTCCCCTCATACTCAAATTTGATGCATCTATGTAAGGTGGAGGGAACGCATCCCATAGCCCAGATCCAAGGGCAGCCTAATAATATGTTGTATTAGAATTCTCCCTCAAGGACATAGAAGAGTTCAAGGAAGGTATGTGGCCCTAAACAAATGTTAAGGATCACGGTGCCTAAGGTAGAAGTAATAGCATCATTGAATGAACACAACATGGTGGGGTTGGCACACATGTAGCTCGGAGGAATATTCATCTATTGGAAGGATTTGGAAGAGATGATGTTTAGGCTAGCACCCCCTTCGATCATAACATGACGTACCTAGATGTCCTGGACGTAAGCCGAGATGAAAAGAGCTGGATCAGGATCTTCTGCACCAAAGACGACAATTTCTTCTTCAGAAAAACTGACAGCAGTGGCTTGTTGTATAGGGACAAAAGTGGTTGTGGAGGTAGGTTGTTTGGTGAGAGAAGTGACATGGTTGGGTGTTAAAATAGAGGTGACGGGAAAGGTTTCGTTAGGTAGGACCTCTATCCCTTGAAGGATCTCAATTAAAGCTTGTCGATGCGATTCAGATGTTTGAATGAGATCATAGAGTGTCATTTTGATAGGAGATTGGTGAAGTTGTTTGATCATGGTGCGGTGGGAAACTCCATCAGAGATGGGATAGGAAGGTCCATGAATGACCACTTTAGGTGGTGGTGCGATCGGGATGGTAAAAGGAGAAATAGAGGCTGTAGGTGTGCTTTCTTTAGCTTTTCCATTGTTTTTCTGACCTCGAGTAGCAATGTTAATCATGTTGATCTCGTGAATACGAGAGGAGGAAGATGGCAGGGAGAAGTCATTTCTCTCGAGAGGCGAGGTTGCAATGATGATAGATTTTGGTGAGGTGGGGACAAGTGGTATAGGAGAAGGGATCGAAGCTAAGGGATTCTCTCTCTGTAAATTATCTTTCTTAGGCTGTCTATCCGAGATAGTGACTGGCGAAGGATGGCTTTCAAAGCTTTGCATCCTTCTACATCATGTCCCGGTGTGCGATGGTAAGCACAAATTTTAGATTCATCATAACCTATAGGTTGATTTTTAGATGGATCATAGAATTTGAGCAGGGGTAGGGAAATGGTCGCATCCCCTACCAACATATCAAGGATCTTGGAGTAAGATCCTTTGAGTGGGTCAAATTCAGATGAAGATGAGGCTGTTGATTGAGTAGGTGAGATTTTTTATTGTTTTGGTAATGGTTGGGTATGAGTGGTTTGTATGGGTGGTGATTTAGGTAAGGGACTTTGATGATTGGTTTTAACGAGGCGTGGTTTCTTCTGCGTAGAAGTTATGTTTATCTAGCTGGATGATGAGGCCCCAACTGACGTGGTGGTAGGAAACAACCACGGGGAGGGAGGAGCGACAGCAAACAAGTCCTTCAATGATCGATTTTGCTTAAGGTTGACAGGTAGGTGAGATACTTGGGGCGACGGTGTCGAGACGCCCGTGAGTGTCTGTAGGGGTGCAAAAGGTATAGGTCGTGTTAAAGAAGATGTGGGAGGCAAGGTGTATTGAGGTAAGGTGGAGGGGTGAGGCCCTAATATAGAAGGTAAGTGTGATGGTGAAGGCTGAAGCTGAGCCTATTGTATCGGTGTAATCGGGGGCGAGGGTTTTAGTTGTGGAAGAGGCATAGATTGGACTCAAGGAGATTGGGTCTATCTCCTGCGTGGATTGACGACATTATTTTTGGATAAATCTAACCACTTAGGTGGGTGTGTCAGGCTGGGAATTGATGGGCTTCCAAGCATAAGGGAAGGTTTGGTTAGGTTGATATAGGTGGCTAAGGGATTCGATAGAGATGAGGGGGGTGAAGGTGAGAACATAGGCATTTTGAGCTTTTGTAAACACCTCAGGTATATGGTAGAGGTGTCTGGATTAGTCACCTGCATTTGAGTAGAGTATGGTGTACTCAAATGCTCCCATAAGGCTCATCTATCTTCTGAGGGATGACACTCTTCACATGTGAACAGGAACTTTGGTATGGAAGAGAGGTGGGTTGTGATTCCAGTCCACTGTGGGTGTGATACAGGGGATAAATGAGGCACTATATCAATGGGTGTTAAGAGGTCAACCAGTCACTGGAAAGATTTAGGTGATGAAGAAATAATAGCTAGGAGGGCATGCTCGAGGGGATCCATCATGATTAAGGAGTTTGGTGATGTAGGCTCAAGGGGTTTTTCCTCTAAGGATGACAGAAAAAGTGGCAAGCCTTCTTCTGTTACAACAAGAGTGGTGGAAGGAGATGTTTGGGAAATAGATAAGTTAGATAACATCCGCTCACAATCTTGCAGGGATGTGGTGTAAGAAGGTTCATTTGTGAGAAGAGAACTCTGGGCAGTTAATTCCTTTATGGGTAAAGGAATAGTGGGATTGTCCTCTAGTCCTGATGAAGGAGAAGGGGGTGAGAATCCCTACATTGGTGAAGAAGCTTGATTCAAAATTTCCTCAATGGAAGCCTTGGGTTGGGAGTCAAAAATCGCATGGATCTCATGCACACTCTTCTCCTCGGCTGAGGTGTCCTGGTTTGTGTTATTATTAGATGCATGGTTTGGAAATGGTTTGTTGAGGATTTTTAAATTTTGATTAGCGGGGGCATTAGGATTATCAAGAGTTATATCCCCTGCATCAACCATTTCCTGCACTATGTTTTTCAACATCTTGTATTTTTCATGACTATGTCCCTTCACGCGATGGAAGTTACAGAAGTCATTTTCTTTATACCAAGAAGGAATAGCGTGGGTGGAATCAAACCCAGAGTGAGGTTTAACAGGAGGTAAGGTGATAGCTCCCGCTTTGAGCAATTTTTCCAAGATGGCACCATAAGTTTCTCCCAAGGGAGTGTAATTGATGGGCTCGGCTTTATACTTATAGGTGGTTTTTGGTGGGGTATTAGACGGTGCTTGGGATTTGACCATCACCGTGTGTACAACTCCTTTTGATTTTGAAGTAGTAGATGCGTGAGAATTGGTGGTGTTGGGTTTGTTGGTGGAGTCTTGGGTTTGGAAATTAGGGTTTTTGTTGCACAACCGCAATTTCTCTTCCTCTAAGGCTCGAATCTCTAGTTTCTGAGCCATAGTAAAGGCCTCATCAAAGGTGCAGAAAGTTTGAATTTGGAGGGTAGGAGAAATGTGCTTAGCGCAGGCCCGCGTAAAAAGTTCGATAAGTTCGGCCTGAGGCAAGGCATAAGTAAGTTGGTTGATAAGGCCCCGCCATCATCTAACAAAATCTGTGATAGATTCGTCTTCAAATTGTCGGATGGCATAGAGGTCGGTGATGGATACTTTCTTGGCGATATTAATGGAGAAATGATCCAAGAAAGATTGAGCTAATTGGTTAAAAGAGAAAATTGAGTGCTCGGTTAAAGCATTGTACCATTCCAAGGCGGGTCCTGATAAGTTCATGGGAAAGGTGCAGAGTAGTAAGGCATCGTCATGAGCAATCAAATAGCAGGCATGTCTAAATGATCGTAAGTCTTGTTGAGGATCCTCCTTACTATTAAAATGAGTAAATTTTGGTAATTCCCATTGAGGAGGATATGAATGAAGGGGGACAGAAGGATGAATAGGCTCCCGACAAACTTGCTCGTATGTCAGGGTGCTACGGCTTCCTGAAACAGAAGCCTCCAGATTTTGCATCGTGTCCATCATTTGTTTGATTAAATCAGTGGTTGGATGAGATGATGGTGCGGTTGTTATAAATGGAGGAGGATTGGGCCAAGAGCCACCACTAGACAATGGTGGGGTTAAATGTTGATAAAGTATTGAGGATGAATATGTTGAGGCGACCGAATAGGGATGTCCTATATAAGATGTTGAAGCCACCGGATAAGTGTGTGGAAATGAAAAGGTGGGCAGAGCTTGAGAAGGAAAGCTCGTGTGGATAGGTGGCAGAGAGCAAGTTATGAAAGGGGCAGTCTGCGAGAGAGACGAGGTAGGAGGAGTTGGCGGTAACGATATGTGGGGCCCCAGATTAACCAAAGGAAAGCCAATCTGTGTTGTATGAACTTTTGAAGCCACTGAGTTGGGAGACGGGGCTAAGGATGAAGAAGGTAAGGTGGAGTTATTAGGTGGGGAAGGAGCTAAGTGAGCAGCTATACTAATAGGCATACCAATAAGGAGTTGACCGTCGGGTGTATGGTCAGGGGTATGAGACAAATAGTACTGTACAGCGCTAGGATTAGCATCCAAAAATTTCACAAATTCCTTATCTCCTACAGGGATTTTAGGAACCTCACTGGTGTCCGTAGGATTCCCCATAGGATGTGAAGGGGGTGATTCAGGCAAAGGCACGAAACAGGCATGTGAAACCATGGCTGTGGCTTGTTTCTGAGTGATAACAACCATGGACAAGAGTACACAGCATGGATTCAATCTATCAGGAACAGAAAACAGCCACAAGATGTTGGAATTGGTAGGTTGCTGGTTTGTCGGGAACTGTGAAAGAAAGTAAATGATATTGATTAGGTAACCGATGTCGGTCAAACTGGAGCCGACGTCAGTCAGTTAACCGATGTCGGTAGAATAGGACTGGTGTAAGAAGTTGTAAGAATTTGCTGATTTGGGGTTAACGATGCTTAGTATACCTACCAAACTGTTCTGAAGTGATCACTGAAACAGTGTATGACAGAGAAATAGAACTAAAAACAAGCAAGATGCACAAGAAAATCAAGAGACTAACCCTAGGATTAGTTTTAATTATTGTGGGCTTATGCCTTAGATGTAAGATGATGTCAATCCTAAACAAAAGACCTAAGGGAGATGTCAAGTTTGTTTTGGCTTATAAGGTTACCTCAATCGGGCGGAGGAATACTGTGGAAAAGGGAGGATGTTTGAGCTGTTGTGTTGGATATGATGTGATTTGGGATGTGTTGTGCAGTGAAAGTAAGATTAATTTCTTGTCAATACCATGGATATCACCCCCACTTGTACGACCTGTTACTTAATCTATGTTCACTAGAATTGAAAACAACAAGCAAGAATGTGATGCACGTGTTTTAAACCCAAATCGAAAATGATATTCGATGAAGCAAAGAAGATGACTTTCACTAATGCAAAGATGAGGAAGAAAGACAAATTCTTTTACCAAAATAACAAAATATCTTGTGAATATTTAGAAGAAGAAAATAGCAAGTGTGCTCCCTATATGAAAGCAAGCAAGAAAGACAGAAACCCAAGAAAGGGTCCCACCGGGTGTGCCAAAATGTTTCACACAGAATGTTTCCGTTCTTAGAATAGAGGTGCTTCTATCCTTTCATTCTCTTGAGAAACAGATAAGGGTTAGGGCTAGGAGGAATACCTGTTGAATGTTGGGAGGGTGCGCGCATACCGTAGAGAGAGATCAGATCGATTGCAAAGAACTCCTTTTTGTCTAGGAAGGACTACCATGCAAGTAAGAATACAAGACCACCAGATTCTAGTTAGAAAATAAATGAGGGAACTGCCTTGGGCCCAGGAAATATTGGACTTCCTTTCGAAGGTGGTCAGTTCCCCTCTTAATACGAATTAACACAAATTCTTACAAAGAAGTTATTGCAAAATTAAAATTTAATTACCTCGTTAAAAGCAATAGAGGAAAGGCTAGTTTTGGTTTGAGTCACAGTGACCAATGCCGGTCACTTTATAACTGACTGTGGTTTTACACCGGTACCAGTTGCTGATAACCGATACTAGTAGGGGAAGGTATTTAGGGGCTTTCAATGAAGGAAATCTATAAGGTGGTTATGGTGTTTATAAGGCTGGTAAATGATTAGGGATAGGCAATAGGGTGACGGAGAAGACTCAGAGAGTGTGGGGGCTGTTCTTGGGGCAATGCAAGGGTAGAGGAATGATAGTTAGATGTAGGGTGCTACCGAGTAGTAGATCAGTGAACTTATAATTACTATGATTCAGAAGTTCAAGAGATGTTATTTAAAAACATACAAGACACTACTTACTAGTTGCTGATGAAGATACAGGTCCAAGGATTGTGATGACAAAGGCAGGGCTCAGGTGGGATGATCTGACAATCAAAAATGAGCTATCTTCTCTCCCAATGCTTGGATGAGTGTCGTTGTGCTCTAGTTCCTCAGTTGCAGTCTTGGGCTCGATGTCCTTCTTTGCAAACTCTTCTCTTTTCTTCACTTGTCTCTGCTCCGCCAAGTGGATCTTTCAAATGAATTCCGATGATGTTTTTGGTTGGGGAAGGTCATTTACAGGGAACCAATGGCAGTTACGTAACCGACGGCGGTCGACTAGGAACCGATGTCGGTTAAGTCAAAGTGGGCTATTTTTAGTAAAATAGCTAACTTTCCCTCCTTTTCTCTCGAGGGATTAGTTGTGGGCTTGGTCAAGTCATGATTAGGTTGGTTTTGGTGCGGGTGAGAAGTAATTAGTCATGGGTGTGGATGTAGACCAAGTTATAGGTCTTAATTAGGTTAGTTTAGGGTTAGGGCTAGGTAATGATGAGGTGGCGAAATGAGGTGGCAGGTTTGGAGATGTGGATTTATTAATTATAAGGTAATTAATAAATAATTGTGTAAGGTTTAAGTGGTGAGGTTAGGTTGTAAAATGAGATGCGGGGCACAAGGTGTCGTAAGACACAAATTTGGTGTCTACACCGCCTCTACAATATCAACACATTCCTCACTCCACAACAGTATGGAAGCCTACACAAGCACCCTCGTTATGACTATCACATAGGAGAGGTTTTCCCTTATGGTCCTCCCCACCTTTGCACTAACATAAGGTATGGGGGACTTGATACTACCACCTATTCACCCAAACAACCATCCCAAACATGACCATTTTCATCTAACCTCCAATATCTCACTAACTGCCACTTTTCCCACACTTTCCTTCATCGTTGCGCATGGAAAGGCTTTGGCTTTGATTTTTTTGAACAAGGTTATCATACCATTATCCCATGTACCACCCATAAACATAAAGATCATAGTGGCATTTTATTTTCTACACCATCTTCCAAGAAGGCCCACATCAACCTCATTGAGGATGAAAAACCTTCTCCACCCTATTCACCAATGTCATCACCTTCACCCACGAAGTCTATAGATCCTGAATCTATTCCTCCTAACCTTTTTTTTGTGAACACCATTTCCCTAGGACCTCTGACTCATCAACATCATGGCAAGGCTCCTTCTTCTTTTCCCTTCCTGTATCCTGACATGATCTTTGATGATACACCTTTGATTAACATCGTTTAATGTTAATATGATGAGTCTATACTCACCTACCTTAGTGCGGAATATTCTTATAATCATCAGTCATTACCTTTTGAGACGCAAACCATGTTGAATGAATCGACTATCAAAAGCAACATTAACACTCAAGATGACCCAAACATTCTAAAGATAGGCCAATATTTATATGTTGTTGAACATGAATCTTTTACTTCTTTCCTCTAGGACCATAGCAACACCTTTTCTTAGTCCTATGCTGATATCCCTGGTATTGACTCAAACATTATGGTCCACAATATCGTAACCATTCCTAATGCAAAACCCATAAAGTAAAAGCTACGGAAACTGAATCCTTACATTGCCCTTATTATCAAAGAAGAACTTCAATGCATTCTCTCAGTTTCCTTCATCCTACCCATTGACTATCCCCAATGAATTTCTAATATCATTCCTATCACAAAAGTGATAGGGGGAATCCATATTTGTAAGGATTTAAATAACCTCAACTTAGCTTTCCCCAAAGATGAATTTCCTCTACCAGGAATTGACCAAATCATTGATCTCAACATTGGCCATGAGATTATCTCACTCATGGGCAGTTTCTTGGGTTATAATCAAATATTACTCACTCTAGAAGATCAACACAAAACTACCTTCATCACTCATTAGGGAACCTTCTGCTATTGGGTCATTCCTTTTGGCCTTAAAAACGTTGGTGTTACATATCAGCGGGCCATGAATTATATCTTCCATGACATAATGCATCATACATTGGAATATTACATAGATGACATTCTTGCCAAATCCAAAACATCAGGTCGAACACCTTACAGTCCTTCAGGTCATATTTGACCACCTCATCAAGTATTGTGTTCACCTTCAACCTAAGAAGTGTGTCTTCGCAGTGCTCTCAGGCAAGCTCCTTGGTTTCATCATTTTGTTGTGTGGCATAGAAGCCGATCCTGCTAAAGTAAAGGTTATTCTTGAAATGCCTCCATCTACTAATCTCTGTCAACTTCTAAAAAAAATTGGAAGTTGATTCTCTTTGGGTCATAAGATGTGCTGTAACCTTCACTACCTTTCACACTGGATTTGTTGAACTGTGCCAAATGTAACAAATAAAGCAAGATGTTATTGATTGCCTACAAGAGACAAAAGAAGTATCAAAAACCTAAAATAATAAAAGATGCAAATGAATGGGTCAGACTGACCTCAGATGCCATAACAATGGGATTACAAAGCAAAGCATTTAACTAAATTTCAAACCCAAATTTAGTTATGGTGTGTGTGTGCATGTCTTTCCCTAGGTGCTCTTATGCCAATCACACTTTGTGAAGTAGCGAGAAATAACTAAATGTAGAAAATGTAATAGTATGTGTGCATGGAATAGAATAGAATCCCTCCCCCTATGAAGTGTGTGTTAATGTAGATCTCCTAGCCTTGATGCATGGAACTATGTAGATGCAAGTGATACAATGCATACAACTCTAGATGGAGTGATAGTAGTAAATGACGTTATGACCCTCATTATGGTCTCATAACTTTATAATTATAGGGTTATCTTGCTCTGATTTCATAATTAACCCCAACATGGCCAACTAGGAAAATGATAAGGTTGAAAAATAGAAAGAAAGAGCCCAAAAAGAGGTGGGAAAGTAAAACAAGGATCAGGGCACCCCAAGTGGGACCAGGGTCCTCGGGGCACCCTGGTTTAGGATAAAATGATGGGAAAGTTTCTAAACAACTGGGCATGTATGTAAAAAATGTGTAAGAATGACAAAATAAAAAGTAAAAAAAGATGGCCAAAAGGGTGGGATTAATAATTACTTTCTTTACTTAAGATCCTTCTAAATTATAGTATGAGACCGGGCTAAATAATGTCTAAAGTGTATGATTTTTTGACTATACAATAAAAATTCTATTGATGCCTTAAATACAAACATGAGGGTAAAACCTTTGTTAGGTAAAACATAGTTTACCTAGGTTAATTTAGCATAGGAAATTTAATTATTAATGTGGTATTTAGGTGCGTTCACATTATTGTTATATGGTTATGAGATTATGCCATTTGTATTGTTTTATTATATTCACGTAGGTTTAATTCTTACATAGTTGTAGAAATCATATTTGTTTGTATTATAGTTTCTGTATGTATTTTGTTGCACCTGTGCAACATCCAGTTTGTCTGCGTATGGTTGTGTAATATCTATAAATATTACATCCTCCTCTATTGTAAATTGTTTTATTGAATATCAATTTATTGTGAGGCTTTTTTCCCTCTTCTAGATTTGGTATCAAAGTAGGTTAGAGGATCTTGTCATGTTGGAGAGAGGTTACATAAGGTAGAAATGTTTTGGAGAAGAAATCGACGTTCCAGGAGATCATGTGCTGCCTCCAACAGCTTCCCATAACAACGTTGCATCCCCACAACCTCAAGTTTAATCTCCAAGTGTTTGAAAAGAAATTTTGTTTTCACTAGTGCATCCTGAACCAGGAAATTTTTCTTCATTTAGAGAAATTATGATTCAGAAAAAATCAGAATCAAGAAAATTAAAAATAAATAAAAACATTTTTCCCCACTAGGGGTTTTCCCTCTACATTTAGATATGTGTTCAGTCAATATTAAGTTTATCAATTCTACCAAGTTTGGGAACCTATGTGCATTACTCCCTGACCAATATATCCATCTAATTCAACATTATGATCGAGTTCTCCATCAAGTTCTTAGATGAGCTGACTCTAAAGTTTCCCACTAAGTTTTTTAATTGGCAATTTACATTTTCATTTCAACCAAGCTATTGAAAGTTGACCCAAGCTCTATATCTAAGTTACATTGGTGAGTTGGAGACATACATGACCAAATTGAGCTCTTTCTCAAGGGGCCAATTGAATTTTTCATTGTATTGTTTGAGGAGTGAGCTCTAAATGTTGACAATGATCAAAGGTCAAGCTAGACACATCTAGATCCATGTCTACCCCTACACCAAGATCCTACATCCATAATACTCAATGATAACCATTCCAGATAGGAAGAGCCTCCATTTGAATGAAGATCTGAGATCCATTCCTATGGACTAACCATGAAGCAATGAAAAAGACCCTGTAAAACAATATCAAATGACAAAGGCAAATCCTAAGTGGAGGAAATCAATAAACGACAAAATAAGAAGAACGAAGGCACAGGGAAGCATATCTATTTTGGGAGGCAAAACCTAATCTTCCCTCTCCCACACTCTAATACACGGTCCCCTTAGTTGGCGCCACATCGTTTTTGACAACTTAGCATCTTTTATATTCTTTAAATATAAACTACTTCATTTTATATTAAAATTGCATTGAGCGTCGTGTTGGATAGGGGAAGTCTTTGGGGTTAAGGGGTCTAATGTTCGAGCCCCTATCCATCAAAAAATTTAGGTTATATATTGCATTTGGTGGTGAATTCAGAAAATCCGCCAACTTTCACGGTCCAAAACCTTTGCTAAACTCGTTGTCCATAACTAAACCCCCCACAAAAAATAGCAGAGAAAACCCTATCGAAGGAAAAATTTATTTTCACATTACTTTGCCCTACCAACCTTCGATGTTGAGCGTTTATCTCTTACTGGTGATGTAGGGTTGGGAAAGGAGATAAATTCCCTTACTCACCTATTCCTTGTCAGTGGTGATGAGTCTATGCTTCCTCCTAGTAGCATGGGGAAAGGGGTAGGGGGTCTCATTGATAAAATTGAAAGTTATAAATAATTCACTCAAATATTGTGAGTTCATAAATCAAGAACAAAGTGAGTTTGATGTCCAAAATTCCAAAAGAGTTTAAAACCTTGAACCCAGATTTTGTCAACCAAGTAGCCATCTATGGATCTAAGTCTAGATAAATGTGAAATTAAATCACATTCTAAGCTATGAAGTTACTTGAGTAGGGTGAAGTTTTAGTGTCCCAATTCGGTCCTTTCAAATCCTTATTTTCTCTCATCATTACCATTCAACAAATTTCATAACTTGTTCCCTTTCTAGCTCTTGGTGTTGAGCCCTGGCATCCTACTAGTTATGTGGGGTTGGGAGTGGACTAGGTGCATTTGCTCATCATATCATTATAGCACTATGTTTTGCGAGGACAATATGAAGTATCAAAGATTTCTTAAAGAAATTAAAGTTTAACATCACATTGTGTTCGCATTATCATGTATCAGCATTATGAAATACAAAAAATAAATCATTTGGTTATCATTTTACATCCACTACATACATTCTAAAAAGCATAGAAAAGCGGAAGTTATAAATATCTAGACTACACATAAGAGATAATTTAAAAGAAAATCAACTCAGATATGATGGGATACTAAACCAAATATAAGAGTCTGTATATATCGTGGTGCATCAAGTTTGTATACAATGTCGTTATGCGCTAGGCATGGTCAAAATGCTCGCAATGGACCCGAAAAATACAAAAAAATTGTATAAATGACCAACAAAAAGTCATCAAAGAAATAAATATGGCCCAATGGCCTTTTAATCCCTATGAGATCCCTTGAATGGTACCCGACCATGTCTAGGGATCCTAATGTAGATATGATGATGTTGGGAGTGAACAGAATGATGTGAATTCTCATGGTGATGTCCACTGCCCATGGCCTTACTATGAGAATGGCTCTGTCTCATCAAGCACTCGAAAATATCATACCTGGCCACCTAGGTATAGAGGGAAGTCACTATCTCTACTACCTTCCACACAAGGGAAAACACGTTAGTGTGTCTTCATGTGGCTAATGGCTGGCCGGAGTCGGTAGTCATTTCAACTCAGGTCTTCCCTGAGGGGATCAATAGAGTATCCACACATACCCAATGGATGAGCTCTCGCCACTCTTGTGCCATCACTATAATAAGAAAGAAAGGAGCAATAAGTTACGAAATAAAAATAAGGAAATAGATACAAGTCAACATTCCTAACTAAGTTAGAAAAAATAAAGGAAAAGGTATTGAACTTACTCGGGTCTTCGGGCATCCAAGTAGGGTCAATAATTGCTCCTTTTGGTGCTGCTGGTGGATGCAGGGCTTCCCTAAAGCTAAAAGTGAATCATTTTCCTATGACAAACTCATCATCCCCCTCTCCATTGTGAGGAATTTTTGACTCTAAGACTAAGGTCTATCTCTCAGTAGTGGCCTCCTCGAATACTACTCTCAGCATATCCTAAGTATCATGCCACTCAGGGTCACTCTCCTCCTCCTCTGCATGGGCTACCTTACCACTCCCAACACCAACTCCCTCATCCTATGTCTCATCCTTGGTATCCTCCTCAGAGTTGGATTTTAGATCAATAGGCTCATCTTGGTCCCCACTGTGAGCAGGAGTGGCCACAATTTGAAGTAAGGGTGCTCAAGGGGCACCAACTACCTGGCGAGCACATACCACCTGTCTAACTACAATGGGAACACCTGGAATGACCATTATTCAACAAGGATACCCTCTGGGGCCCCTCTGAATCTCTTGAATAAACCTATAAAATAGAGGGATATGAGGGAGCATATCAATGTATGGGAGGCCAAATTACTGGGGGACCCGATCAAATGGGAGGACCTCAAGTCTCCCTTCTCTGTCAACTAGCTGACCTATCCAAAAGCAAGCTACTATAGTGGTCACCTACAGTCCCCATATCCTTCCATGTCTTGATAAGGTGTGATAGTCATGTCTAACATAGTCAGAGAGGCCACTAGTTGATTTGAAGTCCTAAGTACTGACATGCCTATCCATCTAGCTACCCAAACATCCCCTGGATCTGACACTAGTACTCCACTACTATAGGGGATGAAACTCTCATAAACCGAACTCATAACAAGAGTGGGGTTGCTCAATGACTACCCCCCTAATCTGAGTACCCTTTATAAATCATGGTAGGTGGTCCCCAAGATATATATGCCCTAGGAATATTTTTGGCCATGTTCCCCTCTATCTATGCACAATGATAGGAGCCCAAAAATATAAAGAGGGTGTCACCACCATTTTCACTTAATCATTCATGAGGACAAGATGCCCATGATGGATCTACATATGATAGGAATGGGAGTGGTGGCAATTAACCAAACCCTCATTCCCATTATTCAAATCTATATGAGACAATGACATCTCCCATGTATGTATCCCACTACATCATAATTTCCCTGGACCCCGTTGTCTCTAATTTTAGCCTCCTCCTAAGTATCGGGAGCCCAAGAATATAGTACACATCCTCCAGGGTGATGGTCCACTCACCCTGAAAAACATGGCAACCAAAAAGGTGTTCCAGTCCACATCCTAATAGGAAAAAAAGTCACATAGAATATGACTAGTAGGAGAAACGTGGGGAACCCATGCAATCCTCCAAATACTGGCCCTCTGGAGAAGATCCATTTCATCCTGTGTTAGCTGATCTAGGATACCAAGGGAGCCAATCACACTCCCTCTCCTAACTCCATCTAATGTACTCCTCTTTCTTCTGCATTCACCAAAATATGAAAAAATATAAATTTAGTAGCATATACCAAATAATAAGCTCACCAAAAACATTTTAAAGCATCAAAAGTACAAAAAAATTCAACTTAAATACATGTCTTGGTCATTCTATTCAAAACCACCACCTAGTGTAGGAAGCGATTCTAGGACCGCTGCCCTGGTAGGGCAGTGGTCTCATGACTGATGACCTACTCTTGGCAGTGGTCCTGGACCTATTTTCCAAATGTGTATTATACCCTAAAAATTCTCAAAAAGACCAAAAAAATAACTTTTTTGACAAAACAAAAACATGCCCTATGGGTGCCCCCCCTAGAGACTCGTTTAAGAAAAAAATATTTGAAAATAATCCTCCCTAGGTGAACTTTTCAACATTTTTACATTTAAGGTATAAAAAGAAAAAAATTAAAATAACCAACCTTTGACCGTGTTGGTTGATCTCCCGCATGTGGAGGCATCATCACAATCTCATCACAGTCGTATTGGTTGTACTCTCGTCAAAAATGATCATCGTGGGTCTAGAACTCCAAATTCACCAAATCAAATAGCACAAATGAATTGAAAATGAGTTGTTTATACACACACGCACGCACACACACACACACACACACACACACACACACACACACACACACATATGTATATGTATATTCATTTAAATAAAAAGGATTTAGAGCTATATATATATATATATATAACCTCATTTTGAGTGTTTACGTTCACAAGGCTAGAGCGTTGGCGCAAGTATATTTCTATATCTCTACACAAATGGTAAGTCCTCTTGTCATTTTGATTTAGTGTTTATTTTTCAATATTTTATCTATCTGCACTTGATTATTATTTTCTCTTGGAGGTAGTTGGAGTTTGGGCGGTGACATTTCAACACACGTGCATGTCAGGTATAGCTTCTAACAACCCATTTCTGGAACCCCATACTTGGACTCTATGTTTTATGCTGTTTCATGGCTAAGATGCTTCTTCAAGGGGAAAATATGTATGTACCCAAAATTACATGTGCTACATTGTCAAAAAATAGTTACAAAAGTCCCCAATGATGATTCAGGTCCTTTCAAGAAGGTGTTCGAGCTCCAATTTCCATTCGCAGTATATATTTATTGCCTAGACATCCATACTTAGATTTTTCCACACTTTCTTCCATCTTCCCACTCTTTTTTCACATGTCTTGGCCTTTATTTCTAGGACTGACGCCCTACCTGGTCGGTGGTTCTGAAATTGCCACCAAAAATAGGGTGGCGGTGCTGAAACTGCTACCCTACGCAGGGCGGTGCTCCGGCTTGATTTTTCCATATTCTTCACACGTGTTTAAACATGCAATGGTTAACTTAACTTTCCTTTTTGCATGCATTTGTGGGCCGAATTGTCTAAAATTATCTTTTATTACTTGGTTCTCCTTCCTCCTATTTTTAAATAGATTCAATGGGCTCGAATTGCTCCTTCTTTCCTTATGCATGAAGGCACCTCCCATCCTCCATTCTTATATATTCCATGTTTTTATTTAAGAAAAATTCCTAAGAATTTTGTGTATCTTTCATTGTATTGTTGTTATTATCTTGCTAGGAATTGCATAGCCAAGCTCTGATCTCTTGTGTTATCTATCTTCTTCCTGCATTGCATCCGGACTGCCATCAAGCTGCCATTTCTCAAACGTTATCCTCCTACTATTGTTCTTGCATTCCCAATCTCTTGGACTCACATGAACACTTGGAGAAAGAAAGGAACATACTTAAGGGAAATATATAGACACAACGAGATTTTATAAAGCTCTTGCTTGTCTAGGTTGGAATTGTGTGTTTGTTTGTGTTATGTGTTGCATTGTCAAATTCATATCAAATAGAGTAGAAAATCATTCATATCAAATATATTAGAAAATAATTCATTTCAGTAAGTTTACCTTTCAACATTACCAGGGAAGTTGTGAGGAACAATAGCCCTCTTAGGGCCATGATTCATTCTTTACCTCTGAGCTAGGGTTTGGAGTATTTGGATTAGATTAGGTTGTTTGATTTAGATTGGATTCATACATTTACACAAGTAACCAACTACATTTATTTGATTACTTGTCTTTATTTTATTTATTAGATTAGAAAATATAGCTTAAGGATTAGAAAAGAACAAAAAATGATTCCTTTGATATATTAGTTTTCTTTTATTTCTTTAATCCAAAATATTGTGAAAAATCCAAAAACATAGATTAGATCTCCTTCAGTAATTAGTTTACTTATTAAAAGTCATTTTATTTCATTTTTTATGACCATCAATGGTCTGTAACAAGAAAATACATATAGTTGTGATCCATCGGTCCCACAACCCAATGGGTACGAATTGATAACTGACATTGATAACATCTTACATTTTATGGTCTTACACACACCTATAACTTTTGTTGAGAAGATAGAATAACTCAACACACTAAACATAGTTGTGAATCAAGCCTACAATTATTGGACTGCCCATGGAAATAGGGTTTGATTATAAACATGACCATCTATGGGCCATAGCCTCCACGAGTCTTTGGTTGTGATCCTTAGGTCCCACAACCAAATGAGCATACCACTTAGTTAGACATTGAAACTAGCATTCACACATTAGTATTCAGATCTTCGCCACTTCCAACAAATATTATCACACAAATTTCCTTACTAAACATAGTAGTTGATCAAGCTAAGACTTTCTAGAATAGATCAAAAAATCTCCCATAAATAATCGTGGCTTTATTGTGCCTCTTGTTCTTACTTCCATGAACTTTTCTAGAAATCTATACGAGGCACTTGCAGGTCATTTTCTGTGTGTTCAACAACCAGAAAATAGAATCTCATCTGAGCTCGACATTGATTAGAGTCTACAAGTGGCTATTATCTCAGACCAAACCATCACACCACTCCAAGTTAGGAGAGAATTATTTTCTTTAGACTTGCAGATCCCAAAATTACATGTTGAGGATATAAGATTTCCCAATTAGCTTAATCCCCATCACCATACTCACATTATAAACCATTCTACACCGGTTGTCTCAGCACAACCTCGGGAGGTCAGGTATGAAGAAGGTCACATGTTTATTTTTTGTCATACAAAAATATTGCCTTATGTATAAACACATAGAATCCTTATTTATAGTAGGACTTCGGCCTACACCCATTGAAATAACCTAGTAACCTTGTCCCATCTAGTGCTTACAGCTAGCATGCACTAGAATCAAGGATGTAAGATATAATATATGGCCATAACCAATGGGCTTTGATTTTCCCAAGATGGTTCAGAAACTTAGAATCAAAATGTAAAACCAAATTCCTAACCCAAAATTATATATTCTTAATGTGATGATCATGCCATGAGTTTTGTCTCACCTTCTCATTTTTCTAACTCCATCTAGTAAACAACAAAATTTCTTCCAAATGCATAAAATTATCCATGCACTCTTGTAATTCTTGTTCATCAATTAATCCTCCTGTGTGCACAATACACAAAGAGGGTAGCATAAATTCTATCAGAAAAATAGATTCTACACCAAACACCAATTGAAATGGTGTGGCTTTGTTCAATCTCTTGGAGGTTATTCTGTACACCCATAATACGACTGAGAATATTTCATCCCAATCCTATCTCCCAACATCACAAATCTTGGTCAACATGTGACTTAGTATCAGGTTGAATGCCTTTGTTGTCCCACTAGCTTCATGGTGGTAAGGATTAGTCTTGTAATGAGCAACCATAAAATCTACCAACAAAATCCTAACTATCTCATTCAAAAAATGTGTACCCCGGTTACTAGTCAAAATCAAAGGGCACCTATACATGTTGATTATGTGTTCCCATAGGAATATTGTTGTTGTGGTTACCATGTAATCTTTCATAGGTGCTACCTCCACCCACCGTGTCAAGTAATCAGTACAACTACTTATATAACATGAACCAATCCTTTACGTGGCAGGTGAAATATGGTCTACAAATCTAACTGCCCACTTCTCAAATGGTTCAATGCTATCTATCAGCCTTAAAGGCATTTAATCTCTTTCGCCTAGCTTACAAAGGCACTGGAAATGATCACAGGCCTTGCAAAACTTGATACAATCATGGTAAATTGATTCCCACAAAATATTTTCTAGTAGAATCTTTCGCGTGATGGGATTTCCTGTATAGTGTCCTCTTGAAATTTCAACATGTGCTTCCTCCATGATTGCAATGCACTCATGATCTAGTACACAATGGTGCAAGATCTCATCATGACCTAACTTTTATGAGTCCTGACCAATTAACATGTAGGGTGTAGTATGTATAGATATTTTTTTTCTTTCCATAGTCCTCATTTCCTCTAGTGCCACACCTATTTTGAGAAACATAGCAATATCTTGTAAGTCATAGGGCACACGTTGCAATCTAAATATTTATGCATCTAGCATTTTATCCTCAATTATCTGTGTGTCCTCTCCTAAGTCAATCCTTGATAAATGGTTAGGTCTTCAATTACTTTTACCTAGTTTCACAACAATCGTAAACTCAAACTCTTGAAACAATAGGACCCACCTACATATGCGCCCTTGTAAAATAGGATTTTTCACTAAGTACTTCAATGCCATGTGGTCCATGTAGAATATAAAGGGTGTTACTAGTAGATACTATCTAAATTTGTGCAATGAATAGATCATCGAAAATGCCTCGTGCTTAGTATTAGGATAGTTATGCTCTACTGGAGTCAACTTCCTCCTTGTAAAAAAAATAGGGTGATTAAGAGTCCCCTCACTAGGTTGTGTTAATACTACTCCAATTTCCACCCCTGTAGCATCAAAATGTACATGGAATGGCTTGTCCCAAGACGGAAAGCGTAATATGGACACAACAAAAAGCCTATTCTTCAATATATCAAACACCATTTGTTGTGCCTCTCCCCAATGAAACATGCTTCTGTACTTTAGCAATCCCTCCAACAATGTGGTGATCTTGTAATATCCCTTAATAAATTTCTAGTAGTACCCCTTATACCCAAGGAATCTATGCTCCACACTCTGGCTGGTAGGTTCCCCCAATCCCACAATAATAGAAACTTTTGTAGGATTCATGAGAAACCCTTCCTTACATATGATATTCTTAAATACGGCTCTAAAAGGAGTAGCGAAAACACATTTCTTAACGTTAACAGATATACTAAACTGTTTACATCTCTCAAACATCAACTGTAGATTTTCACAATGGTCTTTTACTAGTCCATAAACCATCCAATCATCAAGGTAGACTTGAAGAAAATTATGGATGAAGTCCTGAATGCTTGAACCACAATGCATGATAACATAGAAAGCACATTATTTAGTCCAAAAAGCATGACCATGTAGATAAAACTTCCCCATTTAGTGGTGAAGTTTGTCTTTTCTTGTTCCTCCTTTGTAATTCTAACCTAATGATATCCTGAGAATCCATATGTGAAAGAATAGATCTCACACCTAGCTACTCCTTCCAGGATATATTCAATGAAGGGGTTTGGAAAATGGTCTACGACACATACCACATTCATATCCTTGTAATAAATTTAAATATTTATCCTCCTATCCTTCTTAATGTTGATGGAAATTGGAATTATCCATTATAATTCCTCAACAACCTCAATGATGCCTAATGCGATCATCATGTAAATCTCCTCCTTGACCTAGATGCACAGATTCATACTCATCTATTAAGGTCTCTTTTGAAGTGGGTATGCACCCTCCTTTACTTTGATCCACATCTATCATAAAGAGTAGTGAGCTCTCTTAAGCTCATGGTACCCGCGTATAAACAAATCCTAAAATTCGTGTAATAAATCAATAATATTTGAAACCTACCTTTTTGTCCAGTAATCTCCAATAGTAGCTTCCTTAGGTTCCACATCCGAGCCAATGTTAACCTTCTTGCTTTTCATGGGTTCATGGTAGGCACATGCTTTCTCATCAGCACTATCCATTACCTCATGCGTACCCATAGTATTATTAACATCCAGGTTCTCCACTTCACCTTCGATCATATAGACCAATTTTCCTTTCTCCTTTTCCATGCATGCACACAAACGTTGTACCTCATCTGATTCTTCCTCATTCAAGTGCACCTCCCAGCCAAGTTATCCCAAAAACTCTAGTATTATATCATCCTCCATGGCACTATCCTCCATATTTAGGAGCTTAACAACCTGTAACACCTCATACACCAATGGCTTTAGAATTTGATACTTAAAGGTTTGAATCAAGTCATCTTTCAACTCCCACAAGTTTATTATCTGACAGTGTAGCTCTAAGTGAATGTACCATACGTGCATGTAGCCTTATAAGGTGGAGTAAAGCTTATGCACCCATCAAGATGGAGGCAAGGCTTCCATGCCTTCTGTATAGGATTTCTCACTTTCCTGGACATGAAAAGAGGTGGGATCCTTCCCATGATAGTCTTGTATAGTATTAGGTGCATTGTTTCAGAGGAACCTAACAGAGAACGTGATTCTCACCTCATACCAATATAGAATGTTATCGTGATTGGTCACCCACCAATGTGCTGAGGTATCGAAAAAATTATAGCTAAGTATACTTCTCCTTTCGATCTCACATCTCCACTGAGTCTCCATCGCTCATAGGAAAACATGAGGGTTGTCTCCCCTAATGTAACTTTGCAACAGTTTTCCTCCTAGGCACCTGACTAAGCAGGCCTTTGTTACTCTCATCACAGAGCCTCTTAACTTCCTTCTAACTAACTCATATGTCTTATGCACCCAAGTGTGATAGACCACACTAGTGGTATCACCTACATATTGAGCATCTTGCCACTAAATAACCATTTTTATTGGATGCATAACCTCAGGGTCTCTAATACTGTGCACATATATTTTTTCTAGGTCTCCATCTCCCAAGGGTTTAGTGTAGGGAACTGAATTTCCATTTGTCAAAGGGATGATAACACGTTCCACCTTGATCTCAAAACTTATATATCCCTTATTGAAACATAAATCCATATTTTTATTATAACACCAGGGGTGCCCAAGTAACACTGGAAAGTTTTCCACCTCAACAAGCACCAATAATTCAAACTCTCCAGTGAATTTCACCCCTTGGATAGTGATAACAACATCCTTTAAAATACCAATGGGCATCACCTTTTTCCTATTAGCCATATACAACACATTTGAAGATGGCTGTAATGGGGGCCTTCCCATTTGATTCCATGCGTCCAATGTGAGAACATTAACTTCTACATATGTGTCAATCAGAATATTACTCATGAGCCATCCATCAACCATGTAATTCAAGGTAATCTCCTTATCATAGTAAATGTTGTGTAGGGAAAGATTAGCATGCAATACTTGTCACTCGTGCTCTCCTCTAGCACGTGGTACTTTCTCCTATAGCCATTTTCCTAGTAGAGGGATGATATTTTCTTTCCTCAGTATCTTACATACCTCCCTCACATCATCCAGATCCTTTTTTGGAGCCTCCATGTTCTTATTTTTATCTAACATATGTGACTTCGCCTTTAGGCACTAGATATCTCCTTATAGTATTCAAATCACATTCATGGTATCCTAATAAACTTCCTTTTGATGAGTAGGGTCTAGGTACTTCCCATGCACCACCTCTTCTCTTATGACCAATGGTCTTTACTTTAGTATTTATCTAACATGCATAGGCTCAATTTTCATCATCACGAGTACAAGTTCTAACTCTGACTCGCGTGCCACCCTTGGCATCCACTACGTGTCATCTTTCTTCACAATTACCATCCCAGTGCCTTTTTCCTTCCATTTTTGTTGGCTCATGTGTTTAAATAACTCTAGGAACTGTTCACACTTGTGATTATTCCCACACCAAGATCACTGTAGTAATTTGGGGCATTCACGTTTATAGTGCTCTGTAGACCCACAATTGTAACAATTTCCACATGGGTACTCACTTCTTCCACCTTCGTGATATCCAGGGACTCTAAATCCTCCACAAAAGCCTCTTCTGTGACTCCCTCCATCTGTGTTCCCTTCATAATAATCTCTCTCATCCTTGGAATTTCTCGTAATACTAGTCTGGTGCACTCCAGTATTAATATCATCATATATTTGGTCAATCAATCTACAATACTTGGTTTTATGAGTTGTATAGGTGTAGATTTTATAATAGAAAGACATATTCTTATAGATCACATGTTACAGTACTAGACAGCTACTTGTATCATGATCTCTTTGGAAAATCTCATAGTCTACCATCATGGTGCGTACTGATCTCCAAGCACCATTGTCCTTTTTATGCCCTTCTACCTCATAATCCGTGCACCATAGGCCACTGGAAGCCTCATGTGTTGAGTTTACAGATAGCTTGTCTAACTATTTTGTCATGGTAGTGATATGAACTTCCATAAAAGGATTAACACTGGTATCCATTATTGTCACATCCTCAACATGTAGGGAAACCTCCAAGGCCTGACACAGATCTGTGAAATTTTTATGTGAAAGTGCTCTTCTAAAAGGTGTTATTAATCATCTAAAAAATCATTAAGCGTGTTAATAAGGATAGATATCATAAGAAATTTTTGACAAGAGGGTTTTAAAGTGTGCATCAAACTCCAGCACAATCTCTGTCATACTATGATTTATCTCCTTCAATGCAATGATGCTCCTTAGCTCAAACTCAGGAATGTGAAAGTGTTCCTGGAAATAATCATGTGACATAGTATAATCTACCAATGTCTGATGTGGGTAATACTTTTGATACCAACTATGTGCGCATCCCTGAAATTTCATTGCATATTGACTTACCTTTGGATCCAAGGCAGCGACCCCTTTTCACACCATAGAAATTCATACTTGTGGATATGTTATGTAACATCCTCAACACCCTTGTATTCAAGTAAGTGGAGCGACATCTCATAAAATGCCTATTGATGGTGTTGTGGACCTTTTCCACTAGATATAAGACCTTGATTCCCTCTGGTTTTTTCTCCACCACAAGACCCACTAGATCCACTAGTGCCAACTCCCCCAAATCCACCAAATCCTCCTCCTATCATCGGTAAGGGGCCTAACGGATTTTTACCCTACAAACCCACTATCATGCTAAGTTGTGTGCCTAAAGTCTATAATACCAAATCCCTCCCAGATGTGTTTCCTGTGCCACTTCTACATGCGATACTCAAACCTTGTGAACCCACACCTTGCCCAAATGTTGTTCTAGAAAAAATACCACCAAACACAGGAAATGACTGTGTAGCCATAGATGTACCAAATGAAAACTTATACCTCTAATGTGTTTCTCAACTACCAATAATGATATCAAATATATTATCAAAAATTATCTCAGGAACTAGAAAAATAAGCACAAGGGTCTGGTTTCCATGTGGGTTAATATGTGTACCTATGACTATCTTCCTTTATTCATGTGACGAGCTCTCTCCAAAATATGAGGGGGTTTCTCTTCTGTGCTTCCCAAGATGGGGTAGCACAGACTTCTTAGGTTCCACATACTACATGTGAACCTCAAAGCCTTCCCACAAAATGTGCCTCCATAGAGCCATCACTCCTATAGTATCATGTTATCTTTTGAACTCCCTCTCCTAATCTTCATTATACTTGATCCACTTGTCCTTTCTCTCCATTTCCGTTACATGGTCTGCCATCCTCTATCACACCAGCTTCTTTGCCCCACACTTAGCAGGAGTTTATCCAGCCATGGGAAAGGATTTCAAACTCAAATTAATGACTAGGATCTTGATAGCTAGTGGAATAGCACACAAGAATGATCCTCTAGACTCCCTCAAGATCTCAAACTCAAAAATCTTTGGGAAAGAATGCGTAAAAATAGTGTATTCCAAGATATAACTAGTTAGCAATCTCCTCCACTAGTGATCGTCAACATGGGTCTAGGCCAGATTGACATAAAGCAACCACTAATACTCCTCCTAGGTCCAAACATGAGGTTTATAGTACCAACTTTTCCTTGATGCATATGTTGAGATCCATTCCTACAACTCTACTGGGAAACATCATAATAATTTCTCATAGATTTTGTGATACAGATTCTCCTCAACCCATTTTCTTACATCAAACTCAGATCCAGTACTAAACCTCTAAGAAAACACATCCTTTGTGATTTTAAGCCAAGCTTTGATGTTTCCCAAGGTAAAACTCTTAGCCATCATACATCATTCTCATAACGGCTTTGAAAATAGGTCCCAACAACGAAATCAAATTGTAGTCTTTGTTTACCTCTTTCTTCACCAATCAAACTGCAAATGCATCAGCACATCATCTAGACTGGTCTAGAAGCTCACCCAAGAGTTGTGCAAGTATCGATCCCTTATTTCATGAGAGATTCATGAAAATATTCTCCCTTAGTAAGTGGATGTTTACACGAACAGAGAATGAACACACCCATTCTTGGAATCAAGATTAAGAACTAAATCCTAGTCTAATGCACCAATACACTGAATAACATGATCATATTATAATAGAAGTAGAAATAAATCATGAATAACATTAAGAATAGTGGTATTACACCCATGAACATAAAATAAAAGGCATAAATCAAGATCCATCACATATATGTTTTGAACCATTCCATTCTATTCATTCATCAAGTTACAGTAGCCAATAGTACATCAAAATATTTCCATGGATGGATATATTACATCATTAGATCTTTAACATGCTCTCTATTATTACTTCATTACAGATCTTATAATCACATATTACACATATTCACTAGTTGTATTTGTCTCTCTCATTTACACTCTCCCCCTAAAGTTATGTAAGACCATCCATAAAGATGAACTCAAAGGAATCTCTCTTAACCGCTCATCATTACAAGAGAAGGCCTAAAGGAATATTTCATGATTACCCTACCACTACCTAAGAACATGCCAAATGTCATCATGTGCTTCCTCAATCGAGTATCCCTTAGCATGAAAGTGTCATCTAATCCATAGAAAACTCAATCCCTTATCCTTTCATGATAATTGTATTGATGCCATGGAATATCCTTTCTTGAGTTATAAGTCTTTGTAGATTATCCATAACTAGATCTGGTCACTTTTCATTCCTTCCCTAAATGCATCTTTACTCATTATCCAACACCCAATAAGTCATGAATCCAACCTACCTGGTTGCGAGCCCTAATGTATCCCCAAAAGCTACTTCCACGTGTGCCTTTGTTCCCTATTTTTTTATGTTACAAACCTTCACGCCTTAGGTACTTAGTTAATTTAGGGGTCCAACACTTACATCACAGTATGGCTTCCTTGAACTAGCATGTCCAATAACTTAATCTATTTTAGGAATTATTCATTGATTTTCATCCATGTCATGTCCATTTGAATTTTTCATTCCTTGATAGTATATACTGAGTGTAACATAGTCTTCAAAGGCCTTGTGGGGATCAAGAGAGATCTTCTCTAAATGCTCCTTGTGTTTCAAAGCTGCAATGGGGTATCCCATTTTCTATGATAGAGGAGAATCAGGGTAAACCAAGGAGAGATCCTATAATACATCTGGAATTTTTGAGTCCATGCTAACTTCCATGCAAAAAGGTGGGAGGGAAGCTACACATTATTCCATGATCAGGTGAGTCGATTCGATTGTATCCATTACAATGTTAGTGAAAATGAGAGGAGAAGCTAGAGAAGTGTCAATAAGAGGTGGAGAGGAAGTAGATGTTGGATTTAAAAGTAGTTCAGATACCTTAGGAGAGTTATCTGAGGGGTGCGAAGGATTAAGAGCCACTAGAGAAGATGAGGGAGTGACAAGAGTGAAAAAAGGAGGAACAAAATATTTAGGCCTAATCATCACAATGTCTAAATCAGATTTAGAAGGGAGATGAAGGCAGTAGTGATGGAAATGGAAAGAGGGAGCTAGTTATAGAAGAGGAGGGGGGACACAATGTTTCCTACCTATCTTAGAGGGGAAGCGCGAGATTTCTTTTTGGGAAGCTTCAATTTTGAAGAGAAAATACAAAAGGCCTTGGTGTAGGAATGGACCTTCATCTTCTCTAACCAGTTTAAGGGGCCTCTCAAGCAATTGAAATAGAAAATATACAAAGTTTACCTTCAAATCATGTCAAATATGCACAAGAATAAAAAGTTGAGGTCCATAGATAATTTTTAGCATTGTTACAGCATGAAGTGCCTCCTCAATTTCTTAGCAACCCTATCCCAAGGTTGTGGAAGTTTCATCTGTTTATAGCTTGAGTGATACATTATCAAATTTTCACCAAGATATAGGAAACAATCCATCTCCTCCTAAAGCGAGAATTTAAAATAAATTTCTACCTCTATGGGGAACCCCATCACAGCTGCAACAGACTCTATCGAAATAAAAAAAATCTTTCCCACTTTGACTCTTCCTTTCTTCCAGGTTGCCAACACATTGCTGGTAACTCAGACAAAGTGACCAGGCACTCTTTCCATAAATGAGGTAACACCACCCTCATGTAAAATATTCCATACTATCGGGTTGTCCTTGACCTCTTCATAGGAATAAGGCTCAATGCATTTGACGGTGTGACCCATAGTGAATAGGGCTATTTTGATAGTGATTGTCAAAGGCCCGATATAGAAGATGCTTGAATAGAGATGTTGAGAACCGTCATTCCAATATTCAATATGTGTCTCAAAGATTTCTAATTTAAATCTTACGTAATTTGTAATAGTCATTAATTGGTCCCACCCATCACATGAACACAATCTATGAATTCCATAAATGTAGTACCCTCTTGCCACCTCCAAAAGATATTATGCATCAACATAACCTAACAAATTTCATTGTAATGTTAGTTAATGTTTAGCCCACCATAACATTAATTAGTTAATATTTATGCAATTACTTCATTTAGTGTATGTTGAAGGTTTGAATGTTAGTGATATTAGATGTATTTATTTACTATATATTCTAAAGGAAGAATTTGCAAATAAAAAGAAGCAAAGTGAAATAACTAACATTTCTAGACATGATTTCATTTTGTATGGATTATCACACAACAAAATTATAAATCAATATCTTGTTAGAATTTCATTATTGACACATCTATTTGTTACATTTAGGTTCTCCAAAAAATTTCATTCTACACATGGATATGAAGTGGGTAAGCACATATATGTTACAAGCAGCATAAATAACACTGGTGATGGGAATTTGTTTGCGAGATTTGGTGACGTGATTTCATAAAACACTATTTGACTAGAATGAGATAGGGACAGTGTTGTCTCGAAATAAAATACATCCCTATGAGTCCTCTCCATCCCAGGGTCTAATGTTTTCAATGGAGAGCAGTGTGTTTAGTTCAGACTAAGATAACTTTAAATGTAGATACAATTACATCTAAGTGGCAAGAATAATATGGTTATCAGGTTTTTGTTCTCTTAGAGGTACAATTACATTCACAATTATAGGTGCAATTATAGGTACATGATAACAATAATATTATTTTTCATATTTTAACTAGCCTCGTGGATGTTAAAATTTCTTCTTATATTGAACCCTTACATGACTTGAGACTGGTGTGGGTATATATATTAACTTGAATCAATATTGTTATGTTGCAGGTACAGTTGGCAGTTGGTTTTTTTATATTAATTCAAGTGTAGTGGTTGCTTTCATTTAATAATTTACTAAATGATATTTTGAACTTAGCATCTGCTAGCTTATGACAAAATATAATATTTATATCTTCATGGTCTCAAGGTTTCGATAAAATAAAGTGAGATATTATTTTTATTTTCGTGGTCATTGGGATTTAAAAACTTAAATCAACCTAGTTTGAGCTTAGTGGCTGAATGTATTTTAAGAATATAATATTTCAAGCTAAAGAGTCGTTATCATTTAACAAGATAAAGAAAGACATATTGAATTAATTTTTTTCTAATATCTCCAGTGTTAATATCGTAATGAACTTCCACTTACTTGGAGGATTGAATTGATATAACAAAAAAGGTATAGAAGTTTTTGATTGAAGTAAAATTTGTAACTTGTTTTTTAAATGTGTTACTACTCGAACAGAAATGTGACTAACGTCGTGGATGTTAAAATTTCTTCTTATTGGAAGGATTCAAATATTTTTCAATTATTACAAAATTCCTTTTATGTTGTATTTATAATATGTTGTTGTTTGAATGATAAAATATTGAACATGCTTCTAAAATAGTCTAGTATCTTTTAAACATCCTAGATCAATTATTTTCACAAAAATGTGTTTTTTACATGCATTTCTGGAGACCAATGACTACAATGCTTAGGTATAACACATGAAATATTAGTTATTGGACTAACCATATTCATTTTCAAAACATATGTTGTCTTGGAAAGGATTTCTGGAAGAAAAATTGGACTAAGGATTTACTCCCCAAGGTCAACAACAGGATGACTACTTGCCTTAACTGGAATTGAATTATAAAGACTGGAGGACAAAAATTGTATTTATTTGAAAGATTTGTTACTTACTAAAAAAAACCTTTTATGTTTTACTTATAATATGTTGTTGTTTGAATGAAAAATATTGATCATGTTTCTAAAATAATTTGATGTCTTTTAAACATCCTAGATCAATTGTTTTCACATAAATGTTTTTCTTGCATATATTTATGGAGATTAATGACTATAATTCTCAAGTATAACACCTGAAATATCAGTTCTTGGACCAAACATGTTCATTTTCTGAGCATATGTTGTCTCGAAAAGGATTTGTAGAGGAAAATTTTGATTAAGGATTTACTCACCAATGTCAACATGTTTTTCTAGTTAGCTATACAAAACAAGATTTTAACCCTTTGCAATGTCAGAAAGGATACAATTAATAATTGGACGATAAGAAATATCTGTAAAGACAATAAAGAAAAATTTCTGAACTTTTTGATAAATGTAATTATTCATACCCCTAGAAAGGGTAATAAATGTGTGGATTATCTTGCCAAATTGGGGGCTAAAGGTAGTAATTTTAAAGTGCGTGAGAGGGGAGATGATATCAAATTTATTAATCTCATTAAGAACATTAAATATTGATGTATCGGTGGTTTTTTTCCCTCGTTGGGATGTCATCATTGTACTTATGGTTAGCAGGACACTTTGCACGTGCAAGATATATGGCAGGATTTTTATAATTTTTTCTCTTATGATTCATTTTGGCCATTTTTCTTCCATTTTAAATATTAGTCGACTAAAACCATGGGAGGTGGTAATTTAATAACTAAGCCCATGATATATTGTGACCTAAAGGACAACCCCTCCTTATGGCGCATTCTAAAAATTGGGGGGATTAGGAATTTCATCTAAAAAATCACGGGGTTTGATCCTTATCGTACATTGGAGTTTGGTCAAGCATGGAACAATGGAAACATAGTTATTTGCGACATGGAAATGCAAGTTTTAGAGGATTCGATAACACATAAAACTAGAATTGAGATAGAGGGCTTAAAGATATTCAAAGACCACACTAGATGCAAGCACAAAATTGAGACTTTCTTCCACGGTAAATAAATGGTTTACCTATTGGTAGATGGTATAGCTAGATTTTTCATCCTTGATATTTGGAATACAGTCTACCTCCACCTTATGAGGTACATTACACTTGAAGTGAATTATAGAAAGATATTTATGCACCATCTTAATATGATTAATATGTTTATGATTAAGATTTCTATGATGCTTCCCTTTTTCTTGTTTATGTCACTCTCTACGTCGATGCATGATTTTCAACAGGGATAGATTGATACCTTGACACACCATGGAATAATTCTTTTTCTTTTTAAGAATGGTAAACCAATGGTGGAAAATGAATTAGAGCCCAAATCCAAGGATTTAAATGAAAATTGTACTCTTGCAGGCCATATGAATAAACTGAGGAGAAAGAAGAGTAAGGGAACTCATGGGAATGAAAATCTTGGTATTGGTGCTATAGATTCTCTTATTGATACAAAATGGGAGTCTTCTAAAGGGAAAGAGAAAGTGGAGCTGGGTTGGCTCTAGTTTGGGACAAGTTGTTTTATCCCTTTTTGTCCAGTTTCTTTTTTGTTCATTCTTGATGATACTCGCGATGAATTCTATTGTAAGGTTTCTGGGTGCCTTAATCCCTGTATAAAGTATCCAATCATTATGTTCACATATATTTAATAAACCTTGTTAATAGTAATTTTGTTAATGAAATTTTAAATTAAAAAAGATAGAGCAGCAAGTTCATGCCTCGCGGATAGGAGATGTGCTAGTTGTATGATTGTGCAATATGTGCTAGTTGTGTAATTGTTTTCATAGATGTATGATTTTTATTAAATAAAATAAATCAATGTTGCAACAAGGCCTCATATTTATCAAAGCGATACTAACTAGAAAATAAAAAAAAATATAAATAGGTTTTGTAGTTTGAAAAATTATTTAAATAAAATACAAACATTAGAAAGTTGAAAAGTTATAGAACTTTTTTATTTTGATTGGTGGATTGAGGAGAAATTTTAAGTAAGATTATTTGAGATTAACACCCACTAAGGTAACCTAATACTTGAACAATATAAAATTTGGATCTTTTGGATTGCTACCATTTAATAAGTCAAAGAATATTATTTTTAGCTTAGCGTCCGCTAGCTTATGTGACACCATAGTAATTGGATATTATCAATCGATAGTAATTAACAAAATAAACTAAGATATTGTCATCATATATTCTGCTAGGTTATGCCACAACAACATATTTTGATGTACAAAACATATGTTCATTTTTTGTATAAGGGTTAATGTGGGGGTTTTGAAAGGACCTGCATCCTTTTACAAAAATTTCCTAAAGGTAGAATATGACATTGAAGCATAGAAGATAGAATTCCTGTAGGCAAGAAATGACAAAAAGCCACATAGCCACGACATAAACAAAGAAAAATTACATTTAGTGAAAAAAATTGAGGATATTTTTTGTTTCCATAGTTGCAGTATCTTAGAGTTTCCTTGTTCCTCAAATTCTCCTTTCACAAATCGGTATTCGCTCTTTTGTTCTCCAAAATCTGTTTGATTATCCTACTCTTGCATTACCATATTTTTTTGTAAATAGGTAATTGTAATTCATCACCAACACATTCAATGGAAACTCATTCTTAACATTACTATCTTCTAAAATATTGTCATTGACAATGTCAATGATGTTATAGCCATTGAATTTTGTTGAGTATGTGGAGCGAAGGACTATTTACAGACAATAATAAGGCCAACAAAATAATATCAATTTTATAGAATACATCTATTTTATATTCCTTCACACTACCATGATGATAAATCGAATTCGATACTCACTTTTTAATCATGAAAATTGAGCCACCATTGATAACACCAGGATTATTTTTCAAGACTCAACAAAACAAGTTCTTGGAAGGTGTTTTGGGTTTTTTTTAATTTTTCAAATCTTCCTCTCATGTTGTTACGTATTAAGTTGCACCATTTCTCTATCAAGATGTGCTCCATTACATCCTCTTTCACTACTATAACTAATTTTTACTATATTACAAAATTATTTACTTGATAAAAAAGCTACCTTCTAAAAACTATTGAATAAAAAACTTGCTTCCATTTAATTATCTACAAAATCCCTATATGGATAAAAACTCGTGACAGAAACAAAGTGAGACAAAAGAGGAATAGGACCCAAGGAGTTAAAAAAACTTAACTCCTAAACAGATAAGTGGGTCTAAGAAGTGATGAAAAAAAGAGAACTAAACCATTAAATAAGAAAAAATAGTGAAATATCCCTGTAAGTCCACAGATAGTTCAGAAAAAGTTTCATTAGTTAGCTTTACTTTTGTTGGATGGTTTAACCTCCTTGATCTAATCTTTTGTGCTAGGATCAGTATTCATCTTCTTCTGGAGGGTTCCTTAGCATCCTCCTCAGAATCCTTTGTAAACTCCTCCTCCTCTTCAACTTCATAAGATCTGATCCACCTCCTTTTCTACATCTCTTTTTCCATAGTAGCCAGAAAAGCACCCAAATCCCAAACCAAAGAATCCAACTACTTTTTATCCTCATGAATATTATTCTAGGCCAAGTAAATTTTCTTGGTGGCTTCAATGCTATCAATCTTTCCCTTCCTCACCACCAAGTTAGTTTCCTCCAAGACATGGACCACCCTCTCTAAATACTAAACTTTTTTCTTCCACATATCAATGCCATGCTCTCCTTCTGGGGTCACTTTATCATTACCCTTAGATGGGATAGCTTCCTAATTTTCCATCCCTTCCACATTTTTCCCCTCTCCCATCTACTTAGTAACCATATTACCCTCCCTCATCTTGGAAACACACTCAGCCAGGGTAATATCCTCCTCATCCTTAATTAGGGGCATATGTTTATTCAGGACCAGTTTCTCATTGCGAAACAAGAGAAGAATGAGGACATCATGAATGGGGGACTCCACCTTACTCTATTAGAATTCCTTCACCGATGTGGTCAGAGACATAAAAAGATATAAGGGAATACTGTGCATTTTCTTGTGTCTGAACATGTTCATTAAAGACAAGTGGTGGGTATATATCTTACGATATTTACCATCCCGGGTTAGATACTTCATGATGTGTAGAAATACCTCCCTCCACACCCTAGGAATACAGAATTGAGAAATGCCATCGGTGAAGTAATGGACGGTTTCCTTTCCTAAAAAGACATTATTGAGTTTTTACTCTTTCAAATTCCTATCCTTAAATATTTTTAGACCTTCCATGTCCATGCGAGTTATATGGGAAATGGCCTCCTCCGATGTATCAATTTCCATGCCACTGATCACCACTTTCCCCTCTTTCCATGCCATCCCAAACTCCATAGTTAGCAAGTGATCATTTACTTGGATTCTGGTGATAATTTTCCTGAAACCCCCAATCCTAAATATGTGCCACATAGACTTATCCTCCACAATATGCCCATGTTTGACATCTCGACTCTGGTTCTATCACCTCCCATGATGGCCAAATTTTTGCTCCAATGCTCAACACTTTGAAGCCTACAACTTTTGATATTAGACTTGCCTTTCCAAGAATAGCTTAAACTAGACTCACTTTTGTAATATTGGAAAATGAACCTATTATTCTCCCTCACATTGTTTAAGGTGAAGTGCTTACAAATTTTCATAATTAATGATATCATTAATATGCATAGTTATGACATCACCTTTTTACAACACTTTGAAATCATTACTTTGAGCTCCCTCATTCACAAATATTTCTGCACAAGTATTGCCGATGCGAGGGATATGAGTGATGATATGTGAATAAAATTACTTAAGGTGCTCTTTAATATCATGAATAATATTACCCAAATGCTAATTATTGTAACTAGTCTTGCTGATGGCATTTAAAATGAGAAGAGAGTCCCCTTCAATAAGAATATGTTTAATTCATTTTCCTTAACAAGACTAACACCCCAAAGAAGAGCACATTTTTCACCCACATTGTTACTCTGAGTCCCCAAAGGTTCTACATAGGTAAATATCTAGTCCCCATTATAATCCCATATTATGCCCCCTCCACTAGCCAGATCAGGGTTTCCTTTTGAAGCCCCATCAAAATTAAGTTTGAATTTTCCCCTTTCCGGTTTGGACCACTTAATGATAGTGTATGAGAATCTGACATGAGGTATCATGAAGGTGAACTATTTGATAACTTCCTTTTCTCTACTTGAATAGACCTTTTTAGTCTTCACCTTAATAAGATTAGAGTTCTCTTTAATCGAGGAAATCAAACCAGCACTGACCTTTTTGATGTTAGCCTTCTGATTTCTGAAGACGAGAGAATTATTTTTGTTCCATAAACTCAAGATGAAGTGGGGAAGGGCCATTTTCTAGGTATCCATAAGAAAGGGATACCTAAAAAGACAATCCCATTATGACCAGCATTCCTCAATGGAGTTAGGGTAGACCCGTTACACTTTGAAAAGCTCCAACACCTTGGAAATCATCGCTTGAGAAAAGGGAAAGGAAATGAGAAGGTGGTTGACACTTTCCTCCTCTTTTTTACAAAGCACACACCTATTGGGGAGGAACATCCCACATTTCCTCAAATTATGCATAGTGAGGATTTTGTTCTGAGTAGAAAACCAAAGGAAAATGTTAACTTTGGGTAGTAGTTCCTTTACCCAAAGTTTTCCCCAATAATATTTTTGGCTAGAATTCTAGAAATTTAGGAGGTATACAGATTTAATAGAGAAATTTCCAGAATCCTCTTCCTTCCATATATTAGAGAGTCCTCATTCTATTGGAAGAGTGGTATATATAAACTCTTTAACTTAGAGTTGAGATTATCAAAAAATTGAGTGTCCCTAATGAAATTGGGAGGGGGATGCATCTTCTCCTAAAGAACCAGATTATTGGAGAAGCTCATATAGTCCCTAACCCAAACTTTACAATTCTCTTCAAATAATTGTGCCACAGTTCTCCTAGGTTATTCCTCCACTAAAGGTTTATCATAGAACCAACAATCCCTCCAAAAGATAATTATATCTCCTTTCCCAATAATCCATTTAATGCCCTTGCTCAGGATCTCCCTAGAAGAGAGAAAATAATTCCAAAAGAAGGATCCCTTAGGGATATTGTCCTGCAGAAAGAAAGTCTCTATTCTTCAAGTATTCCTTAAATATTTCCTTTTGATCATATCAATCCATAGGCTTTCTTCCTTTATCATTCTCCAACCATCTTTAACCATAAGAGCTTCATTCATGAGTCTCATATTCTTTAATCCCAGCCCACCACAATTATTAGGCTTGGTCACTTTTTCCTAGGCCACGAGAGGAAATTTGAACTTCTCCTCAGCACAAAACCATAGGAACCTTTTTTGATTTTTTCAAGAGCTTCCAAAATATTTCTTGGTAGTTGAAAAAGGGACATGGCGTAGATTGGGACACCTTGAAGAGAGATTTGGAGAAGTTGAAGTTTTCCCTCTTATAGTGATATATAACTAACAAATCCAACTGCCAATTTATTTAACATGCAAATTTAAGAGGGCATACATATGATTTTACATTTCTTTTCATTAATTGGCTAATTAATGGCTAACAACAGTTATATGCTCCAAAAACCACACATATTTCGAATGACACGTGTAATTTTAAATGGTGAATTTCACATAGCTCGAATTAATGGTTAATTAATGTCGATGCAAATGGAATATTAATTAACATTTTTCCTTCCAAAATGGTTATAATTAATACTGCATTTGGTATTGTAAATAATTAATGTAAGAATTTAATATTATAATTTTTGTACTATAAATAAAATCCTGTATATAATTCAGGTAAATTTAAAGCCCTTAATTCTTGTGCTTGCACTTCAATGTGCAGATCTTGATTCTTTTTTAGATTTTTTTCTATTGTCACCGCAAAATATTTGTAATAAATGTCACATATGAATTGCATATTTGATATTTAACTGTCAATTATTAATATAAGTTTATATATAAATTACAAAAATTTCCATCAATATATATTAAAACTAATGAAATTTATACATAATAATTGGTATAAATAAACATTGTTTTGTATTTTTGAAGAGCAGTGTTGAAAAATTAACATTACCCAAAAAATTTTTGACATGTGAGTTATCGCACTTAGTTTTACGAATCAAGACTTGCACCTAGAAGTGTGAGTCAATACTTGTACTTAGCAGTGTCAATTGAGACTCACACGTGAAGTGTGAGTTGAGAGATATGTGACTTGAGGCTCACACTTAGACATATAACCAATCGCATTTGTAAGTTTGATCACTCGCATTTATACACTACTTACTAAATTTCTAAATGAAAATTCTAGATTTGTTTAATAATGTTTAATATATAGGAATAAAAATTGTATATATATATATATATATATATATATATATATATGTATATAAATATTGATGGTCACCTTTTAAACATGTGAGTCACATGTGCTAATTCTATAAAATATTTGAAAGTATGTTACATCTAAAATCATTAAAAACATCTAAACCATCGTCAAATTTAATTTCATTCAAGGATGTTCAGGGAAGGGATTTTCAATGTTAACGTTTATTGATTTGAATAAGGTATTCATGAATAGTCATATATGTATGATGATATTAAGATTGATTTGTGGCATAAATGAAAACAATCACTTATGCATTATCTTGAAGTTACTGGTCACTTGGATTATGTAAGTTAGTGGTCGTTTGGCTTATGTAAGTTTCTAACTACTTGGGTTATGTAAGTTAGCAACCGCTTGGCTTATGTAAGTTAACAACCGCTTGGGTTATGTAAGATAGCAACCAGTAGGATTATGTAAGTGGGTGGCCATCAGGCTTATGTGGTAAAAGTGGGATCCAATAACAGTGTTATTGGAATCCAGAAATAGAAAAATTGGAGTCCGATAATAGGGAAATTAGAATCCAATAGTAGAAAAATTGGAATCCAATAATAGAGAAATTGGACTCGAATAAGTCCAATAATGACAATTTAGGAATCCAATATTACTAATAATGGAATATAGTATAGCCAAAAATGGAATCCAATATATGTAAAAATGGAGATGGATTTCTTCCAATACTTGTAATACTGGAGTCCCAATTCACTAGAATATGTCTTGATTTAGTGAAATAAGTGTTTTTTGGTACAAAAGGATTTGGAATCCATAAATCAAAAGTTATGATTTAGGCTAAGCATGATTTGTGAGAATAAATCCCATGATTTCTTGTGGAAAATTCTTAAAACTGGATCTATAGGAGACTTTTATAACACAAGGACCTCCTTTACAAATAGATACAACACACTGGACTATACATCGTAAACTTAGAGTTATAAGTTTACAAAGATCATAAAGATATTTTTACAATGTTTTACATTGGAGCAGAAGTATAGAGGAGGAGTTATCAATTAAATGGCCATTAGGTGGTGACTTTTCCATGCACACTCCCCCTCAATGAAAACTCTAAAAATCCAAAAATTACACAATGTCAGTATTTTACAGCACACAATGGCTTGTAGACATAACTGTAACTTGGTCTTCGATCAGGTAGTATTGCAGATCTATATCACCATAGAGAATATTCTCTTGAATAAAGAACATATGAAAATCTATATGCCTTTTTCTCTGATGTTGGACTGGATTCTTAGAAAATAAACTCTTACTATCACACGGAAGATGAGTACTTCCTTCAACATCCATGTCCATCTCTTTAAACATATTCTTTAGCCACATGCCTTGTTTCACTATTTTCATGACACTTTTATACTCTTCCCCAGTTAGAGGAGATGAAGACTATCGGTTGCATTTTATTGCTTCAAGTAATGACCCCTGTACAAAAAAACTTAAACACATAACCAGTATATTTTATATATAACATAACATCAGCATAGGTAGAGTCAAAATATCCATATAAGCATAATACAAATCATTATTTATTTCACTTTTAACCATTTGTAAAAGTTAAACAATAGTTGTGTAACAACTAACATAACAATATGCTTAATAACTAACCATGTTAACAAATGTTTATAAATTTCAACATATTACTCTTGTAAAATATATATTAGATGCAATCATTATTGGACGTCTCTAATACAAACATAAAGGTGTTCCCAAGTGTCATTTCATATACTTATAATAATAATTTTAGCAATCATATTTAGAATTTTAGAAACGTTTTATCACCAACATATATATATATATATATATATATATATATATATATATATATATATTAATTATCTATTCTAAGATTTTAAAATTTTGATAAGATTAATAGATAGCATATATGAACAAATAACTAAGTCATACAAGAAAAATCACAATATTCACTGAAAAATGACCCACCAACTGTGGACACATCTCATGGATTTATGTGAAGTTTTCTTAAATAAATGACTAAGGAAAGGTTTTTGGTCATATCTTACCATGTAATCATCCTTTACACATTTAATCCATGTCATACATGATCCTAAAGAGATGATATTAGTATTACAAACCAAAAAGAGAACAATACTTCTGTTTTTGAGTAAACTACTAGCAAAAAAATTGAAGCAAAATTTTTTAACACACAAGCCATTTTTGTATGTTTTTAGTTATAGTTACTTCTAGTTAATTTTCAATAAACCAATAGAAATTATAGTTATTATATAACTATGAATGAAAAAAACTTAAATACAGTACAATATATTCAAATAAAACATATACTTGTAGTTTATAGAGTTACTACATTAGCTCTATGATTATTCTCTTCATTTTCATTTTGATTTTAATTTGATTATTCCATTTTTTATTTTTTAAATTTGACTTGTTTCTTGATTTACGATCTTCTTTCTTATGGTCGAATTTCCCACAATTATGAAATTTACCATCAAAACTAACTTTTAAGTTTCATGGTTCCTTGTTTTTACTAGGAGTTTTAAAAGTTGATTTTTGATTCTTGTTGAACCTAGAAGGTTTACTTTATTATTCTTGAGTGAGAAGTACATGCGTGGAATTCTATTTTGAATCAAATTTTTTCATAACTTTCTCTTCTTGAATCAGGTTAGCACTAAGGATTTGCAAATCAGGGATGTCTATTTCATTTTGATATTTAGAATTTAGAATTGAAATGAAATTTCTAAACCTTTCATGAATATTCAACTGGATAATAAAGTAAAGTAATTTATCCTGAATTAAGTTACAGTTACATCCCTCTAATTGAGACTTACTGTTTCTAATGTTATCCAAATAATTTATTTCCTTTTCATCTCCCTCCATAGGATTGACCATTAGTTCTAGAATCAATTTAATGATTTTTTATAATTGTGTACCTTCATATATCAATTAAAGTTACATCCAAGCCTCACTCAAACTTTCTTGATTCCCAATATGAAGGATAAAATCATCCTACATGCTCTGCAATATGATGGAAATCACTTCCTACATGCATTGACATTTGCCATAGTTTCTTTTCTTCCAGTTGGAGCCTTTTTTAGTTCTGTTCATGAGTGTCCAGAGCTTGTGAGCCATGAATTCTACCTTCAATCAAAATTTCCAAATGTTGTATTTATTCCCAATCAACATCTGATATTTATTAATAGTAAAATTATTAGAACCCATTTTTTGCATAAATAAATTTGAATAAATAAGAACAATAAGGATTAAAAATAATCAAAGTTAAAAAATATCCCCTATCATTGTTTAATCCTTGTAATTGAAATTCGATAAATTTACGTCGAAAAGAGGATCCTATCAAATATGTAACCTACACAACAATATATTAGTTTTAGAATAATAGTATTCAATTGAAATGTGAGTGAATTTTTTTTAGTTTTCCGTATAAACGATGAAAATGACGAATACATAGTCATCGTGTCATAAAAATACTTGTTTCGATAAAAAATTGTTCATCTAATATTTTAAATAATTTTCTCATTTTAAAATAAAAGAATTAACTTACCTTAAAATTCCATTTAATTTTAAAAATAAGATAATTTTTTTTAAAATAGTATATATATTAAAAAAATTGGAGCATTGTTCCTTTGTATGAGTTTTGCTTGGCCGAGTTCGGTTACACAACTCGGGAAGTTGAGTCAATTTAATTTAGCCACCGATGTTTATATGTTAAATCAAACTCATTCATATAGACCAACAATGACATACAACTATTATCATGTGGAGAGCCACATAACTATCCAACCAAACTATGCTAAGGTAACCAACTCAGCACATAGAGCGAATGTAGCGAGCTATCTCTAGTGAGCCCACACAATCAACTTAGCAATCCGAGTTATTGGTGAATAAGGGAGAGTTAGGCTAACCAAGCTACTCAACCAAGCCACAAAAAAATGTTATCATATTGATTGTATTCATGTTTAATCTCCCCCATTGGTGGTAAATTAACTAAACACCCTACCGCTGATATCCCCATGTGGGACTAAAACAAGAAAAAAAACATGTGGGAGTATTCATTGTATTCATTAAGATAGTTAAATTTCCTTTCTTGTTATCCCATGTATGTGCCTGCGATATATTCCTCCTTAACTCTTCCTCCATGTGAAACCCTATGTTTTCCCATTTCAAGTAACCACCTACCTACGCCAAAATAATATCTTTTGAACATATGCATTATTGTGGCAATAAGGGTTTTTAGAAGGGTATGAACAATACAAACTATATTTTCTCAAATTTTGTTTTTTACAAGTGTAAGCATGGTGCGCCAACTATTTGCAAGATTTCTTCAAAAGAAGGTGGTCTCATGGGATGCATTGAATTTAAGATAAACACAAAATAATGTTCTTGATAAGGTTAAAGGTTTTTCAAATAAATACCTTAGGCAGACGTCATCTCATAGAGTGTCATGGTAAAAAGATATGTAAAAAAAGGTCCTTTTTGTTTAAATGCCATACAAACTTACAAGAAAAGGAAATAGAAAGTGTCCAAACAAATCGGTTTCATTTTTCTAGTGCCTCTTTGGTTATGTATAAATGAAGCATTAGAGTAGGTAAAAGGACCATTTGTATGTGTTGGTGCCAAGTTTGGTTGTTTACAGGAAATAATAAGTTGGTATTGTATCTCATCCTATGATTTTGGTAACACTATGGCAATTTTTTCAGTTTTGCGGAGCTCATTGTGCTTGGTCTCATCAAATGTGGTGATCTTGAGTATCACCCAAGACAGGTATGGTTTTCCCCTTTCCTCCTGCACTAAATTTCACTTTCGACATTCGTAGTTTCTTAAATTAATTTTTGGATAGTAGTAAATGTAATCCCAACAAATGATAAAATAATACCTCAACACTACCAAAACATAACAAATTCCAACCTTGAGAGTCATGTGCATAGAGCACCACACCAAAATGTACTGCAAATGTAAAAATTCTAGCATGTCTCTTCGAATGTGAGACACCATGTAAAACCTTAACCAAGTTGTTTGAACTAGTTAACCTCCTTTATAGATAGATTTTCAAAGCCCGTTTATCTTATCAATTACTTATAGTGACTTGCACATTTTAATAAAACGTGATCGACTCTAGCTTATGGTTACAGCTTAATTTGAGTAAAAATGAAAGACACTACCACCTACCTCTTTAATGCTAACAAGATAATTTTAGCCAACCTTATTTTCAATTAAAACACCTTTAGGGACTAGTTTTACAAGTGGGTTTTGGGGCCAACTAGTAACCATACGAAAAGAGTTCCTAACATGGTTACGATAACTGGCCCCAGATAACTGGCCCTAGAGTTTCCCTAATAACTTCACCTCTGATTATCATAGTCAGATTATGTCTAAATCAATGAATTATTTATATGTGGGGGAGTAAGTAAGAATCATCAAAATTCGTGTTTGAACTTAAAATAAGTGTTTTCAAGGCCTAACTTGTAAGCACTTTAAATGTGTCAGCCAGCTTGCACCAAAATTATAACCTTAGTTAAACACACCTTCTAAGGGTCTTGTTTGACTCCTAAATAAATGTGAAACCTTTTATATATCATTTCCATACTTTACAGAGTGTGAATTGATCAAATTCTTGTATGAATGGTATTTGGATTCAATTATGATATTTCTCTCTCTTCCCTTTTCTCTCGCTAGAAATAACTATGAAATTTTGATTGGTTTTGAAAATGTAAATGAGCTATAAATGTTTATGGATTGGAAAAAAGAATAAGTAACTATGAAAATCTTATAGAAGTTGAAAGTGTAAATGGGTTAAAAATGTATACAGGTCTGAAAAAAAATGAAAATTGGGTAATTTATGTGATTATGATATGATGAATAGAAAAGAGAATGAATTCTAGAATTTCTCTCTCCTCCTTACTCTTCTCTGAAAAAATGTAATAGAATGTGGAATTGTGGATGTGTGAAGAAATAAACTCTCTCTCTCTCTCTCTACTTTCTATTCAGTTTTCTTGAAATGATAGATATGTGGATTTTATACTTGAGTGTAGGGAATTTCTATACAAATCCTAGGAATGAACCTGAGTTGGTTACAAGTACTCTGAACAAGAGGAATTTAGGATGTGATATGTTGTATTTAATTATTTCTCATTGAAAATTTAATATTCATCTTTCAATATGTGTATTACCTTAGACAAATGATATGCAGTGTTGTTTGAAGAATTTATTCTTATGTATATTTTGAAAATGAAATATCAATTTGACTATATTTATAAGTGTCAAAATGGATGTGAAGTTGTAATTAAATGTTGTACTTATGTTGGTAAGGTAATAAAACAATCTTTTATGATGTTAATCATTGAATTAGGTCCTTAACACTCTTAATACTCGGTAGAATCTCATCTTACCCAAACTATTAAAAAAGAGTTCATAATCCCTATCGTAGTCTCTCCTCCCAATCGATACTCATCAAATGTGTATATCTCATGTCATGTTGAGAAAATACTCTAATATCATTAATCACCTTCTTTTTCTACATCTAAAACAATTCCTACAAATACCATTACCTAAATGTAAATAACCTTGTGTGAAGTAATGGATATTAAGATTACCCTATTATATATGGAGTGACAATGACCATAATGTCTAGGATTCATAAATCTAACCACCTCATGGGTAATTTTTAATGCTTAGGTGTGTAATTATACTTAAGACTTTAGTGTGTAACCTAGTCCTTATGGGGATAGTTTGGGGTGTTTTTTCCTATGTTTTATCTTGTTAAGGGACCTAACTGAGGCGAAGGGATTATAATTTTTGGCTTATTTATGCATTAAAATAATGCATCGAACTCATTAATCCCTCATAAATGAAAGTGTTGTATGGGCATGTTGTTTTGGAATGCCTCAAGTGGTACAAAGCCCTGGCAAGATAAGCACTTTTGATTACTCTAATTTTTTCTTTTAGTAGGGTGTAGAAACACTCAAGCACTAATTAATGTAATATATCATGTTACCTCTCATGATGTTGATGGTAAAGGGACCTATGATGTATGGTTATGAATGATTGTAAATATTGCTTTAGAAGGCTTTTGAATGTGTAAAAATTGTATTGAATGTCTCACTTTTAGTACGTGCATAATTTTTGAGTTTCCTGAGGAAAATAAAATGAATCTTACAAAAGTAATCACACTCCTTGGAGACAGGAATCCATGATATTAGAATTCAGTAGCATATTAATTCATTTGTTTTAAACGATGTCAATTTTTTGACCAAAGTAACTATGTTAATGTAGTTAAAACGAGGGTAAACAAGAATAAAAAATTTAATGATCACTACAAAAATTGTATTCCCTTGAATGATGTGAAACCAACTAAAATTCCTAATGTGATCATAAAATGAATGTAATATAAGAGATATGCAAAGGTGATAAAACAACCTATGAAATCGGGAAACCAACTCTGAGGCTTGAACAGAAAATTTGTATGCATAAAATGTGGATAAACAATGATGCTAATGAAATAATTAACATGAATCCTTGGGAATGGAATACCTTGGGTTGGTTCCAAGGTTTGGTGAGTTAAGAATGTTTCACCATAGTTTTAATTTTAAAATTTAGTAGAAACCTTGGGCGTAAATGTGAATACATTAAACCAAATATCTCTTAATAAGTAGAATTTATGGTCGAAACATGTAATTAACCCGTAACTATCAAGAATGAATCTTTAAAATAATGAACTATAAGAATAGTGAAATGTGAGGTTCGTCACTTAAACTCAATTCCAAACCTCTATAATGTTAATAAGGTTGAAATGTATCCTTCCATGTGTAACATGATTTGTGAGAACAAGGAATCCTATTTGGGCAATTGGATTGTGAATCACATCACGAACAATGTAAATTAATTAAATAGCTTACATGGCATTAAAATAAATTGAAGACAAAAAGAGTCTATACTTAGTGTTCCAAATATACTATGTAAAGAACTCGGATTATGTCTAGTCTTTACCTAATAACCTTCTTATGTCATGAATAATGAAACCCATGTCGTATAATAGTTAATGTGGACCAAATAAATTATTAAAGTATAAATGAAAGAAATAATCGTGACCCTTAATCCTTAAAACTATGAATGTGTCCTCTTTTGGTGTTACACTTGTCCCTATTGTGTAACGAAGGTATGATACAAAACCAAGTAAGCATGCCTTTAGAAATGAATCTGAGGTATAAGATCTAGTAGCCTTGTGTGTATGTAAATACCCCTATTAACATGTGAGTTAAACAAGTAATTGCAACAATGTATATGATCTAGATTAAATGAAAAACACCTTAAGTTAAATTTTAAACAATATAAGGGAAATTTAGTAAAAGGAAAAAGAATGTATTTTAATGTATCAAGTACGCTCTAACCATTAAGATTGATTATTGAGACATGGTTGTAAAAAATAAATATTTATGGAATTGTTGTTTCATGGGTAGTATCATTCATAATTTCATATTGTAGTTAGATCTTTATTTGTCCATTATCTCTTGGGTAATATAGGTATGATGTGCATCATGTGGATTTTGTTGTCTTCTTGTTGGGGTGAGGTTTCATAATTTTTTATTGGAGGAATAAGGTGTAGCTAGTGAAGGGAGTATTAAGGGAAATATGTGTTGTTTTGGAGGAATTAATGGGATTCGTGGATAGCCTTAATGGAGGTACAAGAGCATGTTATTATGAAGGGAAAAGGGGGGATGTCAAATTTGATGTGTTGTGTGTACTTTGGAGGAGCCAAAGGCTATCCAGGATCCCTTATTGAATGGATAAGGGATAGTTGTAATGATGAACTCTTCCCTATGTAATCCTCTTAGGTAGGCTTGGTTATGTGTGTCGTTTTCCCTTATGAAGCTAATCACTTCTCATATTTTTATATGTGTGAGTCCATGTTGGTATAAATTTATTTTTTTAATAATGTTAAAAGGGTTTTTAACTGGGATCCTACCCATATTACAAGAGACCCAAGCCTAGATATAGCATTAAATAGAAGTAAAACTATAAAAATCATTACAAACGAAGATCACCATAAGGAAACAAGTTCTATAGCAAAACCATAGCTAAACAAAAGCCAAAGCTTAGTAAATTAGGATCAGTACCAAACTAAAACATTAGCCCAGGTCCAAAGAGGAGACATTCAATAATAAACACTAAAAATGGACAACACACAAGGGATATTTCATTATTTTGGAGAAGGTCTTCTTAAAGCTCTCTAGGTTGCCTTTGATATCTTTGTAGATGGAGTCACTCTTGTATTTTTCCTTTCCTTTGATATCCTCTAGAAGAAGAGTGATATTAAAAGGATTTATATGTTTCCCTTGAGAATATAGATGTTCTCACATTGTTTTCCTCTGATTTTACCATGTTCTTTATCAATGGAAGATATCCTTTTTTCCAGGTCTTCTAGAAAATTATCATCCTTTTTTCCACTCTCAATGGAAATTTTGCAACCTCTGAATTTTTCTTGTACCACACGAAATTCCTTTTTGATCCAAGTAATCATATCATGTTATGTAGTTCAACTTCATTTATTAGGTTCCTCAACATGGTCTTGTCGCTAGTAGTATTCTTTTCCCCCATAACCATGAAACAAAGGGCTTCATCCACATCACCTAATAGAGAGAGAGAGAGGTGGAGTGGGAAAATTGATAGGGTTCACCTTGACCTTCTTTCTATAAAGGGATCTATCAAAAACATGGGGTGTAGGATGCTTAGCAGGGGAAGAGGGTAGAGGAAGAGAGGAAGAGGAGGGAGAAGCTACATGAGTAGAGTTCGCAATGAACATGTCAAATTGCTTATAAATCAATAGGATAATAACATGATGGAAGGGATGAGCTCTCTTCTCCTGAGAGACAAAATTTACATAATTTTCCAAGGAATGCAATAGATAGAAAGGTAAGATAATAGAAACATTCCTTCGAAAATGGTTGAGAAGCACTAAATGAAAATAAGGTGTAAATTTTAAACACACTTCAAGGATTATATATTTCATCAAAATGTGACTAACCTTATCATAAGGATTTCAAAAGGATTCCCATATAAATCCGCTCTTGACATGTGAAAGGCTCTCTCCAAGCTCAAGGAATTTGGATTCTTCCTCCTTCCTATCATATTTGTTTTCGTAGAACTTAATGTCTTTCAGATACAGACCCGTAATTTTGGAGATTAGTTACTCCATGATTGCGAAATCATTTTTCTTGTATTTCACCTTCTTTCCCTTCCAATTCTTAATGAACTCCTGATAAATATGGAAATCATGTCCACGAACTAAATTCATAAAGTGATTGAATCCCCCTTCCTTATAATTTCCCAAAGCTTGGCATCATCCTTCCACAGGGCATTGTTAACAAGTTCCAATTTGCAAATATCTCCACCCATTAGTCTATTAAAAACCCTTGGTTCACTGTAGTAGAGATTTTTGAGTAAGTAATGAAGAAGGACGAGTGAATAAGTGCCAAAAGAGATACAAATATACCACACAAACTCTCTTGAATTACCAAGTTTAGTCACAAGAAGGAAAATGATGGTCTTGCTCCAAAATAATAATGGAGTGGACATTAGGAGGAAGAGAATTAATTTTAAACCAAGTAGTGTAATTTTTAGCAAGGACCCCTATATTAGCTAGGGAATTGGCTAGTTTCTTCCCTTCTCTAAAGGTATGAATGAAGGAGCAACTAGAAAAGGTGTTTGTCAATTGGATAGACTCCTCATTGAAATTTTTGATGGACAAAATAGCTTTGGAAAAAACTTTAAGACAATTTATGATATTCATAGAATCTTCCTCAATGATAATGTTATGCAAATTAAGAGAAATGGCTAGTCTAATTCCCCATAAACCAGTTAGGGCTTCCAAGAAATGATTAGTATTAATACCCATAGGACCTGTAAAAGCAACTATGAATTTACCCTCTTCCCCATGGATACACCCCCCACCCCCAATTTTTTTGTGGTTTCCCTTAGAGGCACCGTCAAGTTTAATTTGAAAAAACCATGATTAGGGGGGACCAAACAACAAGATTTCTATCAAATCTAGAGGGAGGAATACTATTAATAAAACAAGGAACAATCCATTTACCTAGAATTTTTTCTTCATCCTTATTTTGAGAGAGATTACTTTTGGACCTGAACCTAGATATATCCCACGTGATGTCTTCCACTAGGTGATTAAAACTCCTTAGAGAAGGTTTTTTGTCATTGAAAATATTGGCATTTTGATCCTTCCAGATGTACCAAATAATATGTGGAAAAGATAACATCCAAATTATTTTGATGATCACATGTTTAAAAGGAGCATGTCATTGTTTTTATGTTGAAAGAATATTTTTCAGAAAGACCCAATTGATCCCCATAAATATGAAGAAAGAATTAAAAAAATAAATGGCATAAGAGCAATGTAGAAATATGTGGTTGACTGATTCCTCTGATTTTTTATAGAGGTTGCACCTATTAGGGATGTATTGTTCCCTATTAATCCAATTATCTGTATTTTAAAATATTATTCTAAACACTAAGCCAAAGGAAAAAATTAATTGTAGGAGTCAATTCTTTGAACCGGGTCTTTTTCCAATTAATACAAGAAAGCTAATTTGTAGATAGCATAATATGACCATTTTTTACTAAATAATATCCATCCAAGTAATCTTCCTAAATGAGTTCAATCAAGGTATCTTTAACATCAAGATGATGAGACCAAAGGATTTCCATCCAATCATTGATGTTTTCTGATATATTTTAATCAATAAAAGGAAGTTTAATCCACCATGTACTTTCAGAGTTGTTCCTGATATAGTATTTAACATTTGTCCCAATCATCCTAGAATATGGGGCCATAAGTTGAGACCATTCTTCTTTGTCTTTGAGAAGAGAAGAACAAATCCACTTTTCATCCCAAAAATAGATGTCATCGCTAATGCCGAATTTCCACTTGATTCCCCTCATCGAAATTTTTTTGCAATTAACTAAACAGTTCCAAAATTTGGAACCTGAAGGCAGATCATCTCTGTAAAGCCAATTATTGTTTTCAGAGTTCTCCAGATATTTGGCTCTAACAAGAGTAGTCCACAGGAGGTCTTCCTTCATTAATCTCCAACCCATTTTTTCTCCCATATATTTATTCATCTGAATAATATTTTTAATCCCTAACCCCCCAAATATCTTCGGCTAACACACTTCGCCCCCAAACACAAGATGAATTCTAACCTTCTCTTCAACACCACTCCAAAAAAAATATCCTTTGAATATTTTCAATTCTATTAATTTAACCTCCCCAGGGAATCTGAAAAGTGACATCAAGTAAATAGGTAGATTCTAAAAAGTTCTATTTATAAGGATACATTTAACTACTTGGGAAATAATATCTCCTTTCCAAGAAGATAATTTATTTTGAAATATTTCAATAAGAGAGATCCAAACTTCATATCTAATTTTTCCATAAAATAGAGGCATGCCTGGATAAGAAGAGGGGAGAGGATGGATGTAGTAACCCAAAATATCAGATATCTTGTTTTGTCTAGGGACCGAAGTGTGAAGGAAGAAGGGAAAACTCTTGTAAAAGTTGATAAGTTGTCCCGAAACATTTTCATAATATTTTAGAATGGATTTCAACTTCTTAGCTCCAATCACGGAAGCCATGAGGATGAAAATAGTGTCATTAGAAAAATTCTAATTTGACACTTTAAGATCCAAAGAGGACGGTTTAAAACCTATTAAATCCCCCAAATGTATTGCATTAACCACCCTTCTTCTTAAACTCTATACCATCAAAACAAATAGAAGAGGATAAATTGGGTCCCCTTGTCTTATGCCTCTATTGCTTTTAAACAAACCTGTATGAGAGCTATTACTAAGGACTAAAAACATAGGTGAGGAAATAGAATTGGAGATGATTTTTATAAAATGGATAGAGAATCTAAACATTTGAATAACTTTATGAAGGAATTTACATGAAACTCTATCAAATTATTTGTTCATGTCAAGCTTGACTATCATGCTATCTTTTTTGGCTTTCTCCATAAAATGAATTACTTCATGGACCAGAATGATTCCATCCTATATTAGCCTTCCTTTAACATAACCACCTTGCTAAGTTGTGAGATGAGAATGAGGAGGAGGGGCTATAATTTGGAAGATATTATTTTGGTGAAGATTTTATAAATCACATTAGATAAGTTGATTGGTCTAAAATATTTACAGTTTTTAGTTCCTTTCTTCTTAGGAATCATCACTATGAAATTTATGTTGATCTCTATGAGTAGGTTTTCAGTTTGGATGAAGTATTTTATAGCACTAAGAAGGTTATTATTGCATATTGCCCATTACTTTGAAAAAAAATGGTAGGAAACCTGTCAAGTCCAGGAGTTTTATCACCATCCATAGAAAATAAGTTCTTTTAAAGTTCCTCAATAGTGACCTTTTCAGTGAGCTTTTTGAATCTATTCACGTCCACAATATTTTTAGGAATGTCTTCAATAAATTTATTTATCTTTTAATCCTCTTCTTGCACATGTTCTCTATTGAGAAGATCCTTATAAAATAGCACAGCCTCATCCTTAATGACATCAAATTTATTGTTGATGTTTCCATCTCTTATAGTGATCTCCATGATCCTGTTGTGATTTCAATGATGGATGACAGTCAAATGAAAAACTTGGTATTGCAGTTCACATCCTTCAACCATAAGGCTCTATATTTTTTTACTCCAAAATGTCTCCTCCTGAGATCTTATCCTTTGATACTCAACAAGAATAATTTTTTCATAGTAATAATCATTAAAATCCATCCCTCCTTTTGTGATTCTCATTTCCATAGTGGCTATCTCTTCCTTAATTTTATTTTTTCTTTCGAAGATGTTACTGAAAAACCTCCTTGTTCCATTTATTAATTTACTTTTTGACATTTTTGGTTGTTTAACAACCACAGACATTGTTGATACAACTACCTAAATATTCCACCAATCTTTGATTTTATCATATATATTAGGATGATCTATCCACATATTTTCAAATCTGAAAGGATAATGGCATTTTTTCTCCTTTTTTAGGAAGTGAAGAACTATGGGATTGTGATCAAACCTGATTTTGGGAAAAGATGTGAGCTTGAAATCTTGAATGAGGGACTAATAAGATGATATTAAAGCTATATCCAATTTGACACAGATAAAATATGACCCCAATACACCTATTACTTCAAATTTATTTAGCTTCTTCTAGCTTTATATCCATGAGGTTGTTATAACTATGGAGGTCGGCGAGATCATCCATTCCAAAATTATAATCATGTATTCCACATTTCTTTTCCAGAGGAGACAAATGAGTTTTGAAGTCTCCCATTATCAACCATGTATACTCTTTACAATTTTTTCTAAATTCCTTTAGATCATACCAAACCTTTTTTGACCAATTACAGTGTTAGGGGAGTAAATATTTGACAAAATTCAAAAATCATCATTGTTTCTTATAGAAGTGAAAATCATATCTAGACTATGCATGGATTAAAATATGATTGATCCCCTTAACCACTTGTCCCAAAAAGAAGAAATTCCTTTAGAAGCACCAATAGATTTAATGTTGTGGAACTCAGACATTTTCCAAAAGTAATTCTTAATATTTTGAATTATATTATTTTTTAGTTGGGTTTCTTAAATCGATAACACCTAAGCCCTATTGGTTTTCTTGAAATATTTCAAAAATTTCTTCTTATTCCCACAATTTAGGCCTCTGAAATTCCATGAAATGACTTTCATTTGAAGGATTTGGAGGAAAGCTTCCTCGTAACCTTGGGATGCAAGGTTAACTGTGTGTCATTTGCTATTTCTTTTTAGTTTTCCTCTTTCTTTGTTCTCCTAAAGTGACTCTTCATTTATATTTGTTTCCTCCCATATCATTCATTCTATGGGTTTTGATATGTGAAGTAGAAGCACCCGAGTCCTCCTTTTCTTTTCTTTTGTCTTTAGCAATCTTAGGAGTAGTGAAGAGAGGTGTTTGAATTATGACTTCTTGGATCTTTTGATTCACATTTACATCAATATTTTCCTTCTCATGGTCATAATTTGGGACTGTAAGACCACCTTCCCCTATAGGAATTTCCTCTAAGGAGGGGAAAATCCCCCCTTAACCGAGGTTTGAGAAAAAACTTGTTGTTCTTCATTGTTTTGTTCTCTCTCCATCATGTTATTTTCTCCTTCATGAACCAAGATGGATATTTATCCTTCTTCAAGAGTGATATTAAACCCATTTTGAATCATTTATTCTTTAGAAGGGGAAGTACGAATATTGTTATCCTCAATTGTATCCTAAGATTCCTGAGATGGTTGAACTTTAAGAGGTTCTAGTGATTTAACATGATCCAAATAATTTCCAAAAGGTGACTCTAGATGAGGAGGTGGCATAGCATTCTGAGAATCCACTTCTGGTATTTTTACAAGGTTCTTAGGTTTCCAAATGAGTCATTTTTTAACTAAAGACTCATTAAATCCCTTGAATCCTTCTTCTTCTTTCTGAGACCATGTCTTGCTTCTAAAATATTTTGGTATAAGTTTCTTGTTTTATATTGAATTACGCAAATAGTTACCATGAGGTGTCATGTATAGAGAAATGTAAGTCAAAAAAATTATTCTAGTATTTTTACTGTTGTATTTGTGTGATTGGTTTAGTGGGCATTACATTTGGTATCAGAGTGGAGGTTCATGCTCTCAAACCTCTATGATGAGTTGGTGTTATTATGATTATGCATGGTGGTGGAGGAGATGGGAAGTGTAATGTGATTTATGTTGTGATGTGATCAACAATGTACTTTTGATATTATGAATGCACATGTTGTCTATAACACTTAGTGTGAATTTGTTATGATGTTTATGTGTTTCATGATGAAATTATTCACTCATTTTTCGTGAATTCAATGAGAATCTCACATGTGACATATTGCCTTATTGTGTTAAAGTAATGTTATTATGTAATGTAAAGTGTTGGATTATTTTATCATTATGTGTTATGTATGTGTGCTAATGTGTTTTATGACAAATTATTTCATAGTGAATTGGATCATATCATGATGTCTCCATCATATTGTGATGTATCGTGTAATGTCACCATGTTGTATTGTAATTGTTTATATGTTATGATGTTAATCACTTTGTTTTAAGATCATACGTATAATCTGTATGTTATGTAATGGATTCATGTTGTTAACTAGGGGCAAATTGTGATTTTGTCACGGTACATACCCAAAATTGTAAGGGTATTGCACTGCCAAAATGATGTTACACATGCCCCAATGATGATATAGGTCTCCTCACAAGGTGTTCAGGATCCGGAAAAGCTCTCCAAGTGTACGTTAACATCCCGCATGCCCTGTTTAGCCTCCGCGTGCTTTTGTTTCCTCTTTTCCCCTCTATTCCTTTACATTTTTGTCTTCAGTGACGTAACCAGCCACCCTGCCTGGGCGACAGTCTTATGACTGCCGCCCAGGCAGGGTGGAAGTCCTATAACCACCCCCTTACTCAAGGTAGCAGTCCTTCACACATTCTCCAACACATGTTCTTCTGAATCGTGACTCGCTGTAAATTTTTAACTTTTACCAGCTTTCTCACCCGCTTTGGCTAATATTTATGTTTTATGTTGCCTGGAATAGTGTTTCTTCATTATTTAATGGTAAAAGATTCCTAGTTGGAGTGTACCTTTGGGTGAATGGGAATTCTATAAATAGTCTGGTTTGATTACAAGCAAATGGCCCCCCTCATCCTCTCATTTCAATAGTTTAGTCTTTCAGTTCTTGCTTAGGAATTCAATAGTTTTCATTTGTTACATGCATTGTTAGTCTTATTTTTTTTGTTTAGAAGCCACATGATCTTCTTGTTCTAGTGTTATCACTGTTTCATACAATCGATTGAGGTAGGATAGTTTCAGTTTCTAGTTTGAAGCCATTAGAGTTATGCAGGTTTTGTTCATCAAGAAGGATAGTTTCAGGTTCTGGATGTTTTGTGTTGTATGACTTGCAATAAATTCCGCTAGGAATCACATAAGCCAAGCTCTGTTCTCTTATGCACTATCCCTCTCCTACTCATGTTAGATTCATTCTACATCCAAAGCTGTCATTGTTCCAATACCTACTTTTGTTGATTCTAGCATTACACACTTTTCTATATTCATGTGAGCACTGAAAGAACGAGGAAACCACACTGAGGGGACAAAAGCCACACACAATCGGATTCGCCAATGTTCTGCAAAATCCAGGTTCAAGCTTTCAAAGTTCTAGTTAAAATATACCAAATAGAAGTAGTGAATTACGTCATTTTGGTTACGTTCATTTTCGATATTACCGAGGAAGCCATGGGGATTGATAGTTTCTGAGAAACTACGATTCATTCCTCACTTCTGAGGTAGGATCAGAAAATCTTTTAATTAAATTAGATCAGTTATTTAGTTATTTAGAATAGATTCACAACTGCACAGATAAGTAGCTATACTAGGCTACCTTGTTTGTTTTTAATTCTATTATTGGGTTAGTTGTCATTTTCTAGATATATAAAATAGTTGTTATCTTAATTATGTTAAATATTCTATCAAAAATACAAATATAGAGAATTTATATATGCTGTGGATATACTTTGCATAATTATTTTACTTTACTTTAGTTAGATTTATATTGTTTCTTTTGTATGACAATGATGGGACCTAGGGAGCCCAGAGAATACGTATTTGAGCCAATCGTGCCTCAACCAAATACTGCTGTAGCAATAACTGACATAGACCAAAATATCAGAATTCAGGTCTTCCGAACAACAACAAACCTACAAGAAATCAGCTCATAGTTAAGAGGATTAAACTATAGAAGATGACAAAACACACACGTTCTGGTCAAATAAGAAAAATTATAGATTGCCTTGATAGATATCCATATGACTGTAGAAGGAACTGAAAGAGAGCAAAACATTCGGTTATGATCCACTAGTCCCACAGCTAGATGTAGGAGACCTCCTCGTTGATATAGACACTAGCTTACGTATCCAAGTTACTAAAACACCTGTTAGATATTACTGAGAAAATCATGCAACTGAACTAGTTCTAAATGTAGTGGCCAAAAAGGAATACGATTATTGGATACTCGAGATCAAAAGAAGGGATTAATTTTTTGTATGACCATAGGAGGTCCACAACGACCACGAACTTATGGTTGTTATCCACAGGTCCCACAACCCAACGATCCCACAAGTCAATCAGACATTGATGCTAGTTTACGCACATTGGTATTTAGGTCCTCTCCACTTCCACCAAACATTATCACACAACTATCCTCACTAGACACAGTAGCTAATCAAGCTAAGGATTTCTAGACTAAACCAGAGAATCACCCATAGAATCCACTATCTATCCATCATCCAATTTTCATGACCCTTTCGGGGGATATCTACGAAGCACCCACAGGTCATTTTCCACGTATTCCATAACCTATAGATTGGATCACGCCAGAGCTCGATATTGATTGGAGCCTTTGTGCAGTCATCCTCACCAAACGATCTATCACACCAGTTCAGGTTAGGAGGGCCTTCTTTGCTTTAGATTCACATATTCCATTAGTGCGCATCGAAGACATAAGATTGCCTAACTAGTTTTTCTGCACCCCACGTATATTCCAAGACCATCGGCTGTCTCGGAACGACCTCGAGAGGTCGGGTATGGGGAAAGTCACTTGTCGATTATCATCCTCGCATGTCACTTTTTTTTCATACAAAATTGGTGAACCTGACGTGAACCTTCCTTCCTTCTGGTTCAAAGTCTTATTTCTACTTGTTCTTCTAATTACTATACTTTACATCTTTTCCACCTCGTTAGCCTTCACATCAGCTTCAACCAACAAAATTGGTTAACCTGATATTGACGAAACAATTTCTGGTCACTTTCACTCTTTTCTATTAGTTTCATCCATCATTCGATAATTCCCATTTATTCGTGAGGGTATTCATATACCGCCTGAATATGTCAGGATTCGATGCATATGGCAGAGCTCTCCTAGGTCTTGAAGCATACTACGATCAACTGAATAGATAGCCATCACCCTCGCTCTCTGCATGGGGTGACAACTATTCAACTAACCGGTTTTCAACACAAACTACACCTCAAAGGACTAGATATAGTTCTTCTTTCCAACAGAGGAGTTAAATCAGCTCACTCAAATGTAATAACCAGAGCCTTCAGGCTCAAACAACATGATGCTCACTGGAGAATCTGGTTTATCTCCTCAGGTGTTGCTTAGACTGCAAATCAGTAGACAGTCATATCCATATCTTTTTTTAGATGATGAACATTTAGCGCATTATGTTAGGAGTGAACAATGCTCTCAATGTATGTACCCACCTAAAGGAGGTTTACAAACACAACTTGAGGTCTCTTTTCAAGAAAACACCTCCATTCCTCCACCTTTGGGAAATGACCATGATGGAACTTGTCAGGGTAATGACCAGTTCATAGTATGGTACCATATGCCTATACAACCTTAAAATAGACAACAACCGCCACTAAGGAAAAATACTAAGACTTCACTAAACGAAGTCATCTCAACTTTAGTAGAAAAAGTTAGAGGGTTAGAACTGTCTCGAGAAAATCAAAATTCTCAGTTCATGCAAGCAGGAACTTCCAATCCTCCAAATCATCCCAGCCAAGTAGACCTCCTCATAGGAATAGGCACATTAGGCATGCTTCTTCAATATTTACAGCAAACACCAACTAGAACCATGTTTTCAAACGTTGCTCCAGTTGAGAATACAATACCTCCCAACCTAACACAAAATAACCCATTCCTAAGAAATGATTGTTCATATTTGAACATGTATTCCAAATCACCATAGGGAGATATGTTCTCTTCTGCCCAGGATGTTTTCTCAACCACAGGGATTTCCTTATGTCCCTTACAAATGCATACGCTACACCATAGCAACAAACCATTCCACCTCTACCCCCTCAGCAGGGCACCATCAATGGTCGAAACCTATGCAATAGGGACTTATTCAGAATATCTAAAAGAGCCCTTGGAATTCACTATACAAAGCGTCATGCTTCCAAGACCACTTCCTGATTTTCCCATGTACAAAGGGGAGCGAGATCCGAATACACATATCAAAGCTTATCCCACATCCATTTGAGAACTGCTCCCTTGGGATGGAGTTGTTGCTAAAATATTCCCCAAAAATTTAGAGGGCATTTCCCTCAATTGGTATTACAAAATACCTAAATCCTCCATCCATTCATTTAAATAACTCGTTTCAGAGTTCATGAAGGCATTCGACATGAAAAAATTATTGAGAACAGGAATCAGGTAATTCTTACATATTAAACAAGAACACAATGAATATGTTTGCTCATTTCATCCAAAGATGGTGTACAGTCCTCTATTCTTCCGCAAGCATTCCAAACATCGATCAGATGGAACTATGTGATTTATTCCTTCATTCTCTGAACAGAGAGATAAAGGAAGAAGTCTAGAAGCTCCCACTGAGAAATTATGATGAGGTACTCGAGAGAACTCTCCGAATAGATCAAGTTGCAATAGATAGCAGTTGCAAGGAATATGAAACAAATGGGAGGTTAATCATCCCCAACCAAAATACTGTGACTTATCCTACTACCAAAAATGCCAATCAAAGACCTAAAATCCTTAAAAAAAACCGTGGGGTGACAACAAATGGATTAACTGACCAAGAAAAAAAAATCAAATGTTGTAAATGCTCCACCACTGGTTAACAATCAATGAAACAACAATTTTAACCCAACAATCAACGTACGGTGGATTTTAATCATCCACAACAACAACAACAACAACAATGGTAAATCTAGATACAGGGTCCAAGTCAAAACTTAACTGGATATAAAAACCAAAGGCAACAAATGCAAAACTTTAATTCTAATAGTCAACGGTTTAATCATAGTTTTGGACCACAACACGTGCCAAACCAACAACCTAGGAATTACAATCTCAACTCATATTGTGGTTTCCATAAAATTTGAGGCCATGACACTAGGACTTGCCATGACTACAATAAATTCATGCAACATTTGCAAGAAGAACAAAGAAATCTCTTCATAGATATGTGCTTAGCTAGATTCTATGACACCTATCCCAAATACTTTCACAGGGGCAGTATCCCCTCAAAATGAACCTCTTAAGATCTTCAATGATCATCTTCCAAATCACAATAACAAAAATAAATTAAATCCAAATGGGACGAACAAGGGTGTAATGACAGGAAACAATGATCATGAAGCCTCAAATTCACTAAATCCACCTGTCACACCGTAATTAGGAAATCAGCCACGAAACCAAGATAGTTGGTTTAGTGGAGTTAAACACTGAGCTACATGTGGAAGCCATAACAAGGACACGAGAGTATTCCTCTCAGCCAAATCCAAGTTACCCACTAGAGCCAGATAACATTCAACAAACATTAGTAAAACCCGTAGGTGCCTATGATTTAATTAATGACCTAACAAAAACCTTCTCTCACATCTCCTTTTTGGACTTGTTGAAGAACTCTCCTGCCCATAGGGCTGCTCTTTTAGAAGCATTAGGTTTAGGTCATTTAATTAACATCACTCCACCTCCCGAAACACAGGTAAACCATATAGACTTTGATATCCACCCTCTGGGGCAGCCAGATAGGGATGCTGAATTTATATTTGATGTAAACAAAAATGCCAACAGATGCTTGAGATTACACGTAGAGGGCAATCCAGCCTTACATTTACAAGTGTGGGTTTATAATAATTACAGTTAAATGCACAATGGTTGATGATGGGGTAGCAGTTAACATAGTCCCCTTCTCTTTCCTTCAAAAGCTAGGGTATGGAGAAACAAATTGTTCCACGACTCAGAAATACACTAAGAGGCTATGATAGCCTTAAAGCCACTTCGATTGGAACTATAATACTACCAATCACCTTGGGACCCAAAATGATCCTCATTGAGTTTTATATTATAGATCAGGAAACCAACTATAATATGATCCTAGGCCGACCATGGGTACACCGTATGAAGTTAATCCCTTGTACGTTATTTCAGGAAATAAGATTCTTGCACTTAGGAAAGATATTCATAGCAAAAGGTGATCTGAAACCATTCGATATACACCTAGCAGACCTGAAGAAAAAGCCAGGTGTTCACTCTGAGTTTGAACTCCCAACAAACCAACTTAACAAACCAACCAACTCAAAACGGAAGAAAAGAAGAAAAGTTGATACCTAATAGAACATCTCAAACTTAAGGAGTTAGAAATTACGAAACCTAGTCAAGAACATCTCATTTGCACTGTACCCTAAGGATGAAGCTAACAAAGTTAGACATAGAATTTCCCAACAATGTTCCCAAATAAACATTGGACTCTCCACTTTGATGGAGCTAGATGTCGTTATTAGGAACTACTACCTAATAGAGAAAAAATTGTCTAACATTTACTAGACTACTGCAATTGTTGATGCTGCCAATTTTCCTACCATTTGATTCCACAGGTATGGGATGTACCCTAGGAGTTGGTTCTCTTCCAGCAAAGGAACTCTGCATGGTAGAAGTAACCAAAGTAGAAGAAGTAGACATAATGAATTTCCCAACATCCATGTTCCCAAATAAACATTGGACTCTCCACTTTGATGGAGCTAGATGTCGTTATGGGGCTGGGGCAGGTGTGATCTTTACTTCTCCCGAGGGAAAGATCCTACCGTTCACCTTTAAATTAAATTTCAAATGTACAAACAATGGCACTGAGTACGAAGCCCTCCTCCTTGGTCTCATCATAGCTAAAAGGATCAGTGTTAATGACATCATAGTGTTAGGAGACTCACAATTAGTAGCAAACCAAGTCTTTGAGGTGTATGAGACTAGAGCTGAACACTTACAGCTCTACAAAACAACAGTATTAGATTTGAGCAAAGGATTTAACTTCATATCCATTGAGGCAATCCCACGAGAAAAAAACCTTCTCACAGATTCGATAGCAACCTCAACTTCACATTTCACTCCAAATAGTGAGTTGGAAGACACCCGTTTCATGGTATCCCTTTGTACTGAACCGTTAGTAAAGAAAATGTCAACAAACCCTCTTCTAACGCACATAGCTAAGAATAAATCTACTATCTTAGGTCACGTTGATAGTGATAGAGCCACTCTTGATTACCTAAATGCCTATGCAGAGTTACATCTCACCCATCACATGGTAGATTTGTCCTTAATCCCACATTCATCTTCTTACTTTGAAAATCCCATGATAAAGCTTCCCCCACAAAAGGAACTCGACATATATGTGGTAGAGAATGGAGAAGATCTAGAACTACCTCCAGCCCCGTCTGAGTTTGAAGAAGGTAACACTTCTTTAATCAAAGGAACGATTGATATTAACATCGGAACGGAGGAAGAACCAAAGATCTTGAAACTAGGATCTTCATTAACTCCAGAAGAGATAGAAATACACACTCGAATCCTCAAATAACATCAAAAGGCTTTTGCATTTAATTATAAAGAAATGACCAGAATTACACCACACATCATGGTACATAACCTTGTCACCAAATCAGATGCAAAGCCAATTAAACAAAAATCGAGACCAATGAAACCCAAGGTAGCTCTCATGGTGAAGGAAGAAGTAATGAAACTTCTCTAGGTAGGGTTCATCAAACCAGTCGATTACTCTCAGTGGGTATCTAATATCATCCCCATTCTCAAAAAGAATGGGAAGATACGCATCTGCATAGACTTCTAAGACATTAACAAGGCATGCCCCAAGGACGACTTCCCGTTACCATCCATTGACATCATCGTTGATGCAATAGCTGGATTTGAGCTTTTGTCTCTCATGGATGGATTCTCGGGATACAATCAAATCAGAATATTTGAACAAGACCAAGCCAAAACCATGTTTATAACTCCTTGGGGAACTTATTGCTACGTTGTTATGCCATTCGGTCTCAAGAACGCTGGTGCTACATACCAGTAGGTAATGACATACATATTTAACAATATTATTCTTAAAATCATGGAATCCTATGTAGACGACTTGTTGGCCAAGGCCAGGAAGTGTTGTGATCACCTGAAAGTGCTCCACATCATTCTTTCATGATTGATCGAATACGAAGTCACACTAAACCCAGAAAATTGCGTATTTGGTGTGATAGGAGGGAAACTCCTAGGTTACATTAAATCATCATGAGGGATCGATGTAGAACCAGCCAAAATCTAGGCTATTCTTGAGATGATCCCACCATCAAATGACTCTAGCATTAGATCATTTCTTGGAAAGCTGAGTGCAATCCGAAGATTCATCCCAGATTTAAACTTTTCCATTCATCCAATCAACAATCTACTCAAGAAAGATTATGGTATCGATTGGACTGAAGACTATAATGAGGCTTTCGAAGTAGTTAAGTGCTTCCTGTTGTTAGCACCCATGCTAATGCCTCCTAAGTTAGACCGCCCTTTGATCCTATACTCATGAGCCACTCATGTCTCGTTGGCTTTCATGTTGGCTCAAGAAGACGATGATAAACGAGAATGCGTGATCTATTTCATTAGCTGAACATTACTCGATTATGAAACATGTTATACACAAGTAGAAAGAGAATGCCTTGCCATAGTCTTTGCAACCAAACGCTTAAGACATTACATTCTAAATCAAGAAACAAGGGTCATTGTAAAAACAAACCATTTACAAACTTTCCTCATGCAAGGGTCCTTGTCTAAAAAGGCTGGACACTTTATAACCTTAATGGGTGAATTCGAATTAACTTTTGTAAACCAGAAGTCCGTTAAGGGACAAATCATTACAGATTGGTTAGCCGACAACCCGTTAGATGGAGGTGATCTAGTAGATCTAGATTTTCTAGATGAATGCATATATTACATTGAAACTAGACCTCCCATCTCTGAATGTCCTTGGTATACTGATATTATCAATTTTATCATGGACCATACGTATCCTGGAAAGGTGCTACACCACAACAAAGAAGATGGTTACGCATTACCATAGCTAAATATGTTATTATAGAACAAGTGCTCTATCGTAAGGCTTTTGATGGAATGCTTCTAAGGTGTGTTGACACAGAAGAATCCAAGAAGATTCTTCTATGAATCCCACAATGGAATATGTGGAGGCCATTTTGGTGGTCATTCCACTACCCAAAAAATACATTGGATGGGTTATTTCTGGCCCACTCTAGAACACGATGCAATAGAGTTTGTACGCAGATGTCATAAACACCAAGAATTTTCTCACAAGATTCACATGTCAGCATAAGATCTATAACCAATTGCGAATCCATGGCCATTTTCCACATGGGGCCTAGATTCGATAAGGAAATTCTCTCCCTCGTCAATGGATGGCCATAACTTCATAATCATGACCACTGGAATATTTTACCAAATGGGTAGAGGCTATGCCTCTTACCATCTGTACCAGGTGTCTAGTGATCGCCAAGATTCATTTTGAACTAGATCATTTACAGGTATGGTGTCCCACAAGTCATTATCTCAAATAAAGGGACGTCCTTTAAGAACAATGAGGTATGTGAGCTATGTAGTAAATTTAAAATAAACCATCATACGGCCTCCTTGTATTACCCTCAAGCCAACGGATAGGATGAAGCTATGAATAAAACTCTAAAGTCCATTCTCCTTAAAACGGTAAAAGAAAAAAAATGAGATTGGCATTTAAAGTTATATCCAGCCTTGTGGGCCCACCAAACCTCAATAAGAACACCAACAGGAGAAACTCCTTTCTCATTGGTATTCGGAGCAGAAGCAGTTCTCCCACTTGAGGTTGAAATACCCAGTCTCCGCATCTCACTACAAGGGATTCTGGATGAGGAAGCTTATAGAGAGGCATGCCTCTCCCAACTAGAAAGCCTAGATGAGGCCAGGTTAAATGTTGAACAATGGCATAGAGTCTATGCTGACCGGATGTGCCGGAAGTATAACAAAAAGGTCTATGAGTGAGAAATATATGAAGGAGATCTAGTTCTAAGACTAGACAACCAGATCGATAAGAAAATTGGCGAAGGAAGAAAGTTTCGGCCCAAATGGTTGCGCCCATATCGAGTCATGAAGGACTACGAAAATGGTGTGTAGCTCTTATGCACACTAGAAGGTGAGGAATTTGGTGAAATCGTCAATTCCTTGCACCTTAAACGGTTTTACGCATGAAGCATCGGCACTATTTGTATAATTATATCTACATTACATATTCATTTAGATAGGTTCATTTTGTTCACTCGTTTCATAAAACTTGGTGATCAAGGGACTTTCTCTTAAGCAATTCATTACAAACTTCTGATGGTATTGGCAGAAGCATTCAAATCATACTTCTTCATTTTCATAACATCATCAACTATTTCAGAATCATTTCATCAATTAAAGCTAGATATGACAAAGTCTTAACGGTAGCCATACCAAGGCCTGCATGCTTGTTCTCACTTTTTGTTTCTTCCTAGGATAGGTGTCTTTCCTATGGTCTATTCTAGAAGCTTCATGGTGTCACATCTATCATGTATATAGATCTCTTTGGAAATAAGAATATACTAACATTTTTCTCTAATAATTAAGTCGAATATAGATCAAACAAAAAAATTTACTTTTACACATTTCCTTGCCCTACCAACCTTCGGTGATGAGCTTGCATCTCTTACTAGTGTCGTAGGGTTGGGAAAAGATGGGAATGCCCTTACTCACTCTGTGCCTTGTCCATGGTGATAAGGCCCATGCTTCTTACTAGTAGCATGGGGCAAGGTGTAGGGGGTCCTCTTGACAGTAAACGTTGAAGGTCATAAGTAAATAGTTCAAACAAACCTTGAAATCTTGAGTCAAAAACAAATGAATCAGATGTCTAAAATTCCAAGAGAGTTCAAAACCCTGAAAACTAGATTTTTTCAACCAAGTGGCCATCTACGGATCTAAGTCTAGATAAACTGCAAAGCAAGTCACATTCTAAACTATGGAGTCACTTGAGTAGGGTAGGTTTGTAGCATCCTAATTTGGTTCCACCAACTCTTTGTCTATCTCCCATCAATTACCATTTCAACACACGTCATAGCTTGTGCCCCTTTCTAGCACTCGGTGGTGAGGCCCTCACATCTTACTAGTTGCGTGGAGTTAAGACTCGGGCAAGTTCATCTGTTCATCATATCAATTTATCATTAAATTTTGTCAAAACAATATGAAATACCAGAAAATTGCTTATGAAAGCTAAATTTCAAGATCACAAGTTCATTTGCATCATCATACATCAACATCATGAAATACAAAAAGGAAAATATTTGTGATATTTGTTCTCCATTACATACATTCTGAAAAGCATATAAAACCAAAAATTCTTATAAACATCTAGTATACATGTGAAAATGAATCACAAAACTCCTAGGTACACCAGAGAGATCCAGATCCAAAAGAGAGAGTGTATATATATATATAATTAGGTTTTATGTACAATGCCATCATGCGCTAGGCATGGTCAAAATGCTCAATGAGCCCGGAAAATACAAAATGATTATATAAAAAATCTAGCAAGAGTCACTTACAAAAAAGATCCAAGTGGCCTCTTAACCCCTATGAGATCCCGCAAAAGGCACACAAACCACGATCTAGGACTTTGACTATGCACTGGTGCTCTGAGTGCATTGAGGGCTCATGGTCCCGAACAGTAGTTGTAGCCTCGCTATGAGAGTGGCTCCTCATCAGGAACTCTAACAGTCCTATACCTGGCTAACTCGGTATGGAGGGAAGTCCACCATCTTGGCCACATTCCAAATAGGGGAAAAGAAATTGTTATGCCTAGCAGCTGTTGAAGGCTCCCCTGCATCCACGGATAGCTCGGCTGTGAGTCTTCTCCATGGGGAGCATTAGGGGTATCAGTACATACTCGAGTGAATCAAGTCTTGCCACTCATCAACACTCTCTACAAGCAAAGGAGAAAACAAATTAGAAAATAATCAAAAGATAAAAACAAAGATGAACAAAAGGAGAGATAGCAACTAAGGCAATCCTAGCTAAAAACAAATATTAAAAGAAGAGTGACAACTCACTCAGATATTTGGGCCTCCTAAGAGGGATCCCTAGGATCAGTGCCTGCCACAAATGCCATGCTGCTAACTGATGTCCTCCTCCTGTGTCTGGGGGCAACATAGCGTCCTACTACGGACTCATCCTCTCTTCCTAGGTCCTGAGAGGGCAACTCCTATGAGACTAGAATCACCCTCTCCACACGTCTGCTCTGCCCTCTCAACCTATAAGATCTCCTAAGTTTCATACCACTCGGGATCGCTATCCTCCTCTCACACCTGACTTACCTTGACCTAAATTGTCCTCGGTCTCCTCCTCCATCTCTCCCCCTGTGAACTCCTTAGACTTGGAGTCTATATCAATAGGGTCATCATTGCTATGGGCAGGACTGGTGGTAATCTAAAGGTAAAGGTGCTTGAGGAGGACCGAATCTCTCTCAGGTACATATCACCCACCTAGCTACAATAGGGATGTAATGAGTAAGAACAGTCCCAACCCCAGCCTCTAAGAACTCCCCTAGCCTCCCGAACTAATATGAACAATGGCACCACTGGGGGAAGCATATCAACATAAGGAAGGCCAAACTCCTGATGCACTCGATCAAAGGGGTGTGTCTCTACCTTCCCCATCCTATCGACAAGCTACCCTGTAGTGGAGTAGGAAATAAAAGTGAAGGTCTCCTTACCCCACAAACCCTACCATGGACTGATAAGGTGTGGCCTCCATATCATCAGTAGTCAAGGAAAGCATTTGGCTGGTGGGGTGCTCTAAGCATCGACATCTCTATCCATCTAGCTGCCCTCACGGCTCCATGGGATCTGCCACCTCCTATGCCTCTCCCATAAGGGATGATATGCTCATAGACCTGAGCTCATAACCAAGGTTCGGATGGCTCAAAGACTATCCTTGTAAGTTGAACCACCCTGTACAAGTCGTGATAGGTGTGTCCCAAGTATATCGGCTCCCCAAGGCATAAATCTGATCCATGTGCCTCAATATCTGTGTAATAATAGGGGACCAACAATAGAGTAAGGTGTCCCCTCCCTTTTCCTCCTGATCAATCTTGAGGCAAGGATCCCCGATAATGGCCTAGACGAATCAAAGGGATAAGCAAGCTAGGAATGGAACAAGACCCTATACCCCCTTCTTTGAACTAGTGGAGACAACTGTGTCTCCCATATGTGTAGCCCCACTGAGCTATCTGAGTCCGTGACCCCACTGTCTTAATTGTAAGTCGTCTCCTGATGATCGGGACTCCTAAGATGCAGTAGACATCCTCCAGGGTGATAGTCCACTCACCCCTGACTCCTAGAAAATGGAAAGTGTTCTCAATCAGCATCCAAATACGAAAATAGAGTCACATAATATGTGACTAGAAGGTGCGACATGAGGAACCCGTGATATACATAATATGTCGGCCCTCTGAAAAGATATCCTAGCTTGGCATAAGAAAGTGCATCCAACACTACTGAAAGCCAGTCACACTCTCTCTCTTGGCTCCATCTGATATATTCCTCCTCCTTCTGCATACACCCAAAAACACAAAAAAAGGAGTAAGTTAGTATTTGAATCACATTGGAAAAATCATTAAAGCATACAGGAAAACAGAAAATATCCAAAAACAAGTTAAAAAACAAGGCTATTTTATCATTCTGGAAAGGACCGCCACCCTGAGCAGGGTGGCGATTCCATAACCACTACTTTGAAAGGCGGCGGTCCTATAATCACGCTGCCTACTGCTTAGGGTGGCGGTCGTGTCCCGCATTCCCAAATAGGTCACGTACCCTAAAAATGCTCAAAAATGGATAAAAACACCATTTTTAAACAAAACAAGAGCCTACCCATTAGGTTTCCCCCCTAAGAACACATTTAAAACTAGAAATTCTCAAAAATTACCCCCCCCATGGAAAATATTTCATCAATTTTACATTTTAGGTATAAAAATGGTAAATCAAGAAGAACTAACTTGAGATCTCGCGGGTCTATGTTCCACTCGCGGAGGCATGATCAATATCTCATCACGAATGTTTTAGACTATACTCTCATAAAAAACTGTCACAGTGGGTCCTAGAGCTCAAAATCACTCAAATCAACACATGCAAATGAATAGGAAAAATGGGCCCATTTTTTATATATATAGCATTTTGACTCATTTTGAATGCCCTTTTCTCAGGTTTGGAGTGCCAACAGAGGTAAGTTCTTATCCCCCACACAAATGGTAAGTCCTCACTTCATATTATTTTAGTATTTATTTTTCGATTTATTTTATCTATCTGCACTTGAGTCCTCTTTTCATTTTACAAGTAGTAGGAATTTTGGATGGTGTCATTTCGAGCACATGGACGTGTCAGGTATTATTTCTAGCTTCCCATTTTGGGACCACCATACTCGGACCCCACCGTTTTACACCTCTTCATGGCTAAAACGCTTCTTCGAGGGAGCAATATATACGTACCCAAAATTGTAAGGGTACTGCACTGCTAAAACGATGTTACACATGCCCCAATGATGATAAAGAGGTCTCCTCGTAAGGTGTTCGGGATCCTATAAAATCTCTTCCAAGTTTACGTTAACATCCCGCATGCCCCATCTTAACCTTTGCGTGCTTTGTTTTGCTCTTTTCCCCTCTTTTCCTTTGCATTTTTGTCTTCAGTGACAAAACCACAGCCTTGCTTGGGTGGCGGTCTCGTGACCACCACCTAGGCAGGGCGGCGGTCATAGTAGACCGCCCCCCCTGCTCAGGGCGGGCAGTCCTTCATGCATTTCTTCCAACATGTTTCTTTTGAACACGAGTCGCGTAAATTTTCAAATTTTACCAGCTTTCTCACCCGCTTTGGCTAGTATTTATGTTTTATGTCTTCTAGAATAGTGTTTCTTCATTGTTTAATGGTAAAAGAGTCCTAGTTGGAGTTACCTTTGGGTGAATGGGAATTCTATAAATATCTAGTTTGATTACAAGCAAATGGCCCATCAAAATGGCCCCCTCATCCTCTCATTTCAATAGTTTATTCTTTCAGTTCTTGCTTAGGAATTCAATAGTTTTCATTTGTTGCATACATAGTTAGTCTTATTTTGCTGTTTCGAAGCCACATGATCTTCTTGTTCTAGCGTCATTACTATTTCAGACAATCAATTAAGGTAGGATAGTTTCATTTTCAGTCTGAAGAAATCAGAGTTACAGGTTTTTGTTCATCAAGAAGGATAGTTTCAGGTTCTGGATGTTTTGTGTTGTATGACTCATAATAAATCCCGCTAGGAATCACATAAGCCAAGCTCTGTTTTCTCTTGCGCTATCCATCTCCTACTCACATTATATTCAGTCTACATCCAAAGCTACCATTTTTCTAATACCTACTTCTATTAATGCTAGTGTTACACACTTTTCTAGATTCACGTGAGCATGAAGGAATGAGGAGACCACACTGAGGGGTAAAAAGCCACACACAATTGAGATTTTCCACTGTTATGCAAAATCCAGGTTCAAGATTTCAAATTTCTAGTTAAAATCTACCAAATAGAGTAGTGAATTACTTCATTTTAGTTACATTCATTTTCGATATTTCTAGGGAAGCCATGGGGATCGATAGTTTCTGAGAAATTATGATTCGTTCCTCACTTTTGAGGTAGGATCAAAAATATTTCAATTAAATTAGATCAGTTATTTAGTTATTTAGAATAGCTTGCACAACTGCACAGATAAGTAGCTATACTTGGACTACCTTGTTTGTTTTTAATTCTGTTATTAGGTTAATTGTCGTTTTTTAGATATATTAAATAGTTGGTTATCTTAATTTTGTTAAATATTCTGTCAAAAATACAAAAATAGAGAATTTATATATGTTGTGGATATACTTTGCATAATTAGTTATACTCTACTTTAGTTAGATTTATACTGGTTTCTATTTGTATGACAATCACGGGACCTAGGGAGCCCAGAGAGTACGTAGTTTAAGTCAATCAGTGCCTCAACCCAATACTTGTTGCAGCAATAACTAACTTAGACCAAAATCTTAGAATTCAGGTCTTCCGAACAACAACAGACCTACAAGAAATCAGCTCACATTTAAGAGGATTAAACATAGAAGACGACAAAGCACACACGTTTTGGTCAAACCAGCCAAACTACAGATTGCCTTAATATATATCTGCATGTGACTGTAGAAGGGCTTAAAAGAGAGAAAACATTCGGTTGTGATCCTTTGGTCCCATAGCCAAATGCAGGAGACACCCTCATTGACATAGACACTAGCTTAAGAATTCAAGGTTGTCCAGAATGCCTGTAAAGATACTCTGAGAAGATTGCGCAACTTTTAGTTCTAAACATAGAGGCCAAAAAGGCATACGACTACTAGATACTTAGGGATCAGAAGAAGGGATTGATTCTACACATGACCATAGGAGGTCCAAAATGACCACAAACTTATGGTTGTGATCCACAGGTCCCATAACCCAATAGGCCCACAAATCAATCAAACATTGATGTTGGTTTACGCACATTAGTATTTAGGTCCTCTTCCACTTCCACCAATCATTATTGCACAACTATCCTCACTAGACGTAGTAGTTAATCAAGCTAAGGAATTTATGGACTAAACCAGAGAATTACCCATAGAATCCACCATACTATCCATCATCCATTTTTCATGACCCTGTCGGGGCATATCTACGAAGCACCCATAGGTCATTTTCCATGTATTCCACAACCTATAGATCGGATCACGCCAGAGCTCGATATTAATTGGAGCCTTCGAGCAGTCATCCTTGTACCAAATGATCTATCACGCCAGTTTAGGTTAGGAGGGCCTTCTTTTCTTTAGAGTTCACATATTCCATTAGTTCTCGTCAAAGACATAAGATTGCCTAACTAGTTTGTCTACACCCCACGTATATTCCAAGACCACCGGTTGTCTCACCACAACCTCGAGAGGTCGGGTTAAGGGGAAATTCACTTGTCGATTATCATCCTCGCATGTCACTTTTCTGTCATACAGTCACCCCTATTTTATTGTACCTTAACTTTGGCTATATTATGTGGAAACATGATGTATTGTAAATCGTGAAAGTAATTTTTTTATACCCTGTAAATATACCATGCGTAAGATGTTATGGTTGATGTGTGTGAATCACCATTGTGTTAGAAAATTAGCTGTGTTATGTTGTGAACCTTATGCTAACCGACCCTAAGGGAAGAAATCGATAAAAAAAAAGTGTATGTATGGAGTGAGGAAATGAGTATTGTCAACCAATCACCCAAGCCGAGTATGAGATAAGAAGTGGAGTCTTACATAGATTGAAAATCCACTTATATTTGTTTTGTATGCATAACACTTGCCCAACAGGCACCATTTACATTTTTTTTTGTGAACACATTAGGCTCAGTATATGGCTACCTATGTCTTTCCCTCTCTCCCTATATGGTTTTTGTATAGATGACCTATGTTTACCCAATGTATAGTTGACCAGCCACTTAATCCAAGTACGAGATAGGAAGTGGAGTCTTACATAGAATGAAAACCCACTTTTGTTTCTTTTGTATGCATGGCATTTTCCCAATGGGAACCATGTATATTGTGTTTCGCAAACACCTTAGGCTTAGTCAATGGAAACTTGTACCCTTGTCTTTCTCCCAATATGGTTGTTGTATAGATGACCTATGTGTGGTTATGACTATGTTGAGCCTTGTATTAGCATGGAGGGATGTTTCAGACAAATATTATGATAGCCATTAATTATATTATGAGTCACAATCAATGTCGGATGAAATCTGAGGTACTTCTGATGTTACTTTTGTTATATATTTTGTGAGTTAAGGATCTATATTCGAGTGCCAATAAATGGATGAGTACACCTTTTGTGGCCGTATAAGGTCACATGGTGATAATGATGTGATATTTTTTTATACATATTTTATTCATAAATTTGAATTTTCTTTCTCTTCTATTTTCTCAAACCAGAAAATTATTATATTTAACTTTTGGTGGATTTATCGTTTACAATTTTGGGCATTTTATTTGATTGTTACACTAACATGAGTATTTTCACACTAAATGTGGATGATTATCAACTTATTTTGTTTGATTGAAAGTTGAATTTGAGTTGAGAATCTTCCTTGAAGTTTTAATATATTTTCTTTCTTTTCCCAAAGTGATTGAATTCGATGTGGTGTCACCCAAATTTCATCCTGAAATCTAGGATTACCCTATCCGAAATTTTTTTGTACTTTTAAAATAATGGGTCATTTTATTTTTTATTGCCTAAAAGTTCTTGTATTGTGTCAAGATATTCCTAAATAGCTATATTAGCCTTTCTCGCCAAATACCCAGATGCCCAAAATTGTTATATTCTGTCGTCGGGATTTGTCTATAGGAAATTTGTATTTAATTATTTTGAGCCCCATATGAGGCTATTTGCACTCCATTTTAACTTTTTTATGAGCGAACATGTCATTATTCCTATGTACCATAAGGGTTTTAACTTAGAATAAGTTTTCGGCTTATTTGTTACTTTCACAATTTTTCATGTTTTTGTGTTGTCCCGTTTCATTTTCTGTGAAATTTCTCTAGAACAATTCCTTTGTCGGATAAGCCTGATTTTTGGCCTAGAGCAGCTAGAAAACATATACGCACATTATGCCTAGAGGAAGTCACCATCAGATTTCTATATCACTGGGAAAAAGTGAAGTCGTGCACAGAAAAACCCCTACAGGGTTGGGCGCATTTTTGGAAAACAAGGATTCAAGCTGCAATGGGAAAAATAGAAGCAGTAGGCAAGGTGGGAATTTTGTACCTACCTAGCAGGGTACTTTTTCCCGTGTTATAAAATTAACTTAAGCTATAGTGGGAAAGTTAGAGGCTACAGGCAGGCGGGAATTTATTGCCTGCCTTGCAGGGTAAAAATTCCCATGATAAAATAAAAGGAAAGTGACTTAAGTGAAATCATGGGATTTTATTGTCTGCCTTGCAAGGTAAAGAATTCCATTGTCAAAGTCAAATCACTTAAGTGAATCATGGGATTTCGGGGGTTGCCTTGCAGGGTAAAGAATTCCATTGTTGAAAATTCTTAAAAATAGAATTTTATTGTGCAAAAAAGTGTGACCCTTTGGTGAGATGATGGCAGCCTTTAACTAATTATTTTAATTAATTTATCCTTCTAAAAAGTGCGCCCAAGCTTGAAAGAAGTCAACAAGTGAAAAGGGGAATAAAATAATATATTTAAATGAATTAAATTGATTAAATTTAATTTATTTAAAGTCTACCCCCTTCATCTCAAAAAGTGCGCCCCATTTGGGACATATTTAAAGATTTTTAAAGCATTAAATCATTAAATTAAATTCTATTTTCAGTGGCTATGGTCAAAGCATACTATGAAGCTTAAGTAAAGTGAAGTGTGAAGGATTAAATTAAATTAATTTAATTTATTGGATGGTTGTCCCTTAAACATGCTATTTTTAAAAGAGAAAAACATGATTTTTAATTAATTAATTGCCTTTATTGTTGGGGCAATTATTAATTATAGAATTGTGATGGTTATATAAGCATGGGCTGCCATATGGGTGAAGTATTTAATTCACAGGTAAAGAATTGCAGCCAAGAGGAAAAGTGCGCCCCCATTTGAAGAAGTATTTTTCTCAGGCAAGGTGGAAACAAGGCTAAAAGCTTCCAGATTTGGCGCATGCTTTGAAGGAGATTGATCTTTGTCTGCATAATTGTTTGCATACGTGTTATAGGAATTCATTACAGGTTGTTTACAAAAGAAATAGAGCTTTTATCAATGTCCAATACATTGCATATATCCTCCAAATTTGAATAATTGTCCAGATCTGCACTAGTTTTGAAGAAATCCGGCCAAGTAAGAAGAAAAAGAATTATTCAGACAAAGATAGACAAAGCCATGGTGAAGAGAGATGAAAAAGAAAGCACGATGGAGTCATGTATTTCTTCCAAACTTGCAGTTATAGGGAGACACAGATCTAGGCCCAAACCTCTTTCCGAATTGATTGATAGATCCAGAGAAGGAAAGACTTCACTCATGCGTGAGGTTTAAAAGCAGTGTGATTATTTGAGCTGCAACCTTTCAATGTAGAGCCTTGTTTCCAAAGTTTGTTATGGAGTGCGCTAGATCTTACTATCCTTCATCTAAGTCAGTGCATGATGCTACGGGAAAGAAAATAATTCGTTTGTACGCAGAATTCATCAATTATTGTTTGAAGATTCCAGTTACGAAAGGTGGTGACTTCAATTAGCATGCAGAATGCCAGTAGTAGATGGGAGAAGCATAGAGCTAATTACGTGAGCATAATGAATAGCTGATACATGAAGAAGCCTAGATCTCCTTCAAAGTTCCCGAGAAATCTTCTGTGGTCCAATTTGTTGCAAGAGGTGGATGATGTTGTCAAATTGCTATGTAGGATGAATGGTGATGTAAATGCTTACACTTTTCGTACAATGGATGTATGCTTTCATCAGGACCATTGAAGTCAAGAAGATTGATTCTATAATCAATTGGTCATAATTTATCAGCAACAACATTGGTGAGTAGCTCTGGAACATGAAGTATACTTTCAGCTTCAAAATGACTTCCTACTTGGTGTATGTGCAGCTTAACAAGGCATCTTTTCCAAGCTGGATAGATGTGGTGTTCTTTCTAAGGACCCCATTTTCGAGTGCTATCCATAGCTTACTGTACCTATGTGTGAGAAAGATTTCAAAGTGGTCAATGATGAATTATTCTATGATTTCATTTGCAGGCTAGACAAAGACTTGAAGGCCACCAGGGTAAGCAAGGAAGCATGGGAAGCTGTGTCCAAGATTGGCAGTCTTTTCATTCAATTTGCATTATTGTCACATACCCGGGTTACGAGCTTTTCTGGAGAACCAATAAAGATGCCCAGGTATCCAAATGATAGATTGATCGCCATGGAGCTGAGCAGGCAACTTGTGGAGTTACAACGACCTTCAGTCAAAGCGGCACAAGTCTACGGGCTTCTTCCAATCACTGTGGGTATTACAGCTACATTAGCATTCATAGCGCTCAGGGGATGGAGGTGCAAATGTTATCCGAGTATGAGCAAGAGTTCTTCCCTGCACGGCTGAACTTCGATCCATTTGGAGTAGCCAGGAAGACAATCTCCCAGGAGTACGCACATGTGCCTTCATTAGAAGATTTCTGGATGAAGTGCAAAAGTGAGTACGAGGTTAGAAAGAGAGATTTCAGCAGGCTATCAACAAAACTTACAAATTACACCCTGCTAAATCAAGAAACAAGCATGAAAAAATAGGACCATTTTATTAACTTTCCTCATCAAGTCCTCTGCATAAATAATTTTGACCTTTATACTTAATGGTGAATTCGAATTAACTTTTGTAAACTAGAATCCAGTATAAGTAAAAAATCAAAGACAACATTGTAGATGTAGCGACAACCCTTTAAATCAGGCGATCTAGTAGATCTAGATTTCCCGTGAATGCATTCATTATACATGAATACTAAACCTCCCATCTCGAATTTCCTACTTATACTATATTATCAATTTATCAGACCATACGTATCCAAAAGTGCTACACCACAACAAATATTTGATTATCCAGCTAAAACGCATTATAGAACAAGTGCTCTATCGTAAGCTGTTGAGTAATGCTTCTAAGGTGTGTTAACAGAATATCTAAGAAGATTCTCTCATGAACCACAGTGGAATATGTGGAGCATTTTTTCTTTCCACTACCAAAAAAATACCATTATGTATTTCTGGCCACTCTAGAAACGATCAATGATTACGCAATGTCATAACACACCAAATTTCTCACAAGATTAACATTCGAGCATAAATCTAAACAATTGCGAATCCCATGCCAAATTTCACATGGGGCCTAGATTCATAAGGAAATCTCTCCTCGTCAATTGGATGCCAACACTTCATAATCATACCACCAAATATATACAAGATTGGTTAAGACTATGTCTCTTACCCACTGTACAATCTATGCCAGGTTCATTTTAACTAATCATCAGTACAGTTCCCACAAGTATTATCTCAATAATGCACGTCTTTAATAACAATGAGTCTATGAAGCTATGCAGTAATTAAATAAACCTCATACGGCCTCCTTGTTATTACCTTCTCAAGCCAACGATTAGGATGAACTATGATAAAAAACTCTAAATCCATTTCCTTAAAACAGGTAAAAGAAAAAAATAGATTCGCATTTAAAATTAATATCCAGCCTTGTGCCACCAAACCTCATATAAGAAACACCAACAGAGAAGGAAATCCTTCTCATTGGTATCGAGCAAAGAGTTCTCCCACTTAGTTAAATACCCATTCCACATCTCACTACAAGTGATTTGGATGAGGAACTTATAGATAGTGCCTTCCCAAATAGAAACCTATATGACGCCATCTAAATTGAATATGCATAGAGTTATGCGACGATGTGCCATAGTATAACAAAAAGTCTATGAGTGAAAATATATAAAGAATTGTCTGGTAAGACAGTTCGACTTCATAGAAAATGTTGCGAAAAGAAAGTTCCGGCCCAAATGGATTTCCCATATCATCATGAAGACTACGAAAATGTGTCTGTACTTCTATGCAACACTAAAGATGAGGAATTTGTAAATCAGTCAATCCTGCACCCTTAAACTTACCATGAAAGCATTGCACTTTTATTAATATCTCACATAACAATTTTAGATAGTTCATTTTTTTCCTCGTTTCATAAAAAATTGGTGATCAAAGAAATTTTCTTAAGAAAATTCATTAAAAAAACTTCTGATTGTCATTGCAAAGCATTCAAACCACTTCTTCATTTTAATAACCATCATCAACTATTTATAATCATGTTCATTCAATTAAAGCTCAACTATGACAAAGTCCTTAATGGGTACCCATTACCCAAGTGCCTGATGCTTTGTTCTCACTTTTGTTCTTCTAGGTAGTTCTTGCCTATGTTATTCCTAGAAGCTTCATGGCACATTTATCCTTTATATAGATTCTCTTTGAAATACAGAACATACTGACATTTTTCTCAAATAAATAATCCGAATAGTAGATCAAATAAAAAAATTAATTTTACACATTCCTTGCCCTACCAACCTTCTGATGAGCTTACGTCTCCTTACTGTGACGTCAGTGAAAGGATGAATGCCCTTACTCATGTGTGCCTGATCCATGTGATAAGCCCATCTTTCTACTAGTAGCAATGAAGGTCGTAGGTTCCTCTTGATAGTAAACGTTGAGTCAAAGAAATAGTTCAAATAAACCTTTGAAATATGAGTCCAAAAACAAAAAGAATCAGATGTCAAAGCAATTCCAAGAGAGTTCAAAACCCTGAAAACTAGATTTTTTAACCAATGCCATCTAGGATCTAAGTCTTAGATAAATACCAAAGAAAATCACATTTAAACTATTGAATCCTGATAGTAGTTTGTAGATCCTAATTTGTCCACACAACTTTTTCTATTCCACAATACCCATTTCAACACACCTCATAGTTTTTGCCCTTTTACTCCATGTGATCCCGATCTTACTAGTTTCGTGGATTAGCGAGTGGGCAAGCGCATTTGGTCACTACCATTTATCATTACATTTTTTCAAAAACAATAATAAGTACCAAAATTTTATGAAAGCTAAGTTCAAGATCACAAGTTCATTTGCATCATTATACATCACATCACGAAATAAAAAAAGAAAACCGTTGTGAGATTTTTTTCTTTCTCCATTTGTATACATTCTGAAAAGCATATATAAACAAAAATTCTAATACCATCTAATATATATTGTGATAATGGAATCACAAAATCCTAGACACCAAAGAGTCTGATGCAAAAGAAGTGTATGAGTAATATATATCGAAAGTTATGTAATAATACCATCATGCCCTATGCATGGTCCAAATGCTCAATGAGGCCTTAGAAATATAAAATGATCATATAGACAATCTAGCAAGAGTCACTACAAAAAGATCCAAGTGACCTCTCAACCCCTATGAAATCTCTCAGAAGGCACACGACCACATCTAGGACTCTGGCTATGCCAGCACTCTGAGTGCACTGAGGGCTCATGGTCCCGAATAGTAGCTGTAGCCTCACTATGAGAGCAGCTCCTCATCAGGCACTCTAAAGTCCTATACCTGGCTAACTCAGTATGGAGGGAAGTCACCATCTTGGCCACATGCCAGATAGGGGCAAAGACATCGCTATTCCTACCAACTGCTGAAGGCTCCCCTGCATCCATGGATAACTCACTGTGAGTCTTCTCCATGGGGAGCATCAGGGTATTAGTACATACCCAGTGAATCACTCGCCAGTCATCAGCAATCTCTGTAAGCAAAGGAGAAAACAAATTAGAAAATAATCAAAATATAAAAACAAAGCTGAATAAAAGGAGAGATAGCAACTAAGGCAATCCTAGCTAAAAACAAATATTAAAAGAAGAGTGACAACTCACTCAGATCTCTGGGCCTCTAAGAGGGATCCTTAGGATCAGTGCCTGCCATAGATGCCACCACTGACTGATGTCCTCCTCCTGTGTCTGGGGCAACATAGCATCCTACTATGGACTCATCCTATCCACCTAGGTCCTAAGAGGGCAACTCCTCTAAGACTAGAGTCACCCTCTTCGCACGTTCCTCTGCCCTCTTGGCCTAAAAGATCTCCTGAGTGTCATGCCACTCGGGATCGCTATCCTCCTCTCCACCTGACTCCTTGACCTCCATGTCCTCGGTCTCCTCCTCTGTCTCTCCCCCTATGAACTCCTCAGACTTGGAGTCTATATCAATAGGTTCATCACTACTATGGGCAGGACTGGAGTTAATATGAAGTAAAGGTCCCTGAGGAGCACCGACTCTCCCTCGGGCACGTACCACCCGCCTAGCTACAATAGGGATGCCAGGAGTAACAATAGTCCAACCCTGGCCTCTAGGACCTCCCCTAGCCTCCCGAACTGATTTGAACACTGGAACCACTAGGGAAAGCATATCAACGTAAGCAAGGCCGAACTGTTGAGGCACTCAATCAAAGGGGTGTGTCTCTACATTCCCCGTCCTGTCCACAAGTTACCCTGTAGTAGAGTAGGAAATTAAAGTGAAGGTCTCCTTGCCCCACAACCCTGTCATGGCCTGATAATGTGTGGCCTCCATATCATCAGTAGTTAGGGAAGCAACTGGCTGGTGGGGTGCTCTAAGTACCAACATCTCTGTCCATCTAGCTGCCCTCATGGCTATGGGATCCACCACCTCCATGCCTCTCCCATAAGGGATGATACGCTCATAGCTGAGCTCATAACCAAGTTCGGATGGCTCAAAGACTATCCTTGTAAGTTGACCACCCTGTATAGGCCGTGGTAGGTGGTCCCAAGTGTATCGGCTCCCCAGGCATAAATCCATCCATGTGCCTCAATCTGTGTAATAATAGGGGACCAGCAGTAGAGTAAGGTGTACCCTCCCTTGTCCCTGATCAATCTTGAGGCAAGGATCCCCATAATGGCCTGACGAATCAAAGGGATAGGAAAGCTAGGAATGGAACAGACTCTTACCCCCTTCTTCGAACTAGTGGAGACAACTGCGTCTCCCATATATGTAGCCCACTGAGCTATCTAAGCCCGTGACCCTATTTTCTCAAGTGTAAGTTGTCTCCCGATGATTGGGACTCCCAAGATGTGGTAGACATCCTATAGGGTGATAATCCACTCACCCCTAACTCCTGGAAATTGGAAATTGTTTCAATCAGCATCCTAATATGAAAACAGGTCACATAGTATGTGACTAGAAGGTGCAACATGAGGAACTCGTGATATACATAATATGTCAGCCCTCTAAAGGATGTCCTACTCGGCCTGAGAAAGTTCATCCAACACTGCTGGAAGCCAATCAGACTCTCTCTCTTGGCTCCATATGATATATTCCTCCTCCTTCTGCATACACCCAAAAACACACAAAAAGGAGTAAGTTAGTATTTGAATCACATTGGAAAAATCATTAAAGCATATAGGAAAATGGAAAATATAAAAACAAGTTAAAAACAAGGTTATTTTATCATTCTAAAAAGGACTGCCACCCTAATCAGGGCGGTGGTTCTGTAACCACTGCTTTGAAAGGCGGCGGTCTTGTAACCGCTGCCCTGCTCAGGGTGGTGGTCGTGTCCCACATTTCCAAATGGGTCATGTACCCTAAAATGCTCAAAAATGGATAAAAGCACTGTTTTTAACAAAAGGAGAGCCTACCTATCAGGCATCCCCCCTAAGGACACATTTGAAACTAGAAATTTCAAAAATTACCCCCCCATGGCGAAGATTTCATCATTTTTACATTTTAGGTATAAAAACGGTAAATCAAGAAGAACTAACCTGAGATCTCGTGGGTCGATGTTCCACTCGCAGAGGCATGATCACTATCTCGTCATGAATGTTTCGACTATACTATCGTCAAAAATTGTCACCGTGGGTCCTAGAGCTCAAAATCAATCAAATCGACACGTGGAAATGAATAGGAAAATGGGCCTATTTTTATATATATAGCATTTTGACTCGTTTTGAATGCCCTTTTCACAGGTTTAAAGCACCGACAGAGGTAAGTTCTTATCCCCGCACAAACGGTAAGTCCTCACTTCATATTATTTTAATATTTATTTTTTGATTTATTTTATCTATCTACACTTGAGTCTTCTTTTCATTTTGCAGGTAGCGGGAATTTTGGATGGCATCATTTCGACACATGAACGTGTCAGGTATAATTTCTAGCTTCCCATTTTGGGACCACCATACTCGGACCCACCATTTTACGCCTCTTCATGGCTAGAACACTTCTCCGAGGGAGCAATATGTACGTACCCGAAATTGTAAGGGTACTACACTGATAGAACAATGCTACACATGCCCCAATGATGATAAAGGTCTCCTCGCAAGGTGTTTGGGATCCGAAAAATCTCTCCAAGTGTACGTTAACATCCTGCATGTCCTTCTTAGCCTCCGTGTGCTTTATTTTTCTCTTTTCCCCTCTTTTCCTTTGCATTTTTGTCTTCAGTGACGAAACCACCGCCCTGCCTGGGCGGTGGTCTCATGACCGCCACCCAGGTAGGGCGACAGTCTAGTAACCGCCCCCCTACTCAGGGCGGCAGTCCTTCACACATTTTCCAGCATGTTCTTTTGATCATGACTCATGTAAATTTTTAACTTTTATGAGCTTTCTCACCTGCTTTGGCTAGTATTTATGTTTTATGTCCCCTAGAATAGTGTTTCTCCATTGTTTAATGGTAAAAGAGTCCTAGTTGGAGTTAACTTTGGGTGAATGGGAATTCTATAAATATCTGGTTTGATTACAAGAAAATGGCCCCTCATCCTCTCATTTTAATAGTCTAGTCTTTCAGTTCTTGTTTAGAAATTCAATAGTTTTCATTTGTTGCATGCATAGTTAGTCTTATTTTGTTGTTTAGAAGCTACATGATCTTCTCATTCTAGTTTTATTACTATTTCATACAATCAATTAGGGTAGGATAGTTTCATTTTCAGTCTGAATCCATTAGAGTTGCAGGTTTTGTTTGTCAAGAAGGATAGTTTCAGGTTCTGGATGTTTTATGTTGTATGACTCATAATAAATCCCGCTAGGAATTGCATAAGCCAAGCTCTGTTCTCTTCCACTATCCCTCTCCTACGCACATTGTATTCAGTCTACATCCAAAGCTGCCATTGTTCCAATACCTACTTCTGTTGATGCTAGCATTACATGCTTTTCTAGATTCACGTGAGCATGAAGGAATGAGGAGACCACACTGAGGGTAAAAAGCCACACACAATTAGATTCGCCACTATTCTACAAAATCCAAGTTCAAGCTTTCAAATTTCTAGTTAAAATATACCAAATAGAATAGTGAATTACTTCATTTCAGTTACTTTCATTTTTGATATTACCGGGGAGGTCGTGGGGATCGATAGTTTTTGAGAAACTATGATTCGTTCCTCACTTCTGAGGTAGGATCGAAAATCTTTCAATTAAATTAGATCAGTAATTTAGTTATTTAGAATAGATTCACAACTACATAGACAAGTATCTATACTCGGCTACCTTGTTTGTTTTTAATTTTGTTATTAGGTTAGTTTTCATTTTCTAAATATATTAAATAGTTGTTATCTTAATTTTGTTAAATATTCTATCAAAAATACAAAAATAGAGAATTTATGTATGATGTGGATATACTTTGCATAATTAGTTTACTTTGCTTTAGTTATATTTATATTGTTTCTTTTGTATGACAATCACGGGACCTAGGGAGCCCAGAGAATAAATATTTGAGCCAATCGTGCCTCAACCAAATACTATTGCAGCAATAACTGACATAGACCAAAATCTCAGAATTCAAGTCTTTCGAACAACAACAGACCTACAAGAAATCAGCTCACAGTTAAGATGATTAAACTTATAAGATGACAAAGTACACACGTTATGGTCAAATCAGACAAATTATAGATTTCCTTGATAGATATTCATATGACTGTAGAAGGACCTGAAAGAGAGAAAACATTTGGTTGTGATCCACTAGTCCCACAACCAAATGCAGGAGACCTCCTCGTTTATATAGACACTATCTTATGTATCCAAGTTTCCAGAACACCTGTTAGATACTCTGAGAAAATTATGTAACTTCTAGTTCTAAACGTAGAGGCCGAAAAGGCATACGATTATTGGATACTTGGGATCAGAAGAAGGGATTGAATCTTTGCATGACCATAGGAGATCCACAACGACGACGAGCTTATGGTTTTAATCCACAGTTACCACAACCCAACGGGCCCACAAGTCAATTAGATGTTGATGTTGGTTTACGCACATTAGTATTTAGGTCCTCTCCACTTCCATTAAACATTATCGCACAACTATCCTCACTAGATGTAGTAGCTAATCAAGCTAAGGATTTATGGACTAGACTAGAGAATCGCCCATAGAATCCACTATATATCCATCATCCATTTTTCATGACCCTATTGGGGGATATCTACGAAGCACCCACAGGTCATTTTCCACGTATTCCACAACCTATAGATCAGATCACACCAGAGCTCAATATTGATTGGAGCCTTTGAGCAGTCATCCTAGCCGAACGATCTATCACACCAGTTCAGGTTAGGAGGGCCTTCTTTGCTTTAGATTCATAGATTCCATTAGTGCGCATTGAAGACATAAGATTGCCTATCTAGTTTGTCTGCACCCCACGTATATTCCAAGACCACCGGTTGTCTCACCACAACCTCGAGAGGTCGGGTTAAGGGGAAATTCACTTGTCGATTATCATCCTCGCATGTCACTTTTCTGTCATACAGTCACCCCTATTTTATTGTACCTTAACTTTGGCTATATTATGTGGAAACATGATGTATTGTAAATCGTGAAAGTAATTTTTTATACCCTGTAAATATACCATGCGTAAGATGTTATGGTTGATGTGTGTGAATCACCATTGTGTTAGAAAATTAGCTGTGTTATGTTGTGAACCTTATGCTAACCGACCCTAAGGGAAGAAATCGATAAAAAAAAAGTGTATGTATGGAGTGAGGAAATGAGTATTGTCAACCAATCACCCAAGCCGAGTATGAGATAAGAAGTGGAGTCTTACATAGATTGAAAATCCACTTATATTTGTTTTGTATGCATAACACTTGCCCAACAGGCACCATTTACATTTTTTTTGTGAACACATTAGGCTCAGTATATGGCTACCTATGTCTTTCCCTCTCTCCCTATATGGTTTTTGTATAGATGACCTATGTTTACCCAATGTATAGTTGACCAGCCACTTAATCCAAGTACGAGATAGGAAGTGGAGTCTTACATAGAATGAAAACCCACTTTGTTTCTTTTGTATGCATGGCATTTTCCCAATGGGAACCATGTATATTGTGTTTCGCAAACACCTTAGGCTTAGTCAATGGAAACTTGTACCCTTGTCTTTCTCCCAATATGGTTGTTGTATAGATGACCTATGTGTGGTTATGACTATGTTGAGCCTTGTATTAGCATGGAGGGATGTTTCAGACAAATATTATGATAGCCATTAATTATATTATGAGTCACAATCAATGTCGGATGAAATCTGAGGTACTTCTGATGTTACTTTTGTTATATATTTTGTGAGTTAAGGATCTATATTCGAGTGCCAATAAATGGATGAGTACACCTTTTGTGGCCGTATAAGGTCACATGGTGATAATGATGTGATATTTTTTTATACATATTTTATTCATAAATTTGAATTTTCTTTCTCTTCTATTTTCTCAAACCAGAAAATTATTATATTTAACTTTTGGTGGATTTATCGTTTACAATTTTGGGCATTTTATTTGATTGTTACACTAACATGAGTATTTTCACACTAAATGTGGATGATTATCAACTTATTTTGTTTGATTGAAAGTTGAATTTGAGTTGAGAATCTTCCTTGAAGTTTTAATATATTTTCTTTCTTTTCCCAAAGTGATTGAATTCGATGTGGTGTCACCCAAATTTCATCCTGAAATCTAGGATTACCCTATCCGAAATTTTTTTGTACTTTTAAAATAATGGGTCATTTTATTTTTTTATTGCCTAAAAGTTCTTGTATTGTGTCAAGATATTCCTAAATAGCTATATTAGCCTTTCTCGCCAAATACCCAGATGCCCAAAATTGTTATATTCTGTCGTCGGGATTTGTCTATAGGAAATTTGTATTTAATTATTTTGAGCCCCATATGAGGCTATTTGCACTCCATTTTAACTTTTTTATGAGCGAACATGTCATTATTCCTATGTACCATAAGGGTTTTAACTTAGAATAAGTTTTCGGCTTTATTTGTTACTTTTCACAATTTTTCATGTTTTTGTGTTGTCCCGTTTCATTTTCTGTGAAATTTCTCTAGAACAATTCCTTTGTCGGATAAGCCTGATTTTTGGCCTAGAGCAGCTAGAAAACATATACGCACATTATGCCTAGAGGAAGTCACCATCAGATTTCTATATCACTGGGAAAAAGTGAAGTCGTGCACAGAAAAACCCCTACAGGGTTGGGCGCATTTTTGGAAAACAAAGGATTCAAGCTGCAATGGGAAAAATAGAAGCAGTAGGCAAGGTGGGAATTTTGTACCTACCTAGCAGGGTACTTTTTCCCGTGTTATAAAATTAACTTAAGCTATAGTGGGAAAGTTAGAGGCTACAGGCAGGCGGGAATTTATTGCCTGCCTTGCAGGGTAAAAATTCCCATGATAAAATAAAAGGAAAGTGACTTAAGTGAAATCATGGGATTTTATTGTCTGCCTTGCAAGGTAAAGAATTCCATTGTCAAAGTCAAATCACTTAAGTGAATCATGGGATTTCGGGGGTTGCCTTGCAGGGTAAAGAATTCCATTGTTGAAAATTCTTAAAAATAGAATTTTATTGTGCAAAAAAGTGTGACCCTTTGGTGAGATGATGGCAGCCTTTAACTAATTATTTTAATTAATTTATCCTTCTAAAAAGTGCGCCCAAGCTTGAAAGAAGTCAACAAGTGAAAAGGGGAATAAAATAAATATATTTAAATGAATTAAATTGATTAAATTTAATTTATTTAAAGTCTACCCCCTTCATCTCAAAAAGTGCGCCCCATTTGGGACATATTTAAAGATTTTTAAAGCATTAAATCATTAAATTAAATTCTATTTTCAGTGGCTATGGTCAAAGCATACTATGAAGCTTAAGTAAAGTGAAGTGTGAAGGATTAAATTAAATTAATTTAATTTATTGGATGGTTGTCCTTAAACATGCTATTTTTAAAAGAGAAAAACATGATTTTTAATTAATTAATTGCCTTTTATTGTTGGGGCAATTATTAATTATAGAATTGTGATGGTTATATAAGCATGGGCTGCCATATGGGTGAAGTATTTAATTCACAGGTAAAGAATTGCAGCCAAGAGGAAAAGTGCGCCCCCATTTGAAGAAGTATTTTTCTCAGGCAAGGTGGAAACAAGGCTAAAAGCTTCCAGATTTGGCGCATGCTTTGAAGGAGATTGATCTTTGTCTGCATAATTGTTTGCATACGTGTTATAGGAATTCATTACAGGTTGTTTACAAAAGAAATAGAGCTTTTATCAATGTCCAATACATTGCATATATCCTCCAAATTTGAATAATTGTCCAGATCTGCACTAGTTTGAAGAAATCCGGCCAAGTAAGAAGAAAAAGAATTATTCAGACAAAGATAGACAAAGCCATGGTGAAGAGAGATGAAAAAGAAAGCACGATGGAGTCATGTATTTCTTCCAAACTTGCAGTTATAGGAGACACAGATCTAGGCCCAAAACCTCTTTCCGAATTGATTGATAGATCCAGAGAAGGAAAGACTTCACTCATGCGTGAGGTTAAAAGCAGTGGATTTATTTGAGCTGCAACCTTTCAATGTAGAGCCTTGTTTCCAAAGTTTGTTATGGAGTGCGCTAGATCTTACTATCCTTCATCTAAGTCAGTGCATGATGCTACGGGAAAGAAAATAATTCGTTTGTACGCAGAATTCATCAATTATTGTTTGAAGATTCCAGTACGAAAGGTGGTGACTTCAATTAGCATGCAGAATGCCAGTAGTAGATGGGAGAAGCATAGAGCTAATTACGTGAGCATAATGAATAGCTGATACATGAAGAAGCCTAGATCTCCTTCAAAGTTCCCGAGAAATCTTCTGTGGTCCAATTTGTTGCAAGAGGTGGATGATGTTGTCAAATTGCTATGTAGGATGAATGGTGATGTAAATGCTTACACTTTTCGTACATGGATGTATGCTTTCATCAGGACCATTGAAGTCAAGAAGATTGATTCTATAATCAATTGGTCATAATTTATCAGCAACAACATTGGTGAGTAGCTCTGGAACATGAAGTATACTTTCAGCTTCAAAATGACTTCCTACTTGGTGTATGTTGCAGCTTAACAAGGCATCTTTTCCAAGCTGGATAGATGTGGTGTTCTTTCTAAGGACCCCATTTTCGAGTGCTATCCATAGCTTACTGTACCTATGTGTGAGAAAGATTTCAAAGTGGTCAATGATGAATTATTCTATGATTTCATTTGCAGGCTAGACAAAGACTTGAAGGCCACCAGGGTAAGCAAGGAAGCATGGGAAGCTGTGTCCAAGATTGGCAGTCTTTTCATTCAATTTGCATATTTCACATACCTCAGGGTTATGGGATTTTCTGGAGAACCAATAAAGATGCCAAGGTATATGAATGATAGATTGATCACCATGGAGATGAGTAGGAAACTTGTGGAGTTACACGACCTTCAGTCAAAGCGGCACAAGTCTACAGGTTTCTCCCCAATCATTGTGGGACAGTACAATTGCATTAGCATTCATAGAGCTTGAGGAATGGAGACGCAGATGTTATCCGAGTATGAGAAAGAGTTCTTCCCTACACAGCTGAACTTTTATCCATTTGGAGTAGCCAGGAAGATGATCTCCTAGGAGTAGGCACATGTCCCTTGATTAGAAGATTTCTAGATGAAGTGCAAAAGTGAGTACGAGGTTAGAAAGAGATATTTTAGTAGGCTATTAGCAAAGTAATTGTTTGACTTTGGACTAGTGCGGATACCTTCGGATCTTAAAGATGATGGTTATGTGGTACAAGACACTTACTATCAGATGGGAGGAGATAAAGCCATACTATAGGATAACATAGGAGGTTGCCATTCAATTGAAGAAATATATGGAGCTGTTTTGGTGAATACTTCAAACTGGTTGCTGATGAAGGGATATTGCCTTGATGAATCAAGTCATGGGAAAATTTGGTGCAGGAGATTCCCTCAAGTGGAAGCATGAAGAAGAAAGCAGCCAAAGGTCCAAGAAGTTAAAAGTACACAGAAGATCTCAATCAAAAGAGAAGATCACTTCTACGGCCATGGATTTAGCTTCGGCTTCTCCAGCACCTAGTACTTCACCAACTATTGCACCGCAGTAGCAAGACACATGCATGCCTCCATTAAATATAGTGACATTCATCTTCTCTCCTCAGCCAATCCGTTCAGCACCTATTCTAAAGGAGATGTTGAAGCTACAGATGGCGAAGTTAAAAAGAGCTTTGTCCTTGGATGATTCAGAGGATGGTAACCATAACACTGTGGAAATTTTTGATGGAGAGGATGCAGAGCAAGAGATGGTAGTGCACTCAGCAAATTCTCATTATCCTAGAAGTAAATTCTCAGAATGGTTGGCTTCGGAGCTAGTTCCGGAAGCAAGAGTCGAGATGAACTTAGAGGAGCACGACTTGCAGCTACTCTAGAATCTGGGTGGAAGAGATAGAAGGCCTAAAGTTACTAAAGTAACTTCTAGGTTGATCATCGAGGATTTGGGAGAGAAGTCTACTGAGATATCAATTCTTGTATAAGGAAAGAAGGAGGAGAAACTCATGGCATAAGATGTTACAGTAACCAGAGTACCCCTTGGTCAAGCCACCATAGAAGGATTGAAGCAGGACACATAGAAATTGATAGATGCTCTATTCCTAAGGCTTGACAGTGAAATGGTAGAGAAAGAAGAGCTACAGAAGAAAGTATCTCAATTGTGTGAGATCATAGCCAAGGTTACTAAGCCTTCCATTCAGCCCATTTCAGAGCAAGTGAGTGATCATCTTATGTAAGAAATGGAGGATGTAAGTAATCAAGTAAAATTTATTAACGAATGGAAGGATTTAATTATGCGTCAAGCTTCTGTACAACTTAGAGAAGTGCCATCCCGCCTAAAGGTTATGAATGATGTGGAAAATCAGCTGTAGTAACTGGTGACGAGCATAGTGGACACGAACATAGTTGCTGAGAATAACCTGGGTATTTTGGCTGAGATCAACAAGTTGCCGAGAGATGTATTGGTTAAAGAGAAAATTGTACCGGATGGATCAGTTGAGAAGGGAAGCCGCTAGAGTTTGCAGTATCCTTCTGTTTGGAGATTTGTAGAGTTTTGCTGAAGAGGATGCAGGCACTTGAGAGAAGGACATCATCCTTACCAGAAAATATCATTTCTTTCGTTGAGGAGAGAGTGGACGGGAATGTTACTTCATATGTGCACACCGTTCCTAGCAAGGTGCCTAATTCCCTGGAAGGGTCTCTTTTGATGGTACAAAAGAGAATTGATAAAGCTACTAAGCCTTTCACAATGAATTCTATCAGCAGGCTGGTGGCGCTGTAGGTAGATATTGTCAGGTGTGGGCCAAGATTAGAAGATGTGGAAGCGTGCATCAAAGTGTTGAATGAAGGGTTGTTGTATTTTAGGACATAAAAGGAAGCAGTGGCTAAAACAAATGAAAATATGTTGAATTACATGTGTGACAAGTATATCCGATATTAGAACAAGAAGAAGACATAAACATTACAGCTGGCATGACTTCTTCTATTCTTTCTTTTTCTATTTTCTATGTTCCCAGATGAAATTGTAAAAACTTTAAGTTATTGGTTTTACAACCTTTACTTAAAGTCATGTGGAACCATTCTATTAGTTAAGTGATACATGTGTCACTTAAGGAGAAGTTAGTTTAGGATGATTACCAAATGTCATCTTTACTTGTTGTTTATGTTTTAGTTTAGTTATACTTCCCATTTGTACTTTCTAAGCAGCAATCTTGTGTTCTAGACTTTTTGTTAAACCCCTGAGAGAAACTTCGATCAAAGGATTACAAAGGAGCAGGTTTCCGGAGAAATTTGTGTCATGGTGTACTATGTTTCTTACTTTTAATCTTAGATCTCTTGATAAACTTTGTGTTATTTTAGATCTAGATCTAGAGTTGCCTTTGTTTTAGACTTTTGTTTCTATATCTATTGGATTCTTCTATGTGCATGCAATTTAGCTCTACCATCTACTGATTGGGATGCACATCTTCCCCATTTCTTCTATGTGTTTATGTAATTACCTTCTTCTATAACTTTTCCTTTCTTTAAACAGCGGCTTACTTGCTATAGAATTATTCGGTTATGGTTCATGAAATGAGTAATTAAAGTAAAACCCCATTTAGATATTAGCATACTTATATTGAAAATTCTAACATGGGAGCCTCACCGGTTAAATGAGGGAGATTCATCTCATAAATACCTAGGTTTTGTGCTATGCAAAAAATCTAGCCAACAATTTTTGGGGACTCCACTGGGGAATAACTATCTTTGTAGATCAAAGCTTATCTATTGAAGATTGGAGTGTTTTCCACACAAATCTCAACCTGGCTGAACATCCATTCACCCGATCTGTGAAGGTGCAAGGAAAAACTGATCATTTCTTCTGATTGCAGGAGCAATTCAATTTCAATCATCCTCCTCAAGTTAGAAGCCGTAGATCCAGTATTTCACCAGGAAGGAGAGTGCACATCCATCCAAATCCGGACCGTCTTCAGCATAATCTGGTTACTGGAATTATTCACAAAGTATACACAAGGAGAAGACATGCTCAAGTCAACATGGCACACCAGGTTATACCTGTCCCATGGGGAGTAGCTTTTGGGCCACTAAACTTGGCTCCACCTATGCATGAGCTGCGAAAGGGATCCAGGAATTTTTTTCCAAAACTCTTTGGAGATGGAAAGCAAAACCCGGATGATCATTTTGCGGACTTCTTTATCTCTTGTGGTGTGCTTGTAGTGGAGCATGAATATGTCTCAATCAGGCTCTTCATTGAGACTCTACACAACTTGGCTGGAGAATGGTTCTATCGGCTAGCTCCTGGCACCATAACCAACTAGGTGACTATGCGTGAGAAATTTATAAAAATATTCAATCCTGTAGAGGATGCTAGCACGTTGATCACCCAACTGATGCAGTTGAAGAAAGAGCCAAGCGAGAACATGCGGGACTTTATTGCAAGGTTCCAAAGGATTTTATATAAAATCCCCACTTCTACCGCATTGAGTGAAGAAAATCAAAAGACGTTTAAACGCTCTATTGCCCGAAGTTGGATATCAGATGAGAAGGGCAAGACCTGTAAATCTACTTAAAGCACAAAATGTTGTCGTGGAGGTTGAGGAAGACTTGATCATGGATGGGAAAATCAAACAACCATCTCACAAAGGTGATGGCACTTCTTCTAGTACTTCAGATCCTTTGTTTTAGAGATTGGCTAATGATATGTTGCAGATCAAGAAGCAGATCTCCCAAGTAGGGAATGCAACCCCCTCAAGAATAGATCCTACCCAGACCTTTAATGGTCAAAATCAAAATCAAAACCGAAATAGAATTGCTGATGTACCACAACAGTTGGCAATAGAAGCTACTCCAAGGAATAACTTGGAAACTAATGAAGAGGATCTTGGCATTGATGAATCATTTGATGATGAAGACTTTATAGATACCACTGGCGACTCCAATATTGGCTACCTGGACTACGAATCTGACGATGGCTATTATGAATCTTTTGAAGATTCTGATAGTCACACTTTTACGGTGTTTACAAGGTCTTAGATGTGCCAAAATGCTGAAGCATCCGCAAGTGGCCAAAGAGAAAGAGAAGATCCTGGCTCGGATTTTACTATCCTGAAAAGAGGTAGCACTCTTCCTTCCTCATTAGCACCCAAGGATAAATATTCAAATTCTTCCAATTTACAGCAAAGAGTCAACACACATCCTACTGAAGAAAGTCAAGCTTTTGACATAATTGATCACATCAAGAAGAAAAAGGTCCAAATGTCAGAATCTGAGTATTTGAGAGCATTTCCCGATCAACTGAACAGATTGGTCAAATATGTTCAAAGTAATGGTCTTAGCCAAAAAAATAATACTTCATAGGGTATCTTCTTAAGTCCAAAGATTACTCCACCTTCAAATAATGTGGCTGCAAGTTCTTCTCCTTCTACCTCTTCTACTGCTACATCAAAAAAGATTGAGCCATTTTATGTGTCATTGCTTATCAATGAATACAAACTAAGAAATTGCATTTTGGACTCTGGAGCATCTAATAATGTCATGCCTGCCAAAGTTGTTGATGCCTTGGGTCTCACATTGACAAAAACCATTTGAAGATGCTATTCCATGGAAAGGCAAGTTCCTCTTGTCAGAAAAATCAAAGACGTGCAGGCAGTACTTGCTTCCTTTCTAGAAGAAAGGCCAAAAATGACTATCCTGGTAGTGGATATTCCAGTCTCTTATGGCATGCTGTTGAGTAGAAATTTCTGCAAAGAGCTGGGTGGAGAAGTCAAGATGGATTGGTCTTGTGTACATATACCAATCAAAGGAGTAAATCAGAAGCTAGAACTTGGGAAGAAATCCAAGTACACAGTATCAAAGTCTGCGGATCCTAGATCTCATATCTTGTTTCAAGAATCTAATCACAAATTCTATTATCTAGAAATGGATAAAGAATATGTTCAACCTGTGATTCAAGAGCCACATCAAATTGACAACAAGGTTTGGTCTTTGGAATTTGATGGCAACTACTATTCATTTAGATTAGGCATAGGCGTTTTTCTTATCTCTCCTGAAGGGAACATGCACACACACTCCTTCAAATTGATGTTCGAAAATACTAACAATATAGCTGAGTATGAAGTGTTGTTGTTAGGCATGGAGTAGGCAAGAACAATGGGAATCAAACTATTACACACCAAGGGAGATGCTGAGATGATCGTTAAGTAGATAAGAGGTCTCTACCAAGTCAAAAAAGACAAACTGTGGCACTATAGAGATTGGGTCTACTCTGCTATCATGGATTTTTCATCTTTCTTGGTATCTTACATTCCGAGAGAACAAAATTCAAGAGATGATTTGCTTGCAGTGACTGCAGCCTTGTTGAGTCCAGATCAGTCTCCCACATTCTTTAGATAGGGAGACTACAAGGTGGAGATGGTCTTTTTGCCAAAGGTTCCTGACAATGTCCAGCAATAGCAGGTTTTCAACGATGACACGTAGATTGCTGCGTTTCTCCAACAGAAGGATAACTTTGAAGAAATCTACTATGAGGGAAGCAATTCACCTCCTAGGTAGAATACTGTTGGAGAAATGGATGTGGACGTCTTGGGAATTCACAAGATTATCAAGCTAAAGGGAAATAAAATTCCCAAAGGCTTGGTATCTCTTGAGAAAATGTTTAATAAGCATGATCAGATGCTTAAGAAAAATGAAGAAAGTGGGGAAATCTCTTCCTCCGACACACAATTATTAAATTTGGGAGTTGGCAATAACCCCAAATTAGTAAATCTGGGTAAGTGTTGTTTAGAAGCCAAAAAATAAGCTTTCACTAATCTTCTTAAGAAATATATGGATGTTTTTTCCTGGTCTTACCAGGATCTAAAAACATATCAACCTGCGGAAGTTCAAATCCCACTTAAACTAGAAGGACAAAACCCTTTTAAGTAGAAGCTATGACGGCACAACCCTACCATTTCTAGAACCATCTTTGTAGAAATCTAGAAGTTGTTAGACACAAAGATTATCTATCCCATACATCATTCTGAATGGTTGGCCAACATAGTCCCTGTAAGAAAGAAGAGCAATGAGATTAAGCTATGCGTGGATTTTCGCAACCTTAATCAAGCTTCCCTGAAAGACAACTACCCCATCCCTATCATGAATCACACTTTGTAGGTGGTCACTAGATCTGAGATGCTTTCCATGCTTGACGGCTTCTCAGGCTACAATCAAGTCAAGGAGGCCGATGAAGATCAATACAAAATGGCATTCATCACACCTTGGGGAACCTTCGCTTACCAGAAAATGTTGTTTGGCCTGATTAATGTTGGTGCTACATTTCAAAGAGCTATGGATTTATATTTTTCTCATCTCAAGGATATAAGCATAGTGGTTTACCTAGATGATTTGACAGTCTTTTCCAGAGATATAAGTGCACACATTTCAAACTTGGAAGAAGTTTTCATACAATGCCGCAAGCATGGTATTTCTTTGAATCCCAAGAAATCTATCTTTGCCATAACTGAAGGAAAGCTGCTAGGACACATTGTTTCGAAATAAGGAACAAAGATAGATATAGAATGTGTCAGATCCATTCAAACATTTCCTTTTCCCACATCCAAAGAAGGATTTCACTCTTTCTTTGGAAAATTTAATTTCCTCAGGAGATTCATTCCTGACTTTGCTGAGCTAACCCATCATATTTTGAATATGATGAGGAAGACACAAGATTTTAAATGGAGCAGTGAAGGGAAGGAAGCTTTCGAGAAAATTAAAGAGGCCCTATGGAAAGCTCAAGTCTTGGTTTTACCCAAATCCAGTAAAGAATTCATTTTTTATTGTTATTCCTCCAAACACACCATGTCAGCAATACTAATGCAGAAAAATCAAGAGGACGCAGAAGCTCCTATTGCTTTCATGAGCATGCCCCTCAAATCCTATTAGTTGAAATACACTCCCATGGAAAAGCACGCATATGCAGTGGTGAAGGCATGTAATGATTTCAGGTATTATATTCTTTCCTCACACACTGTGGTTTTGGTTCCAGATACTGCAGTTAAATCTATCCTCACTTAGCAAGAGTTAGGATTGTTGAGAGGAACATGGGTGACAAAGGTTCAAGAGTATGACCTGGATATTAAAACAACAAAGTTGGTTTGAGGAAGAGGTCTGTGTGAACTAATGATGGAGATGAAAACATCAATTCTAGAAGCAAATCAAGATGGAATAGATGAAGATTTGCATGCAGTACTTTTTATAGATCTGGTAGAGGAGTGGTACAGTAACATTGCCTACTTTCTAATGTATGGAGAATGCTCATATCAACTTTCCAAAAAAGAGAAATGAACTATCAAACTAAAATCCAAATATTTTTTTCTTTGGGATAATGGTTTGTACAAGAGGGGAATTGATGGCGTATTTCTCAAATGCGTTGATAAAGCTCAACAGGATCAGCTACTACAACAGTTCCATGACATGGCTTGCAGTGGTCATTTCTCATCCCAAGTAACTACACACAAGGTCCTCAGAGAAAGGTATTACTGGCCTACTCTTTTTCAAGATACTGTAGAATGGGTAGCTTAGTGTTAAGCATGCCAACATTTTGTTGGGCGTGTGAAATTTCCTGCATTACCTCTAAAACCCATTGTGATTGAAGAACATTTCCAATAGTGGGGAATGGATTTTATTGGTATGATTAATCTGGCTTCCATTACCGGTCACCATTACATTCTGACAGCTACTGATTATTTCAGTAAGTGGGTAGAAGCTATTCCTGTGAAGAATGCCACTTCCGCCGAGGTGTGTAGTTTTATAAAAGAAAATATTATTGTTAGGTTTGGCGTGCCCAGCAAAATTGTAGCAGGAAACGCTCTGAATCTTTCTTCTAAGGAGCTGGTGGAATTCTGCTAGACTTATGGGATATAGCTGGTTCATTCCTCAAACTACTATCCACAAGGGAATGGTAAAGCTGAATCTAGTAATAAATACTTGGTAACTATTGTGCACAAGCTAGTAATGGAAAATCAAAGGACTTGGCATAAAAAATTGTTTGATGCTTTATGGGCCAATAGAATCACACCAAATATGGTGATAGGCATGTCCCCATTTTAGTTGTTATATGGTAGAGACACAGAGCTGCCTCTTACCTTAGAATTGCCTACCCTACGACTTTCTAAGGCCTCAGAGGATTCCACTTTCACGGATGCTCTTGATAAAAGAATTATGTACCTGACCGAATTGAGGGAAGTACAAAATCAAGTTGTAGATAGGTTGACAGAGCATCAAAGGAAGGTGAAATTCATCTTTGACAAAAAAGCCAAGGAAAGAAAGTTTGAAGTCAATGACTGGGTCCTTTTATAGGACAAAAGAAGAGAAGCAAAAGGCATGCATGGAAAGTTTGATTCACTATGGAAAGGGCCTTTTGTGATTAAGAGGATCACCAAAGTATATAGCTTCATTCTTTCTCATCAGGATGGAGTTGAATTGTTGTTTCCTTTCAATGGGAAACACTTGAAGCTGTTCTAGACATGAGAAGCAAGGAAAAACTTGTATGTACATAAATAAAAATTTATTTGTTTTTCCTTGTTTTGTTTTTGTTTTTGTGTTTTGTTGTGTTTGTTTTCCTGACCCCATGCCCAAAAGACAAGATACAAAACTAGAGATGCTGGGATATCATATTTTCCCTTTGTCATTCTAACAGAGAAAAAGATGTCCACAGACGGAGCCGACTGGTGTCACCTAGATTTCATCCTGAAATCTGCGACTACCCTTTTCGAAAAAATTTCGTACTTTTAAAATAATGGGCCGTTTTGTGTTTTTATTGCCTGAAAGTTCTTGTATTGCATCAAGATATTCCCAAAGAGCCATATTAGCCTTTTTCGCCAAATACCCAGATGCCCAAAAATGTTATATTTTATCGTCGGGATTTGTCTGCGGGAAATTTGTATTTAATTATTTTCAGCCCTGTATGAGGCTATTTAAACTCCATTTTTAACTCTGTTATGAGTGAACATGTCATTATTCCTATGTACTAAAAGGGTTTTAACTTGGAATAAGTTTTGGGCTTTATTTGTGAAATTTCTCTAAAACAATTTCTTTGTCGGATAAGCCTGATTTTTGGCTTAGAGCAGCTGGAAAACATATACACACATTATGCCTAGAGGAAGTCACCATCGGATGTCTAGATCACTAGCAAAAAGTGAAATCATGCACAGAAAAGCTCCTACAGGGTTGGGCGCATTTTTGGAAAACAAAGGATTCAAGCTGCAATGGGAAAAATAGAAGCAGCAGGCAAGGTGGGAATTTTGTACCTACCTAGCAGGGTACTTTTTCCCATTGTATAAAATTCACTTAAGCTACAGTGGGAAAGTTAGAGGCTGTAGGCAGGAGAGAATTTATTGCCTACCTTGCAAGGTAAAAATTCCCATGATAAAATAAAAGGAAAGTGACTTAAGTGAAATCATGGGATTTTATTGTCTGCCTTGCAGGGTAAAGAATCCCATTGTCAAAGTCAAATCACTTAAGTGAATCATGGGATTTCCAGGGCTGCCTTGCAGAGTAAAGAATCCCATTGTTGAAAATTCTTAAAAATAGAATTTTATCATGCAAAAAAGTGTGCCCCCTTTGGTGAGATGATGGCAGCCTTTAAGTGATTATTTTAATGAATTTATCCTTCTAAAAAGTGCGCACAAGCTTGGAAGAAGTCAACAAGTCAAAAGGGGAATAAAAGAAATAGATTTAAATGTATTAAATTGATTAAATTTAATTTATTTAAAGGCTGCCCCCTTCATCTCAAAAAGTGCGCCCCATTTCAGACATATTAATGATTTTTAAGGTATTAAATCATTAAATTAAATTCTATTTTCAGTGGCTATTGTCAAGGCACACTATGAAGCTTAAGTGAAGTGAAGTGTGAAGGATTAAATTGGATTACTTTAATTTATTGGATGGATGTCCTTAAACATACTATTTTAAAAAGAGAAAAGCATGATTTTTACTTAATTAATTGCCTTTTGTTAGGGCAATTATTAATTAGAGAATTGTGAGGGTTATATAAGCATGGGCTGCCATATGGGTGAATTATTTAATTCACAGGTAAAGAATTGCAGCCAAGAGGAAAAGTGTGCCCCCATTCTAAGAAGGATTTTTCTCAGGAAAGGTGGAAACAAGGCTAAAAGCTTCCAGATTTGGCGCATGCTTTGAAGGAGATTGATCTTTATCTCCATAATTGTTTGCATAGGTGTTACAGGAATTCATTACAGGTTCTTTACAAAAGAAATGGATATTTTTTCAATGTCCAATACATTGCATATATCCTTCGAATCTAAAGAATTTTCCAGATCTACACCAGTTTTGAAGAAATATGGCCAAGTAAGAAGAAAAAGAATTATTCAAACAAAGATAGACAAATCCATGGAGAAGAGAGATGAAAAATAAAGCACGATGGAGTCATGCATCACTTTCAAACTTATAGATATAGGAAACACAGATCTAGGCCCGGAACCTCTTTCTGAATTGATTGATAGAGCTAGAGCGAGAAAGACTTCACTCATGCGTGCGGTTAAAAGCAATGAAATTATCCGAGCTGTAGTCTTTCCATGTATAGCCCAGTTTCTAGAGTTTGTTATGGAGTGCATAGATCTTACCATCCTTCATCCAAGTTAGTGCATGATGCTATGGGAAAGAAAATAATTCGTTTGGATGTAGAGTTCATCAACTATTGTTTGAAGATTCTAGTATGAAAGGTGGTGACTTCCATTAGCATATAGGATGTCGGTAACAGATGGGAGAAGCATAGAGTTGATTGTGTGAGCATAATGAATAGCTGATACATGAAGAAGCCTATATCTCCTGCAAAGTTCCCAAGAACTCTTTTGCGGTCTAATTTGGTGCAGGAGGTGGATGATGTTGTCAAATTGCTATGTAGGATGAATGGCAATGCGAATGCTTACACTTTCTATACATGGATGTATGCTTTCATCAAAACCATTCAAATCAACAAGATTGATTCCATAATCAATTGGTCAGAAATTATTAGTGACAACATTGGTGAGCAACTCCAGAATGTGAAGTGTACTTTCAGCTTCAAAATGACTTCCTAATTGGTGTATGCTACAGCTTCACAAGGCATATTTTCCAAGCTAGATAGATGTGGTGTTCTTTCTAAGGACCCCATTTTTTGAGTGCTACCCACAGCTTACTGTACCTACATGTGAGAAATATTTCAAAGTGGTCAATGATGAATTCTTCTACGATTTCATATGCAGGCTAGACAAAGACTTGAAGGCCAACAGGGTAAGCAAGGAAGTGTGGGAAGCGTGGGAAGCTATGTCCAAGATTGGCAATCTATTCATTCAATTTGTAGATTTCACATACCTCAGGGTTATGGGATTTTCTATAGAACTAATAAAGATGCCCAGGTATCTGAATGATATATTGATCACCATGGAACTGAGCAAGCAACTTGTGGAGTTACACAACCTTCAATCAAAGCGGCATGTGTCTACGGGCTTCTTCCTAATCACTGTGGGACATTACAACTGCATTAGCATTCATAGGGCTCATGGGATGGAGATGTAGATGTTATCTGAGTATGAGAAAGAGTTCTTCCCTACACAGCTAAACTTCAATCCATTTAGAGTAGCCAGGAAGATGATCTCCCAGGAGTATGCACATGTGCCTTCATTAGAATATTTCTGGATGAAGTGTAAAAGTGAGTACGAGGTTAGAAAGAGAGATTTTAGCATGCTATCAGCAAAGCAAGTGTTTGCATTTGGACTAACACGGATACCTACAGATCTTAAAGATGATGGGAATGTGGTATTTGACACTTACCATTAGATGGGAGGAGATAAATCTGTACTGCAGGATAACATAGGAGGCTACCATTCAATTAAAGAAAGATCTGGAGCTATTTTGGTGAATACTTCAAACTAGTTATTGACAAAGGGATATTGCCTTGATGAATCATTGATGAATCAAGTCACGGGTAACTTCGGTGCAGGATATTCCCACAAGTGGAAGAACGAAGGAGAAAGCAATAGAAGGTTCGATAAGTTGAAAGTACATAGATCTCAATCAAAAGAGAAGATCACTTCTACGACCATGGCTTTAGCTCCGGCTTCTCTAGCACCCAGTACTTCACCAACTATTACACCACAGTAGCAGGACACTTTCATACCTCCATTAAATCTGGTGGCATTCATCTTCTCTCCTCATCCAATTCATTCAGCACCTATTCCAAAGGAGATGTTGAAGTTGCAGATGGCAGAGTTCGAAAGATCTTTGTCCTTGGATGATTCAAAGGATGGTAGCCATGACACTGTGCCACTTTCTGACGGAGAGGATGCAGAGTGGGAGATGGTAGTGCACTCAGCGAATTCTCATTCTCTGAGAAGTAACTTCTCGGAATGGTTGGCTTCGTAGCTGGTTCTAGAAATGAGAGTGGAGATGAACTTAGAGGAGAATGACTTGCAGCTACTCTAGAATCTTGGTGGAAGAGATAGAAGGCCTAAAGTTTCTAAACCAACTTCTAGGTTGATCATCAAGGATTCGGGAGAGAGTTTTGCTAAGATAACAATTCTGGAAAAAGGAAAGATGGAGGAGGAGCTCATGGTAGAAGATGTTATAGTAACTAGAGTACCCCTCGGTCAAGCCACCACAGAAGGATTGAAGTCAGACACGTAGACATTGATAGATGCTCTATTCCTTTCTCTTGACAGTGAAAAGGTGGAGAAAGAAGAGCTGTAAAAGCAAGTATCTCAATTGTCTGAGATCATAGCCAAGGTTGTTAAGCCTTCCATTCAGCCCATTTCAGAGCAGGTGAGTGATCATCTTATGTAGGAAATGGAGGATGCAAGAAATCAAGTAAAATCTATTGACGAATGGAAGGATTTGATTATTCGTCAAGCTTCTATACAACTTGGAGAAGTGTCAGCCTACCTAAAGGTTATGAATGATGCAGAAAATTAGTTGTAGCAACTGGTGACGAGCATAGTGGACACAAACACAGTTGTTGAGAATAACCTAAGTATTTTGGCTGAGATCAACAAGCTGTCGGGAGATGTATTGGTTGCAGAGAAAATTGTACCAGATGGATTAGTTGAGAAGGGGAAGTAGCTAGAGTTTGCAGTATCCTTCTGTTTGGAGATTTGTAGAGTTTTGTTGAAGAGGATGCAGGCACTTGAGAGTAGAACATCTTCCTTACCAGAAAGTGTCATTTTTTTTACTGAGGAGGAGTGGATGGGAATGTTACTTCATACATGTGGATCATTCCTAGCAAGGTGCCTAATTCCCTAGAAGGGTCTCTTCTAATGGTACAAAAGAGAATTGATAAATCTACTAAGCCTTTCACGATGAATTCTATCAGTAGGATGGTGGCGCTATAGGTGGATATTGTTAGGTTTGGGCCGAGCTTGGAAGATGTGGAAGCGTGTATCAAAGTGTTGAATGAAGGGTTGCTGCAGTTCAGGACAAAGAAGGAAGCAACAGCTAAAACAGATGGAAAGATGATGAATTACATGTTTGATAAGTATATCCGGTATCAGAATAAGAAGAAGACATAAACATTACAGGGGGCATGACTTCTTCTATTCTTTCTTCTTCTATTTTCTATGTTCCTAGATGAAATTGTAAAAACTTTAAGTTTTGGTTTTATAACCATTACTTAAAGTCATGTGGAACCATTCTATTAGTTAAGTGATACATGTGTCACTTAAGGAGAAGTTAGTTGAGGATGATTACCAAATGTCATCTTTACTTGTTGTTTATGTTTTAGTTTAGTTAGACTTCCCATTTGTACTTTCCCTCCTACATTCTATAAGTATGATAGGAACCTCCGGGTTAATGAGGAGAATTTCTAAGCAGCAATCTTGTGTTCTAGACTTTGTGTTAAACCCCTGAGAGAAACTTCGATCAAAGGAATACAAAGGAGCAGGTTTCCAGAGAACTTTGTGTCACGGTGTACTATGTTTCTTACTTTTAATCTTACATCTCTTGATAAACTTTGTGTTATTTTAGATCTGGATCTAGAGTTTCCTTTGTTTTAGACTTTTGTTTCTATATCTATTGGATTCTTCTATGTGCATGCAATTTAGCTCTACCATCTACTGATTAGGATGCACATCTTCCCCATTTCTTCTATGTGTTTATGTAATTACCTTCTTCTATAACTTTTCCTTTCTTTAAACAGCGGCTTACTTGCTATAGAATTATTCGGTTATGGTTCATGAAATGAGTAATTAAAGTAAAACCCCATTTAGATATTAGCATACTTATATTGAAAATTCTGACACGGGAGCCTCACCGGTTAAATGAGGGACATTCATCTCATGAATACCTAGGTTTTGTGCTATGCAGAAAATCTAGCCAACACAATGCCACTTGGAAATTCCACTTATTGTTTTAGTATGTTGCTTCTAATGTTGTTATGTGTTATAATAGGGACATGGGTTCCCCAAGGATTGGTCATACCTATGGGCCCACTTCATTATATGGGGGTACGCCCCAAGGAGTTACATATAACTAGTGGATTGTTAAACCATGGGTTATTATGTCACTTGGGTTATATGTGTCTAGAGTCTATGTGCCTTGGGCCATAGGGTGACTGACCTCTTTAATGGAGCGAAAATAAAAAAATTCTTCATTTTTTTATTTGGGAGGTATATAGAGTTATTTGGGATGATTATGAAGATTGGGAGGTGTATGGAGTTGGTATTATGATTCATGAGTACTCATGTTAGTCTAATTATGTTTTGTGATTTTGAGGATAGATGTTCCTCATTGGTGTTATGATGTTGATTCGATTTTGACACTTTGTAGTTTCAGCTATGGTTTTTATTTACGTGAAACCTCTATGTACTATTGGTAATTCCTTTTGGTTATATTATGCTTATGTTATGAGTACTATTATGTTCGAGCATGTGTGTGTGTGTGTGTGTGTGTGTGTGTGTGTGTGTGTGTGTGTGTGTGTGTGTGTGTGTGTGTGTGTGTGTGTGTGTGTGTGTGTGTGTGTGTGTTTTGAGTACTATGTTATGTGGATTGTATGTTCTCTTTCCATGGTTGGGTTGAGTTCTTGTGATGTGATAAAATCGTGAAAGTATTTATTAATATGTTTTGTGCACCATTAGTGTTTTTTTAGGTATTTTGTGGAATCATGATGTCATTTTCTAATGTGAACCCATGAAAATAAATCAACTGAAATCCTAAGAAATGAAATATTAAGATATTGAGATTAAGAAATGGTGTAAAGGAAAAGATTAATTGAGTAACAAAGTAAAAGAGAACTACCAATCTTCACAAAACATTTAGAAATTTTAAAAAAAAAATCTTCTACCTGGTGGTTGCATCTTAATGGAAAAGTTATGTCGCTTAGAAAAAAAATTTGGTTGTGAACTTGATGATCCTTTCTTACTCATCCCTCTAGCTAACCATGGTGTTCTGTTGCATTGAGGGTGATGTTCTTATGAGGGGAAGGAAGTGTAGTGTCAGTACCTCATTTCACCATAATGGAAAATTAAATTTTAAGGTCTTCAATCTCATAATGGTGGCTTTCCAAATGAATCTTATTAAAATTTTATCTTTTATAATAATAATAATAACCAAATATTTGCAAACGTCTTTCTTAACACCTAGTTTAGGGTTGAGAGAAGCTCTCTTTAGAAGCCTTAGAGTATTCATTTTTTATATAATAATAATGAAAAGTTAAACTAACATATGACATTAAAATAAAAAATAAAATAATAATAATAATAAATAAATATGAATGAAATGAAAATTTAATAATAATAAAAGAGAATAACATAATAGAATTTTATTTATATGATAAAATGAAGGTTGGGACATTGATGAATTTGGGTTAAATGTGTTAAGTGATAATTTGATGGTGGTCATTGTAAGCATGGTGGAGTCTTAGCATTTGGGAAGGAGTTGTGTGTGGTAGGCAATAGGGATAGCAAGGTAAATCTATCCATTAAACAGAGCATGGAAGACGTCGCATCCTAAACGGCCTTTCAGACTTGTCATTTTCCTTGTATAATAATATAATAAATTTATTTGAGGTCCATAAGTGTTTATCATAGTGATACCCAAGTTTAAGTTGTAAATATAGTAGTAATTTGATAGTTGTAGTGAGTACAAAGTCAATTGTTAGTAAATCAGGGTTTTGTACTCTCATAATTAAACAAATATGACGTTGCAGGAAAACTATGCTAAATGGATCTCTCACTAATATCCATGCTAAAATCAATACCATTGTGGGTACAACCAGCCCTACACATGGAGATAAACCTATAACTCAACATATCTTCATCTTACTATTTAAAA